>OZ012678.1:179817452-181017452 GCA_963942445.1 Argyra leucocephala
TGAAATCAAAATATATAAAAATAGAAATTTTGATTTAAAAAAAATCGTTTTTTTGTTTATGGTTTTTTATTATTTTTTTTTTTAGAAATTTGAACATTTCAATTTTTTTTTTTTCTTTTACATAGAATTAAAGTGTTAAGGGAATTTATATGATAGATTTTCGGATATTGTTGAGAACTGAGAAGGTCTAAAATAAGTATTTGAACATAAATAGAAATGGATATTGTTTAGCACGTGGAGTCAAATTATAAAAATAAACAGAGAGTTTAGGAATAGAATTTTCTATAATTGGAATTTTGAATCTCCTGTTTTGGAATTGGAAGAACGGAAGCATTAGAGTAAATTATAGTATTACACATTATACATATCATCTCATATATAAAATAACAGTGTACGTATTAAATAATATACATCAGTGTTCACTTGTTCATAGTTGATGATTTACTGGATTCTACTAACATTTCTAAGCAAGAAAACGAATTTATTGAAGATCGCACAATGCAAAATATTTCGGGAATAATCTGTAATAACTTCTAAGTGATTTTTTTTTGTACACGCTACCCAAACACTAGGAAATGATTCCTTTATACAAAATTTTTGTAGGTGTTGGTAAGAAAAAAAAACGATCGTGAGGGAAATAAGATGATAGAGGATTATTGGTGGAGACGAACCTGTTGCAAATTGTATAATGGGGCATTTCTCTCGGAGGGGAATATATGAGATGGAAGTATGTTTCACATTTTAGCCGTTCTTACAATAAAATAATTTCCGAAACCAGTTTTGGACCACCTTGGTATTTCCACAGTGTAGAAATAGTCACTTGAAGACTCCTTACTGATGGAATTGTTTGAAGGGAGGCATTTCCAAAAAGATATCCATAAAAGAGGGAGGGAGCTTCAACGTTTCAGCGTGTGTAAAGAGGAGTAAAGATTAACTGAACGGTGAATTCGCTAATTAGGGGAAAGGCACCATTTTGGATTTATTCAAGATAATTCATAGCGAAGTTTGAGGGAGGAGGGGGCAGCCCATATGTGAGAACTATACTCCATTTTTGGTTGGATATAAGCTTTATAGATATTGGACAGAGCTATTCGAGAAAATTAGGCTTTACATCAAGAAAGAAAACCCAAACATTTGGCCTTTTTAGCTATATCGAAAATATACTCATTCCACTGCCTTCTTTTGATTTAGCTGCATGCCTAAAATATTTAGACATTCAAACCCCGTTGTAGATTTTCTCCTGGAAATCGCAGGATATCTTGTAAAAGAGATTAGGGTTGATTAACACTTGAAATCACAGGATTTCTTGTAAAAGAGGTTAGCGTTTTATTCAGATATACAACAAATACCACACAACTTGGGTTATAGATGAAAATGGTTGAGAATTTAAATAACCTTCAATACAATCTTTTGTTTTTTTTCGACCTGCCCAATCGATTTTGATTCTATGATTTTGATGATTCTGCGACATCTTCTACATGAATTATGTGTTATATGAGAATTTTTATGATCATCACATATTTTAGCATATAGAATGGTAACATACGAATTTGTCGACCCGACCTTAAAATCACATTTTTAATTATTTTTCAAATATTATAAATTAACTTACAAAGCAACGAAATTTCACAAAGTGATTAAATCAAAATAATAAATTAAAAAAACCAAATGAACAGGGTTACTTAAGAGTATATTTACCTATTCCTAATGTAATCTATTTAATCTTAAATTTATTCCATTCAAACGTATTTAACCTGTCTATAATGATTCATATTTAAGAAACTGTTGACATTGAAATAAAAAATTTATGTTGGTAAAAATTGACAAAATTAAAAAAATATATATATATGTATATATATATAGGTTACGTTATAAAATAGTTGCTAAAGCCGGTAAAAACATTTCTTGAATAATAATGGAGTGAATTTTTTGAAAAGAAAAAATAATAAAAAAAAAATTTAATTAAAATTCGAACAATGCAGTTTTAACACTGCATAATATTATACTAAATAAATTTAATTTTGTTGTAATGATTTTAAATATTGAACTATATCTAAATTCAGTTTGATTTCGTTCTTTAACCTATCCTCTCTGAATATTGATCTTAAAACCTAAATATTATCCACCTCAACAAGTATGAGATTGACTTTATAAATTTGACACCAAAAAACGCATTAAGAAATTCATTAGATTAAAGAGAATACTTCAGTGCAGTTAGTAAGACAAGACCCAATTGTGCATAGTTCAGTCCAAATTAATTATTTTTGTATGATTTGAAGTGT
The DNA here is from genome assembly GCA_963942445.1 of Argyra leucocephala. Lineage (NCBI taxonomy): Eukaryota > Metazoa > Arthropoda > Insecta > Diptera > Dolichopodidae > Argyra > Argyra leucocephala. The sequence continues at coordinate 179,819,735 of OZ012678.1, forward strand.
GGTGTTCTAATTTATTTTAAATTTAAGGTAAGAAAAAAAAATATATATAAAATAGAGTATATGTATTTTGTTTTAATTTTTTGTTTAATAAAACCTATAAAACAGCAAATGAAAATAGAAAAAAAAATTATAGTTAGAAGTATTGGAAGAGTATATAGTAATGCACCACGACAGTTAGATCGAGCCGTTTTAGCTTTTGAACGTTTGTATGTTTACAATAAAAACAATTACTGTTCCCGCAGGTTGAGAGTTTACCTCATGTTAATGACAATTTGAATATTAGAATTTCTGGGAGTTAAATACCGTTATTTTTATTCAATTAAATCTATTTATATACTGCTAGTTAAAATAATTAAATTTTGCAAATGCAAAACAAAAGTTCCTCTAAATAACAGTTGTGAATTGTACATAACTTTTGTATATCAGTAATTTCATTCCAAATCTTATAACTAACACTTATAAATATTACATATATATATATATTTTTAGTATAGTTTCGTTCATATCTTATAACTCACAGTTACATATATGTATTATATATATATTTTCAGTTATTATTTTATAATTCATAGACTTAGACATTTTTTAATTATGTGTAAGTAGTTTTAAAATCTAAATTAGTATATGAAATTAAACTTAAATAAAAAGTACCATAGTTTCAGAGATAGATGATTGAGAAGGTCGTAATAAAGAAAAAGTGTGTTGTAGGATCTATCCTAAATTTGACAGTTTTATGTTCGACAACTATGCAATAAACGTTGGCGTTCCACAAGGAGCTGCCATATCACCACCTCTTTTCCTAATTTTCATCAATGTCTTACTGTCTTCAACTCACAATGCAATCATAGTTTTACTGATGACAGCAAATTGATTGCATCCTACCACTTTTTAGGACAATCTAACGTCATTACCTCTACCTCAATCAGCTTGAAGAGAAACATAATGACTATAGTAATCATGATCTAGCAAAAATAACCGATGGAGTAAACAAAGTTTAGTTCTGTATTATAACAGTATAAAAATATAGCCATAAATAGGTTAATATAAGAAGTAAATAAATTTAAGTTAGTATAAATGTAAGCTTGAAATAAATACAATCATTAATTTAATATAGATATATTAAACATAACAATATTAAAAATTGGGTCACTGTCAAATTATATTGGTTTAGATGTTGCACTATAAGAAATCGGATCAGATATGAAATTAGACAAACGTGTAGCTATATAGTTACTTAAAGCTGATTAAATCGTTTTTTATCAACATATTGTCCTAGTTTTATATTGTTAGAAGCTAAAAGATCCTAAGCTTAATTATTACGTTAATAAATAAAATATTATTTAAAGCCACCATTCGTAAAAATAGATATTTCCTTTTTCTTTTCAATGTAACATCAATATTTTGCTTTTATAAAATAATTCATTTGCTTCGACCACATCTTCAATCACATCCGATTTTATGTGTATACCCTGTATATTAATTAAGGTTTTATAAATGTTGAATATGTTTCTCTTACATCAGATTTGCCTCCCTCATTTTAACACTGAAATTAAAAATATCATTAAGAAGCTCTAGTATTTTCATATAATTTATATTACTGTTGACAGACAACCTGTATCACTACTACATTAAATCTAAAAATTCTATTACACATCTGTCCTCCAATGTTACAAAAACAAAAGCAAAAATTCATGTCAACATATTTTCTCTCTACCCTAAATGGTCAATTTCATAACGGATTTTATACGTTAATTAGCAAAATGAATATTCTTGATTGATATCAGTTAAAATTAATTTGAAAAAAATTTTAATTTCCTTTAGTATTTTTTAGATTCCACTAATGATGGACAATGATATGTTGCTGATGACCCCGTTTCTACTGACCCTAAATATACCAAAAAAAAATACCTTTTCTGCTAAACCCTCCTCCATTTAAAATTCATGCCAACTTAAGTAACATATCAGTAATTTAAATCAATCAAAATTTGTTGTTTCAAGTTCAAGTAAATTTTAAAATATCCTACAGTTATGATTTCCGTTAAAAAACAAAAATAAATTGAACATGTTTATAAACAATTTTGTCCTTTCATTGAGAAACACTGTACAAAAAAACGCAAAATTTTAACAAAATAAATATTGTCCTTTATTAACGGTATCATAATATGATATTATTGTTTAAAATATTTTTTTTTACCGTTATTTAATCGTTCCAACAATCCAAATGGATGAGATGAGATAGAAAAAAATAAATAATAAAAAAAAAACTTTTCAAAAATCGAAAGCTTTTCAAATTGCAAGTTTTTTGTTGTTGTTTTTTTTTTTTTGTTTTTTTTTTGTACAAGTACCTACATTTCTCCATCAGATAAGGATAAATGTATAATGTCCATTCCGATTAAGTTGTTTAGCTATTGATGATAAATTTAAGATTGTGTTAGTGATCTCGAATCATTTTCAGAAAAATAAAAATAGAAAAAATAAAATAAAAATAATACTGGTGTATAACGGTATATTATTTAAATTCCTATCATAGGGTATTGTATATATATATATGATTTATTTGGAGTAGAATCAAGAAAAGTTGGATGTAATCCAAAATTTGATTTTATATTTTATTCAAGTCACTCTTAGACATAAACATATATGTATATGTTCATATATTAGTTGTAAACATATAAGTTATCCGCAAGGTGAACCAGTTATAATGTTTCAAATAACACGAAATGATTGTAAAGGTCAATATAAATAATAAAATTGTTGACATTTATAAATTTGATAATAACTATTTAAAAAATAATATCACCCTGTATATAAAATTATATTACCCTGTATATAATTAGCATTTATAAATTCTGTATGAATTATATCACCCTGTATATATAGTTGTATATGAATTATGTCACCCTGTATATAAATAATAGAAGTTAAGACAACAAAACTAAAAATATTGTATTAGAACAGGAGGTTACTACCTCACAGAGTTCTAGCTTCTATTTTATGTATGTTAATCTAGTTTTATGTATTCAGATTTTGAAACCGTATGTAACAAGACAGCATTAAGGGATAAATATGGATTTTCAAAGCTTATATTTGAGTTGTATAATGTTCAGTGTTTTTATGCCACTGTCAAATTTAAACAAAACCCATTAGAATTGATTTGATTGATTTAATTTGACTTGATTTAATTTTTTTCAAAAAAAAAATTAATAAAATTAAGATCTTGTAGTGCACTTGGTACATAAAAGTAGGTTGTCCATTTCCAAATAGTGAGTGTATGCTATTCTCGTTAGAATGTACTCACTTTCACACTCAGAATAAGATAATTAGTATGATAAATGAAATGTAATATATATTAACTCTCTCCTTCTTGTTAAAACCATGGTAATAAACAGGTCCAACTAATTAATGAAAAATAAAATATGTATGTATATATATATATATATATATATGTAAATAAATAATGTATTATATAATCTTCTATGTTCTGGACCAGAAATTCACAATGATTATATAAAAAAAGAAAAAAATTTATTCTAAAAATAGAGAGAGAGAGAGTCTGTTTTGAAATTTAACCTCCTGGTCTACATGCAGGTTAAAGAAAATCGTATTAGAAAAATAATGTCTAACAAATTTTCAATACAGCTCCGAAGATATGAAAGTATGAAAGGTGCAGCAATGCATTTTTGATAACTTTTTTATAAAATTAACGTACCTAACACTATTTATTTGACCAGACTTACCATTTTCGATTAAACCAAACATTAATTTTTGATATGCAAAACTGAATTTTTTGTGAAAAATGTTAATTGCCTCGGAAAAGTTCGTTAAAATTCGTTTTTTTTTTATTAATTGATGAACTGTATCATCCTGTAAATTTTCCTTACATACAACTTCTATGTCAGCCGTTTCTCAGGTAAAATAATTCTTAAAACCGTATTGTTCCGTTGACTCAGGTTAAATTTCAAAAAAGATCCCCCTATTGTCTTGAACAACTTTTTTTCCTAAAATACTCTAAGCCCCACCTCTTAAAAAAAAAATTCACCTCAAAGAGTGTATAGATAGTTATAGAATAGTGTATAGATAGGTATAGATAGATAGGTAGGATAATTCAGAAAAAAATGTGTGGAAATTGAAAAATTTCACAAATATAAAAAAAAAAAACAAAAAAACTGACATTATAAACTTTAAATAAAAATAAAAATAATATCCTTCATATAAAATAAAAATTCAATGATATCCTTAAGGACATATGAAATGATAAAGGTATAAAAATTGATTATAATGGATTGTAAATGAAAGTTTAACTCACATTTCAAATCAAAAAAATATCAAAATACACGACATTGAATCCAAAATGCTCAGGACAGATAAAAAAAGAAACCAACCGAATGAATAAAATACGAGGAGAGAAAAACAAAAGCAAAAAAAAAACAAAACAAAACAAAACAATGAAAAAACATAATTTTATTTTCTTACTAACTGTAAATTCAATTTTTATGTATGTGTAGGCGGTTAGGATTTTAATTTTTTTATATTTTTTTCTAATTGTGATGGATTTTTTTTTTGTTTTTAGAGTAGCTCAGTTGTTTTTCATTTTTAATATGAATTGATATCGGAAAAACTCTCAAATTTTCTTTTTTTTTTATATATTCTTACCGTATATATATATATGAATTTGTATATATATGGGTAAATACCTAAAAATAAAAAAAAAACATTTTTCCCCCGTAATTTTGTGAAAAATGAAATGCGTGCTGGTGGTAATTAACTTCGAAAATATAGTTAAGAAAGATTGAGTAGAGTAAAAAATAGCTGTTTAGAGCTAGAAAATTTATTGAATAATGATTATGATAATGATTATGATGATAATAATGATGGTAAATTGAGGACAATGTTTTTTTTTACGATTTTATTATTTTGAGTAATTGAAAATTTTATTTTGAAAAATTGTTTTAAAATTTTTTTTTGAAAAAATATCATTGTTTATAAATGAATCTGAAAAATTGGTTGGAATGGATTGATTTATGTATTTTTAAGCTTTAGCAAAAATATTCGTCATAAAACAAAGTATGGGGAAATGTTATGAGCATGACATAGACCTTCACAAGCTTTTATAGACTTTAAACAAGCATTTTACAGCATAGTACAAACGTAATATAAAGAGATATTTTGATATTTAGGAGTACCTCGGAAGGCCTAGTCATAATTACAATGCACGAATCAAAAACTTCAAGATCAAATAACCCGTGAATTTAATGGAAGTACAAACAGGATATGTACTATCCGCATTATTATTCAAATTAGTGCTTCGTTACGACATAAGAACGTATGAATGCAAGGTATGAACCACTAATGTAGCCAAGGGGAACAGCCTATGCATATTTGAAAGAAAAATTCTCCGAAAAATATTCAGCCCAAATTGTAAAGATTAATAATGCAAATAAGATATTGTAAGGTTTGCGAAATCGAAATGACTAAGATGAGCTGGTCACGTAATTAGAATGCATGAAACTCGAACACAAGCAGTGGTGTTAAATATAAATACCGGAAGTAATATTTCTAATATTAGATCCCATTATAGACAAATTTTTTTTTGTTTTGTTTTCCTTGTAAACTGTACAATCTGTCTCAAATGGAGACATTCAGTAGTTTTTATGATATTTGTATATGTAAGCAAAGTCATTGTGGATGAAAAACCAAATGGTAAGTTATCCATGACAATCTAGTTATATCAATCAATCCAGTATCTGTTGAGTAGTTGTATAGAATATTGTGACGACGCTTCAGTCGACTACCGCCATTTGAGATCAACAAGTCGCTTGCTAGGGTATTTGGATGAAAATTTAATCGTGTTTGTTATTTGCAGCTTGCACTTCTGATTTCATCCTTTATGGCTTTCATCTGTAGGTTTTGATGTAAAATATCGTTACTTACGAACCATAGTGCACGTGTGCTATTAGTGTTAAGACTTTTGATTGGAATCGCTGTAGTATTTCAATATTAGAATTGCTGACTACTCCTCACAATTGGATTCCGTAATTACATATATAGCTTCATAAATTAGAAGATTATTTTCCAACGACATTGGTGAGTTACGACTAATGCATTTTATTTAATTTGAACCCAAGAATTGTTCTCTTTTGTTTTGAATATGGATTTTCCATGTAAATCTTATATCCAAATGCTTTCCCAACTACTTGACTGTTTCTATCTGTGGAACTACTCCGTTATTTAGCACCACCGTCGGAATTAGTTTGCTTTTTTCCAAAATCGGCTTTAATATATTTCCAAAAAAGTCTTTCAAATAGTTTAGATAGGCACGTTAGTAGGATAATCGGTCTGTAGGATATAATTTATTTACTCGGCTTGGCTGGCTTTGGTATCACGATTATTTCAGCACTTTTCCATTGGAATAGAAAGTAACCAGATCTTAGAATGAAAGTTTTCATAATATACATTTATATTTTGTAACCTTCTTCCGGGTAGTTCTTTCAATATTCTAATACTAATTAGATCATAATGTGAGCCTTTTTTTTTTAGGCGTTATTTCTAATTATTTTGGTTATTGCTACCATTTTAAAATTTTTAATTGGGTACGTCCTTTTGAAGTGAATAATATATTTCTGTATCTACCTTTGGGCTTTCCGAAGAAAATGATTAAAATACTTCTTTAAGGTGTGCTGCAAATGCTTCTTCTGGTTACTTCGCGCCCAAAAAAAAATTATTATATACAAAAATTTCCTTTCAAAGAAATGTTTTCAAATACACTAGTAAATAGGGTAGGACTAGGTGAATGTTGAAATCTACTCCCACTACAAATTTTGGTAGTTAAACAAAAATAGAGAAACAAAAAAATATCAAATTTTGTTTAAATATATTTTACGAGTATATACAATTTCTATATATAGTGTTCTGACATCTAAGATTTGAACACATTTTCAATCTATACAGGTAGGTATGCTAAATTCATGTAAATATTATTATTTTAATTAAATAAGTCCAATTTAATTCAGATTAAACTTAACAAATATTTTTTTTTAAAATCCCTTTGCTCATCTAGTATTTTTGTTGTTGTTTTTTTTTTAACATCCCAAATATACTTTTAACTTTTTTTAATTTAGTTTATTCCAAATTTAATTGCAAATTGTGATGCAATATCAGTGTCTTGCATACAATCATTTATTTGTTCAGTCCTTTTTAAGTTTAGTTTTACTCGATATTCACTGCATTTAGTCATTACAAAACCAGCATATTGGATGGTAAAACCTAAAAAAACTAATAATTATAACCATGTCCAAAATTAAATAAAAATTAGTTCAAAAGACAATTTTCTACATAAAAATAATTTTAAATTTATTAAGGCAGGTACACAACACTGATTATTATTGTTAACTCACGTTTTGTTTTTTGTTTTGAAAATAAATAAATAATTTTTAATAAAATAAAAATTAAATTTGCAATGTTTTGTGATGCAAAGAGAACACTTTTTGAATACATAATCTATACTTTAAAATAAAAAAAAATAATTTAATTGGAACATAATAAATCAGATTGAACTAACCCAGTTTTTTACTTGCACTTTCATGAAGAATTTTGAAAATTTCAGATTTGTTTCTTTCGTTTTTAATTCCGTTATAGTTTAGACAAGAAAAATATAGGTATTTAGGTGTTATCTTAAAAACAAAAACGAATTATAAAATTTGAAAGCTTGTTAAGTCAACTTTTTAATACGTTAAACTCTATACTCAAAATTTTTAGTGTTTTGATGCAACTAATTTAGGTGTTGATAACCATCAACATTTGTTTTGTATATTTTGCAGAAATTGCATAATCTGTTAATAAAAATATGCAGATTGATGAGATGCATCCAAATTACAAAATTAATGGATTTTTTACTGCTGCTCTGGTTTCGGCAGTCTGCTAATTTTTCATTTCGTTGTCCCGGCTAACCCAACAAATAATTTGCGACCGATGGGACACATGAGCCCGCATGCGACCGAAATTTAAGAATAAACATTTTTTTTAAAATCGCCCAAGCTGTTTTTAGTTTCATGCGTCCACATGCGTAATGTTTAAAATTGACTTTTAAAACTTCTAACAATAAATTACTTAAACTCTTTTCATTATTTTCAATTTTTTTTGTTTTTTTTTTTATAATTTTGATCCCGCATTCGCATATGTTATTTTACTATTAATGTAATTTATTTATTTATTTATTTATTTATTCGTCTACAAAGTTAGATCTTACAGACTAGCAACAAAACAACCAAAAATTAAAAAAAAAAAAAAACTATATATAAAAATAAGAAAAAACAAAAAAAAGAGTGCTTAAAATTATTCAAAAATATAATTAACACTATATAACGCAAGATTTTTAAATTGAGTTCTATTTAATAAAAAAACATCAATCTTATTATTTACAGCTAAAAACTCATTAAGCAAAGCGGAACACCTTGAAACCGGTTCATTTCTACTATAATTTGTTATATGAAATTGAGTATTCAACAAGTTCTGCGATCTAAGTAGTCTCGGTGGTATAGCTAAACCGAAACTCTGTAATAAATTTGATGAATCAATGTGCGATGTCAAAATATCGCGAGCAAACATAACACAGAAAACAGATCTTCTATTAGACAATTTTGTTGAACCTAACAACTTACATCTTGCATCATATGAGGGCCTTCCTGTTGTGAGTTGAAATCTTCTCAGGCCGAAACGAGTAAAATTTTTTTGAATTTTTTCAATTTTTAATACGTGGATATTGTAATAAGGATTCTAAATAATTACACCGTATTCTAAAATTGGTCTTACCAGAGATACATATAACGCTTTAAGCGTATATGGATCTCTAAAATCGATAGAGTTACGCTTAATAAAACCCAGCATTTTATTAGCCTTTGCGATTATGTAATCTACATAATCTTTGAAGGACAATTTTTGATCGAAATAAACCCCCAGATATTTTATATTATTTGATCTATTTAAAATGTTGCAATTTATAGAATAGTCAAATATTATGGGTGATAATTTTCTAAAATACGACTTCACGGTACACTTGCTATAGTTTAGGTCTAAACCATTAATTAAACACCAATCATAAAATGTATTCAAGTCATCTTGCATTGCTGTACAATCATGTAAAGATGGTAGCCAAATAACGACCCAAAGCACCGTCATCGACAACATTGCAGGCAGCAGAAGATACTACTGATGAAAACGATTCATCATTTAGTTATTTGTCTTTTTGATTATTTATCGGATTTAGTTTTTATAAATAAATAATTATATTTCAATTAATGTTCTTTCTTTTCAGTAATATTTTATTTGTATTTGATTGCAATGATTATTTCAGATAAAAATATTTTTTATTTTAATTTGTATTATATTATGTTATATTAAATAAAATAAAACAGAGTAACAAGCAAAAATTAATTTAATTCATTTAATTCAATATTTTTTGTTAAAATATACTTTAAAATAAAAAAAAAACATATACTTATTATTACTTTAATTAACCCCTAGAACTATAGAGCGCCAATCCAAACGCATGAAACGCTATTTGCTGGGCTTTTATCCATCGCATGAATACATCGCATTGCTAACTCATGAGCCCATATAATCCCTCAAAATATAGTGAACCTCAATCACAAGAGCATTAGTTGTGCTAGACTCAAACCGACGCATGGAATGCTTATTTATAGACTCTTATCCACCGCATTAGTACATCGCATTGCTAACTCATTAGTCCATATAATCCCTCAAAATATTGCGAATCTTGATCACAAGAGCACTAGTTGTGTTTGTCAATGCGTCAACCTGGACCCATGTAGCGGTATTTTCTGACTCTTAACCACAATTTATACGGAAATGCGACGACACATGTTGGACTTTTGTGTGGCAACTGAGCGCGAGCGAGCGTTCCCATTTACGGGCACATATTGAAAATTTTTGTTGGGTAAGTGCTGTGACTGATAAATTTCAAATTTTATAGAAATATTGTTTGTTGGTATAGCAGATCCCTGGTTTGTTGTGGTTCTGATCCATTAACCGCTTCCGAAACGTAGATATGTATAACAAATTCGTTTATTTGTTTATCTCAATATTCCATTGAATGTTAAAAAATCTACAAATGTTTTTGTTTATTAATTTTTCAAATATTTTAGATAGTTCAGTGAGCTTAGTACTGAAATTGGACGGAAATTGGTTTTGTGTACGTTTGGTCTATATATAAAATTTTTTATTTTTATAGTGATTGTGGATAAACACCTAATTCCAATATATTATTAATAAATCTTACCAATGCTGGATTTATTTTATTCGAATTAGCTGATAATATGCCCAGTAGCTGAATCTGGTTTTAAATATTAAATAATTCTTGTAATTTCATTTTAATTAATTGGCTCTAATTACTACAATTACTAATTGAAGTTCAGTGATAAAGCATTGTAGTGATTAATTATTATTCCGGGACATTTCTTATACTTTTATCATATTTTATTCTTACTTATCCAGTTTAAGATTTTTAGCTCATCAGTTTTGCTATAATGTATATACCTATTACTCTTTAAAATAATTCTCTATATAGGTCTAATCTAAAATTTCTGCATATCTTTCAATATCATCGTTTAACACACACAAATACTCTATAGAAAAATAATTCTTCTTTAAATATATTTTCAATAAAATAAACAAAAAAAAAAAAATACAATTTTACTGAGACTCAATAAATTAATTGTATATACTTAAATGATATTTTATTCGAAATTTCAATTTTACTTAAAACACAAAAGAAATTAAACCCAATTTCATTAAAAGTACAAAACGTGTGAAGAAGACCACCTACAGTGATACACATAAATTTACATATACCCAACAAATTTTACATAAATATTTTCTAATATTCAAAAAATAAATAAATAAAAAAATAAAAAATTAATTAAAAAATATTGTTTTTTTCTTAGAAATTATATTCTAAATATAAAATAGAAGAGAGTACCTAAATATTAAACAAAACAAATTTATTTTAACCACAATCATATATTTTTAAATAAATTTAATTTCTTTTTGTGCCTATTACAGCCATATTCAATTCATTGCCATTTTTTGCACACTATTTTTGAATCTCAATCTGTACATCTACTGGAGTTGGTGTTAAGTAATTTTCTAATAAATTTCTAAAAAAAATTCTACAATATATTAATTTTTATTTATACTTCTATATGTTTATATATATATATATATATATACATATATGTATACATTAAATTTGCAATAAAATAAAGAATTATTCCCTATTTTGTTCTCAAAAATATTCCCATACCATTCTTTTATTTATAATTTTTCTCTAAACAACACAAAAACAACAACAATAATAATGTAAAAATTTAAAACCAAAGCAATTTTCCTAATTTCCCATTCTTTAATATTATTTACACAATATCACTTTGTTAACTTACAACAATATCATTTTTGTATTATTATAGTGTTTCTGTTATATGTAGTATATAATAAATTTTTATTAATAATTTTATTAATTTACACATAATATAGATACACAAAACTATATATATATAATTTCTAATTTATTTCCAATTTCTTTGCGCGACACTAAAAATTTACAAGTCACAGTTAGTGGTGGTATTTATTGGTGGTATTTGTATGGTGTGGTTAAACATTTCATCATAGTTAATCTGTGAACAAAAAATAAGTATACATTATCCCAATATACTCCTTACTCGGTTAAATATTTTATAGAACAGGAAAATAAGTAAAACAATAATAATAATAACAACAACAATGAAAATATGTACTAATTCACCACCAGCTAAGAATTGAATTTATTCATTTAGGATAGATTGTTACAAATAGAGAATATTAATTTTATACAATATGCACAGGACTCTCATAACGTCAGAGAGAAACTTAAATAAACCTAATCATGACCAAATTGGTTTCATGTTGTTAAAATGAGAAAATATTTGTTATGTTGTTATTCAATAATTATACAATAACAACAACAAAAAACAAAAATTACCTTCATTGTTAATTATTGATCGGTTATTTTAAATGCAATCATTATCAACCACCAACAATCATTTAAGTGTCCTCGCTAACTATTCATGTTTTCCTTTTTTTTTGTTTCAATTCAAATTTGTGCATTCAGTTTGACGCCATAATTATTTTTTATTGAAATGTTTATAAACATTTATATTTTTGTTTTGTTTTTATTATTAATGTGCATTGCAACAACACAATAATGTGAAATATGTGTGGTTACAATAATGTTGTTGTTGTTGTTTTTATAAGTGGAGTAAAATTGTTTAATTTTCTTAAGAGAGAAAATAGTGATGGTTTTAATTACTAACAGAATTTTTATCATTATTGACATTAAATTGACTAAAATTGTTGGTTTATTATGGAAAGGGGGAGAATGGGGGGGTTCGGATTAGTTAAATTAATGTAGTTTGTTTTTTTTTTATTAATAATTTTTGTATAGGCCTTCGAACACATTTTAGGTTTTATCAGGCCATGTTTTAATACTAATTTTTTACAAAATAATATTTCTTAATAACTATTACTTGCAATATTTATAATATTAATGTAGTTTGTTTTTGTTTCGATATAAATAAATGACATAACATTTATTTACAAAAATATTCGATCAATATAACTGAATTGGTATGATTTTAACAGTTATAATTTAATATTAAAATAACTGTGATGGTAAATTTATGAAATGCAGGAAATTATATTTGGGTAATAATACAGAATTGATAAGCTTGAATTATATGTAAATAATTTGAAATAAGATTAGAAAAAAATATTATGATTACCTTGTTAATGTAAATTTTATTTCCTGTTGAACAAAAACAAAAACGAGAATATCTACTTTTTTCAAAATATAAAAAAATATCAGATTTGATTCACATTTACAAGAGAAGGAATCTAGAATATTTTTTGGGATAATGATTCTAAATTATTTATATTTGTGGACAATATCGATAAATTAATTATACTACACTGGTTGATTTTATGATTATCCAGTAGCGCCGATAATCTATAATTATAATTGACAAGCATTTAGGGATCTGCGCAATAGACACCTTTTTATTTTATTTCGATTCTCCTACTCCTTAATTAACTTCTAATATAATAAATAAGTTGTATATAAAACAAAAATGTGCACACAATTGAAAATTTTTTACTAATATGGTTTTATTATTAAGCAAATACATTATGCAAATGCGAGATCTTATGAAAATAATAAACAAAAGCAAACAAATCAGTTATTATAAATTACATATGTACTTACAAATGAATTTATGTACATATGCCAAAAAAAAAACGAAAAAACAAATTCATCTAAAATAAAAAATATAAAAACAACAAAAAAACAAATCACTTGAATTCTTCATTTTTATCTTTTTAAGTAACTGTTTCCAAATTTTGGTTATTTGTAGTAATAATATAGTTTTTATTAAAATTATGTATTATGTAGGTATATATATACGTACCTCTTTAATGACTTATTTTTAGTTATTTTATCCACTAAATGCCACTTACTATAGGGAATATATCGGAAACGAAGCAGTATATGAGGAACGTGTATTTATGTGTCCTAAATAAAACTTACTAACCAAAAAACTTTTTATTAAACATGAGTGGTTTCTGCTATATCGTGCGAAGTCTATGTCAGTACGTAAATTACTGTTTTTTTTAAAAAACTTTAAATTTGACTTCAACTTGAAATATAATTACTCCACAGGGGCCCCTAGTTATAATATATAATTACTAATCTCATAAATTTAACAGAACAAAATATAACATAGGGGAATCGATCGCATATTTACGGTGTTATTGGATATGGAAATATAAACATAATTATTGCACGATTGAAAAGAGGTTTTTTAAGTGAATTAATTGGGTTTGAAAAGCCCACCCTCTTCAATTTATTCTCTTGTACAAGCTGTCTCTCATTCTATTTTTTATAAGCTGTTTTTGTTTTTCAATCATGGCTCTGGATATTTCTAAAGCTTTCCATCAAGTATGGCATAGTGTATTATTAGCGCAAATGTCATGTTATAGGTCTGGGTTACTCTTCTCTAAAATAGATTGAAAGTTTATTCCAAATCGTACGATTCAAGTCTTAATTGATGGATTTAGTTCCGATTAATTTCAAATAAACTGTGGTGCTCTCCAAGAATCAGTTCTCTCATCTACACAATTCCTTATATTTATAAATGATTTGCTCCAACCACCTTCAATTCAATCGAAAGAGCAGACGACAGCACTCTAGTAGCTTCCTAGGATTTTCATAAAAAATCTGAAGCTACATCTATCGCTGTATCAACCAAAAGAGACATCATGGTCAGTTCCCGCAGCCATGACTTCGTCACAGTAGCCAATTGGGGCTTAAAAACAGAGTCGAGTTTAGCAAGACTTCTGAAATCCAGAAAATTTTTCATTTTAGATCCTACTCTTTTTTTAAACGAATATAAGCTTCAGCGGTTGATCCTACACCTTTGTTAAATGAATATAAGCTTCAGCGGTTGATCCTACACCTTTGTTAAATGAATATAATCTTCATCTGTTTGAAAATCATGTATGGACCTTAAATTCAAAATTGATCTGGAATGATCATATATTCGGTGTTGCCAAAAAGTCAGCCAAATGTTTAGATTTTCTACAATATTTGCAAAAGTTGGTCCGTTTTCACATAGTCTGGGAAATTGTCTCTGCCCTCATATCTTATATCTGTCATTGTATTTTAAACCGATTTTCCACTGACAGATGGTTTTCCAACTTTGGTCAACAACAAAAGACCTATATGTGGGTGGAAATTTAACAAACAAGTGCATTTTTGATTCCATACATTTTACACATGAGTAACCACCTATTTGAGAGACACTTACAACTAACAAATAACGGAAAATTGGCCACTACCATTTATTACCATTACTACCATTCACGCGATATACTGCAGCATTATTTGATACATTTGTACTACACCCCCATTCCATCGTTATAATTGCAAATAAATTCTGGCTGTATTATAACGGCAATTTATCGGTTTTTCACATCTTCTATATTTACTCTATTTTATAGAATCAAAATTCGTGACGCACATTACCACTCTATTATATCTTTCATTTTTTTCTATTCTCTTCTATTTATATGTTTTAGAATTTTCCTTTTTTTATAATACTTAGAGAGAGGCTCTTCCTCGCTTTCATCGAAATCCCAATTTACAAAAGAACTATTGTCTTCATTTTTGGAATGGTTAGTAGGGCTAAAAAATATTTTATCATTTCGTATTACGTATTTGCAATTATTTTGTAGTATATTAGACTCTAAATGATTCAAATCTCCTGCTGCGTCATAATCGCTGGAGTCAGTATCGCAATCAGTGTTGTTGCCTTCAATTCAGATGGTTCAACATAGTATGTACACAGGGTTAAGAATATCGCCTTTTTCAAGTTCTTCTATTACTTTTTTAGTTTATTATATGTACATTGCACAGCATACGTTATATTGGATCATGAAAGTATGATGTCATATCGCCGAACTTATATATTTGTAATAGTACCCAAATTTTAAAACATATACAAGAATATTATATAAAAACAATATTTTTGTATTAAATTTAGAGTAGTTATAAATAGTAAGTCAAGGTTATTTTATTTTTTTATTTTGCTTCTCCACCACCTCTGCTGCTAAAAAAAGGTTGACACAAACCATTATCAGTAAAATTCATTATTTAATCACAAAAAATAATTATATAATCAAATTCATTTGGCAAACACACTTTTAAAATCAACTTAAAACCTTTGTCACATAATTTTATCAATTAATTGGGTTACTATATGGATATCAGGCCTACTTTTGTCCGGCTTCAAAATCCGATTAAACGGCTTACATGCGTTATAATGAATTATTAACTACCAACTAAATATAGATTGTTCGTACAGACATAATATAGGAAAACTAGATGATGTATGAAAACTAATTGATAGCTAAATGATGAGATCCCGATTCACAAACAAATGACTACCTATATATAGTTGAATCATAAAAGGCAAAAGACTTAAAGTTTATAAAAACAACTTCAACTAAATGCATCAGTATTAAAGTGTAGGTCTGTTATATATAAAATGTTTAATAACAAAGTGCAATAATTAAAAACCACATTTTCTACAACTACGTAGGTGTACTTGTAAAACAAATATAAACAAATAGAGAAACGTGTTTAAAACAAAAATTTCAACTTCTGT
Source organism: Argyra leucocephala (assembly GCA_963942445.1). NCBI lineage: Eukaryota > Metazoa > Arthropoda > Insecta > Diptera > Dolichopodidae > Argyra > Argyra leucocephala. The sequence goes on from OZ012678.1 coordinate 179,836,003, forward strand.
AATTGATTTAAAAAAAAAATAAATAAATATATATGTACTTGTTCTAGGCAACACTCATTATGTTTCACAAATTCAAGTATGTTGTTGTTTTAGCCCGATATCCTTTCAAAAACTTTATTTATATTATATAGTTTTTTTTTTTTATTTCTATTGAATTCCTTTCTGAGTTCAACAAGTTTTCAATCCTCATTAAAAGTTTTTCGTTTTTCATTTTGATTCATTTTGAATGCATTTTTTGTATTTTGTTTATAATAACACTGCAAAATATACCTAGAAACAACAACAACAACATAAATTGCAACAACAACAACAAAATTCAATTATAATAGCACGCGCTTTTTGCAAAACTTTTTTAAATTGCAATTTTTATTTTTGTTGTTGTTTTTTTTCCTGTTCTTGTTTAATCAGGACTCTGGACATTTTGTTTTCATCTCTTTGAAAAAACAAAAAACATAACATTTTGTTATTGGATTGAGGTAAAAATATATAATATGTTTATTAAATATGTGTATATATGTGTATGTATATATATATTATGAATATTAAAACGGAAGTTATAAAGGATCTAAGTGTATATATTAAAATTAAAAGTACAACTTATATTTAGTAATAAGTAGTCGGAAGAGGCTATTTCATTTGCTTCTTTCAAAATCAATTAGCACTAAATTGTGCCTTTTTAATGCTACAAAAACTATTAGTATTCAGTAGTTTAGTAAATATTTTTTTTTTCGTAATTTTATTGAAAAATTAAAAAATTTGTGCACGTGTAAATTGAAAATAAGATGGGGGGAGATGTTAAAAAAGAATTGAATGAAAAGATGTTAATGAAATTAAATAGGTAGTAACTTTGATTTTTTTTTTTTAAAATGAATTATGAACTTTAAAATAACAAAAATAATTACTGGGAATTATTTATTACACAAATTTAACTGTAAAATTGTTGAATAAAGAAAAAATAAGCTATAAATTTATTTCAAAATGTTAATAAAAAGCAACTAAAAATAATTTTTTTTTAAATTTCAAAAATACTTAAACCATTTTTTTGTAACTACCTAACATTCTTTATTTAGATTTTGTTTTGATGTAAATAATAATTTTATATAATCATCATCATCCGTTGGTTCTACAGCTCGGGGTGAGCCTTAACCACGTCCACAACTTTACTCCATTCTGCTCTATCTTGTGCAACTGTCCTCCATCCGTTGACTCCAATATTTCGACAGTTGCCCTCGACTTCGTCCAGCCATCGTGATCTTGGTCTACCTCTTGCTCTTGTATTGTACGGCACTGCGTCTAATATTCTTTTTGGCATCCTTTGATCATTCATCTTAGTCTTTGTGCCTTAATAAATTTAACGATATTGTGTCCTTCAATTAGTGCTTCTAGCTCCTCGTTTGATCTGATTTGGTATTCAGCATCGTCATTTATTTTGGGACCAAATATTTTTTTCAGTATTTTTCTTTCGAATACTTTCAATTTATTTTCTTCACTACTTGTCATGGTCCATGCTTCGCATCCGTATGTTACGACTGGTTGTATTATGGTCTTGTACATTCCTCATTTAATTGTCCTGGCTAAAATTTTTGACCTGAAAAGGCCTTTGTGTGCGTAGAAACATTTTTGTGGTGCTTGAATTATATCATTAATTGTCAGATGAATGTAATTTTGATTATTTATTAAGGCACCTAGATATATAACTACTATATACTCCTTCAAAGTTATAATCATATTTATTGTTATATTTTTTGCGGATCGTCTTGTTTCCGTGCGCGCCATCTTCATATATTTGGTCTTAGCCTCGTTAATTTTTAATCTTACAGTAGCAGCTACTTTTTCTAGAATCAGAAATATTTATTTTAATACGTCAAAGGAAGTTGCTGCAATAGCAATATCGTCAGCATATGCACTTATTATAGATGATTTTATGAATATGTGTCCGCCTCTGTCTAAATCTTTTATTGCGTGGTGGAGCATTAGATTGAAAATTGTTGTTGATAGGGCATCACCTTGTCTGACTCCTGTTTTTATTTCAAATTCGTCCGTTATTTTATTTTGCATTGCTACCTTGCATTTGGTGTGTCTGAGTGTTAGCATACTTAAATTTGTCAATTTTCTTGGGATTCCCATGTTATTAAATACAGCTTCTACCATATCTCTTTTTATTGAGTCAAAAGCCTGGCGGAAGTCAATCATTAATAGGTGGAAATTTTTGTTGTACTCATAGCATTTTTCCATGCTATGCCTCAGTAGAAATATTTGATCGGTAGTAGATCTATTTGGTCTAAATCCATTTTGATATTCTCCTAGAATATTTTCGACTATACGTCTTAATAGCTGTTATTTATAATATTGGAGAGAGTCTTGTACGCTGTGTTTAATAATGTGATACCTCTATAGTTGACGCAGTCAAGTTTATTTCCCTTTTTTGGATGGGGACAATAATGTCTTTTTCCCATTTGCTTGGCACAGTTTCTATATCCCATATTGTACATATTTAACTATGTAGCTTGGAGATGAACATTTCACCTGCATTTTTAAACATTTCTGTTCACAATGCCATCTTCTCCTGGGGCTTTGTTATTTTTCATTTGTAGAATTGCATCTTCTACTTCATGTATGGTATATGGTATATGGTATTCCTTCGTCTGTATATTCTGAAATCGTAATGTTGCTATTTATAGCTATCACAGTTTCCAGTTCCACTGATTGTTCAATATTTAATAATTCGTCAAAATATTCTCTCCATCTTTCTAGTATATCTTTCTCTTCAATGAGTATTACTGTATTTTTGTTGTAACAATTACTTAGTCTGGGTTGGAATCCATTTTTAATTGTTTTTATCTTCCTGTAGAATTGCCTTTTTTTATTTTCTTCAAAGTCCGTACATATTTGTTCTACTTTCTTTCTTAGGGCGTCCTTTTTCTTTTTATTAATTACCTTTTTGGCATATTTCCTTAAGCTATTGTATACTTGTCTTGTGTTTCTGTTTAATAACTTATTTCTTGCTTCATTTTTTTTTTGGATCGCTATTTTACTACAATCATTGTCGTACCATTCTTCATTTCGTCTTATTTGTGCTACACCTATTATTTCACTCGTTGCTTCGTTAAGTATTTGCTCCATTTTGTTCCAGCTGTCATTAATATCTGTAGTTGTGTCACCAATTTCTTGTAGTTTTCTATTTACAGTTTCGGTGTATCGCTATTAGTAATAATTTTAGATAAGCGTTATAGTATGTTTTGTACACCTTCCTTGAACTTAACTTTGTATATATGCAGTTGCGTATATCGTTTTCATTATTAATGTTACAAGAAGCTGTTGACACCAGCTACAAAACTATGTTAACAAATATTTACGTGAAATGTTCACTTAACTTCGTAAAATAAAATAAAAATGTTATTATTGTTTATTTTTGATTTGAAGAAAGTAGGTTCGGTTCAGCAGTATTTTTGGATGTCAGCCAGGCATTTGAAAATGTGTGGCATGATGAATTAATCCATAAAATACAACAAAAGCTACCAGTTGGGTCTCATCTACTACTAAATTCTTATATAACCATCAATATACGTTTCAGAATTAGCTTCAAATCCTATATGTGTAACAGAAGAACATGAAGTTAAGGCTGGCGTACCACAAGGTACCACTTTTTATATACTAATAAATAATATCGTTTTTAATCTAAATATAATACATTTAAAATTTTATTAAACTTAACACCAATAAACAAATATAAACTTCTAATACTACTACAATAATATATAAAAGCAGAAAATCTAATATTTCTGAATTTACAACAACAATAATCAATCAATCGGAATAAATATAACAATTAAATAAAACAATAGTCAATCAGAATTATTTAATTACACCAATAATTTCCAATTTACATTTCCAATTTTATCAAAATATTTTAAATCACACCAACAATCATAAATAAATAGTCACATATGATAACATTCAAAATATGTTTCTCAAATGTTCTTCAGTTTCATGCACACTATAATGTTGATAGGAAATCTAAATCAATTAAATATGATGGTTTTTACCAACGAAAATATCCTGGTTTAGAAAAAAATTGCCATAACTTTCTAAAATCTTAGATAATTTTATTTTGTGATGATTGTTTACAGTTTCATGAAGTTATATTTTAGAATCAGTAACTCGGAACAACTAAAACACACAAATAATAATAATGAAGAACAGTCCTGGATTATTATAAGAGCTTCAAAAATGCTTTATTCAAATTGTGAATTTTTTTTCACATCTGTGTCACACGATAAATGATAGTGATTATAAATCTAATGATAATAACAGCAATGCGAAGGACCACTTAACTTATAATCAAGAACAAAATACTTCTCAAAATACAAATGAAGCATTAGAAACATTTAAGAGATTAAAAGAAAAATATGAAGTAATATCAGTTATTTAAAATTTTGCATGTACTTTGTCAACCTTGAGCATAAAACTGAAATCTATTTTATTACTAGCGGAATTGGAGACATCCTATGGGCTTATTTTAATGTTACATTAGACTCGGAACTATCATTAAGAACACCATAAGATTTGGAACTAATCCTAACAGTTCATTCAACAAAAGAACTTCTAAATATTCGATTGCCCAAGAACGAACTATCAGCGATATCCAAATAGTTCAGATATCTGATCTACCGCAAGACAGGAACACATTAACATCCACCTTCGCAGACGATAATGCAATTTTAAACTGCCATCCAAATTCACATGCAGCATTTACAAATCGAAACCAATCGTAGCAAATCCCCATATCATAATTTATTATATTTTTTCAGTTCTTTTAGAAATTTAGGTTTAGCTATAATAGATTTGTGTTACCTACATAAATGTTATATTTTGAGATCAATTTATTTTTTAGAAATTCCATTATGTATAATAGATATAGTAACGGCACAAGTATAGTGATCCTTTCGAAACCCAATTATATATGTAATTTTCTGCATTATCTGGATGTTTGTAAGTTCAACGGAATACTCCAACACATATACAAATTGAAATATACATATATACAAATTGTAACATCATGTAATTGTCATAAACATAGTATCGGTTTTTTATTGCTTATATATGCCATCTGTCATCTGTCATCTGTAATCTGTCATCTGTCATCTATCATCTGTCATCTGTCATTTGTCATTTGTCATTTGTCATCTGTCATCTGTCATCTGCCTTCTGTCATCTGTCATCTGTCATTTGTCATTTGTCATTTGTTATCTGTGTCATTTGCCCATCATTTCATAATGATTGTTCAAGTGTTAAAATAAATGGCGTCATAGAACTTTTTACTTTTATTATGTCTTAATTAATTTCATTTTACAATTTTACAGTAGAACGCGGCTATGATTGCAAAAATATAAAATTTTTGTAAGTTTATATTATATATTTCGATTTTTTTTTCATTAAAAATATTATTTGAATTTAGTATTTCTATATGAATTTAAATTGAAATTATCTTTTTGACTAACTTATATTATAATTAATTGAATACAATAGAATGTCTAAGAATATTGATTATTTAGAATTATTGAGGTCTATAGGATAATATATGTTTAAATTTCTAATGATGGCAAATAAGATGTCGTTAAAATGATCGAATAAATAACCCTTAGGGAATCGAAAATTTTGCACCTTACTACAAATATTCTTTTTATATGGTAATTAAAAGCATTCTAATAATTATTCTAATAAAGGTATGATATTGATAAATTACTAAGCAAATAAATATTTTTCTTAAACTTGAAATGAAAACTCTAATGAAGGAAGAAATGCTAGAACTTATTTTGCTTCCGTCATTTATGGCGGGTTACAAAACTAGTGATGTAATATTCGCTTTTCACTAATTGTATTCTTAATTTTGTCCCAGTGAGTTTTATGTGATAAATAATCTTCTATAAGAGAGTTACATAAGCCTTTGATTCCTAAACCGTTAAGAATATCCAGAAGTTTAGTATGAATTACAACATCATTATTGTTAAATCTACAAATGTTGCATCTACGTACATTCCATCATCTATTGCATCGTATATATTTGCTCAAGTGTAGTCGAAATAGCTGATTCAGTACCACTACTGTGTTCTAAGAACATACTGGTTATTATCAAATCCAATAGAATTTTTTATAAATTTCCTGATCTCCATCTATAGCTTGTTCATGATGTTCATTTTCGATATTGATTTTAAACTAGATATTGATCTATAGTTATTACCACATTAAGATTTTGAGCCATTTTTATGAATCGGAATTAATATAAACGCTTTTTTTAAAGACATAAGAAACTCGCCATCTTCAAAAAACTTATTAATCATAATAGTGATTGGTCTGTCTTAGAACTTCTGCTAGTAACTAGTAACTATACTTGAGCCATTACTATATCTATTATACATAATGGATTTTCCAAAAATTTTTAAAGAAAAAATGAGTGAAAATCGCTGCACAATAACAGTGATAACAAAGACTATATAAATACGATACAAATATGTACCCGGAATAATAAACAAGCACTTCGGAATTATTGCTCTAAAATATTTGATAAATAAAACTATATAAAAAAAAAATTTTCCAACTTAACAAAAAATTTATTAAAATAAAAAATTATAAAAACAAATTTCTTGTCTCCATTTCAGATAAAATAAAATTCAACAAAAATACTGGTAAGTCAAATAACGATTCACAATATAATAATGTAACACATCATCATCATCAAATCCAATCTAAATTTCTTACGACTTTTATTCCGATTATTTTAAAAAGGAAATTTTTAATTCTCTTTGTTCTTTGTTTTTATTTTTTTTTTTTTAACAACTTTTAATATTCTTCTACTCCTGCAACACAGATGTTTGTTTGTTTGGTATTTGCATTTGACAAAAATTTATTTTGTTTTTTTTTTTTTTAATTTTTATGTCATTTTTCAAAAAACACAAAACAACACAAAAACTAAAACAACAATAATAAAGTTAAAAAGTAATTTAAACGCTTATTTTCAAATGTACGATCGTTTCGTAACGTTTTTTATTTTTTTTTATTTTATTAAATATTCTCATTTCACATTAAAACAAAAAAAAAATAAAAAAAAAAACAAATCTTACTTAACCTTCAAGAAGTAATTTTCAATTCATTTACAGTATATCTAGTGTGTATAGTATTCATTTCGCACTTGGAGGCCATATGTTAACCATTTATCTTCGAATTGGGACCAAAAAATACAGACACATACACCATCATTTTTATATGCACAAAATTATTTTTATTATTTTTTTTTTTTTGTTGTTACTAAGAATATTTTGTATAGGAGAAATTCTCAATATTCATACCATGAATTCAATGTAATAAATGCATTTTAGAAAATCAGTCATTGAAATGCACACGCAATGCATAAAACATCATAAAAAAAATATTATTTTCTTAACAAAAACAACCTAAAAAGGATCTCTAACTGCGATCTGTTGTTGGTGTTTATGTTTTTTTTTTTGCTGTTGAAATCATTAGCATAACTTAACTCTACAGAGATTTCCTGAATACATAACAAAAATTCAATAACTGAATAATAAGTAAATATGGTATTTGGTATATTATACGAAGTATATTGTTTACTTGAAATGTCATAAAATCTGCGATAGCAACACACATGTGATGTGAGTTAAACAAAAAAAAAAAAAAAAAAAAAAATTACATATGAGAGGTAGAGGCAAATTCTCATGGATAAATACATATACACACATCCAAATAATTAAATAAAATATAATATGTACATTTTAAGAACCGATGCAAATCCTAAAGAATAATATACATAAGTACTGACTGGGTATGAAAAGACTGTGAAAAAAAAATACAGTATCATAAGAAATTCCCAGGATTTTTTTTCGTTTTTTTTTTCTTTTTTATTATTATGCGCCCACCATCTGTAATAATAATAAAAAAAAAACAAAAATTGATTTTATGATTTAATTGTTGCTTGTACTCAAAGTATAGGTACATACTAAATGTCGATTTACAGTGCTGTGCAAAAATGCTCGTATTTAGGGTGTGTGTGCTAGGTTTATGAGTTGATTATTCTAATTGTGAAATATTTTGAACTTGAAATTAGAATTAAAATGGGTGTGGTCAAAATTTACTTGGTTTGTATTCTTCAATAAAAAAAAAACAATGAGTCAATTTAAAATGTCTATAATTGATGACAGTTCAGTTTTCTATTTATGAATTATCATACGGGTAAAAAAATGGTAGAAATCAAACCAATATTTGTTTGGGAGGGGTGACTTCCGTAAGGGGTAAATATATATAAATTTAAAATTTCTGGTAGATTTTTGACGTTTGAATTTTTTTATACACATACATATTATGTCAATGTCAAGATGTTTTTAACTTTTTTATAAACCTAGTGCAAGGAAATTGTTGTTGGCCACGTAAAAATTATATCATAATTAATAATTAACAAAAACATAATAAAATAAAGGCGTAAGCAGACGTAAACAAAAATAAATAAAACATAGTTTTAGGGTTTTAGTCATAAGTCATACTAGAATGAAGATTAGTTTTGTAAGCTTTTGTTGTCTAATTGTAAATAAAAATAAGAAAAAATAAATAAGAAATAAAAGTAAATAATAAAAAAAAAATTGTTGTTGGCCATGTAATTTTGGAATCGAATGTAAAATAAAAAATACATATGTAAATTATTCAAATAATATATTTTTTTTTTTCAATTATCTGAATACAACAATACAAAAATCTATACAAGTTTTTTTACATGTGGACGTGAAAGGTAGATTTCGGCCAGTATTAAGACCGCTGCCAGTATTAAGACTCCACTGCTTTTGGCATTTGGGCTATTAATTAGTTTATAGATTTTTAATTTATAATATAAAATTTTGTATTATTTATTGACAACTTAAATTGTTGGAGGAAACTTGTGAACTAGATTTTAGGGAATTGGAATTAAATTTAGTGTTTCATCTAAATTAAAATTGTCTATAAATATTTTTTTCCATTAATTTTGTCATTTATATTATTTAATTAAATTTCTATATGTATATTGTTTGAATCAAGAATGTTTATTTGTATACTAAAATATGTCATAGTGGCTGAAAAAAATTCAAAAAAGATTTATGTGACTGAAATAGAAATATTTTAGAATGACAAAGAATTATGTAACGATTCCATGCTGTCAAGCGTCATAAGCAGTGCAAAAAAAAAGTAAAAAAATATGAACAATATTGAAAATTTGATTTATTTTAATTGATATGAAATATTTTTCAATATTCATTCAATGTATGTCATCAACTTCTTGTAAATACAAATTTTGAAAAAAAATCCTAAAATGTCAAAAAAAATATGAAAAAAATCCAAACTTCCAAAAAATTTTTTTTTACAGTATTCGATTTGTTGTCGCAACAAGTGCTAAAGAAACATAGTAAAATCGCAGTTTTTTGACATTTAAGATTTTTTTTTCAAAGTATTGGGTTCATTGCACTTTTACAATTTTTAAATTAGAAAATTTCTCATCTCACTGTAAAAATTTTTTTTATTTTTTTATTTGAATGAAGCCAGTGTCATATATGGGCATTTTGAAAATATTTAAGGTTGGACATTTCAAGTTGACGTAATGTTTTTTTCATTTATAGTTGTTTTTTCTTCTTATTTATTTGACACAAACTGATTTTAGACTGATTGAATTTTTTGGATGAATAGTGACATTTTGTGATGCAAATATACTTGTACAACAAGCGACTTGTTTAATGTAATTGTTCAGTAAATTAATTAGTTATTTACGCTTATTTAAATGGCGCTTTATACCCTTTAGTTGATTTTAGCTTAACTTAATTCAAAACATATTCTAGGTTTTTAATAACATGGGTCGATAATTCTTTTGTAACAACATTGGTCGACATGGGTCGATAATTTTTAATATGTACCAACATGGCTCGATAATTTTTATATTTATGAAATAAACACTCACTTAACTATACATACGTTCGCGACATTACGTTTGATATAACTGAATTATTGTTAATTAAATCAATCTCTTTATAAAAGTAGTTGATGAGTTTGGCGTTTACTCTAATATGAGCGGACTTCATCATTTCTTCAGAAAATTTTTCTCTAGAACATTTCAAAATTTCTTTTGATAATTTTTTGACATTACTAATATACTACAAACTGAAATAAAATATAAACCAACTTAAAATTTTGTATTCCAAATAGGTCAAAATGACGATTTAATCGTCAATCTGAAATCACTGTTACTAATTCACGTGTAGTAGCATCATAGTAGTAGAATATTCGAAGTTAGTTTTAATGTTCGCATTACTTTTTTTTATATTTCCAATATTTCTGCGGCATATATATATGTATAAATAAATATGAATAGTAAGGATGAGAATCTTGTACAGTTTATATTTTGTACTTACAAAAAATAACTCCTACTTATCAATTACTTTCTGAATTCAACATAAGATGTGTCAGCTAATGAGAGTTTTTTTTCTGTTGAATTTTAAGCTGGCCAATTAGTGCTAAATTATTTTAAATCTCATTTTTTGATCAAATAGTAAAATCTGTTAATAATTCTATAATTCGAAATCTAATTTATTTTGAAAATAATTTTTCTTATGTTATGTTATTTTATTCCAGTTATTTCAATCGAAGGCTATATGTCGATATCATTTTTAGAATTTATGATAGTTATTATTTCATCTTTCCCTTCCCTTTTATCCCCGTCTTCCTTTCCTAATTTTCCTTTCCCTCTCTAGCCAAAATTCAAATCGGGGATCCTCCACCTATTGTTTTGCCTATATAGCAAAGACATGTTTACAAATATATATTGAATTAGAAATGGTAACATTACTGTAACTGACAATAATTGTTTAATTTTAAAAATTTATCAATATCACTAAATAATAATATGTATGTTCAAAATTGAAGGACGGTTCTTAAAGACAGATCTAAATGGTTAAATATTCTTCTCTCTTTCATCTACAAATAAATTTTCTAAAGCTAAAAACCAAAATAACAAAATGCATTTCTTAACGCATTGAACAAATAAAATATTGTGCATTAAATTTACTCAATCGAAAATGGTATTATTTTTTTTAACAGTACTGTACTCATATATATATGGATGTAACTATATGACTTAACTTTAAAAAAGCAAAAGCAAGTAAAGTCGATGCAAATTGTTTTTTTTTTTTTTGTTTTTTTTTTTCAAATTCTTTAAGATTTTATGACTGAAATATGTTGTTGAAACTGTTGAAAATGTAGGAGTTAAGACCAAAGTAAAACAAACGAAAACGAAAAAAAAAGAAAGCGGCGCCCTACAATATTATCGGTAATTTTAAAACACAAAACTATTAACCAATTTAGATTAAAATTAAATCTGATGAAGGATTATTTATTTAATAGTTAAAAATAAGGATAAATAATTGAAAATATTAAAAAAATTAAATTAAAAAAAAATTATTCAAAAATAAAGGATGACATTTCACTCTTCTGGTTTGTTATTTTTAATAAGAGGAAACGAAATTTATTTAAATAAACAAACATCCATTTGGAAGAAAAAATAGCATTATAACAACTTAAAAAATCTCAGAGATTAAAAATTTAAATACCCAAAAAAAAAAACATGTTTTTTTAATGAAATTATAAAAAATAATGATTTTGATGGGTTTCAAAGTGTATTAAAAATTCAAAGAAATATTGTGTACTGTAACTAAAGTACTTAATGAATGTTTATAGTAATCAGTAATCAAGACATTATTTTATGTCAATCATTTTATGAAGACAATTATGAAAGAATCATAATATACCGAATTTGCAGAAAAAAGTACCTCTTCCGATTTGAAAATCTCGATTTCGGCGAATTTCGGGTTTGAAAAACCATTTTTCCAATCAAGGTTCAATATTACCAATCGATATTTTTTAATTTTCATATAACGGGGCCTTTCGCCCTTTAAAAAGCTGATACGATAAAAGCATGCTCTAACACACCCGATATATAAGTCTTGAAACCAAGTTCCTTATTAAATAACTACTCAACAACAACACGTAACGTTGGCATAAATATTCAACAGCTGAATTGCTGAATGCTATTAACTATTGACTACGCAATCTGTGATAGTAAACATGAAAAGTAGCATTGGATTTGTAGTAGTAGATTTTAGTAGGAGATTAAGTAGAAAATGCAAAATTCAGAGCAATAGTTGGTAGACGTAGAATTTGGTATGTCCGTGATCGAAGTTGAAATGCAGTAGAAAAAGATAAAAAATGTCATTATTGGCATAATAAGAAAGTGAATAAATTTGTTTTGACTTGTTCGATTTATTGATACCTATTTCCAAAACAGTTACTGAAATCAATTTTGAAACATTGAAAATTTTCATTAAAACAATTATTTGAAAAAAACCATTAAAATCTTACTACTTTGCCCTAACAAAATGCATTGTTGTTAAACGATGATAGTGAAATGAATTTAGTCTACGAAAGTAGAAATCCACCGTAAACCTTGATGCTGGACAAAATAATTATAGTTTAGAAAAGTAAAAACTAAAATTTATTTTTCTTCTGGCTTTTTCAAATGTTACATTTTATTGTACGGTATATACGGTTGATTTTGTTAAACTTTGAAGATCATACAATTCGTCGTCTATCTTTTTTGTACAGCCATATCTGCGACATGGCAGTAGATAACAGTTGGAGTTAATTATAATAACATTATTTGTCTGTCTTAAAAAGTTCAGCTGGCAGGTTATCTTAATTGTCCAACAGCTTTGTTGTTCTTCACTTTTCGGATGGCTGCTTCCACTTCTGCAGGACTAGATGTACCTGTATTTTCGAACTTAACTGTGCCATTCAATAGGTTCTTAAAATGCTGTTTTTATGTATTATAATCGTTTCTATATCCCTAAAATCGACATTGTATTTAATCTTAAAACAGTGATAGGATCTCAGTTGTATCACCCGGATAGTATACAAGCTATATATATATATATATATATATATATATACTAATCAATGCTCAAATTCTGCACAAGCAGTTATGGTATCTAAATCTTTTTCATCTCAATTTAATTTTTAAAATCTTTTATAGCTCTAAAATACAGAACTAAAACAAATTCAAAAATTTTTATTATAAAAGTCAATTAAGGTATATACCGTAAACTTACGTTTACATCTTTCCTTCGAACATTCGTTTTTCATATTATTTTTAAGCTTTTCCTCAACAATTCTTTTGCTGCAACATTTACACATTCATTCAGATCCAGATGACATTCTTATTCAAATTCATTGTATTATAAATTGCATAAATAATTTGTAATTACATCTAAAAACATTTATTTACAGTTATTATATCTAATTTATTAAATTGTATGAGTTAATTATGAAATATTATAATTTCCTTATAATTTCTAGTATTTGGGACTGCAACCTAACATAATATTGTATAATCAGGATATTTATTATCAGTATCCATATATAATTTATAATTATATATATATATATACCTACCTGATTTATTAAAATTAACTTAACAGCATTCACGAGCCAGATTTTAATACCGTAATATTAAAAAAAAATATTTAGTTATAGAAATTTTAATAGTGGAGACTTCTGAATTGTGCGAATATTATTTTACCAATTGGATTCTTGGTATAGAGGTCAGAATAAACTGTGAATAAACTTTTTTTTTTGGCCTCATTATGTATGTATATGTGAGGTCAATTGTAGAATAGGAAATAAACATAGGCGAAGTTTAACCCTTAAGTTTGAAATTCTAGGAAATCGAATTCATTAACTACAAGTATAAAAAAAAATTTTTTTTTTATCTTTTAGCACGTATTTTAATGTACCTTCCTAGAAATTTGACTATTTAAAACATTTGCAGAAACGACAGTAAAACATATAGGAATAAATAGAGTTAAAAGGAAAAATTTAATTAATTAATTAAAATGAAAGTATAATAAAAATTTTTTCTATAAAAGTACATTAATGTTGCGATAGTGAAGAAAAAATTTGTAACTCGTTGTTTCATTATTTCTAAAGTTGAGAAGTTCAGTTCAGTTTCAGTTCAGTTTTGTAATAAATGTAAATATATGTAAAAAATAAAAATACTGGGCAAAGAATAACACTTTTATTTATAATTTTTTCTCCAAAATCTTTCATACTATAGATTTCCGGCATTTTGAAATACTTAAGTTTTCTTATAGCCAGATTAATTTATATCGTGTACCATATGTGCTTATTCTGAATTGTCAACTTATTGTCAACTCATCATGCCTTTTTTTTTCCTAGGTACTGTCATTCAGAAATCTTTCTTTCTGATATCTGACTCTTCTCCATGCTTTCTATATATTTTCTATATGCTTTACAATACGTTTTTTTTGGCATACTCGTCTTTAGAAAATGAAATTTTTTCGAGTATACCGATATATCAGAGTTATCAGCTCCATATAGGCATTATATCACATCACTTAAAAATATCCCAAGTACATTTGAATGAATATGTTTGATAGAATATGTTCCATCAGTAGTGATCCAAATTGATGGATCAAGCTCAAATAATATTTATTATTAGTAGTATAGTCTTATGAATCTATTTATGGAAAATAATACCTCGTATTATTTTATCGTCTTGGATCGTACATTATGCCATCAGTATAAACCGGTTGTTTACGCTTTTTCCAAAAAAAAAAAAATACATATATTTTTTCAAATGATTTGGAAAAGGTAGATTTATTTTTTTGGAAACGTATTTATGTTAATTTGTTTTTATGTTGTATGTCGATGTTTGTTAAATGGATTTTTGCATAATGTCCATTTTTGTCAATTGCAAGGTTTGCATATTTAGTGAAACAAATTTTTACAATATTGTCAATATCAGTGTTTGATAAACTACATACCGTACATACCCTGCTTATAATTATTATGAACAGCCTTTGTGTATCATGTGGAATACTTAAGGGTATTATGGCTATCAATTGCATAGAGTTATAATCCCTAATTTATTTTAACCTGCAAAAAAATTTTTTTTTTGACTAGTCAAAAACCTCTGCTATATTTTTTCTAGTGTTGTGACTCAATGACAAATTGACAGAACATATTCCACAAATATATTTTCGGAGTTATGTCCTTTCGGTTATAACTTGTGAAATAATGACACAACATCGAATTTTTTTTTTCTTTAACATCGTTAACCTTTTACAACCCAGATGGTTATTCTACTTTGAATCGTTCGCGACACCTATAATTTAGCAGAAAAGAAGAATTATAATTCTAAATTAGTTCGCTAAACAGTATTCCTTCCCCACTCCTTCCATTTAACCGATTACATCAACCGTCGAACCGTTACGTTATTCTATATATATAAAATTCTAAGCACTTTTGTTTGTGACCGTGTCTAGAAGTCACTAATCGTATGTTCCATATGAACATAATAGCTTCGCTTAGCTTATGCCTAGTTTTTGGACCGGTATTCTGAGTAGTTTGTATAGCTGCCATACAACTCCCAGCACTTATCAGGAATATTTCAAAAGCTAAAGGTCTTACAGACCTGCAATTGGTACTCCGATACTATCTCAAAAATGAACAAACATACCTGTTATCGTTTTCCAAAATTTTTAGTGGTTCGGGTAGCTGTCATACAACTCTCGGCATCTATCAAGAATATTTTAAAAATCAATTGGATTACAGACATTTTTTTGATTGATTTGAGATCAATTGTATTACTCAAGTACCTAAAAAAATATTTCTGGCTAAACTTCTATAGAGGACTATACTTGATTGAGTTCTATACTTGCGCCAGTTGCAAAAATTTTCAATTTCATACCAAATAGAAGTATCATAGTTGTTCTTTACTCTATATTAATTATATAAACATACATTTAAAGCCCAATACAATGTATTTACATTATGGATCTCAATTTTTATACATTTTTTTTTAATTATTGAATTAAATCAATATAAGCTTTCTCAAATTATAAAAAATCAACAAATTAAGTAACAGATTAATTTTGTTGGAATAGAACTAAAACCATACTTTCTTCTAGAACAGTATAATTTGTTCTGATTTGACTATATATTATGAAAATATCATGCAATCGGCATTTACGTAAATATTCAAAATCTAATATCTTATTTAAATATTAGTATATATATATATATATATATATACTCATATCCTTTAAATTAAAATATGTATTAATACTAAGAAAATAAGATGTATAGGTCGAATCTTATACAAACACATATGGTAGGTATAGGTAAGTAAGGTAAATAAATATGCACAACATAAATAAGTATACTCATATTTATAACCTACCTACAACAGCATATATATGGAATGTATAATAATTGAAATGTTACTAATCCTTTTTACTTATTTTTATTATTTGTTATTTTCATTTAAGGATTATTTATTTCAATAACGCAACAAATATCACTTTATTTTATTTTTAACTGTATAACAGGAAGATATACTATATTTTTTTTTTTTTACTGTGTACTTGTATTGATATAGATTGAAACAACCCCCATTAACAGACCCAGAAAAATTAAATAACAAAATAACATACATATGTTTCAATTTCAAACCTCTTTAGTACTAAAAAATTAATTTTCCTTTTTTTTTAGTACATGCATACTTCAAATATTAACAATGCAAAACAAAAACAAAAAATTTACTTTTCCCTCATTTTCATTTAATACACACAATTTGTTAAACTCTCTATAACGGGGAATTATTATAAATTGAAAATTTTATTTTGTATCAATGTGTTGGGGTATTATTATTTTGTTTGGAATAACTCTAGTCTAGTCAGCCAACTAGAGCAGTATTCTCTTATACTCCAAAAGAAAATTTTATAAATTAAAATGCGATAGAGAAGAGAGTTAATGTGCACGCATGGCATGACCCAAGTTGGGAAAATTTGCTCTTCTTATTTCACATTTTTTGTATTCGTAAAATTGTGTTTTGTTTTTTCAATTTTGGAAATTGATAGGTACCATTATTATACTCTTTCAAATACTGTATTGTTATTAATTTAGATTTTAGAAGAATCCTTCTAGAGAGAATTTTTATTCTAATAATAGAGAGAAAAGAGAAAATTAAATTTAAGAAAATTTATTTTTGTTTGTATGCATTTTATTTTGCCTTTTCTATCGCATATATAACAACACATTCATACACATTTCTCCAGTTTTAAAACTATACATAATAAATTTTAAAAGATATATTTTTTTTTAGAATATACTTAATACATAATATACTTCCATACAATAAATATTACGCATATGGGAGATATTATTTATTGGTTTGTGTTTTAAAAAAATTAAATAGAGAAAATGGAAAGAACAAAAAATAGGTACTCGAATTTCCTCTATAGCACCTACATTCAAATCATGTGGTCGGTTGTTCACTACATTGATAAATGGAACAACAGCAACACTTTTTATATACTCAATACATAATATACATATTATGATTGTGTTAGTGTATATAATAAAAATAATTACGAATTTATTGTTTATGAATTAAAACGCAACGGATACGAAACTTTGAAATTTTTTAAGCTTTTATTTTTATTTCGTAACCCACTCTTTCATATCAACATTATTATATTCAAATAATATGACAATTTACATCCGCACATCCAAACATTTATAATATGTATATACATGCATATAAAGATATATTACATTTTTCTTTTAAATTAATATTAATGTTCTTAAAAAACACAAAAAAAAAAAAAAAAAAAACAGAAAGAAAAATTAAGCTCATATTTTTGTTTGTCAAAAATAATATTTAATATACCGTATCAATGATATAAGATTGTATCTATAAGTTATGCATATATAATAACGTTATATACTAAAAAATACCTACATACGATTTTTATCAAAGAATATTGAGATAATCATTTATATTATGGATTTATATATATATATATGTATACTAAAATGTTAGATTTTCGATATAATGTCCGAAATCTATATAGCAGTAGTACCTACACATATTATTTTAAATATACGAGTACACTCAGAAAATATATTAATATTTTTTGATTTTCTGATGAATTGCATTTTAAAGCAAATTTATGTATATGAATCGAAGTTGATAATCGTGGCTAGTGATAGTAAAATTTTAATTTTTTTAGCCTTTTAATTTGGGACAAGTTTTAAAAACATTTTTTAAGGGATATAAAGCCAGAAATGAATTATAATGCTTCGTTTTATTACCATAAATAAATTATAACTACCCAACAAATTTCTTAAGTTTAGTTTTTATTAATTATTTATTAATTACCTTAGTTGTTACGTCCAAGATTAAAGTGATGATGGGTGTAAAAGTATACCTAAATATTATATGTAAAATTGTTTTTGCATCATAATATTCATATAGTATAGGTATATTATGAAATTAAATTACTCTAAAATAGATGCAGTTTTTCACATTTAAATTACTTGAAAAAAATTCATCAAAAACTCTAAATGAAAACTCGTTGTTAGAATTGAAAAAAGTGAAGGCGTAATTTTTACTTTTAAATTTTTAAGACTATTAAATGAACAGTTTGGCTGCTTCGCGCAAAAATTTAACATACTAATATTCACATACAATTTAAATCATTTCTTGAAATATGTCGGCGAATGCCTTTACTACCTACCTAACATTCACAAAATAAGTTATTTTTTATTTTAATTTCTGTAATCTGCTACAGAATAACTTCATCTTCATAAAGGCATAACACCATTTAATTTTTAGAATTTTCAAATTATATAACCACTACACATTATGACAGGTTGGCTGATAACAAAATTATATCAATATGGATCACTGTTTGAAATCCATTATTCATAATGAATCTTTATGAAATGTTTATCAATAATTGTGAATCATTCACCACTTGACTCTATAATTTTTATATCAATATCAGTATACTTTTTTTTTTATCTATTGATAGCAACAACAACAAAAAATTTAGCAATCGGTAACCTACAATTTAAAATAAATTTGTTTCTTAGGTAGTTTAACTTTAAAAAAAAAATTTAATTAAAATTTGCCGCTTATAAAGAAATATTTTTCAACAAGCAGGAATAGACAACCTTTTTTTTATCAAGTCACAATTTTGATAATTTTCACTTTGAAAATTCCATTTTTGTATGAGGTAATCTTATATTTGAACTTCACATTTCTCTCCATTTTTGATTTGTTTTGAAATGATCAAATTACATTAAAAATTGTGAAACACTCTATATACGGTATAAAAATTGTAAATTGAAAAATTAAATAAATAAAAAAAAATACATTGCAACTTACTTAAAGTTTTCTTTTATCAAGAGAAGAGCCGAATATTTTATTCTTCACCACGGAAATCTTGTCAGACTGTAACATGCTATACATCCAAAAAATTTTGTTTGAAACAGAAACGAACATGTTAAAGTTATAATTAATTCATTATTAACCAGAATTAAACCCTTAATTAACAATATAGAACACAGTAAGGTTTTCGCTATAATTCAATATCACAATTATAACTATGTTTCGAATTATCAATGTTTAAAAAAAAAAAGTTGTATTCGAATTAATAATTATACAAGTTGAATTATCGTGATGCTACTGTAATAATATCTTTTTAATTTAATTATAATTAAATATTAAAATTAAAATAATCATATTATATACATACACAACAAATGTGATGAACATATGGTATTAAATCAACAATTAATATAAATTGTACCGGATATTATTACAACAGTTAATAAGTTATAATAGAGTAATATTAAATAAATTTTATACACTCAGAAAAATTTAAGTAGTTTTAAAATAATGTTTTATGCACATATTAGATCAAATGGTTAAATTTATCAAAATTTCAAAATTTCAAATATCCAGAAGGTGTTTCTAGAATAAAAACAAACTTATACGAAATTACAACAATTTTGTGCAAAAAACGCCTAGTGTTTGGATAGTATTTAGTGCCAATTATAATTGTATATATTCAGTTATATTAATCGAATTAAATTGTCAAATTATTGATACCGAACGATTATCTAACCCATTCGAAATGATATTTCGAATTGAATGGAATCGAAACGGATCGGATTCATTACAAATTACATTTAAGAAGAAAAATATCATACTCAGAAAAAAAGATATTTGTTTGTTAATTTGACTTTGGGGTAAAATATTTGGTAAATTTAGATACACATAATACCTAATTGTATACTAGTTTTTAGAAGTACAATTTTAATAAACAAGATTTTAATATAATATCATAATCTTTTTTCTTAATACTAATATACGTTTTCATATACATATCATTTATCTAAATTTATAGATATACGATAGTATATCAACCAAACATTACCAAATAAATGATGTACACTCAGAAAAAATATTCTATTTGCTAATATGTTTACTAAAATTAATTATGTTTAGTAAACTTATCAACTATATCAATGTATGCACATATATGTATCTATAAAAAAAAACTGTAAATACATATTTAGTATATATATTTTAAACTGTACATTTATTTTCCAATACAATAATCGCTATGCTACAATGAAATAGTATCTGTGATTATTTGTATTGTATAAAAAAAAAAGTTTTGCAATTTAAAAAAAAAAAAAATAATTAAATTGATTCTCTTATAATTGTATCTCTCTTTTTCTATCACTCACTATTATCATCTCTTTCACTCTTTTTATAATTTTCGTTTTATTCTATTATTTCGTTGATATTCGTCGTCAACGATGTCAATTTTATGTGTTGTTAAAATCAAAAAAGAACTTTTCCTTTCATTAAACCAAAAAAAAACAAAAACAAAAAGAAAAAAAATTAAGCATGACGATGATGAACTTTATAATG
Source organism: Argyra leucocephala (assembly GCA_963942445.1). Classification (NCBI taxonomy): domain Eukaryota; kingdom Metazoa; phylum Arthropoda; class Insecta; order Diptera; family Dolichopodidae; genus Argyra; species Argyra leucocephala. The sequence goes on from OZ012678.1 coordinate 179,856,893, forward strand.
AAAAAAAAAATTGAAAATTGAGAGAAATAATATATAACATGATAAATAAGCGAACTCTGTATTCGACTTCGACTAGACAAGTTCATCGTAAAGTAAAATAGAATATAGAAAATGTGATATCGCAATGAAATAAATATTTTTGACTTGTTTTTTATTGAAAGTGTTACTTTTATTTTTTTTTGTTTTACCTTAGGTATGCAATAAGAAACATATGAGAAGAAAAGATAGATTATTGAAAATGAAAAATGTCAATATTTACCAAATATATTTCTATATTATTGATATTATTATATCTACATAAGAATTATAAAAAAAGGGATTTAAAAAAAATAATTGTTTCTTATTTTTAGTAGTTGTTATTGTTGTTAGGTAAATAAAATAACTAAACTTTTGTTAAAAATGCAAGACTCACAAATACATAAATAATAATAAAAAATAATAATAAAAAAAAAAATTGCGAGATGTTGATAAATAAACAAAATTGAACTTTATAACTGAACAACACCTAAACTATGTTCTATATAATATTATACTTATTTACTGGTATATGCTAAAAAATTTTCCAACACATATTCATATATAACGCGTGTATTAAAATATAATACATTCAAATATTCTACAAACACATTTAAAAATATTATATATTAATATTTATATAAATTCTAGATATATATACATAAGAATTTAAAGAAGAAAAACAAAAATTATATGTTATATATTTTATTTATTCTTCATTTTCATCATAGTATCTTTTATATACAATTTTTCTTCTTTTTTTTTTTATATACATACCTACAATATGTATTTACCACTCGTCGTATATGGCGCTCGCTACTGTTCTAACCTAGCTTTAGACTACTAAGAACATATGTAGATACAACGAACATTGAAATTTTATTATTACAACAAAATTTTTTCATATAAGAACATTTTTGCTCAGATGTCTTAAGTATCTGAACGTGAGCAGAGATAAAAAAAATTTTTTTAAAAAAAGTAAAAATAAAATAACGCGAAAAGAAGAAGCAAAAAAAAAAAAAATTAAAATAGTCCGGTTTATTTTTAATCAGAATTTTTTAAAATAGCAATCAATATACTAATAATAAAAATAATAATAATCAAAAATTCAAAAATAAAACCAAAAATAAAAGAAGAAATATAAAAACAATAATAAAAACAACTAATACAATAAAAGTAATAAAAGCAAAAAAAAAAATATATAAAAGTTATTTTAAATTTAATTTTTATGTTTTTAATTAACAATAATTTTATTTTTTTTATGAGATTATTTAAAAAAAAAAACATATTTAGTAATTAGAATATAAAAAATATAATATTAATTGTTATATATACATACACGCTCGTACATACATTATTTTATTATTTATTTACTTTATTCAAAATTATTAATTGCGATTATTTTTGTTTTTTTGTTTTTCGATACTAACTTTCGATTTTTAAAAATTATTCAAATTTTGTTACCAAAAATATTTTCTTTGTTTGTGGGTTGTTTTTGTGTAAATTTTCAAATTTAATATTTAAATTTGGATTTTAATTCAAACTTAAAAATATATCAATTTAAATTACAATTAAATGTGTTTAATTACAAAAAAAAAAAAAAAATTTTATAATTAATAAAATTTTAATAAAAATAAAAGAATTTCACTGTATTAATTAATATTAATTTTTATAAATAAATAACAAATTAATATTTAATTCATATTTGACAGTTGTTTAAAAAAAATTATTTAAAAAACTTAATAAAATCTAATTTTGTTATTATTTCAATTATAAAATTGTTACATTAATATATTATTTAATATGTACAATATAGATACATTATAACGCACTATTTAAATAATAATAAATTAAAATTAACTGTTATTTTTCTTAATTGTTTATAAAATGTTGTTCCGATAGAAACATAATTGCCAAAATTTATTAAAGTATATAATCTAAGTGATTAGCGTCGGCAACGCGTTCATATTATTTTGAATATTTTTTTTTTAGTTTTGATTTGTATTATTTTGTTAATAATTATCTTAATTTTTATGTTCTATAATTTAGATAAAAATAACAAATAAGTTATTAGAAAGCGTAAATATAATTTCGAAAAAAAATAATAAAACAATTGAATTGCATTGAAATTAATCAAGTTAAGTTTATTTATATTTCATCTAAGTTTCATTACCTTTATGCAATTTTTCGATGTGCTTACATCTAAACAATTGAAATATTCAATTATTTGTTATTTTCAATTAATTTGTGATTTTATTATACATAAACTACTTGCATATTTACTATTAATTATTTTTTTTTTTATTTTATATTTTCATTAAAAATAATTAAATTATATTCAATTTAATTTAACTATATAGTTACAATAAAACTACTATTAACTGACAGCATTAGCATTAACAGTTTGGACAAATCCTCATTTAAAATCTAATTTAAATCTAATTTAATGAAATTTGTTATGAAATGTTATAAAAATACAAATATACAATTACAATAGTTAAAAATAAATATTTAAATTATAATCTTAATTAATTAATTGTATTTATAATTAATTAACAATATAAGTGACAATATTTATTTTAAAATTATATTAAATAATATTTAAATTAGATATTTCAACAAAAATTAGTCTTTTAGTAATTATTTAACAATAAAAGTGATATTTATTATTAAAATTATATACCTATTGTAGGTATATTTTTAATTAATTATTAAATATTTAAATTAAATACAAAAATTAATTTTCTTTTAAATTATCCAACATTTTTTTTTTTTTTATATATAAAAGATTATAATTTAAATTATTAATTTCAAAAATATTACAAAAAAAAAAAACCCCAAGAAATTAAATAACAATAACAATCTGTATATAAATTATATATTAATATTTATATATATATACATTTAAATATATATATGTATGTTCATCATAATATGTAAAAGTGTATAACGAGAAAACAAAAAAAGTTTATTTTTTTGTGACGTAAACAATACATATATTAAATTTGTATATATATATATTTATATATATATATATAATAGTTTTATATGTATATAGATGTATATATATATATAAAGATACGTATAGAAATAATAGAAAAGAAAATTTTTATTTTAAAAGCTTAAATTTTTGTTTTTGTATAATGTTTTCGTTATTGTTATTATAATTTTCTACTTTTTATAACAGATCTACAATTCAACACATACCTTCGAGTATATATTCATTATATATAATTTAAATAAATAAAAAAAAGATAATAAAACATTATAAAATATAACCAACTAACATCAGAGTTTATTTTTCATGTTTTCTACATTCATACTTACCTATATTATATTTTAATCAAAAAAAAAAACAATAATTATAAAAACAAAATAATTTGCAAATTGTCCTGTTGTAAAAACTAAAAATCTCAAAATTTGCACAGGATATTTTATATTTTTATTCAAGAAAATGAAATAAAACTAATAAACTAAAACAAAAAAAAAACAAGAAACAAAATAAAACAAAAGCTTTATTGTCAATTATAAATTAAATAATAATATAATATAATAAATAATTAAAATTGAATATAAAAAACTTTACACAAAAATATCACAACAACTGTAAATTTAAATTAACTATACCAAAGCCTATTCTTAAGACCAATTAGTCCCTTTTATATTTGTAACCTGGGAGAAAAAACAAATTATAACTATAACTAATATTAATTTTCATATCAGGAAACTTATAATTTATATAATTACTTAAAATAAAATTATATAAATATAATAAATAACTATTAAAATAATAATAATACCTATAAAAACAAAAAAAAATATATATATGTAATAATATATCAAAATATAAATATCGTATATATATTCAAAAGTGCATTTAAGTTTTCCTCTATATTATCACTATTATAAATTATATACATATATATATATATACACATTCAATTTTTATAAAACAATTGAATTAAATTAAATATTAATAAATATAAAATATTAAATTAATTAATATAATCTATTAAAAAATAAAATTATATTAAAAATTTATATTACTTATCTAGAAAGAAAAACTATACAGTATAATAAATTAATTGAATTGTTCAATTCAAAAATAATATATAAAAATAAAACAACAATCAAGTTTAAATTAATAAATTTATCAAAATTTATTCAAACCAAATTCAATGATACAATATTTAATAAAATATTTTTGTAAATAATATATTTTATTATTATAATAAATAAAAAAAAAATAAATTATGAAAATTTATAAAAATAAAATTTATTTTATAAATAATGAAATAAAAATATTAAATTTAAATTTAATATATACATAAATTGAAATAAAACAAAGCAAAAAAAAAAAATAGAAAGGATTAAATAAAAAATTAAATAAATAAAAAAAAATTAAGTGAAAATGTAAAACAATTTAAAATAAACATATTAATTTTTTTATTTTAATTTTTGTTGATTTTCCAAACAACAACAACAAAATTGTTAAAACTGTTTCAAAAGTGAAAAAAAGTAAAAACTATACTTATTTAAATTTAAGAATTGTTTACTTTGTGTTTAATCAAATATAAAATTTAACAAAAAATTACAAAATAAAAAAAGTAAGAAAACTATTTAAATTTAAGGAAGTGAAAATTTACAAAATTAAAAAAGAAAAAAAGATTTCTTTAATTCATAACCTGATATTATTTACCTAAATAAAAACAAAATTACTGTTACTTTAAATAGTTTTATCAAATAAGAAATAAAATTATTAAATATATAGGTACAATTAATTATAAAAAAAAATATATTATAAATTAATAAAGAGAAAATTATATTATTTAAAATACACCTATATTAATTGAAAAAAAATTATTTGAAAGTATTTATTTATATATTTTGTTAATTCAAAACAACAACAAAAGTAAAAAAAAAAAAAATAAATAAAAACCAATAATAATTGTTACTTGTGTTTAATTGCCAAAATAAATTATTTTTCTATAGTGACTCAAATAAAAAAAAAAATTTATTTTAAAATTAATATTATAAAAGAGAATTTTATAATATAAAAGATTATATAAATACAAGAAAGAAAAAAATGTAAGTAATTATTACATATATGTAAAATTATTATTAATTAAATCTTTATTTAAAATTATATGTGGGTTCTATATTTGCAAATTAATATAGTTATATATTATTTACTTATTTCGTGCATATATTTTTAATTTAAGCCGAAAGTACCTTTCACGCTAGTCCTTATAATTAGTTATATTTTAAATTGTGGTAATTTAATTAAACTACAAAATTTAACAATAACAATAGTAAATTTGTATAGTTTACACACTTATAGCTATGTATGAAAAGATAAATTACTAAAATGTAATCAGTAATATTTTTATTTAAAGATTCTAATATCAGATTTTATAATTGTTTTTTTTTTAAATATAAATATAGCTTAATTTTTATTTTTGATAATGATTTTTGATAGTTACACTATTGCTTTTAGTGATATATTTAATTTATTAATTAAAAGTCGAATTTACTTTCACTAATAATTTATTTTATAGCTCAATTTTATTATATTTGTACACACCCACTAGTTACTATTATTACTAGTTTTTTTTTTAATATTTCTGTACTAAGTAGTCAAATCGAGCATAGTATCCCTTTATATTTTTCTATTTATTACAATTTTTCTACTTTTCCAATTCAAGAATTTATCGAATAACCATGTTTTCTATTTCCTTGTAGTTTCTGTTCAAAATTTAATTAAAAAATAATTACATAAATTTAAATTAATGCTGTAGGAAAACTTGATGTCAAACTTTACAATACATTCTCAGAACTGTGAAAAATGTTATCTAGATATGTTTAAAATTAGTTAAATTGTTCACAGTAGTTCATTAAACTTGTTGCTGTGCTGTGTATGTTTTTAATATTAAATATATACTTTGTTATATAATTAAAATAATGTCATTGTTTGTAACTGTACTTAGTTATAGGTGCATCTAAAAGAACCGTTATTTTGTTCTCATTTAGATTATTTCCTTTTTTCCCGCTCTAATTTTGTCTTTCTATATTTATTGATTCAATATCCTGTTTAAAAGTTGACATGATTATTGACCGTGACATCGAAAATGCAATGAAAAAAGTTTCGCGGCGGTTTTAATACTGTATCGAAACATTGTTTGCAATGTAAAAAAAAATACAGAGTATAATTTTGACATTTTTGATCATAATTTTGACTGCATTAACGTTTTGTATTTAAAGCGACTAATTTACATTTTTTTGTGTTTAAAAAGGTTGTGTGAATTGAACAATTAATTTAAATATTTTAAATACTAATAATTGATTAGCAAAGTTCATCTTGTGATGATAAAAATGTAGAAAAAAAATAATGAATATGAAATTTTTTTACTTTGTTTATGTTTACTTTCTCACTGAATTATGCTTACCTACTGAATTTTATTGACATGTATGTAAGTATGTACGTATATGAAATAATAATTGAGTTCAGGTTAGTTTTTAAAATCTTAAAAATTATATTTAACTACTCATATTTCAATCGCCTTTACTGTTTTTTTATTATTGATTTACCGTCGCAGTTATTATTAAATCATGCTTCGGCTGGTAGCTATGATATTATGTAAGATTTATTCTGCCATTCGTATGAGTGGTTTGAGCTGCGCTGCGGATAGTACAAATTCTATTATTAACTCTAACCTGTAGTTGATGCTGCTTGTTCGTTTGATTTGTCATTTAATATAATTGTAATTCTGCATCAAGAATATTTTCAAATCTTAAAATTCAATATTGCTAATGTATCTACTTTAAAATACGTCAAACAAATAAATTTTGTAGTTGTGAAATAATTTCAGAAATTGAAATATTAAATTTAAGTGAAACCCACTTCGGGACTTTTAATGAACCATAAATGTATTCATTCTGTATTCTATATTCATCTGTGGCTAACTAAGTTTGTTAGTAATTATTTAATCATTCATCATTTCCAATCTCTGACCAATTTGTTATTTAGTTATACCAACATCTGTTCTTACATATAGTTCTACAATAATTTTTGTTATAATAAATACTACCAGTTACCAACAATTAGATTGTCTAAAAATAATCAGAAAATTGTAGTTTTAAGTCAGTTCTGAAGTCATATATAGTCAATAGAAATTTTATTATTGTATTCCCGTCCCCTATCATCGGTACAATCTGAAGAAAGTCTGTTCACACAATCAGACAATCTGAAAAATCTGAATATTCAGACAATCAAACAATCTAAGAAATCTGAATAATCAGACAAATCTGAAAAATCTGAAGAAAATTATTTTTATTATTTCAGGATTCGGTTAAATAAATTTGAGTATTTTAATTACTTAATATTTGAAAAGCTATTTGGTGCCTAGTTAAAACAAAAGGTACCTGTTTTACTTACTTAGTGATAATTAATATGAAAAAAAATTACGATGCCTTGATCAAACATTTTAACTGAAATTTGTCTGATGATTAATATTAAAAACCGACTATAAAATTTGTCTGTATTAAATATTTAAAAATTCTGCTCTATAAAACTTAAAAGTAATTTAAACTTATCTGTGTAAAGATTTATGTGTTAAAAATTACTCTAAGAATAAGAACAGCATTCCCGCCGGATAATACATTTTTTTTGTTTTATATCAATTTAAATATTTTAATGTTAAAATTAATGTCAATGTATGAATGTGAAGAAAGGCTTGGAAGCAGTAGAAATAGGTTAAATAATATGATCAACTTTCCAAAAGGCAAACTAACAGGGCTCGGTTTCAATGCATCAATTGTTTAACATATTTTTTATATGAATTTGCCAATAATATTTTTAGAAAATTTACATGCAATGTGTTCAGAATATGTAACAACATGTTGTCATACCGAATAGAGGGTAGAATGTATACGATTAAGACACTGGACAAAAATAATAAACTGTGGTTGTTTTGTTGACAAGGCTATCATTTCTATTCTGCATTAAAATTTTGCAGAACATTTTTTGGATAAAAATACACAACTGGAAATGAAATATAGTTATAGAAATGTATCAGTAACTGGGACGGGATTGTATATAATGTAATTAGCAATGTATAATATGAAATTTTGCACAGTCAAATCATAATATATATGTACAACATCCGCATGAAAAATTATGTTTCGTTATTGTAAAATATCTGTAAATAATATCTGTAAACAGTAGAAATAACATATTTGGCTGTACAATGGCCACGTCACCCGTATTTAACATAATATATTGATCGATATAGCGGTTTAACTGATAATATGATACTCTGTACTGTCACTGTAATGCCACTGGCGACACTGATGCTATGTCACGAGTTGTATGACCCTCTTTTCATAATCAAAATCTTTAATAAATCTTTAGAAAAAACCATTCTAAATTTATTTCGCACTATATTGATTTTTTTGTTTTTGTTTTTAGTGTCTTTCTTCTATCTTTTCGGATCCCTAATGTTGCTAAAAAATGTTGCTAAATTAAATAAGGGACACCCTGAATATTATAAAAAAATATACGTACACACAATAAAATAATTTTGGTGAATTGATGCATACAAAAGACAAGTAGTCTTTGTGCATTTGGTTCAGTAGTTTTGGTTTAGAAGAACCCTTTTTTTCTTATATAATTTTTTTTTTAACTTAACACACTTTGAGTTTTTATATGCAATGTAATATGATATTTTTTATTTATTGTTATTATTTTTTATTTATGTTTTATATAAAAATTAAACGCGGAACCGCCGCTACCACCATGATAGTGTTATATAAGAGTAGTTCTCTAACACAGTAATTAAATCATTTCTGCGTTCCTAATTCACTGCTTTATTCATGTGTACTGCATATGTATATATATTATTCCCCCCTTATAATTTATTGTCAGATTAACTTTGATTAAACTATATTGATAACAAACGAAAAAAAAAAAATTATTTTCAAAGTCATTTTGTCTACAAAATATTAAAAATTTGAACTTAAAAAAAAATTAAAATTTTGAAAAAATGAATACAAAAAAAAAATGTTTATCAATTTTTTTTGAGGAAAACAATTTTGTAATTGTTGAGATATTTTTATTATCATAAACTACATTTACATATCAAATTAAATTAAATAGGTATATATAGTTAGTAGTAGTGTAAGAGTAGGTTAGTAAAATAAGCGTTCCTAATAAAAGAATGTAAAGTGTTGTGTTGTTATTGTTTTTTTGACATTTTCACGCATTTTTTTAATGTTTTTTTTTTTTTTTTTTGTTAAAATGATAAGCGATTTTTTGATAAGATTTTATGTTTATTTATGTATACTCGTATGTACATGGGTAATAATTTTCAAATAATCCATTTAAGTACAGATTAAGGACAATTTTTAATTTTTTGGTTTTTTTAATTAATTGAAGTTATCGTAATTTAACGTTTTTGTTTTAAGAAAAACAATAAATTAAAAAAAAAAGAAAAACAAAAAAAATAAATTAAAAAACATAAAACAATAAAATATTAAAAAGATTATAAACTCGAAGATTAAACATCAATTTGATATAAGTAAAACGGAAATTCTTGTAAAGATATGATAGGTGTAGTAACAATATTGGAACATTCGATCGTTCAATAACAAAAACAAAAAACAAATCGGGGGCAGAGTGATAAATTGTAATGTATAATGGATTTTTACCGTTAACGCTAAACAAAAATGTCAATCAAATATAATTATAGTTAATAAAAATAATTTGAACAATCATATCTGTTAAATATCTTATGTCAATTGCCTGCACAGAGTCGCATATTGTCAAATTTATACGTAACGGGTTAATAAATTTAGGATTAGCATAATCAATAAATGTTGGAGCTTAAACGACTTAAATACAATTATACCTATCCTTCGTTTGATTGATCTTCTTCTTTAGCTTAATTTCTTTCTTTTAATTCCGATCTTTTTCTTCCGTTTGTACCTCCTTCTTTTCATATTAATTGTTACAAAAGTATTAATACCTTATTTCTAATTTACATTCTAATTCTTTTAATTATTATTACCGCAAATTAACAAATTATTGTAAAATGGCAGAGTTACCAGTTGCTTTAAGAAGTCTGCTACATTGGTATATTTAATTATCAATTATAACCAATCAGTGATGATGGTATAATCAAATAAATTAAATAATTTTTTAAAACATTTTTTTTAAACACAAAAGCTTTCAGAGCCTGAGCGAAATTTCTTAAACAATTTAAAATAATTTTAAGCTGCAATTAATCTCAAATTTTGAATATTCCATATTAAATTATAATATTGTTCAGACTGTGACTCCAAAAAAATGTTATTATGTATACACAATAAATGTTTGCAATTTTTTAATGCGTGAAATTGATCGAATTTGTTTTTAGCAATAATTTAATTTTTGTTTGATTGTATTTCGAAAGCAATTTACTTCCTACATCAATGCTTGTGTTTCACCGATTTTACATTTTTGTAAGTTATAGCCTAAACTAGATCACTTACAATGAATATTATCAACAACTAGACTTTTTTTAAATATTTTATTTGAACTACATACTAAATTACATCCTCAACTAAATTTTAAAAATATACACTCTAATTGGGTTTGCCCCGAAAGCAATATCAGATAACAGAATCACATTGATTGACAGTCAAACGTAAATCCAACTTTATTTGAAATATAATTATTTACAGATTAATATTAACCTGGTCACTAGTATAATATATTATGTTTATTTGTTCAAAACTAAATGCGAAAGACTTATATTGAAAATGCAATATTAAAATTTTAACTGCAATGTGGTATGTTCCATAACATAGTATAATACAACATAATTAATTCTAAAATGTTTATATTATATTTATTTCTGCGTATAAAGCCGTATACAAGCATTTTGAATATATTTACATTGTATATAATTCGTTATGGAACATACTACATTGTAGTTAAAACTCTAAATACTGTATTTTCGATGTCATCAAAACTTGTAATTCTTTTTAAGTTTATGTAACATAAAAGTTTTCAGTTTTAAATTATAAACACAAAAAAAACAATTTAAGATATTAATATGTCAAGTTATTTTTAAAAAAAACAGTTATAAGAATAAAGAACATGATTAAAAACAAAAACTAATATATAAAACAAAAACTAATTTCTACTATTAAAAGAAAAAAATAATCAGCAGTTTTGCTTAAGTTAGTTGGACACAATACTGTTATTCATAAAATAATATTTGACAGGATAAGGTTAGTCTTAGAACAACTTATACCGGTAACAACGTCATTTTTATATAACCAAAATATTGAGGGAAAAAAAACATTTTTTTTTGTCAAAATAACTGATAAGATTCGCAGATTAAATTTTTGATATTTAATTTAATAAATAATTAATTTTAGGGGCGTTAAATATTATTAGCGTGTTAGTTATATACAAATTATAAATTCGTCTTTCAAGTTAATTCTAAAATGGTTTACTTTGTTCTGATCTTAGTTGTTTGATTTCGTATTTATCCAATGAATGCATTTTCCTTGTACAACTGTAAATTTTTAATATTTATTTCGGAAGTCAAATTTTGTTGTGCACAAGCCCCTAAACCTTATATTTTGATCACATTTACAATTTAAACATCTCATATAAGTGTCAAGTGTTTTTAATATAACTTCTAATTTAGTAGCATAGTATAGTAGTGCTTTATTTGTAATATTTTAATTTTACATTTCTGTTTAACTTAAAACTAAGAGATATAGACATTAAATTAGCTCTTTACAGCTAGGAACATTTTAGTTTTATTTTACTGAGTATCACTTAATCTGTTTTCAATTATTTTATTTGTTCTTTACTTGTATTATAGTTAATACGTTTTATAATATTATAATTTTATGGTCCTATATTCATTAAATATACCTACTACTCTATTTAAAATTTATTTTCTATCACATTTTCTATCTTTATGAAAGATAGATGTTACTTTCATAATTTCACAAATATATTTCTAATCCTGTCTATTTTATATATATTTTTTGCTCATCTTAACAGATCTTAAATCAGAAATGTAAATTTTTTTGTTCATTTATTTTTATTAGTTGCCTTGCTTAACAATCTGAACCACACATAACAGCATATTAATCTTATTTATTTATTTCACCGATTTATTCCTAAAGATATATCATCGGAGGATCTAAATCATAAGAAGGATGTATAATACATGGCTCTTATACATGGTATTGCCGTTTCAATGGTTAAACGTGTATCTCTGGAGATAGCTTGGACTATACTAAACAACTTGACAGCATGACGGTAAAATTATCGACTTCCCGTCGCTTATGTTATAGGCTTAAAAGTTGTAGACTTTTCAAGCTCATTTTAGATCCTTATCAAATTATTTTCAGTCATACTGAGAATATATTTTTGTACCAAAATACTTAGAATATCTTTTATGTCGATCTTCGATTGAAATTTATTAGGCTCTAAATTTTTTTTGATATATATAATATATATTTTTGTTTTTTATTATAAACAGCCACAACATTAGGTAGGAAAATACCTTTAAAACTTACCGGCCGCTTGGTTGGGATAGGATAGATTATGATAAATATTGGAAGAAAGAAAAGGGAGAGGGAGATAGATGTTATATTAAGATTTTCGACTATTGGGATTACTCCATTGTGTTCTCCATTTTACAATTATCTTTACAACTTCAAATCGACGCGATTCCATTTGTGTAAACTTTAAGTTTGACAAAATTCATTTCTAAAATCTGCTATCAAAATTTTATTAAATTTTTTTTTTTTTATCTAAAACAACTACTAATTTCTATTTATTATTAATTGTAATCTATATACAGCTATCACAACTAACACTACTTACTGTTGATTACCGTGAAACACAAAAAATTTTTTTCATTGTTTTCCAAAACAGTTCTATTAAAGCTTCATAATTCACGTTAAAAAGTTACACTAATTTTTTTTTGTGTATTTTTGCTTTTTATTTTTATTTTTTTTTAAAACGCGAATATTTTTACGCCGCTTAATTTTAATCTCGTGATTTTTTTTTATTTAATTTTTGCTTTTTTTTTTGTTTTTGTAATAAAAAAATCTTCCGCATTTGAGCAAACAAAAAAAAAAAAAAAAAAAAAAACACATGAAGAAGTGAACAAATTAATTTAAATAGAACCCAAACGAAATTTCTACGTGTATGTATATGTGTGTTTTTTTAAACGAATTGAAGAGATGTAGAATCAGAAAAAAAGTAGCTTAAATAGCGGGAGCTGCTGTTAAATGTTTACTTGATTAAATCATGTTTATTTGGTTGAGTTTGTTTTTTGTTGACGATTTGTTTAAATTTCTATAAGTACAAAGCTTTCACACCAATTAATAATAATATTAATATTGTATATGTATGTATAGTTAAATGTCAAAATATTTTGTACTATAAAGTAAATGTTTAAAGTGGGAGGGGGGAGGGGGCTTAACATATATTTAATTTAGATAATAAAAACATATACTTAGTTCTAATGATAATGTAATATTTTTCATAGAAAATTATTCTGACTCTGGAGATATTTTTTCTTGATTTTCCAACCTGGTTGGAATAAAATAAAACATAATTAATAAATTGAGATGAAAAATCAAAGTTAGAATGATAATTGTATATAAGAAGGTATTATTAGAAAATATATTATAGTATAATAAGTTCAATAACACTATGAACAGAATTAAATAGTAATATAACTAGATAGTTCAACTAAATAAGCTAATAAAGCTAGTAAGCAAAAAATTTGTGCTGTTATTTTCTGAAATTTACAGGTTTTCAATTTGTATAATAACGTGAATTGATGGGTTACGTCACTTTAACTTACGTCATTTTAAACTCAATAAACACTTAAAAATTAGTTTCACTACAAATTATTATTTCATTGTTATGTTATCGATTTGGGTTGTGGTAAAATATTTCAATTGCAGTTAGGTTTTCAAATTTCTAAAAAGGTTAATGTCTTGGAAAACTTTGTAATAAAAAAATTTGAACGTATACCTCATAATATCTAGAATACGATGATTTGTCTTTGATTCGATTAATTGTCAATATTTGTTTATAATTGTCATATATAGTTTATACTAAGTTATACATATATATACATCAGGTCTTAAAAATTGATTATTTTAAAAAAACAAATAAATGAAAACAAAGAGGCGGGCTTATTTATTTTATAAAATGTATGGGTTATTTTTTAAATTAATATTTTCAGAAGCTCAAATTCTCTCAAATTCTTCTCAAGTTTCAGAAGCTCACTTCATTTACACGAAAATGATTTACCGTCGGTTTTTCTATTTTCAATTTCTATATCTGTACATTTGATATCGTTACAATTCCCAAAATTATTCATACAAACTATATTATAATCATAAATTTTGTTGCTACTTAACACATCTATGTATGGCTTGACGCAGACATGCAATTTGTAGTTTTGCAATTGTTTAATTGCATATTTGTGTTGAATTAGTTTATATGAAAACAAAACGCGTAAACTTGTAACTGGATTTAACTATAATGGAACACAAATGTGCAATCTAACAGATATAAAATTAAAATTTGCATTTCTGCGCCTAGCCTAATCCAAAAAAAAATCCATGCTCGGATTTATATTGTTCGTCACAATTTTCATACCAAATAAATAAAATGCATGATACATGGATGATATTACAAACAAAAATTTTACCACAAAAATGTTCACAAATATTAAAAGTTAATTTTTTTTTTTTGGAAAAACTCTGGAATAAAAACCCTAACTAAAAATTAAACACAATTATTTTTTTCTAATAATTCTTTCACAATTTAAATGTGGAGAACTACATCTAATGTATATAGAATAATTTCTTCTTAATAGTTCTATTTTATTTTAAATGATAATTTCCCAATTTGCAAACAATGAAATTCCAAATTTTAAAGAAAAATTGAAATCACTTTTCCACCAAATCGAAATTTGAAACCAGAAATCTTTTAATTAATAGGGGAGGTCCATATAGATCTTTTGAGATTAGCTGTCAGTGATTATATAATTAATGTACACCAAATCAATTATTTTTTATCACACACCCTGTACTATAGGTATATATATAAAAATGTATATGTATATTCAAATTGATATGATTCATATCTTATTTAATTTTTAACAGAGGCTTATATTATATATTTACCAAAATATTCCATATAAATATAAAATACATACATTTGTAGAGTACTATAAATACCATTATAAACGTAAATATAAAATTTATTAATTTTATATTTAAAGCTTGTAATACTTTTGTTGGTATGAATGTGTTAATTTTTAAATTTGTATTTGTTAAAATTTCCCATTGATTTTCAACATTGTAGAAATAGAAATATAATGATACAAATTTTAAAAGTACTGAAATAATTGGTAGAACAGTTAAGTATGGGTAAATAAATAGAGTAAATTTATTTAATCACTTTTACTAACTAACTACTTGTTCGACTTTAAAGACCATATTTTGGTAATTCTTACACTGTTTTAACAGTGCCTTCAATGATTAAACAGTTAACAGTATTTTACTACATGTGTTTTAATCTAATCCGTGACTGTTGTGACGGTGGATTTATTTGTTACGTACGTACATACCATGGTGCATTAAACAGTTGGGTACTTAATTCTGAATTACCAAAATCTGTGGAACAAAATACTGCATTTTTAATTTTCTGGAATAAACTAAAAATAAATTATTTAAAAATTCTGAATTTCGTAATTCAGAATTCCGTAAACTCAAAATTATATGAAATCAGTTTTTAAAAGTTTTAGTAGTAGTAAGAATTAAAAAAAAAATAATAATTTTGTAATAAATTACTTTTGATACGACTCCAATTTTATAAATGATATACATAAGTACATATAATATTATGTATATTAAAAAATGTTATACCAGAACATTTTATAACTGTGTTTCAAAGTTAGACAGTCACAATTTTTTTTTCTTGTTTTTATTAGACAAAAATTCATACATTTATTTTTAATACTACCTGTATACATACATCCACCCTATGCCCTACGGATAGGATTACAGGACCTATATTAGAACATTTTCTAACTCTGTCTTAAATTTAGAAAGTTCAAATTTTTTTTTTATTATTTAATAAATCTATAAATTAACTTTTAATACTCTCTGTATACATAATTTCGGCCTATGCCCCACGGATAGAATTACAGGACAATGATGATGATACATACTAGTAGATTTTCCAAAATATTTGTAAACATTTTAACTTTGAGATTCACTTTTCGGCTCTCTAAAAGTTTTTATCATTTTCATTTCAATAAATTTTTCTTATTGTCTTTTTAAAATTTTAGTTTATTTGCTTTTTTTATTTTATTTTTTTTTTTGTTTAAGAGTTTTTTAATACAGCAACAAAAAAAAATAAATTGAAATAAATTAAAAAACAAAATTAATTATACACTCGTAATTTACAAACATTCAAAAAAAAAAGCTTAATTAAAGCTTACAATTATTAATAATATTTTTTAGAGCCAGTTTTGTGTTTATTTTTTTTTTTTTTTTTTTTTTGTACCCAAGTCTATTCAATTTAAATAATTTTTTTTTTCTCTATTTGATGTTGTTTATTATTATGTACAGATGTTAAGATACATACATAGTATTATTATTAATTCTTATAAGATAAATTAAGAGTTGACTGAACACTAAAATGAAATTTTGAAAAATGATTGGAATCCAATTAAATTTTAATTCATTGAATTAAGAGAGCTGTATAGAACAAAATTAGTTTAGATAAGCCTAAATTCTAATTAAAGTGAAATATATCCCAGTAACCAGAAAATGTCATGACCAGGTTTTGTCAATACATTGTCGCAAAATTGTGTACACATTTTGATATCAAAATTATAATGACAAAAATTTGTGGACAATTCACCAAAAAGTTTTCAACACATTATAGTCACCTTTTTGTGACATTTGACTACGCGGATAAGTACTCAGATGTTGTTTTTCGTAGTTCAATAAAATTGCAAAATTTTAACTGTATATTCAAAAGATTTAGCAACGTACTGTCACTTGTCAACTTATATTACGTTATAACAACAACACAATCAAATTTATCTCATATATCTTAATAAAAATAATTTTATTATGTAATTAATCATTTTTACACACAGTAAACGTAACAAAAAAAAAAATATATTGTTTTTGTAAAAAAACATAAAAACAAATTAAATTATCATACCCGTTATCAGTGTCAAGTTGACAGAAATTAGATAATCATTACAGATTTCTATTTAACTGTGGATTAAAATTTTCAGAATTTTTACTAATAGTTGAGAACAACAACTATTTAACTTTTACGCAAATCATTAAAAATTTTAAAAATAGTAAGTTTTTATAATCTTTTGTTCTTTTAAAATTAAAAAAGAACAAGCAGAAAAATCTCATGAGTCGTGATTAACCAGAAATGTGAAATTTCGTAGCTATGAATATAATATGGAAACTACTAACTACTAATTTCAATAATTTTAATTATTTTTATAGTCTTTTCTAATCAAATCCTAATTGTTAATCCCTTGAATTGCTTTTTTATTAACATACTGATATCAATAATGGGCCTAATTTTGTTTCTAATTATTTTAACTTTGACGTTTATTTTGACATCTTTAACAATTTTGGCGTTTATACCGTGCTATATTAGCTTACCCACCTATACGTGGCTGAGTTAAGTTTGTGTTGCTAATTTAGCTAGTATCAGTGCTAAAAAAATGCCGTATTCATGCCGTTGCCACAAATGTAAACTTAGCTTAGCATTGCTATTTTACACCATGAACGCAGCAAATGTTTTTATGAGCTATTTTCATTAAATTAATTATTAAAATAATTAAAATTACTTTTGCTAAGCGCTCGAAATCCGTTTTATAAATTTTTTAGATTTTACTTTACCAATTATTTGATTTTTTCTACATGGTTTATATCTGGTAGTGTTATTGTGTTCTTCCAAACGAGGTATCTTGTATCCTCTACTTGCCTAATTTTGTATATTTTACTTTTAGTGTGATGTAGTGTGTTTAACAATGCTTAATGGCATAAAACTACATATTTAAATATCAAATTGCTTAACGAAGCTGACATAGGTATTTGTAAAAACATATGTTAACCTATAATGACAAGTAACATAAGAAAATATTTATGTTAGAAAAAACAACAACAAAAACACATTACAGATGTCGAATTCGGATGCCGATAGAATTTAACATAAGAACTCTATGTTTAACGAAAATTTAACGAAAATTTAACGAATTGTCAGATTCAACTTTAATGCCGAGTATGTCGATTATAGGCGTTTACATTTAAGCTACATATACAGAATATGACATATATCATGATATATGTAGTTATCTCATAAAAGTTACACTTTTGTATCAATCTGTATAAGCAATTTCACTTTTATACCAATTTATCACTCTGAAAGAAAAGTAATAAATATAATATTTCTAAATTTTAGTCTGGCATTTTTTTTTTTTATAGTTTTTCTTTATTATATTTTTGTTTTTGTTTTCTTAACTTTATTAATTTAATCACACATTATCATTAATTAAAAAAAAAAAAAAATAAACGAAAAATTTATGAATAGATACACAAAATACAAAATATATAAACATAATTAAGTGTATTGCAATCTGAAAATTTACTTGATAAAACAAAAAACAATAACAACAATAAAACAACAATAATAATAATAACAATTTCTTATCAAAAAATAAATAAAACAAAATACGAAAAAAAAAAACAAATAACAATTGTAATATTACTCTAACTCTAGCGTCAAGAATTAGCACTATATGTAATTTGAGGATTTTAAATAAAAAATTAAGAAAACAAAAACTGAAAATAAATATTATTTTATTGTATATATATATAGTTAAGTACATTTTATTCATATAAAAAACCCATTTGATATGTAGCTGACGCATATACGCACAAAACCGCAAAGACAAAAAATTCTAGTGACCACTAAAAAATATTAAATAAAGGGTGATTTTTGTTCAGAGTGATAAAACAGTTCAATAGTGACAGTTATAATTTGACAGATAGGTGATGACAGTTATAATATAATAATAGTAGATGAATCAACTTTGAGTACGGTTCGTTTTGAAAGAATTAAGCATTTTTATTATGATTTTATTTCAATTAAAACACTTCTCTCACTAAACTTATCGAAAAAATTGAAAGAGAAGAATTGAGAAACATTTCTTACATATTGAAAATGGTCAATGTTTCAAAATACATCGTAACTTGCATTTAACCTATTAAAATCATTCAAATTTTGCTATAATCAATCAAATTATCTTTATATGGCTAAAATACTGCGAAAGCTTGGAGTCCTATTATTTTGGCTTATATTAAAATAAAGCTGAAGATCGATTAAGGGTTATGTTTTTTTTTTATGAAATATTGAAGCCTATTTTAGAAGTTCATTAGACTAGAATAAATTCTGAAGTGTATTTCAATCATCAATTTCTGAGACTTGGTTCTTAGTGCATTGAAAATTATTCCAAACGATATTTAGAACAGTCGTGCATTTATACGTTTGTGTATTCACTCTGGATGATATATTTTTTTCATTATTTACCTACTGACCGGCCCAAATGCCCAAGTCAGCGGGTCTTAATATTAACGGCAGGATTTATTCCTGTCGCATAATAAATGTTAAATTAAGCTAAATTTACATACTGAATTTATTTACGTAGATTACCAAAATTTCTCTGACATCTCATAACAGTCATAACTTGATTGATTTCAATGGAGAGAGGAATGTGTAAAGATCGTTAAAGATCGTATTGTTTCGATAATATTATTTTTTTTTGTTTTTTGTGAGTGAGACTGACTTTTCATAATTATGTAATATTATTTGCAATTTTTTTTTTTTAATTTCGAGATATTATTCTTATTTTTAAAGACCTCCAAAGGGTTATTAACACATAAAAAGACTGTGTCGCCAAGTAATTAAAAAACGAATAATAATTGAAGATAAATTTTATTTTGTAAAAATTGTTTTCAAAAGATATATAAAAAAAAATAAAATAATTATATTAAATATTTTCTCCACTTTTTTGCTTTTAAATTGATAAGTGAAATAATATCGAATGCGATATGAAAAAAAATATGAAGGATACTCACGCATTATTCATTGGTACTCTCTCTACTTTGTAGCATAAATTTTTTTTAAATTAAATTTTTTTGTTTTTGAAATTTGAATTATGTTAATTAAAATGGGAATTCACCGAAATTTTGTTTTAACATAGAAAATATTAATAAGTCTGATATTTTAAAATGAATCATAGAATCAAAATCATATAATTTAAAAAATATGGGCAAAAAGACCGATAGACAAAAAAAAATGCTCTCAAGAAACATAAATAGTTTTATATTGAAAAAATATCCAACACATATCACGTTCAGCTTCATTATTTTCATCGTTATTCATCACACAGTGTCATGGCTCACATATTCGCTTAGGTAGAACTACCATTTCGTGCTTAATTAATTATGTTACAAAAAATATGACTATGACTTAGATAATATGACTAAATTCATCAATAATTCTCTAATACTTCTCTAATATAATACTTTTGGTAGTATACCTAGGTCGGTATAGCTCAGATATTGTGCTTCTAAGATTGTGGTTCAATTTAAGTAATCAATATTTTGAAAAGTTAGTTGGTTAGTCTACTGTTGCTATTCTCATTTGTGTCGGTTTGACTAACTACCGTATAGAAAAAGCGATTTTGAAAATTTTTATTTTTATTGAATTTTTTTTGGGTTTATTAAAATGTTATTGATGCAAAGCTGATTATATTTATTTATAAAAATAATATTTAAGTCCAAATAGATTAATTTATTTATTTTTTATTTTTGGTATACCATATTTAGATAAATAATTACCGTTTCAGCATTTACTTCACTTTTCTCTTTTAATGTTTGTCCAATACTTCTATGCTTTCTAGCCTAGCTTCTGAAAGAGCAACTTTAAAGATGGGCATAAGAGGCATAATATAAAATTTATATGAAAATAATGTCCTTTACAGAGGTAGAAAACAAAATTTATACGAAAATAACGTCCTTTAACGCCCGCATAAAACAAAATTTGTTTATATGAAAATAATGTTCTTTACAGAGACATAAAACAAAATTTATATGAAAATAATGTCCTTTACAGGGGCATAAAACAAAATTTATATGAAAATAATGTCCTTTACAGAGGTAGAAAACAAAATTTATACGAAAATAATGTCCTTTAACGCCCGCATAAAACAACATTTATATGAAAATAATGTCCTTTACAGAGGTATAAAACAAAATTTATAGGAAAATAATGTCCTTTAACGCCCGCATAAAACAAAATTGATTTATATGAAAATAATGTCCTTTACAGAAGCATAAAACAAAATTTATATGAAAATAATGCCCTTTACAGAGGTATAAAACAAAATTTATACGAAAATAATGTCCTTTAACGCCTGCATAAAACAAAATTGGTTTATTTGAAAATAATGTCTTTTACAGAGGCATAAAACAAAATTTATATGAAAATAATATCCTTTAACGCCCGCATAAAACAAAATTGGTTGGAATAATGTCCTTTACACAGGCATAAACCAAAATTTATATGAAAATAATGTCCTTTACAGAGGCATAAAACAAAATGTATATGAAAGTAATGTCCTTTACACAGGCATAAACCAAAATTTATACGAAAACTAATGTCCTTTAACGCCCGCATTTGGCATAAACCAAAATGTATATGAAAATAATGTGCTTTACATAGGCATAAGCCAAAATTTATATTAAAAAATGCCCTTTACAGAAAGTATGCCCAGGCTAGAAAGTATAGAGACATTGGTTTGTCTTATTCCAGAAACAATAACAAAAAAAAAGCAGTACAAAATATTTGTTTTACTAATCTAACTACACATCCAACATACCCATAATTTTTTTAAGCCCACCAGGTTGATTATATCAAAACTGTAAATAGTAAGACTAAAAAAAAAACAAATCAAATGAACAATAATTGGAATAAAAGTAATTTTAAATATATAAACTTCTATATTTAATTTCGAAATTTATTTACATTCTGTTATATAATATTTTTTATATCATATATATAGAAAACTTAGAGGATTTTTAAGTCTAATAACACTCTTTGACATTTTTACAATTCCTTAGAAAAATATAGAAAATATATATATTTTCTTTTAAATTAAAAGTTAAAATTAGAATTTACATCTACTCTGATGGTAAAAAAATTAACTATAATTTTGTTCTTATAAAGTTAAAAGTTACGTAAAACAAAAAATTGTAACTGTATAAATTGCTTTGATTCAATTTTATTAAGAAATTTTCATTTCAATAATTTTCCAATATTACTGTAAAAGTTTAAAATAACTCAACCATTTTGCGAAGAAATTAGTTTTCAATAGCCTAATCAGCAAATACAGTGGCAATTTATACAACTATATTCTTCAATCTAAACATAACGGTGTTACGTTGTGAACTACTACTTTAACGGATTAATTAGTATATCTTTTAAGTAGCTATTTTTATTATTTTTTAAAAGGGTAGTTGATTTAATTTTCAATTTTCACCTTAGAGGCCATATATCACTTTAAAAAACGTTATTATCACCAGTATCGATAATTCAATATTTATAATTTACATTTTATGTAACGATTCAAAGTTAACACACATAAATGTTGTATATACAAACCTTATGGTTAACGCCATATGAATATATACAAAACCTAAACCACGATATCTGTATTTTATTCATTTGTTATTGTTTTTTTTTTTTATCGAAATTTTGTAGTCGATAATTTGATCTTAGAATTATCGTGTATCCGAATTGATAAATTTTAACCTTTGCAGGAAAAATCTTTTTTTTATGTTTTGTATCTTAAAGAATTTCATTCAATCTTGTAATCAACTTATCAGGTTCATTAATGTTTATTTATTTTTTTTTTATTTTTTTTTTCTAATAATTGGTCACGATATGGTTGCTCTTGTTTTTATTATTATCATTTTTGTGATCTTTTGCACATAATTTAAACATTAATTTAAATATAAAATAAAACTTGTTAAAATTACTGTTATTGCTAATTTGTAAAGAAAATATTAATATGTATATGTATACAATATTTATGCTATTTATTTTTTAGTTTAAGTTTTTAGTTACCTTCATTCGATTTATTGACCGCACATTAAAAACAACTGATAATAATAAATATAAAAAAAAAAAAACAATGAAAATAAAAAAAAAGCAAAACAACATAGTTAATTCCAGTTTTAATTTTTCGTTCTCTTTCCTTAAAATATTAAATTCTCTTGTATACTGTTTTAAAAAAATTTAAAATGAAGAAGGAGAGTAGTTTGGTATGAGTTACATTGTTTAGAGTTGCCAACTTTATATTTTTAAGTAAGACTAATTTGTTTTTAACATATGTTTGTATGTAACGACACATGTTAACACACCTAAACCGAACGATATTTGTATTCTATGCATTTGTTATTGTTTTTTGTTCATCAAAGTTTTTGTAGTAGATAATTTGGTGTTACAAATATTGCTTATTAGGCAGGCCACTCACCAGTTGCAATTTCAATGAAACTTAATTTTTATAAATGAAAATGACAGTTTTATTGCCATGTGTCATTTGATGTTGCTTAGTGTAAGTTTAATAGTTTATTTTTTTATATTTTTATTTTAACTTATCCGGTTCATTAATGCTTATTTAATATTTTTTGATTATATTATATTTCTAACTATTTAAAGTATATAATACGGTTTTATAATAATATTCAACGTTATTTTTTGAGAACTGTTTTGAGTACATAGTACATATTGTGGGCTGAATGCTCTTTTCCTCCAAACGCCCAAAAGTTGTTTTCGAGAAAAACGAAAAATAAAATTTAACTTCAAACCGCTAATTTTTTTAATTATTTAACTTTGCATAAATGTTTAAAGGTGTATTTTCAACTTATTTTTGCATTCACTAGACATTGTCACATATAAAGTTTATTAAATATAGTATAGATTTTATTTAATAATCATAATTGCCAGTTTGCTCAATTTAATCCAATGTAGTACCAACTATTAACGGTTTTGCATGTAGAGCAAAAAAAGTTTAGGTGACGCAAATAAGAATAAACCTAGTTTTGTATGAAATGGAATATAGTGTGTAATATGAATTTTCGCCAATAATTATTATTTAATTTTATAATTTTGTAAACCTGAAACGCTGAAATGAAAAATCAAAATTTTTGTAAATTATTTTATTTTCTAATTCAAATTTAGTTCCTAAATTCATAAACAAAAAAAATTAAATGGCTTTTTTCATAGCTCAATAAAAAAATAAATATGTTTAAATTAATTATGTTCTTTTCAGTAATTTACTTAAAATTAAATTTTGTATTAAATTATTAATTAAAATTTCTTATTAATAAATTAAAGTACTACAAAATTTCTGGCACAGCTCAAAGTTATATTTAAATAATTAAAATGTTATAATTATGATGCGATTGCGTTAAACGTAATCCGGAAAAATATTCGAAAAAATTTAATTCAACTTCTTAAATCTTGTAATTAACACTTTTATTAAATGAAGAGAACTGTGCATATCAAATTTGCCAAAAATCTATCTATTACAGAATGTACACAGTCTACTTCTTTGATAATTGAATACTGCAAAAACTATATACTGTAGAAAAATTGTTTTATTTTTGATTATTAATATTATTAATATTTAAATCTTCTACATTTGCAGTTTTGTGTTATAAATAAAAATAGCAACATAAGTGATTGTCATGTGCTATTTACTATTATTTTTACTGCTAAGTTAGAAATGTTTATGAACAAACGTCATTTGCAACATTTTGTTTATGAGAACAGAATACTTGTCAATATAGCCAATATTATGCCAATATTGCTTGTTTATGAAAACCACTAATATTAAATAAATTTTATTTAAAATTAATAACAAATTCATTATAATTTAATTTAATTTTCTTTAAATATTATCAATTACAAATTCTCAATTCTCTGAAATAGAAATTAAAATATATAGAATTAATTATTAGTTCTGTTGGTTGTTCTGTTTAAATAAAATTTTATTTTAAAATGAAGGTGTGATAGGTAACCCTATACATACTCGTATACAATATAATAATTGTATATTTTCATATAAATAGAATATTTTCGAAAAGTAAAATTTCATGTTTCAATAAATCGATTTTTGTTGTTTTCGATAATTTTGACTGTCATTCAAATATAGTTGATATAATTAAAAAAATTTTGCAAACAAAATAAAAAACCGAAACCATGAATTAATCAACAAGCACTTGAAATTTATTTTTGTTATATTTTGACAATTCTGTATTCATATATTTTTTTTATGCAATCTAGAATACATAGCTATTAATACTGTTGAAAGTCGAACTCTTCAAATTAAAAATTAATTTAATTTTTTTTTTTTTTACTGCTACTGTTGATCTTGGTGATGACGTTTTTAAATATTGATGCGATTTTGATAATTTCTCGTTTTTTTCTGTTTTTTTTTTGTTTATTTTTTGTTTATTTAATTGCCTTTTACACTTGTCTCAGACAATTGCGAGTCTTATCACCTCAGAATGTCGTTGATTTGAAAAAAAAAAAAAAAAAATTAATATAAAAAAAATTTATTCGATTATAAATTATATACACATAAATTGTACATACAATGAATATTTAGAGTTGACTTTTGAGAGGTGATAAAATGATAACAAAATAAATGTTATAATTTATGTCAATAGAAAAAATGAAAAACTCAATTCATACACTGAAAAGTATATGAACGTATATCACACATACATACATTACATACATACATTCATATTCATGGGTTGAATTTTTATGAAAAGATAGTAGATATGTAGTTAAAAATGTTGTATTTAAATAATTACTAAAAAGAACAGTGACGTAACCATTTATGTTGAAAAATTAAGCTTGTCGGAACTGAAATTATATTGTATTGTACTATATTTTATTTTCAATATTTGTCTTATTAGAAAAAGGGTGGTTTGGAAAAAATAATTTACCATTCTAGACTCAGGGGTAATTGGGAAG
This sequence comes from Argyra leucocephala, assembly GCA_963942445.1. NCBI lineage: Eukaryota > Metazoa > Arthropoda > Insecta > Diptera > Dolichopodidae > Argyra > Argyra leucocephala. The sequence continues at coordinate 179,883,099 of OZ012678.1, forward strand.
ATGACTGATTGATAATAAAAGATTTGTTCACTGGCTATGATTACTTAAAACTGATTGAAGTCCTCTTCTTACGTGTTATCAATTATTGTGCTTAAATTTCTTTGATCGAGCATTATTCTTTATCAAAAATAGTTTTGTATTGAAGAACTATAACTTACATTCGAATCGAACCACGGAAATTTTATTCGCAATCATAACTGACTTGACATAATATCACAATCATAATTGACAAATCACAATTGCTTGATGGAAGAAGAAGAAAAACTTTACGTTAATACAGTTATTTTTTTTTTTAAATAAAAATGCCTAAAATGATATTTGGTCAGTAACAATGAACATTTATTTATTCGATTTCAGATTGAATAGACCTAGACTAATTGTCAACAATACATGAATAATATGCTAAGACAAAACTTCATTTAAATTTAATATTATATTATTTGCTTGCGATTTAGCAAAAAAAAAAACATTGGACACTTAAATTTTCATCCCAAGCACTCTTGAAACTAAATCAGATTATTCTCAAAATACTCTTCAAAAAAACTTCGATCACAATTAGTGTTATTCTAGACGTCGCTCAGGCTTTCGACTGAATTTGGCACGATTGTCTAATATATAAAATTAAAACTCAACTACATCCCGAAATTCACAAACAATTAGAAGGTTATTTGTTTCATAGGTCATTTCAAGTCAAACACAAATCATTCATATCTAAAGAACATCAAATTAAATCTGGCGTACCACAAGGCAGCGTACTCGGACCAATACTGTACTTAATATTTATCTCTTATTTCCCAGAAAACAGTCAAGTGTTTTTATCTACTTTTGCAGAAGACACGACGATATTGAGCACTGACAAATGGTCAAGAATTACATTCCAACGGTTGCAGTCCCATCTGGGAAGAATCGAAAACTGGCTCGAGAAATGGAAAATTAAAGTGAATGAAAATAGTCTCTATATCACATTCACATTGAACAGAGAGATATATTCATCTTAACGGTTAAGAAATACTTCAATCCAATGTAGTGAAATACCTAGGATAGAAGATTAACCTGGAGGAAGCACATAAAGACAAAAAAAAATGTAGCTTAAACTAAAAATTAGTAGATTGAAAAAAAAACTTACTCAATTTAGTTATATCAATAAAGTGTTCTGTCCACTGGGGCAGATTCAATTTAAATTAAAATTAATTATAAGATTTTAAACACTTCTTGTAATCTTTAAAATTGCAAAAAAAAAAAATGTATGTAAAATTATTGTTATTTTCCTTGGAAAAATTCAATAAAATCAAATTTAGCCTAAAAAAAAAACATATTTACTGTTATGTGACTAAAATTTAACAATTCAATAAAAAAAGCGCTACGCAGAATCCAGTATGACAAGTTTATAAAGTCGTCTTGGTCCTATACAATATAGTATTTAATATATACATATTTTTTATCTCTCCATAGCGCAATCGGGGTAGGATGGCAGGAAAATGCAATTACACGGTGTGTCAAACACCGTTCAAGTCCCCTAAGAGATAAAAAAAATACGTTTTAGTCCACCAATTATCTGAACAGCTACGCTACTGGCAATACAATATTAATGTGGTGATATATGTGTGGTGGGACAGTAATAATAATAATACATATAATATATATAATATTAATAATAATAATAATAATAATAAAATTTAAGTCATAATTTCAATTTAGGGGTATAGTAGGTACCGTTCTAAAAAAAAAAAATATTTTTATATAATGTGTGAATGCCTATGATGGGAATGTTTTTGCAAATTGTTTAATTAATCGTCCCAATCGATTGATTTATTATAAATAATATAAGTATGTATGTATGATTTATGCCGAATTCAATCGCACCCTATTATAATCCAATCTCTCCACCCCACTATAATAAAAGTATAACACGTTCTTAAAATTATTAATTTGATTCAATAAATAATAAAAAAAAAAAACCAAGTTGTTTTTTTTTTTCTTTTTATTAATTTACGATAATTTTTATGCATTAGCATTAATTAATTTTAAATATTACCTATACATACATTATATAGACGCGTTTTTATTTACTTAGTTAATACAATTGTGATAATTAATAAAAAAAGCAAAAAAAAAAAAAAACAAAAATCAAGTGAATCTAAAGATTAGTTTTTATATTAATAATTAAATATATTATATTTGTAGATATTTTTGTGTAATAATATAGTATATTTAAATGTGAATGGAAAAATTTATTTTGATAATTAGTAATTTAATTGAACAACTCAATAAAATAACAAAATTAAAAAAAAAAAAAATAATAATTAAATATTATAAATGGTTAAAACCGATGGTAGAATTTTCGCACCATAATAAATAATAAAGATAATCAAAGAGAAATAAAAATTGCTAACTAATTTATAAGTAAATATTTAAATTAAAAATGGAGGGTTGCTAGATGTACTCATTCGTACATAATATACATATTATACAACGTATTACTCATATAATTGTTTTGAATATTTTAAATTGGCCATTCAGTATTTTGATCTGTGTTTGGAGAAGTCTAAAAATTATATAATAGTTTTCTTAAAATTCTTAAGTACAGTTTTTTATTATATCATATAATATATTCTTGTTTTATATATCAGTTAACAGTCCTTAGTTTTTTGATTATAAGATCAAATGATTTAATTTTTAGCAGGATATGAATGCATTAGTTTAGACTAGCATTTATCAATTATAATCAGTTCAGTCAACAAAAGACTAAATTGATAAATGTGTATGTATCATACGTACATATATTAACTGATGGCATAAGTCCCATGAACATTTTGACTCACTTAAGAAATATAAAAAAATGTATTCTTAAAGATTTTGGAAATTTCAGTTTATATATTTGTTGTACCCAACTATTTGTACCAGCGGTTACGCATTTGAATTGAATTAATTCAAATTTTTCTGAAAAAGATCACTGCTCTGAAGCGCTTGCTATCAATTTATTGAAAATTTACTACTATAATCTAAAAACCTCTAGCTTACTGTTTAAGCCATTTTATATATTTTTTTTTTACACCGGAAGCTATTTTTCATCTAAAGAAAATATAGTTAATATGCATATAAGCTTTACCTCTCAATATTGTACTATGTACTAATCTAATTTCTATTTAAAATTTATCTTTGAAATACCTCAATTCATTAGACACATTCATATAGATAAATTCGCGCTTTTTTTCTCTCTTTAATTTTAAGAATAAAAGTTAAATGAAAATATTTACCACATTTGTTCATCACCAAATTGTATCTTTATTTATTTATTTATTTATTTTCTTTTATTATCAATTATAATTTTCTTTTCTATTTATTGTTATGTGTACATTCAATTCAATTTTAGTTTTTTTTTTCTATTCATTTTTTATTTGTTGCTTTTTTGATTTATTCTAACAAAATAAGATATAAATCGCAGGGATAGAAAACGTTATTGAAACGTAACTTTACGCTCTATAACGTTATTGTTTGTGTACAGAAAAACTATTTTTGTCTGCTTTCAACTGTAGTTTCAGTCATTGAAAAAAAGTAGATGACAAAAGTAAATTTGTTTAATTCCTGAAACAAAAAATAATTGACCAACTCATCGCCTACTCTGAACTAATTTAAACTAGGTAGGGAAAGTAGGTAAAGAATATGTCTGTTAACCGAGCCTGGATTCGAAAATTATATTATTACTTATGTTCTTATCTCTGTATTTTTACTTTATCGTTTTATTCGTTAAACATTTGCAACCCTTACACAACATCATTTTTGTTTTAAATATTCCCTCGCTCCGTACACATTTTTTGTAAACAATAATTTTTATAACCATGAATTTCGATATCTAATTTTTAATTCAATATTTGTTTAATATTCAATAAAGTTTTTCTATTTGCATTAACGGGAAAATCAAATATAATAATTGTAACTATTCGGCATATTTTTTTTTTGTTGAAAACAAAACGTCAAATGAAATTAAAAAATGTTGTATGTGAACATTTTTCTTGATTATAATTTCGAAGTTCATGTCGAAGTTAATTTCGTATATATAAATTATTTCGAATACAGTTTGTATTTTATTTTTTTATATATTTTTATAATATATTTTCTAAATATGTATACATATTTCTAATAATATTTTTGCCAAATTCAATTTCTGTATCATTAATCCAAAAAATTAATGTCTGCTAATTTACTTTTCGTTTCATTTTTTGTACTATAAAACTGTCAAAAATTTTAACGAAAATGAGACGATTAATTTTAATAAAACTGTCATATTTTTTGTACTAACTGTCAAAAATTTTAACGAAAATGAATTATTAATTTTTTTGTCCTATAAAACTGTCATAATTTTTTGTACTAACTGTCAAAAATTTTAACGAAAATGAGACAATCAATTTTTTGTCCTATAAAACTGTCATAATTTTTGGTACTAACTGTCAAAAATTTTAACGAAAATATGACAAATTCTTAATTTTCTCATCATATGAAATCTAATGTCATAAATTTTTAAACTTCAGATTTTCATCAGATTTATATTTATATCATAGATTTTGTCTGACTTGTAAATGGTAGGTATCCAATAGTATAAGATAATATTTTTGAATAAATTTTGAAATTCTAAACTTTATAACGGATTTTTTTGGGTACGAGGAAATATTTATACATTTTTTTTTAAATTTTCTGAAAAATTATATAATAAGTGAAATATGCAAGATATAAAATTTAAAAATTGTAAAAACTTAACAAGTTTGTTTTAAGTTTGTTGTTAGTATTTTTTAAATGTAATTTCAACCTTTCGAATTTTTGTTGAAAAATTGTTTGCATATACTTTTTAACTCAAAATGAGAACTTTTATTACATTAAGTCAATCCTTTCAATTGGAAATTTTTCGAGCAAACCAAATATTTTATAATAATAAAAAAAATACGTTATAATTTGAAATCTACAATAATATTTTGTAATTTTAGATTTTTGCTTATATTTCATTTTTTCTTCATTATTACAAAATGGCATAACGTTTCGATTTCTGTTTTTTTTGTTCAGTTTTCGATCACTGTCAATAATATTGTATCTATATGTATTTTCCACTATTTTCTTATTATTATTTTATGCATAGTTTTAATTTTCTTTTATCTCTTTTTCTTTTTAAATATTCTCTTTTTTTTTTTCTTTCACCCTATAACTAACTATTTATTATTTTCATTATTTTGTATCTTTAAAATGATAATAACCGGCTCAATATGGTTCATTTATGACAAATAAAATCATAAAAACCATATTAAAAGAAAAAATAAATAAAAACAACATAAATACAATATAATAATAATGATAATAACAATAATGAATATAATAAAATAACATATAGCATAAATAAAAAATTATTAAAATGTGTAGAATAAAGAAATTATAGATATATTTACATCTAAGTATGGTTTGTATGTGTGCTTGTTTAAATAAATATAACAATTTTATATAAAAATAAAAAAAACCACATAGATAATGAAAATAAAACCAAAAAGAGAATTAAAATTTGATTTTGAAGTCGCGCTTTTTTATTCTTTCACTCAAAAACCAAAAAAATCACTTAATTCATATTAAACAACTAACTAATCCCCTCAAACATAATATTAGAGAGTTACAAACAAAAAGCGAATAATTTTCAAATATTATGACACAAGAATTATTCGCTAATGATTCGCTTTTACAAATCGTTATCGAATCGCTAGTCAATCGTTTAATCAATCGTTTACGAAATAGGAGGAAGAGATTTTAAAAATGTATCAAATAAGAACTATGAACAGATAGTAAATTTATTTTTAGAATAATGTACTTTTTTGAAAGCCCTTCTTCTATTTTGTGACTTTTAAAGAAAGATTAAAGGTTGGTGCAACGTTAGTGAATCTTTTTAAGGTTCGCTTTTACGATACTACACTTTTCTGATTCGGATAATCGGGTAATCGCAAAACAATTCAATAGCATATTGAAATAATTCAATAATACATGTGCAGAATTCTGCATGCAGCGCTAAATGTAACAATTTTATTTCTTTTAAATTATTGTGATGTAAATTGACATCTTCTTCATCTTATTATCATTATCTAAGTTTGGCAAAACTGATTGAACACTACTTGCATGCAGTTCAAAACTAAATCTAGCTACATAGTTACATATAGACTCATATTATGTTCTAAACAATTTTTTTTGTACTGCATACATATTTCTGTACATATACTTTTCGATATCGAATCATTATCGAATCGTAATGTTACCTGGGTAGCTTCAAATAAAGATAAATTAAAAAAAAAAAAATAAAAAATTTCAATTTTATAAATACTATTGTAACATAAGAATAAAAAATATAGTAAATATAAAATATTAGTAAAGTTAATATTATATGTGTAGGTATAGTAGCAAAACACATAAGCAATAGAATAATTGAATGTATAGAAAAGATATGTATATTTAGTATATGTATTTGCATTATGTATAAAAAAGAAAATGAAATTAAAAAAAAAAATGAGAGAATTGAAAAGAAAAAACAAATAAAAGTTAAAATATAAAGAATAATATTCGAGCATATATAATACAAGAAAGTGAAAATGTATACTAACATTAAATTACAACTACATATTATTACTAATTTGCTGCAACTATCATTATTATTGTTATTATTGTAATAATACTAACAACTACTATGACTGAGCTACTAAAATGTATAATAAAAATAATACAAATACCATAAAAAATATCTAAAGTAATCTATATATATATATACATATTTAAATATATATATATGTCCATTTCAATAAACGTATATATATACATACATATTATATACTAAGCTAAGTAAATTATTGGAGTGTTAACTGAATCGCGCTTCAAATGATAACAACAATATGAAAATGAATCGCCAGCAGAAAAAAAAGAAATAATAAAAACAAAAAAAGAAACATCACATCACATCACAGTATTTTAGAACCTTCCTGACCTTGACTTAAGTGCCGCATAAAAATTTACATTTTTTAAACTTTAGTTTTTTTTTTTTTGCCCATTTGTTTTCAAGTTTCTTTTTTTGTTTTTTATTTTTTGTTTGTTGTATTTTTTTTTTTGTTTAGTATTTCTTGATATCGATAAGTTTTGTTTTTTTTTTTTTTTTGTTTGTTGTTGTCTTTTTTAATATTGATATTTCAAGTTTTTTTGATTCTTTAGATTTTTTAAAAGTTTTAACGCATATTTCTAAAAGGGAAAATATTTATTATTATTGTTATATTATTGAATTAATATAATAAATTGAGAATGGTATATAATATTGTAAAAGTGAAATGTTTTGTTGTCTGTCTGTTTGACTTTTAATTACATATTATCAAATTAACAATTTGATTGTCAACACTATTGTTTACATTGATTATTCTTTTATTTATTATCAAATTAACATTTTGATTGTCAACTATTGTTAAAATTGATTATATTGTTAATTGTAGCGGTGGATGTCGACAATTGAAAACATTTAGGCCAGATTCGGTATGAAATGATTAAATTGGACTGAGAATATATACCCATAGAGTAAAAATTGTAATAGATTTATTTAGGTGAGAATATAAGACTCATTACAACAACAGAAAAATGTATATCCCGGTATAAAAACCACATTCAAATACATTATTTTTGCACCAAATGTAGCGGTTTTGTTTGAATTTTTTTAAGCCTAGTTCGGTGTAATTCGTTACAGTTCGGTTTTATTTCATGATTGGATTGGAACGCTAAAACTGTTACACTAATCTACTTTTTTTTTGGAATTGTAAAATGTCAAATGTTGATAGACATTTTGACATAAAATTGTGAAACTTGACAGTATACTTGAGGTAAATAGTATGACAGCTATTTTTCTTCATAGTGAAAAATTTTCATGAATGAAGGGTAGGGTAGCAATATCGAATTCCTTACACTAAAATGTATAGAATTGAATAATTAAGTTAAAAAATTGCAATGTGCAAACTATATAAAAAAATATAAAAAATATATTAAAACAAAAGCAATATGCAAACGATATAAACTTTTAGATTTTGAAAAAATTTAGTGCAATGTGTGCAGTGAGTGCAATGACTGCAATGAGCAATTAGTGCGATGGCCAAATTTAGTGAATTAAAATCAAGTGGAATCAAAATTGCTAGTTGATCTGCTTTATTATTTCCCTCTATACCTTTTTCAGTAAAATTAAAATTTAATGAAATCAAAATGCAAGAAAGGTAAAATATATGAAAATAAAGTCAAATCAAATCAAAGTCAAAATGCAGTAAAATAAAATCCTGTAAAATTAAAATCTAATAAAATAAAATCCAGTAAAGTTAATATCTAGCAAAACGGAATTATATAATCAAAAAGTCAGAAAAAGGAAATCAATAAAAAGTAGTTTCATTATATAAGTAGCTGGACTACGGGCACCAAACCACCACCGACTTGATTTCCAGTACAATTTTGAAAATGATTTATTATTTTATTTTCAAACAAAAATTTATTTAAATTATTAACAAAAAAAATTTTTCTTTTTATATTTTGATCTGTAACCATGTTGTCATCGTGTAAAAAATAAAATTTGCTGGAACTTTTAGAACCTGTTATTCATTTTGTGTTCAAGCAATGTGAATTAATTCGTCTATCTTCTGATTGGTCTTATAAACAACTCCCTTTACGTTGTTGTTTTTTTTATTTTGTATCTGAATATTTAATTTTTTTTTTTTTTATATTATTATTATGGTGTTTATTGATTTCAATTCTTCCTTTGCTACAACAAAAAAAAAAACAAAAAAAAAACAAATAACAAAGAAAAAAATCAAAAAAATGTCATAATGCTGTTCCTTGTTTTGTACTGCTGTTATTGTCGTTTTCTTTTTCTTGTAGTTATATATTTTCTTTCGTTTTTTTTTTTGTTTAATCATTGAATTGCCATGCTGTGTTAGGTTGCTGGAACGTACGCCAGAGGGAAAACTTGTTGAATTTTAATAATAAGACAGTTAAAAAACAAAAATTATTTTTTTTTATAAAAAAAAAAAAAAAAAAAATTGATAGTACTAATAATATCTTTTGTTGCTTCTGTTAATGTAGTTGTTCGAAATGTTTTTATTGTTGTTGTTGTTGGCTTTTTGATTAATTTAGACAAATAGAAGAATTTTTTTTTGTTATTTTTGATAAGACTAGACACAGATATCAGGCATTCATTACACTATTACAAGCTGCGATTCTATATAGACAGAAAATATTCGCTGTTTTCATTTCGCTTGTTTTTTTTTTTGCAGAATTTAAATTACAATCGTTTACATACTATCCATACATGATACAGAAATGCATGAACATTAATTTCTACAGGTTTGAGACTTAGTAAATGTGTATTTTGTATCTTGAATATGATAAATTAAGTTAAGTTGTAGTTGTTTTCAAATATTAAAATAAGGAATAAAATATAATCAAATGTCAATTAACAAAACATAAATTGTAAATAGAGAGTCGGGAGAGTAAGAGAGAGAGATGTAATATAATGTAATTCAATAAAATATAAAAACTCAAATTAGTTATTTTCATTCAAAAATTAAATATTAATATTTTTAAGAATTCAATTAAAATTATTTAATATAATTTTAAGTAAGAGCTTAAAAAATATTTACAAAACCAGTAAAACCGTCGCAATCATCACTGCTTTTAAAATAAAAAATATCTGAATTATCAGAAACATTAATTATTAATGAATTTTGATAGTCTGAAAGTACTAAATATAACCAGTAGAATTTTATTATATTATTAAAATTTAAATTTTTTAATTAAAGATATAAGATAAGGCCGTCAGACGGACAAATTGATGCTTGTGATAGTTGCAAGAAAATATATAGTTTCAAAATTGCAATAATTGACATAATATGAGCTTGGTCTCTTAATAATTATCGAGGGATTATGCTACTAAACACAGCGTACAAAATACTGTCAAATATAGTATACGGAAAAATCGAACCGTATGCTGAAGAAAGGCTTGGCGAATATCAGTGCGGTTTTCGTAAACAAATATCCACTGTTGACCAAATATATTTATTAAAACAAAACATGGAAAAATGCTATAAATTTGGTCAAGACTTACACATTTTATTTATTGACTACAAGCAAGCCTTCGATAGCATTAATAGAAATAAAATAGCATACTCATTAATAAAACTTGGTGTACCTCACAAATTAGCTAAACTGGCCATGGAAACCATGTTCAATTCACGAGTAAAAGTTATGCTACAAAATACAACCTCTATAGATTTTGAAATTAAATCGGGAGTACGACAAGGAGACGCGCTCTCAGCTTTGTCATTTAATATGGTCTTAGAACAAGCCACAGAAGAAATTGATAAAGGCGGTAATATATTAACAAAATCCTTCCAAATTATCGCCTATGCTGACAATATAGCAATTGTAGCTAAAAATTATAGGAAAATGGCAGAAAAATTTATATAATACTAAAACAAAAGACAAGACAAGTTGGTCTGGAAATTAACGATAATAAGATAAAATATATGAAAATGACAAGGAAAACCGATCAAAGAATACCACAAAATATTACCATCAACAACTTTAATTTTGAAGGTGTCACAAATTTTAATTATCTTGGTGTACTAATAAAAAATGACAACAGTATGCATTCGTGCATACTGGAGCGAATAAATGCAGGAAATAGAAGTTACTATGTTAATAAAAAATTACTACAATCCAAAATTCTTACTAGGCTCTAGCTCACCCCGAGCTGTAACGCTAAATGAAGAAGAAGAAGATGAGCTTGGTCTCAGTAGATTATTATTAAAATTAAAATAATCCATTTATTTCAAATATCATTTACATAATGTACTACATAATTATTAAATAATTAAATAATTAATAAATTAAACAAATTATTAGATTTTAAGAAATCATTTGAAATATGCATACTAATAAATTATTTATTTAAACGGTTTATTTAATTACACTCAACCAAAATTTTATTTTTATTAAATATAAGGTGTAATTAAATGTAAAGTATTATATAAGTAGATATTTTTTAAATAAATAAATAATAAATATAATATGTACTTCCAGTGCAATATATTGATTGAAATATTTGTGCGAAACCATCAAAATTAACGTATTAAAGTACCTTGAACACATCTCGCCCAATTTTTTTTTTTTGTATCCAATTCAATTTATTTTCAATTTTAATTTTATTTATTTACAGCTGAATTAATGTTTTATGTTATTCGTAAACTATCTGTAACTGTAAAAAACAAAACAAAAACGATCACACCAACATCTGACTTATTTCTCCAAAAATACGACTTTGAAGTTTTCATATCACGAGTAAATAAATATCTATATATCTAAGTATATATATAAGCTGTCCATAAATTTTTGTTACTAATTGTTATCAATTTCATTTCTTATTTTCTTTATTTTTATTTCTTTTCTATATCCTTTTTTTCTACCAACCAACTGACTTTTCTATATCACAGGTTAGAAGGGTGTTCATCCCATTATTTTGGCCAAATAAAAACAAAAAAAGCAAAAACGTCAAATGTTTATATGACAAAATGACGTAAATCATTTTTGAAATTTCATATAAATAAAATGAAATAGCTAAATTACGTTATTATGTCAAACCAAAAAAAAAAAAATTATGAACATACATATATATATATTTTTGTATCTTTTAAACACGACAAACGACATCGACATTCTTGTATATGTCAAAAATTTGTCGAAAAAATTCATTTGACACCTATTAAATAAGTATATTTATTTCATCAGTCAGTGACAATTTTGTTGTTGATTTGAATATAAAAATTTGTTAAAGACGTAATTTAGAATACAAAAACAAAAAAAAAAAAAAAAAAAACAGTTAAATAATTGATATGCAGACTGGTCTCTCTCCATTTTATTATTGTTTTAAAATTTCGTAGCTATAAATTTTGTTTGGTCTAGTAATTGTTGAATAAGAATTATCAGAAATTTTTTTATAATGTAATCTAATGTTTGATAAGCAGAACTGGCGCTGTGGGATGAACCGAAAATGTGCCTAAAGTGCCTAAATTAACACAGAACGTGAAAAAATATATCTATTATGAGTCTTCCACATTACTACAGCATATTTCCATTTTATTTTTAGTGATGAAAACCAAAACTCTCCACTATTTTTTATCCTTTACTTTATCCCAATGACCCAATGGATACTGAACCAGGTTGAAATTCATAAGTTGTAATCCATATAGTTGTAATCCATAAGTTCGAATTGGCTTGATTATGCTTTTATATAGAAGTATTTTGTATTCTAATAATTTTAGTTTAGATTTTGTATTCAAGAGTCAACTCATTTTTTTGGTTTTTAGTTTCATTTGAGTTATTTTTGTTTAAATGTGTTTTCTACATGTAAGTCTTCAGTCCAAATGTAATTCCGATGTATTTGATATCATTGTGTTTTGGTATAATTTTATTATTTATTTTGACTGGAAGGCATGTTCTCTTTCTTAGTGTAAATGTGTTGTAGGAACTTTTCGTTTGGTTAATTTTGATTCTCCATAGATTTTGCCATTTTTTTATTTCTTCTAAATGATTGGAGACATATGTTAATTCTACACACGTTAAAACTTTAAATCGCTGTATCTTCTGCAAAAGTAGAAATAGTTGTTTGATTGTTGGGTAGGTATATCTGACGTATTCAATAAGTATATCACTAGACCTAGGACACTACCATGAAGAGCTTCAGCTTGAGTTGGATGTGCAAATAAGGAGTATCTTTTGTATTTGATCGCTGTGATGTAATTTTTCAATAACTTGTGAACACTAGATAACAGATAGTTCCTTATTTTATGAATAAGACCTTAATGACATACTTTATCGAAGGCTTGACATATATATATCAGGGAATATGGCCGGCTCCGTATTATTTTTCTTCGAATATTTTGCTAATTTGACTGACTATGTATTTGTTCTGAGGCTCTATGCTTTTCAACGAAGCCAAGTTGATGGTTAGGTACAGTTCGATTTATTGTTGTTGTTTTATTTATAATTTCTCAAATAGTTTAGAGAGAGTTGGTAACAAAACTGATAGATCGATATGAAGCTAATTGGGTGGTGTCTTTTCCTTGTTTTGGTATTATTTTGATCGGGTACAGCTTCTATCGTGCATAGGATCGCATTGAATATGTACATAAGATGTGTAACAGCTATATTAATGGTAGTTCTTTTATAATTTTTATTGTAATAATTGAATAGTGCCATGTGGTGCTTTTTTAACATTTAGTTTATTTTTAATTGTAACGAAAATGTCTATCATTTTAAGCGGTTGTTCTATCGATATTGTAGCTAATGTAGCTATTTAAGCTTCATTAAATTGCTAAAGTTTTTGTTTTGTTTAAGCAGCAAAAATGTTGTAGAATATAAACCTTTAGTACAAAAATATCGTTTGATATTGATAGAATACTATAGGATAGGAAAGGAGTGTATATGTATATTCTTGTTAATCGAACGAATTTCCGCAAATCAAACAACCTTACAAAATTTTCCATCATAGAACTTCCACTGCTTAGGGTGGATGGCTCTGCTCACCCACAGTATATAAACAGTTGATTTTAATTTTTTTTTCTGTTCTTGACAGTAATTTAGGTAGCATTACCTTGTTGTGCTTAATTTAAGTACGGTACTGCAAATTTTAAACTACATATTTTATTATCATGAGTCTTTTGATGGGGTTCAAAATACAAAGATTATGGGATTAAACTCTACTAATTAATTCAATTTTAAAATTCATTTGACTTAATTTTGGAATAATTTTTTAATTACATTATCATATAAAAATGTAAACTACATTTTGCTACTTCAATCCTATCCCAAACAATAATAGAAGGATTTTCTACATTTTCTAACATTTTATTTATCAACTAAACATAAAAAAATAACTCAAACAAATTTATTTTTAATTGAATCATAATACAAGTATAGTGAAATAAGGATTAAATAAAACAATACTTGACAAAAAAACAAAAAACAAAAACATCAATATTTTTGGTTAAAAATTAGTTAAATAAATTACGCACATAATACTTATAATGTAAAACAGCACACTTTCAAATAAATAATTAAAATATTTTTTAATTAAAAACAAATTATTTTTCCGTACAAAACATTTTGAAAAAAAAAAAACAAAAAAAATGAAAACTCTTAATTAAATTCAATAACACTATAACAGTTCTATAAATTTTTGACTATTCAGAAAAACAAAAACAAATTTGTTTATAGAATTGTGAAGAAATTTGTAAGGTATACAAAAAAAAAATAAGATTTGTAAAACTCAAATTTTATTATATATACATATATATATACCCATGTACTACAACACATCATTTACACATTTTGAATCTGTCATCTTACATAGTTGCTAACAACAATTACAAAAACAACAACATATATGAAAAAAGAAAAACTACACCATCTTATTAAATAACACCTTAATAAAAATGACACATTTTTTTTTTTTTTTTTTTTTTCAAAATTTACAGCACCTCCAACACCTTTTAATTAACTACGAATATACTTCTAAAAAGTAACTAGCTAACTAAGAGGTACGAATACCACTTTTCAATTCAAATCGAAATACAAAAAAACACATGAAAATTCTTAAATGTAACAACCTTTTTTTCTGTTTTTGTTTTTTTTTTATTGTTTCCAAAAAGAAAAACTCTTTTAAAAACAAGAGAAGAAAAGTCAAATAAAAACAAAAAAAAAATATAACCGCACATTCAGTTTAACACCACTTACGAATGGCACACTAGAGAAAAACTTAAAGAAGAAAATTAGAACATGTGATATGAAAAATTAAAAAAAAATATAGAAAAAAAAGAAAATTCAAATAAAAAAAAAAAATAAAGGAGGAAAGAAAAGTGTAGGTACACTCCACCTGATAAAAATACCTGTGCACATACTAACATTAAAAAAAAATAACAAACAAATAGAAAAAAAACATTACAACTATGATAAACGAAGAATAACTAACAAATATGTAGGTAAATAGGCATCAGAAATATATGCATATATATATATATATATATATAATATATAGTGAAAGTGAGAGAAATCCATATAAATAAGTAAACTAGTCGAGTTCAAGGGAAAAAGGAAACTTGAAAATTTCCTGTTTTTCTTTTGACTTTAATATTTCTATATAAAAATTTGCTTGTACATATATATGAAGTATATCTTCATCATATGTGTTGTACATAATATAAATGTATATGTATATGCATTCTAATATTAGAGTGGTCTCTATTTAAAACAAAAAAATTAAAATTACAAATCTATGTATTTTTTATTATTCAAAAATTTATTTAAAAAAAATTAGCTTTTAAACTAATCCATTTCTTAACCCCTTATTCTGATTTTTGACAGTTGTTTGAATTTCTATCATCATCATTATCCTATATTGTTTTATTTAATCATTTCACTACACTTGTATTATGATGAATATGATATAAAATCTCAGGGAAAATGGACATACTTTAGACATACGAAACTGGCTAAAAACTTGAAGAATCAAAGTCAATGAATCCAAATCACTCCATATTATTTTTACCAACCGTAAAATATATTGTACTTCTGTTCAATTCAAAGATTTGGCACAAAGTGCGTCGGTAAAGTATTTAGGTATGCACTTGGAGAGCTCACATTTTCACAAGCAGTTAAGAATTAAGCTCAATCAACTTTACTGCGTGATAAGACGCTACTCCAAGATGCCTTTAGAATGTAAATTGGCAATATATAAAGCAATCATCAGGACAATCTGGAGCTATGGGGTAGAGTTTTGGGGTACCTTTAATAACTCCAGCATCAAAATAATTGAGCGATTCTAAGATCCATCGTTAATACTTCCTGGGTATGTGCCCAACGACAGAATAAGATTGAATTTAAATATTTCATATGTTAGTAACACAATAAAAAATAAAGTTATAAAATATTCATAGTGCCTAAAGATTGGCGCAAATTCATTTACGACTCAACTAATTAATAACAAATCATTAAGCGAGCGTAGATTGAAATGTTTCAAACTTCTGGATTTAAGAACAAGATTCACTTGAGTCTTCATAAATAACCAAAATTTAATTTAGACTAAGAGTCTTTGGTCTTTTTCCTTAGAAACATGTCAATTACTCTCAAATATTGTACTCAATATTTTTGTTTATGGTTAAGAAAGTTGTACAGAACAAATTTTCAAAAAAAAAATATTGTCCTTTCGTAATCTCATCAGTGACTTATACACTTCCATCGGCTCCTACTTGTAACTAGACTCTTCAATGCGGCCATACTCTCTCTCTCTCTCTCGTTTAAATGTGTTGCAGTTAAAATTTATTCTTCAAGTTTTTCTTAATTTTCCGATATGAAATAAACTGTTAGTGCTCCATCCGAAACGTTGTTCCGTAATATTTTGTTCAAGTTATCTTTGAGTATTTTCGATTAAAAACATATTTTCTCTATCGGATTTCTACGTTTGGTTCGTTGTTTTGTCACAGCATTGTGGTTATGGTTATAGTTAAAAATGAATGTTTAGAATAACGTCGAAAATATTTACTGTTTTTGATTCACTCAAGTACTATTTGGGCAAATACTATGGGCAGAAAAAAATACAAAAAAAAAATAAAGTTAAGTGTAAAGGGAAGTATAAAAAATAAACTGAACTTAATAATGACTGAGAAATCTAAATGTCATTGAACTGAACTAAATTTATAGAAAAAACAAAATAAAAACAAAAATAAGAAGTTTAGAAGACTTATTTTTACTTGTCAAACTTTCTTCTATTCAACCACACCTCCACCATTAATTATTATATCTAGCCGGCTTTATTCCAGTCAAAATACACTAAAATTATTCCTTATTTAATAAAAAAAAAAAAATTGGGCCCACCCTAATGCATATCTACAACATATATATTTTTGTACAATAATATGTACATACAATATACATAGAAATAACCCTCAAGGGCCTTTTGTTCATTAATAACGCATTCCTTTCACTTGATCATGATGATGATGGTGATGATGATGATGATTATAGTGATGATGATGATGGTGATGATAGTTAGTTTTATATATATTTTTTTTTCTTTTTAGTTTCTTTTCAATTTTGATTTTCTGGGGTTTTGTGTCATCATCATCATCATCACTATTGATTATCATTATCATTATCATCATTGAATTCAATTTCATTAGAAAGTATGACACTTAAAAACTCATACACACTTAGTTCAATATAGATGGCAGGTACATAGGTAGTTCATTGCAATTTTTTTTTTTTTTTTTTTTTTCATTTTTGTAGAGTAAGTCGACTTACATTCAATTTTATTGTATAATAATTTATTTGTATTTGTGTGTATGGAAATTTATTATAGTATAGAATAGTAAAATCAAATATTATAACACCTTATCGTATACAAATAGGTATATGTATGGATGTACTTAGATAGATAGAGGTAGAGGTACATATGAAAAAGTAATTGTGACATAAAACTTGGAAGTAGAAATAAGAAAAGTGTACTCTGACAGTGCTCTTGATACAAAAAACAAAAAAAAAAAAAAATAAGAAGAAACGGGGTCTTAGATAGTGTTTCAAATCTCAATTGTTGAGCTGTTAACCTGCTTTTTGTTTGTGTTTTTAGATTTTCTTGTTTTTGTTTATTTCGTTTTGTTTGTTTAGAAAATGAAATTAGGATATGATATTGAATAGATATATGTTATTATGGGTATCGTTAAGAGAATTATAACCCTTATAACTTATATGTAGTTTATTCGTAAGTTTGTGACATTTTTGAAATAATTTCATTTTTCTTTTCATTTCATTTCAATTGTTTCATCGTGTTCTTTTTATTATTTCCTTTAAGTGATTCCATCGTAGTGTTTTTATCTAAGCCGCTTCACAGAGAATTATTCCTAAGCTTATTTTCGGATTAAAAAGTGAATTTCCCCTTTATCTTCTAATTCCAAGTGAAATGTTTGTAAGCTATAGTAAGTAAAATTTGTTTAGATTGACTTAAACGTCATATCTTCGAAATCAAAATATTTACAATGGTTGAGCTATTTTAAAGTCTATAATTTTCACTTTTTCTAACATCTGGCTTGCTCTGGGTAAGTAGTATTAGAAGTGGGGACAATAAATTTAAAGTTGTCTATATCAACATATTGAGCTTCTCTTTAGACACGTAAATGACAAATCGGGCTTAAACATATACGTAAAATTAACATTCAGAAATGTATTGATTAATTTCCGTATAACCTATAATCTTTGTTATTTATTTTTGGTACAAAAATACTCTTGTATGTTTGTATGTTTAAAAAAATTCAAACTGAGTCCCATTTATCACTATTTACACACAGACAGTGATATATTAATCAAGCTTACTTCACTATATATTATGTGAATATAATAATAGTATAGCAATACAAATTTAATTTCAATTGTAAAGTAAAATAAATTTCCAACAACAATAAAAACAATAACAACAAAATTATTATTTCACTTTTATTTTTATTGTCCTTTGAAAGGACTTGATATCCTTTTTTTTTTACTTTTTATTGCACTGCATAATACATAAAACAAATTTACAATATTGAGGTCTCACACTAACATTTAAAAATAACAAAAAAAATGAAGAAAAAAAAATGGAAGTGGAAACAACTTTAAGACAACAAAATTAAAGGATAGAAAAGGAATAAAAAAAAAAAAAAAAAAACCCCCCAAAGGGTACAAACGAAAACAAAAAAAATTAAACAAAAGAAAAACACATTGACATATGTACTCATCCGGAAAATAATTTCTTCTATTGTTTTTGTATTACATACCTACTTCTTTTTTACCGTAATAATTGTATTTTCTATTTTCTATACATAATAATTCTCTTTCTTTTTCTCTCCCATATACTTAAATTCGAATTGTTTCACTTTTGTGTAATAGCACAAAGAAAAAAGAGGTTGCAACAAAAACAGAAAAACCATTTTGAATGATAATGATGATGATGATGTTGATGGTGATGATGATTGTAATGATACTGATAATATTGATAATAATTTTGTTTATATAAAAAAAATACATAAATGAATTTTGATGAAAACATAAATAGTTTGGAAAAATAGAGCAAATGTTTCTAAGGACTACCGCTTTCAAGTTTCACCAAATTTTGCCCATAAAGAAACTGTAATTTTAAATTTATTGCGTTTTTGTGTATAGTTCAGCGTATAGCTAATTTATTTGGTGTTTATAGGTTCGAATATATTAATTTGAACAATCAAAAGACCTGGAAATATAGATTTGTTACTTAAGAAATCAAAAGTACAAAAAATCGTATCGTATCCTACTGCTAAATTTGATTTGAGTAAAGCTACATAGTCGGCTTCAAATAGATACAGTTATTAATTCATTATACTGGTATAACATATATTTGTTTGGCCATATAATGTTTTAAATACATATACCAATATTAATTCGTATAACAATGGGACCTATATTGACCCTAGTCTGTTACATACTTACAAAGTTACAATTATTATCAATTTTGTAACTAAATTTATGATAAAAGTATT
Organism: Argyra leucocephala; assembly: GCA_963942445.1. NCBI lineage: Eukaryota > Metazoa > Arthropoda > Insecta > Diptera > Dolichopodidae > Argyra > Argyra leucocephala. The sequence goes on from OZ012678.1 coordinate 179,902,727, forward strand.
ATCCTATTATTTTATAATAATTTATATAAAATATAGTTATTTATATATACTTATTTATATAAATTATTAATTTGCATTACTTATTTAAATATTTTTTACCGACTCTGTGAAACGAACCTATTGCATAGGCATAAATATATAGTTGATATTGTATAGATTTGTTTGTGGACAATATGCTTCATTGTTTGATAACATATGTTGTTATATGTTTGGACAAGAATCAGTTTCCTGTTTTGATCAAATAATCAACACACGCACACATACATACAAATAATAAGAATAAAAATGAATATATTATAGTAGTGTAATAGGATACTTTAGATGTTAGATTTGTTGTAGTTGTTGTTTTCATGAAATTATAGACATTTTGGAACAAAAAAAAAATCGAACATTGTCATCGATATTAAAAAAGTAAGTAATATCGGAAAATTATAGGAAATTGAATAGAATTAGAAAAACAAGAATAATAAAGTATAGTTTATTGGAAAACATTTTTTTTTCTCTATACTATAAGTGAAAGGAATTTATAAATAGGATATAACTAAACAACACTATACATTATAGGGTGTAGAATTTTTCACAGATAAATAAATGAGGTTGAATTAAGTTAGAATTTGTTTCAGCAATAAAATTTTGGTCTAACAGTTTGGGAGGGGAGAGTAACTTTTTTCAAGTTTCATTCAATTACAACATGTCTATTAACACTTTAACTCTCTTATAATAATCATCAAATTAGTAAAATGTAGTTTAATAAAGCGAGTATGTATAATACACCATACTCTATGAGCCACACACCATATACTATGTCATGCACAGATGCACCATGCACCAGAATCATACAACACATTCATGCACTAGCACCGATATACCATACGCTGTGCATTATACATCGTTCATTATATATTCATGCACCAATGCACCTAAATACATCCATAAGTCATGACGTACTCATTTTCTTTCAGTTAATTTGGAATTTAAAATATTAAATAGTATTTAAATTGTGTTCGACTAAAAACTAAACAACACAAAAAACTAAAATTTTTTGCAAAATAATTTGTGGGGTGCAAAAAAATGAAAATTAACAAATAAAAAAAATAAATATATAGAAATAATTTATTTTTTACAATACGAAAGAACTGATATATATAAAAATTAAATAGCAAATAAATATCCTAATTTCACAACAAAACACAATAAAAAATTTGAGGGAGATCAAACCTTAACGCTGAATTGATATTTTGTTCAATTCGATTTCACCACCTAGCATAAAAAAAACACTATCGCAAACAAGCACTCACTCTGTATTAGGTTATTCTCTACTAATACACTTGTTCATGTACATCATATTAAAGTAATATCAGAACTTACAATATTGTATTTAAAAAAAAAAAAAAAGTAAAAAAAGGACGAATATTTGAACAATAATGATAATAGAAAAATAGAGAATGATAGAGAGAGGAAGAGAAAAGATTTGGAAGAAAAACTTTTCAGGAAATTCAATGAAATAAAGTGAAATTTTATTGGACCTAAATGGACGGTTGTTAGTTAAAGATTTTTGATATTATAATATAGAGAGAGAGAGAGAGAGTTTTGTTATTTAATTCAATTTATGTCGTTTTTATCAAATTTCTTGTCCTTTTTTTTCTCATTTTTTTTTTTTATTTTTGTTTTGATTTCTTTTTTTTTTTTTTTGTTATACAACAGTGTTCAGTGTATTTTTATGTTGAAGAAAAAAAAACTATATTATCTTCTACTTTCACTTTAATTTAAATGTGATTATTGGGAAATGAAAATGAAATCTTGTCACAAGAGAAATTGCGTGTAATAAAAATAGAGTTTGGTTATTTTGAATGTGTAGGAAAACTTATTTTTAGACAGAGTTGTGAAGCCGAAATTAACTCAATCAATAAATAAGTGGGGATAAACGATATAAATAACAATATTTTATATTTTTAATGCTTGTATTTTTGCTTGCAGTTTCATTCATCACATATTCTAATGAATATCCGAATGATCCTATATTTATTCTTATTATTTTTATTTAGTAAATGTATATTTTTAAGTATTGTATTTTACTATAATATGAATAAATGAATTAAAAATCTAAAAAAAAAAAAAAAAAAAAAAAAATAAGAAGTTGGGATAAAGTATAGAACCCAATGGGTTTGTCAATATGACTAGACATGTTCTCTATTTGGGGTCCGTCTTACGATACCTGGGTAGAATAAAAACTGTAGTTATAAGCTTTTACTTCAAAATGTTGTTCTTTATCATTTTTTGGTCTATTTTACCCTATATATTTTTATCTGGTTAAAACTAAGATCATATTTTCACACATCATCCTAATCTTAAATTAAATTTATATCCCAGAACAAAACAAGTTTTATATAACAATAATTATGTTGTTTTCTGATTCTGTCCTGGAACTAAAATAATATTATTCTCAACTAAGAAGTCTACAAATATCTTACTAAATTCTCTGCAGTCAGTGGGGTAACTGCATAAATATGGTAACAACTAAATATTGTTTTACGACTCCTAATTTATATGTAGCATTAGTACATTCTAATGTAATTTAATGATATACATAACATAATCCACATTGTTATAAAAACATCTGCTTTGGCTTAGTTGGCTTAGTCTTTTCCAGAAATCTGCAATTAAAAAACCTATTAAATATGCTCTATGTAAAACATTGTAAAAGTGTATGAATTAAACTTATTCAATTCAAATAGATTAATCAATTTCGGTTGTTACATGTACCAATAATAACTACTAATAATCAATCGTTGTTTGAGGGCTTAATATGAATGATTTTTAAATGATTATGGCTTTTTATTATTTTGTATTTGGCTCAGACTTATAGCCACCAACAAATAAGTTATACAATTTAAAACTGTATTAATAATGATGTGATTGTGATCAAATGTAAATTGGCATTATTCAGATTTGTGGTAGGATTTAATTAAATAATGAATTCCACAATTCAACTGTTTCTCAATTCAGCAAATCTAATTTTTGTAATTCAACTTCGAAATGTCAATACAGTATTTTATAATGAAGTCAATTAAAATGACGGACAATTTTCGAATTTTCATTTTCACTTCAAACTCATTATAATAACAGAGATTATAACAATATTAATCTGTAGACTATCAGAAATTTTTGATAATAATTTTTCGTCCACACTAACTATATTTTGGCCCCAAAAAAAGAGCCAACATTTACTTTTTTTTTGCTCAAAAACAACAACAACAAAATTAAATGAAAATAAAATTTTCGTCAGAAAAGATTTTGTCAATTTTTATTTTTCTTTCTTTACTCTTATCTTTAATGCCATTTAAATTAACCAGGACGAAAAATTTTCCGGATGTAAACAAACAAACAATACAAAATAACAGAACAAAAAAGAAAAAAATATAACAAAAACCCAAGTAAATCTGATGATGTGGAATACAAAACAACTGAAAAACTGAACAGCAAACAAACAGAAAAAAAAAAAAAAATTTCAAGGAAGAAAACGCGTTTACCGTAATAAAAAAAAAAAAACGGTCAAATAACTGTGATTTTTGTTTTTTATAAAAAAAGAAGCACGTAGCTTTGACAACTTTTACATTGACAAGACAACCATTAGGATAATCAGTGTATAATGATAGGTTTCTTCAAAATATATATTTTTTTTTTTTTTTTTTTTTTTTTTTTTTTTTTTTTTTTTTACCTCAGATTAAGAATCGTGGTGAGTTTTCTTTTATTTACTGAATTTTCATTCGTATTTATTTATATTTACGTTTTGTTAAGATTTAATTTTTAAGGACTTTCAGAAATTATTATTGTTGTTGTTGTTGTTGTGGTTGTTGTTGTAACTTTTGTATCTTATTAATTAATTTTTGAATGAATACCAGCTGGATAAAAAATTTATTAAATAAATTTAACTCCACTCTGATGGACTTGATTGAATTAAATTGGAAAATTTAGATTGAGACCTAAAATATACCTACTCTAAAGAATGATAATTTTTGATGAATATTTTGTTTAAAATGGTGATTTAATTAAAAGATGTTGGATTTGAATTTAATAATTTATTAAAATTATATTTTTTGTACCATACATATTTAGTTGGATTAGTTGTTCTCGAAAATGATTGTCGGGATATGATACAGTATAATGTAATTAATTATCATATCAAACAATTGTAGTACAATTGTAAAAGTTAGTAGTGGGTTGATTGTTTATTTGGTCATTCTGAACAGTAGCAAGTAAAATATCGCATACAATTTATTAATTGGGAATAAAATGGGTTAAAACTATTTTGACCACCCTATACATCTATATTTACAACAACTACTTTATACCAATCCATTTTCTGCATTTAAGATCGATTTCTACTGGTCGATATGTTGCAGTGATTTTGTTAGATCTAAAGATGTTAAGTGAATTGTCAAAGTGACTTTTAAGTACCGTCTGATATAGTACCCCCAACATATAAGAGTAACTTGGCAGGAAAATATAAATATAAATCAACATGAGTTAAAGACGTTTTAAGTATAAAAATATTTAAATAAAAATTTGAAAAAAAAAATATAAAATATTTAAGTAAATAATAATTCATTCATTTTGCGCCCAATGCAACACAGTGACATTACAATGATGATGATGATGATGAGACAATCATTAAAAAACTTTAGAAGGCTTGTTATATATCACATATCTTTACACATTCACCCAAAAAAAATTGGAATAATCTGTGATAAAGCACTGCATTTTTTGTATAGGACATTGTCACCGCCATCACCACCGCACTCACTTACTATATTATTGTGTTTCATTCTTCTATACATGATTTTGTAATCAAATAGCAGATCACATAAAGCTTAAGTGTAAATCAAACATTTCACACTATATAGAACTTATATGAAATATTAAAACACAAGACAAGATGCGTAAAGATATTTGTAGGTTTGCAGTACTGATCAGAGCCGGGAATTCATATAGAAAAGAATGTTGTCATTCAAATAAATAATGTAAAAAAAAAAATGTTTATCAATTTTTTCAAGGTGAAATAAAATCACATAAAAAAAATGTCTGAACATTCCTTTATGAAATACACTCATACATAATTAGGTTAATGTAGTATATTAATACTCATCGATTAAATTAACTCGTTTATTTTAGTTCAACAAAAATTTTAAAATAAATCACAATTCTAAATTTAATATCTCCTCCTCTCCTACACATTTCAAATGAAATTGTAAAATTTCTATTTCAAAAATATTTTATATTTACTCATACTAAATTTTGAACTCAAACTTTTCCTATTTTCCAATTAATATATTCAACTCATACATTTTTAGTGGTGTCTATGACTACACAATTTAACTAAGTTAACAAAAAACTACGTCCCATTTTAAATGACTTCTCATTTATGATGATGGGTGTATGTATATAATTAAATATTTATACCTGATGTCATTTTAATATATAATTATATAGATATATCTCTTTATAAAAATGTATATCAGTCTACTTAAATTCACCACATTCTACCACAAACCCCATTCCTTAATTTGGTTTTAAAATTTTTCTAGTAAAAATCTAAATACATTAAAATGTGTTTATGTTTTTTTGTTTTTTTTTGTTTTCCAATTCGTCTTGCACTATAGAGTATGTATAGTATATTAAATGGAGTATTGGAATACCTTTAAGTTCTCTATTGTCCTTGATAGTCTTTAAAGAATTCAATATTGATGTAGTAGTATAGCATTTACGTGTGTGTGTGTGAGTATTTCGTTTTCATGAATAGCTGGAATTCTTATATAATATAAAATACTAATTTATATGTATATTTATCTGTGCTACCCAATATGAAAGAAACCTAAAAGTCCATAATAGTACTTTATAACATAGTCCTTTTTTTCATTTCAAAGGATTTTTTTTTATACAAACATTTTTAACTATACAAATATATTTTATTGGGAAAATTTATAGTTTGAAAAAAATATCCTTTGAATTTTTGATTTTTATTTTTTCTATTTTTTTGTTAATAAACATGCTAACTGAAACTTGTTTCGTTAAATAGCAATAATGTGCAGAACAATCAAAAAAAGAAGTAGAAAAGAAGTAAGAAAAAAACGAAAGGATTTTTTTTTTTAGAAAGGGAAATTTTCAGTTTTTTCTTTGTTTCAAAATACCTTCACAAGAAGATCACTCACAACGAAATAATTAATAACCGTTACGTGTTTAGGCTGAAAATGCAAACGATGTTCTATCCCTTGGGGTGTATATAGTCAAGTAAAGCTTAAATAGTTTTCTAGTAATCCGCTTAATAAAACATACAAAATTTTGCAACAAAACGTGTCGACTAGATAAAGTTGTGAACAAACATAATTAAAATATACTAGTATAATGCCATTGATAATCTAGTAAAGTTTAAAAAGTATGCGCATTACAACTCAAAACATTAACATCATAATGCTTTAATATTATTTTTTCATTTTACATTTTACTCCTACCTACACCGACTTCCATAATACATTAAAAAAAAATTTATCTATTCTCTCAATTCTCATTCATAATGAACTGTTTTTTCATTATTATTTTTGTTGTTATAAAAGGCTTCAGACAAAACAAAAATAAGTATATATAAGATAAGATATACATAATATAAATATATGTGATAGAAAGAGACAAATATAAAATAATAAACAAAGTACAATATGAGTTACATGTTAAGTTTAGTATACTGTGTTTACGTTAAAGCATTAATGACTCCTCTCAATATCAAGTGAATGAAGTGAGAATTAAAAACTATTATACTCGTGTTGGAAAGAAAAAATTTGATTTCAAAGAAATGATAAATAATAACTTGTCAAAACATGCATTCTTTAAGGCATATTTTGGAAGGAAAACTGTGTCTTTTTCTGGTTCTTAATCTGGTTCATAGTTTGGGCACACATTTTTTAAGAATGAACGAATTTTTTAAAATATTGTGACCCATGTGTCAGGCATATGGATATGGGGCATTTCAGAAATAAGCCAATTTTGACGTCAAGTTTTATACAAATTCCATCAATGTCTTGCAGATATATTTTAAATATATTGACTCTTTAGTTGCTTCAGTTAAATCCAGATATTCAGTTTCAGTACTTGATAATGTTATCGTTTTTTGCTTTCACATGATACAGAGAGATTGAAAACATATTCTGTATATGAACGTCGATCGCTTACAATTGAAACCGCAATCTGCACCTGTGAAACCTATTCAATTCATCTTATTAAAAACATAATTCAGACCATAGTACGCGGTGCCCTTCAGGTATCGTAATACTCCTTTTGTTGCTACCCAAAGCAATTTTTCATAATTAGAATTGAATTGACATAAGATGTTAACTGTATGTGCTATACCAGATGCTATAACTAAGTATGAAATTTATTCAATTAACCACTTTTCCATAATTAGAATTTAATTGACTTAAGATGTTAATTTAAGATGTTAACTGCTATATCAGGCGCAGATGGTTTAATTAGGTATAAAATTGATCCAGTTAACCGCTTCTCCATAATTTGGCTTAGTTGTTATAACAAGGTATAAAATTGATCCAATTAATACCTGATATGGAATATTTTCTACTTCATTCTTGTCCTTTTGATTTTGTGGTCACATTTTGATAATCTAAAATGGCATTTTTCCATAATAAATTTTTTCAACATCAACAAGTTTTAATATGTTACAACTATACATAGCAAAATTTGATCATTATTTTAAAAAGCCATATATGGCTACGTATGAAATAAAGGGTTAAATAGATTATGTATCATATATAATATCCTATATAAGACTACCTTCTAATAAGTATTAACAAAATTTTCTCATTATTTTTTCTTGGCTTATAACCGATCTGCCTCACAATATTAAATAGAACTATACACTTTTAAACTATCAAATTTTCCTATTAATTCTCACACTATACAATTGTGGTATTGTGTCCTTTGACAATAAATCTTTCCTCATAAAATATATATATATGTATATAATATATATATATATATATATATATATATTTTTTTTTTTTGCTAAGAAATTAGAAAACGTTAGAAGTTTTTCAATCGATCCTTTACAAAAGAGAATACAAAAAGGATATAGGATATATTCATAAAACAGAAATCAAACAAAAAAAAAAAAATCATAAAAACAAAAATGTATGCAATTTTCACTTTTCTATCATCTACATTTCATGTCTAAACTTTTTTTTTATGTTTTTGGTATGAGTCCTGTGTGTATCTATCTACTGTATATTGAAATGATTTTCTAGAAAACTAACAATAAGAAAATAACAAAGAAAATAGAATAGAAAAAGCTAAAAATCGAAAATACTTAAACTTAATTTTCTTTAAGGACCTTTTGTAATTTTTTATTTTACAGTTTTTTTTTTCTTTTTCCTTTTCTTTTTTTCTTATCATTAAAGATGTAGTGGTAAGCAGTTTTGTTGTTGTTTTTGTTTTTGTTATTTTTTTTGTTACTACAATATGACTACTTTGTTAAACACAGAATAATAATTATCATAAATTTGTTGACATGTATGTGTGTGTGTGTGTATGTAAAGTATACCCGATTCAATTTGACAATATTTTTATTTTTTTTTTTTTTTATTTTACATGCCTTTGGTCAATACTGAGATACTCGGTTTTGTGTGGATTGAATAACTAAATATGTATAAAGAAAATTGTTTTAAAGTATAAAGAAAATTTTGTGGTTATTTAATTTGAGGTTGGGTTCACCAATGGTGGGTAATTTTTATTATAATTGGTTTTAATATCGTATTTATGTAGTCTTTTATTAGATTATAAAAATTATGATAATTGCTTAAATGATAAGAGTATAGTAATTTAAATTATATTTGATTATCAAATAAATTTTATTAAAATATTCTAAATTAACAATAAATTAAAGTTAGAAATATTTAAAAAAATAACAAAAATTTATTGTATAGTTATAGACCTATAAATATACGTTGAAGTCGATATATTAAACATCGAAAATGTAACAAGGTATTTTTGATGTTCAAAATATGCTAGAATCTGTTGAAATTCAATTCAAATAAATTTTATTCAATTTATATAATGCGTAATACATTGAAATTAAATTAATTCCATTCTATAAAAATATAAATTTCAGATTATTTAAATAACACAAAATTTTTCAAGTCAAAGATTAAATTTTGAGTTTTGAAATAATTACAAAGCTGATGAGACCCCTAGTTACTATATATGTTATTTTAGTCGTCAGTTTAAGCTAATTTTTTATTTAAATATAAAAACAAAATATATAATGTTGGTTTGCAGATTTATCTATATATATTATTATAAATAAATAAATAAAATATATAGTATAAAATATTAAAATTTTGCAATATCAATTATATAAAATTTTTTTTTTTTAATTTCAGGTAAGGAATTTAGACGTAAAAAACCACATATTTGTTACATGCATTGGTAAATAGTTATATATACCTAATTATATACAAATCATAATCAAAAATAAAATTTTAATAAATTTTTATATAGCCATTCGTTTTTATAAATGCCATTTTTTGACTATTCCAACTAGGAGTATAGAACATTGAAATCAGTTCACATCCATTGTTATTTTTAGACTTTAGTTTTTATTATTATATTTTTAAAATATTTGGTTATAATCTACTTAATGTCGTTCATATACATTTATTGTCAAATAGAAGAGACCAATTTTGTTTTCAACGACCTAATTAACCAATTGGCAAAATACATTTTGTTAAAAGTGAGTAAACCTGCATTTTGTCTTACCCACTATCTTCGAGACCTACATAATGCAGTAATTATTTTATCTGACTACTAATCAGAGCTTTTTGGTTCGGGGCATAGATGTGTGTGTTTTGTTAAGAAAAACAAATTAGTTTCTGACACTAAAAGTATAGTTTTCAACTATTTTCTCTTGTTTTACTAAATATATAATTATTTTATAATTTTTACCAAATATTAATGTAAGGACAAATTTTGAGAATGTAATAAATAAAATAAATAAATAAATAAAAATGTGTAAATGTCCCATTTTTCTTGTATTATTTATAAAAATAATTAAATTTAAAAAAAAAAAATAGTTAAGAGTACAAGACGTTGTACAATGTATAAATGCTATTTAAAAAGAACAAATTTGTTCCTGACAGTAACAGTATATTTTCCCACATATAGACTATAATAGACTTACGAATAATTTTCCACTATTTATAAGTCCAGATATACTACTTATTAGACAACTATATTAATTCAAAACGCTAAAACTTTATTTTATTAGATCAGATTATATTACCCATCGATTTAGCTCTCACTACAATCTGTGAGCCAATAATCTATTTTTAATATAAATTTATATATATTTAATAAATGTTTTATAAAATGTTCTTAGATCACATCACATTTTCGCCAATTTTATGACTACTTACCTTCCAAAATTTTCAATATGTTACATTTCTCTTTATGATCCCATAGAACTTCTGTTACGTTTATATCAAAAATCTTAGATCTCACTTATTGAATCTTGATCACTTTCAAATTGAGTTGTTGTTAACTTAACCTAATTCTATTATATTTTTTAAGATTTTTTTGCTCAGGCTTCTATTATTTTGTTGTATCCTTTATCTTGAATATTAGTTTTTCTCTTTATTTTATTTTTCTTTCCTTGTTTAAGTAAATTTAATTATATATTGATATGAATTAGATATAAAAGTTTGTATTTTATTTTATATTCAATTCATTTGTTATTTTTTCCATTTATTTCATTTTAAATGTTTTGTTCACATATTCTCAGGAATATTAGAATGAACTTACATTTATCTAATTTTACCATTACTGATATGTACATTTTTTAATTTACTTATGATAATGTACTACGGTAATAATATGTAACATGCTATAATATATAAATTAATTTTAAAACTAACTGACATAAAATTGGTTAATATAAACAATCAGAAAATTAATAAATATTCTTTTTTTTATTTATTATATTTTATTAAATATTATAATTAATTACAATTTATTATAATAAATTAATTAAAACTAAAATAATAGTACATAATTAAAAGCATAATATACAGAATTCAAAATAAATAACCGAAAAACATTACACCACCTAATGTATATACAGACAATAAAAATTGTACAGTACAGTACTTAATGTACAAAAAGGTAATTCTACCAAAATTAATGACAAGAACATAAAAGAAAGATAAAAAATAAATAAGTTATAAAAACGATTTTATATAATCTATTATAATAAAAAATTATCCATAGCAATCGTGTTCAGTGACGTCACTATTCGAAAAAAATCTGCAATACATAATATTAAAATTTAATATGTGAACAAATTGATGAGTTAATTTCACCACGATTAACTGTGAATAATTGAGAAATACGTTTTTTTTTGTATATATATAGACTTTTGTTTTTTTTTAACTTTACAATAATTTATACCACATACATATGTATACACATTTATTTACTCTATGCTGTTCAAATTTGCAAATGCAACTAAATTAATAAAAAAAAATTATCAACGTAGGTGTAGAGTAGATAGATATGAAATTAAAATAAATAATTAAAATAATGAAAATAATTTTATTTGATTTTTATTGAATTAAATTTTAGATATTCAATTTAAATTTTTTTAATTGAATTTTCCGTTTTTTTTTTAAATTCAATGTACGAGATTTCAATTGTTATTTATTATTTATTTATCGCCGTGATACATATTCATAATTTTTTTGAACGTATGACTATCCTTAATTATTATTTAGGCTAGCTGACTAACTATATAGTATAATATTATATTATAAAGAAAATTGTATATATGCATTTGAAACCAATTATATGTTAAGAATATTTAAACAATGGATTTAAAGTAGTACAAATTACGTTCAATAATAATAACACTTTGATTTATTGATATTATAGTAAATAACAACATGCAAACACATTTTTTTCTACATTAATTTACTACTACGTTATCACAACTTTGCTAATTCTCGATATTGATAATAAATTCAATTTAAATAATCTTACATAATTTTTACTTCCTCAAAGAATTCTATTATGTTATGACCCAATTTGAAATCAATTCATTATTATATAAATTTTTCGAATCCAAAACTTTATTTTATAACAAATGTCTATTTTATAACTCTTAACACTATATAGACATATTAAGTACATACAATTGTTTTCTTTAATATTTCAATCGCTGTATTTTTAAGAGTTATATATCCAATGTCAAACTAAATGTCCTTAAGGACAATAATTTTTTATTTTTTAAAAAGTGAATATTTTTTTTTATATTATATATGTAGATACAATTGCTATTTGTTAACACCATTATACAAAGTACATTTATTTAATCGATAATAAAATTAAAACAAAAGAACTATTGAAATTTTTTTTTTTCTTATTAAAATTTATTTAGAAAAATACACTTATTTCATGTTATGCCCTCTAGGTGGCTATTGTATTGTATTGAGAACACGCACATTTACGCAAAAGATAAGGAATAAAAAAATAAAAAAATTCAATTTGACATTTTGTTAAAATGACCTTCAATTGCAAAAAAAAAAAAAAAAAAATCTAAAGTCGCAAAAAATCTACTGACATTTTTCCTTTATAAATTCGCATATAAGAAATGCATATTAAAATACATACTATTATATATGTTATAGTACTTATATTTGAAATTATATTTTACAGGGTGAATGTAAAAAAAACAATAATATATTCGCTTTCATTTCTTTGAGAGTAGGTATATTTGTCATAGCTTAGATATTGTGGTTCTGAGATATCAGTTGTAGTTGATAAATCTGGCAGCCTAGTGGGCAAAAAAAGCATAGAGCAATAAGGCCTAATTTGTGAATTAGGCTTTATTTATCATTCCAAATTGAAATAAGGTGTAATTATTTTTTTTTAAATAATGGAATTAAAGCCTAATTGTAATTTATTATTCCAGTAATAGCATTATATAATATAGTTTCCAGCATATTTCAGTCGATTCGACGGAACGCTCGAATACTGAACTAAACTAATATATCATATGCGACACTAAAAAAATATTTGACTCCAAATATTAATTCAAATTAGTTGCAGAATTCCGTTTTGAAACCAAAATTCTGAAATTTTAAATTATATGAACTTATTTTATAGTATAGTGTGCTAGTGATGAACATTAAAAATTTAAACTGATTTTATCGAATAATTTTTCAATTAAAAAAAGTTCACTATCTTCCAAATACTATTACCAATAGCGTATATTAAGAGTTGAGCCAATATTTTTTTAATTACTTACTTGTTGGGCGCTACAGGCTGTGAACGTTCCAGGCCTGATACAAAATTGTCCTTCAATGACTTCAGTCACGAGCGAAATCTCTCCAGGTGGTGATTTGAATTTTTTTGATATCTGCCGAAACTTCATCTCTCCGACGAAGGTGTGGCTGAAACATTGGCCACGCTTTACATAGCCTAGCCAATGGAAACATTTAATTCTGATTTTTTTTTTGACTAGGTTCATATAGTTGAACAGCTGGTTTAGTTCAGCATTGTAAGTCAATATTTAACTATTTTTTAATTAAGAGTCATTTTAATATTAACAAATGTGAGTAGGATATCCAATGGCTATATATATGTACAATATACATGTATGTTGTACATATAGTCATTGATATAACCCATTGGTTTAAAATTGAATTTAATTCAATACTTTCTATCCGTTCAAAAATATTAATTACATCTAAAACGAAATAAAAATTAAATAACTAATTGCTTCAAAAGTTTGATTTATTAATTTTTGTTTTCGGAAAAACCCTGTATTTAATCAACTCATCATTTGAAAAAAAGAAACTATTTAAAAAAAAATTGTTTTTTCTTTTTTTATTGCAAAAATTTCAATAAACGTATAAAACAACACGTCTTTTGATATATAACAAAAAACAAGAAAAAAATGTCCTTTAAACACAGAATATTCAAATAAGCATAAAATATACAGTAATATCTCGATAATTATGATGTTAATTAAAACATAATATTTAGTTTAGTTAATTTTGCATTTAGTTGTACATAGTACAAATTTTTGTACATAACTTTTGTACATAGTACAAATTAAACATATATATATATACATAGCATAGTATAGAAATAGTATACATAACATAACATATCCATACATAACATATACAATACAATACATATATACTTTTTTTCAAAAAAATTATACAGTTTTTCATTCAAATTTAACATTTTGGCAAATGACTTATTTGAAAAAATGTTGAATTTGAATGAAAAAAGGTATAGTATAGAATTAAGCACTAAGGTAGAAACCATAAACTTTGCTTACATAAATAATCACAACAAAACTTGAACTGAATACAACTGTATAGAGTGTCAGATATAATTGAGAAATTGTGTAATTTATACAAATCTATCTGTAGAGTTGTCAAACTGATGTAAACGTTGACAATATTACTAAAAAAATATAGCTTAACGGTATTTTGACAACTTACGGTTCTTATGAGGATGATGGTGTACCCGCTTCGAAACTATATCCCAAATAGCTACATCCCAAGGATACCTGGTGTTACTAGCTTTCCAAAAATATATATCTTTAATGGCGCATCTTATTCTTCAAAGGACAAAAAGGACATTTGAAAGTATTCTTGAATTCCTCTACAACTGTTCTCATTATATAGTTACAAAAATCGTAGTAAGACTGTATAATTGAAATTATACATATAATTAGTTATTAAATATACAGTTATAATACAATATCATACCATTATTAAATATTACGGTAAAACGATAAATTTATTACGGTATTTATTTCTTTTGGTTTTTTCTGCTTTTTTTTAAATATTCAAAACTTATAATAAAATAAAAGGACATTCAAGTTCAAAAAGAATAACAAAAAAAAAAAAAAAAAATACCGAAGCAAAATAATATATATAGAAAGAAAATTCATTTTCTTGTGTTTTTTGTTTTTTACGACATAACTTACATAATCTCAAAAAATAAAGCAAAACTATATAAAAACAAAAAAGTAAAATTGATTTTCTGTCCTTTTCCCATTAAAATCATTGTGGTTTAACGGTTTTATAATAATATCTATTCTAGTATAGATAAAGAAACCGTTTAGAAAAATCAAATATCCCTTTCAAATTGTTATGATTACGTGAATTTTTCTATATATGTAATATTATATGTATATGTATATTGTTTTAATAATATTTATGTGTAGTAAAATTTTGTAGACGTGTTTCTAAAAAAAAAGGACATATTATTATGCCTAGGTTTCTTTAAGAATTTGTAAAAAAAAATACCAATTTTTTTTTCTTATTACTGTTATATGTTTTTTTTTTTTGTTTTAGATAGAAATAAAAAAAAAAATTTTATGTTAGTGTTAAGGACTTAAATGTCATAATAAAATAAATTTAAGCACAGATGGTTATTACAAGAATTTTTGTTTATTTTAACAGCGCGATTATTAATTTCATGACATGTACGGGTATTTAAGGTACTATTTACGTGTATATATTATAGTGTATAGTGTAGAATAACAGTAAATAAAAACAATTAGAAATATTTAAAAATTATCCTTCAAAGTTACGATATATATTACGGAAATTTGTATAATTTTAAATGTATGATTGTTGTTTGTTGGCTGTATGATTATAGTTTGATTGAATGAATGTATGATTGTATGTCACTGGATGATTCTATATTTGTATGATTGTATGATTGCATGACTGAATTTTTCTATATTTGTATGATTATATGATTGTATGACTGGATCTGTGTTGAACTGTGTTAAACTTAAGACACTGAGCAACGGTTAAGATACTGTACAATTGTTTTTACACTACATATTATTGGCTGTCAAAATCCCCGATTTATACCCTTGACGGACTATACTTCATTATACTAAAATACTTCATTATGAAGAAAATCTGCTTCATAATGAAGTTCATTAATGAAGTAAAATCTACTTCATTTAGCATTAAATTAAGAAAAAAGCCATCTGTTAGAAATTTTAAAACTAAATTTTTATTGAAGCTCTAAATATTTGAAAATAACAATTCGAATTGACATTTTAATATTTTGTTTTGAATTATAATTCGAATTATCATTTTCTTATTTTATTTTGGTCAAGTGGTTAGGTTGATACTTTTAAAAAAACATAATTAAAAATAAGTTAAAATAATTGAAAGTAAACTTTCATAATAATATAATATGCATAATAAAATGCCTAAAGACCAACCGGGTAACATTTAATTTTCAAAAGGATTGTTCAAAGGATTGTTCAAAAGGATGTTCTATCCTAAAAAAAACTTCATTACATATTTTTGAGTTGTTATTCTGATAGAAAATAGTCTTATCAGAGCCTAATTATTCATCAGAGAGGCCTAAGTGTTTAGAAAGTTGATTTCAATGACCACGTATTAACCCAACCAATCAACGTATACTATAGAGTATTTAAAGTTTTTTTTTATTTATATTAACATTTGCCTTCCATTGGATTTTTTCTTACAAAGAATATTTCCCAAAAAATGTATTCTTTTTTGCAAGAAAATAATTCTTAATAAATGATAAATCTGTTGTCTCTTAAGTTTAATTGTATTTTTTTTATATCGTTGAAGTAATCTTAAATAATTTAACAAGCTAAAATTGAAAATAACTTTTTTATTTTCCAATTTTATTGTTTATAAAATAATATAAAAAAAGGAATAATTAAGTAACTAATCTGTCACCACTTCATTAAACTTTACTTCATAATTAAGTTTAACTTCATAATGAAGTATAGTCTGTCAAGGATATTAATAATCATGTAAAATAATTCAGTGTAAAGTATTCGAATGCAAGATCTAAATTAATTTTATCTATAGAATTAATTTATTGATCTATCACTTTATAACTGTCCAACAGTTTCTTTGTGGGTTGTATGGCTCTTTGATTATACATAAATTATATTTAATATTCAATAACTAACTGTAAACTGTATAAATTTTAACAATTTTATTTTATTATTTATTAACTATTTTATTAGTTAATATATACTATACTATAATTTAATTTTATTATGTAATATTGTTACCTGTAGCCATAGAACACCGATTTAAATGCCAGCATGCAAAAATTGATAATTATTGTGTATTAAAATTCGAACAGATTTTTTTTTCATTTGTAAATTTCAATCTTATTAAATCGAAATTGATCAAATAACTTTGATGTATAATTAAGTTAGATTAGGTTAGATTGAATTGTATCCAAATATATACACTGTACGAGCGATTGGGCTCAATTGAGAAAAATAATGAAATAAATAAATAAAAATAAATTTGTGAGAGAACACATTGAAATTAAATCCACAGATAGTTTCGGATGATAAATGGAACTGGAAATTTTAAATCGTTTTCTTCAAATTGTAAATGGTTTTTTACAACATTATGAATCATTTTCGAGCTTCGAATCAGTCATTTCCCAAATACATATTTACTTAACTTTAGGCTTAACGTGCAATTCCCAAAATGAGCAATTTTTGTCTCTCCGAATTACTATAATTTGATAACTGTCATATCAAATAGAAATGTTTGAGCAGAAAAACTAATTTGATTTACTTGTCAACAATAATTTATATATGGTCATGTATATGCAAAAAGTCCAGAAGATTTTTTAATTGGGAAAAAAAATGTAAATGGTGGTGCAATGACCTAATCCAGTTAATTAAATTATTCTATCATATTTTATAGATCATTACAAATTTCATATCACTATAATAAATATTAACATGTGTATTTAGGTTATGTTAATAATAATAAAAACACAAAGGATATAATTAACCTTAACCTAGAAAATACGCTACTCTATTTGACGGTCATTCCAGATTTTTTTTTTTTTTTGTTTTCGAATTATTTATTTTTGATGTTATACTCTTATTAACTTTTTATAATATATATATATAGGTATAGTTTTGTCTTTCACACCGTTTTTATGTTTTTTTTTGAGTCTTAATTTATTTTCGGATGTAGTATTCAAGGATATACCCTTATATAATAACTGTAAAGTAAAGTTTTAACCTTGAAACAAAAATTTGTAGAATAGTAAAGGTCATCATTATCATTATTTTATTATTATCATCATTATCATTATAATCATAGTAATCATCATCATCATAATCAACATCAACAACATAATAAAGGAAAGGTATTTATTTATTTATTTGGTTTTTCTTCATTTGTTAGTTTTTCTGACGTTTAGACAGGAAGTCTATGTATATATATACAGTATTAATATATATATATATATATATATATATCTATACATATGTGTAGTTATTTAGTTAAAAGTAGTGTGTATTAAAGGATTGAATTTCTATTAGGTAGGATATAAACAAGAAAAAAAAATAATAATAATTTCCCAATCATTTAAATTTACATATTAATTTATTTTGTATTGAAGAAAGAAAACAAGACAAAAAAAAAGGATACAAGTACTGAATTAATATTAAGGTATTAAGGATATAATATAGGTTAGTTAGGTTTTTAAGAGTGTCTGTGGTTCATTTTTTTGTTTTCGTTTTTAATTGGGTTTTATTATTTTGTAGTGAAGTAAAATATTTAGGGTAAATGGAGTTGGGATGAAATGCGTGTTAATATAAATTCAAATTGTTATTTTTAAATTAGATCTCGTGACATCGAAAACTACCATAGAAAAAGTATATAAGATAGAAGTACAGAAAGTACACCTTAGAACAAAATGTGTTTATTTTTTTCCGACTCAAATTGTATTTAAAAAATCAGGCAACAAATTATGTTAGTTTTTGAACTTCGTATATTAGGCGTCGGTTATAGCGACGAATTTAAATGTTAAACATAAAATTTTTGTTTTCAATTTTACAACCGCTGTAGACACAAAATTTTAGTAAAAAGTGGACAAACAAATTCTGTTCAAAATTTTAACATTTTAAGTTCAAAAGTTTTAATAAAGAAGCTATTTTATTATTTTATGGTTCAGAAAAAAAATACGGATCCGTAAAATGATAAAATAACTTTTTTATTAAAATTTTTGAACCTATAAAAGTTATAAAAAATATAAACAATAAAAAAGATAGTTATTTTATTAGTTCTGAATTAATTTTAGATAACTTTAATATAATCGGTGAAAATTTATTATCCATTATAAATGATTAATTGTGAAATTTCGGCAGTATGAAAGGGCTCGATGGTTATTCCAATTGGAAAACTTATTAATACAAAAAAAGTAAGCGACAATTCAGACCGGTATAGATATAAATACAATAACAATTTAAGCTAAAATAATAGAAAAATTAGTAAATGACCAATTGACAAATTTCTTAACAATTGAATATCAGAGTATCAATCTGGGTTCCGAAAAGCTATAATTGCGAATCTTTGATAAACGTGATGATTGCAAATTGGAAAATGGCAACCCATGACAAAAAAATCATATTGGCAGTATTTTTAGATTTAAGAAGAGCGTTCGAAACGATTTATGGAACGATTAATATTGAATTACAGTCTTACTTGTCAAATAGAAAACAAAAAACCAAAGTCAATGGAATTATTTCAGATTCTGTTGATGTATTAATAGGTGTATCGCAAAGATCTGTTGTAGGAGTTCTTCTATTTTTAATATACATAAATAATATTTAAAAAAAATTGTATCTTCTTCAAAACTAATGTTATTTGCTGACGATGCGCTACTTTACGCAGATACACATATACACCTAATAACTGTGTCGCAAAAACTAATTCAAATCTAGAAAATATAAGTTTGTGGTTTAAAACTAATAAATTAAATTTAAATATAGATAAAACTAAATGTATGGTAGTTAAAGGTAAAACAAATTAATATATTAAAATGGATAAGATAATAGAAAAAGTTGATGAAATAAAATATTTAGGTGTAGTTATTGATAAGACATTAAATTTTAAGAGCCCCATATAGATTAACAATGTAAGAAAATTTAAAAAAAAATTTTTTTTAAAATTTGAAATCAATTAGCACTCAATAGTTTAATAGCAATGCAATTATCAAACTTAATTTTGAATATTGTTCGTGAGTTCTTTTTATGGCGAATTTTTCGAATAAAGTTAGTTACAAAACTTACAGAATAAATGTATGCGAATTGTTCTTAAAGTAAACAAATACCACATCTATAGATTTTATGTACTTTTTAAGTGCCAATCAAAGAGTTGTTATGAATGTCTTATCAATTGTAAATGTGACAAAATGATAAATGGTATTTATCCCAGATATCTATGTGATAGATTAGTTTATTTTTATTTTTATTTTTTATTTTATTTATTAATTAGTAAAAACTATATAATATAAAACATAATTCAAAATTCACAAACAAATTTAAGCTTTCAAAATTAAATTTTTAAATTACTGTTTCAAATTAAGTTATTTTTAATTAATTCCTTTAATCCTTTCTTAAATCTTACAAAATTTCTTTCTATTTTGATTTCATATGGTAAGCTGTTAAAAAGTGCTGATCCTATATATAGTAGGTTGTTTTGCGTCCTAGCTCTTCTATACAATGGCAATCTAAAATTTTCTGCATTTCTAACATTGTAAGTGTGACTATCTGATATGTATGCTAAATTTCTCCTCAGATATTACTTACACAGTTTATGTGTAATTGATAGCCATAATTATAATTTAAAGAATGTTTTAAGCTTTAGATTAAATTTTTTCAGAAATAAAAAGACTAAAAATATGTATATATTATATATCTATAATTATAATTGACAAGCATTTAAGGACCTGCGCAGTAGACACCTTTGCATTTTGTTTCGCTTCTCTTTAATGAGCTCCTAATATATAATTCAGTTGTATATAAAACAATAATGCGCACACAGTTGAAACATTTTTACTCATATGGTTTTATTATTCAGCAAATACATTATGCATATGTGAGTTATTAAAATAAAAAATAAATTTATCTGAAATAAAAAATATAAAAACAAAAACATAAAAAAAATCAGTTGAATTGTACATATAGACTGGCAAATTCATCTTTATATAATAGAGTTATAGCATCTATAATTATAATTGACAAGCATTTAAGGACCTGCGCAGCTCATTTTATTTCGCTTCTTTTTAATGAACTTTTAATATGTAAATAAGTTGTATATTCGACCGAAATGCTTATACGAGTCAAAAAAAATTATATTTGGTTTTATAATATTCAAACTTTTAAATAAAATATAGCCATTTTGTGTGATGATGAAATTTATTCTATTAATTTTTTTTAAGTAATTGTCTCAAATTATTGTTTTCTACATTTTGGTCATTTGTAGTAATCAAATGATTAATGGTTAAAAATATGTATATGATGTATATACCTCATTAATTACAAAAATATTTTATTTTTAGTGATTTTATCCATTAAATGCCACTTAGTATAGGAATATGTGGAAACGAAGCAGTATATGAGGAGCAGTATTTATGTTTCCTAAATAAGACTTACTAACCTCTAAATTTTTATGAAAACATGAGTGGTTTCTACTATAACGTGAAAAGTGTATGTCAGTACGTAAATTGTTGTTCTGTTAAAAACTTTAAATTTGGCTTCAACTTAAATTATATAGTTACTCAGCTAAAAAAAAATAAGCGAAATAAAAATTTTAATTAAAAAAATAGTTTAATTTTTTAAAATTCATTCAAACGGAAATATTTTTAATTTTATATCATCAAATAAGAATTAAATTTAACTCATTTAACTTATTATTTTTTATTAAAAAAGGAAAAGTAAATAAAATCCTGTTCTTATCCAAAAACATCATTATTCAAAATTTCGAAAGTTTTATTCGCTAATACATTTCGTATACTGGAACACCAATATTCACATTCTCAAATCTGTTTGAATGTGAACAATTATTTAACCCCTTTCCTATAACATTTTTTATTTATATTACTTCAAAATTACTTCCCTGTATAAAAATTCGAACAATCTTAGTACATTTAAAAATTTATAACGATAATTAGAAAATAAAAATCTGTAACTGTGTATAAGTGCATAAAAAAATTATTTTCTATTATAAGAAGTATCAAACGAATTCGTACGTCATGTCCAAAATTTTCATTTTAAATCAAAAATTAAATTTTCTATATTTTCTCTTCAATTTTTAATATTCTTATATGCCCAGCTCCTTTAAATAACTTCGAAAGCTAAAAATAATATGAATTTCTATTTTTAAATTCTACAATCAAATAGAATCAACCACCACCAAATAATTAAAAAGAAAAAAAGAAAAACGACATTTTGGCTTTGTTGTGGTTTTTTTTTTGTTTGTTTTTTTTTTATAAAAATGTATTAAATAAATACAAAGCTATACCTACACATACGCATAGATAGATCAATTGAAAATCAAAATTTTTTAACAATCCTTTTTTTTATCATTATTTCTATGGTGGCTTCCATCATTATCATTTCGTTATCTTGATAGATGACAAGAAGACAACAATCAGCGAATCTAAGAATGTTAGGTAAAAAAAAATAGAAATTAAAAATTTTTTGAATGAAAAATAAAAAAAATTTAGTTTAAATTAAATTTTAATGTTGAGGTATAGCTAAAAATCTGTAATTTAAATTATAATATAGAAGTCTGCAAGTAGTAGGCGAAATACGCGTATCTGTATGATAAGCATATCAATAAAATTAAAAGGAAAATATTCGACTATTTTCAATATTATAAATTTCAATTGTTTTTATAAATTTGAGTTGGATTGAGTTTTATGTTAGAGTTTTGATATAGCGTCGAGAGCGATGAAAAGTGATAAAAGCATAATCATTAAGTATTAATTTTTTTTTTTTTTTAATAAAGGAAATGGTTTCTTTAGCAAAATAATTTTCAATGTTTTCCAAATTTGTGGAAAATACGAATTGTTTATTGCAAGGGGAGTGATAATAGAAAGAATAAATTGAAAAAACGGTGAAATTGCATAGTTTGAGGGGTAAATAATTAAATTTATGTCATACATTTTTGCAAGGTTATTTATTATATACATGCCTGTATTTCATTTGACTGAAATTCATTTGACTGAATTTCATTTGACTAAATATGTAATTTTGTCGTAACCATATATAGGTATATGGTGTAATAGCCATATATTGGTATCTAGATAATATTTATCGTATTCAGTATCCAGCATATTCAGTCAAATGAAATGCTGGATCACGCTCCTATTTTTACATCATACGACAATAAAATGAATGTTTGTTTTTCATCATAAGTCTATAATAAAACACTGATTGCATTGCGTAATGATTCCATTGTGATTACGAAGATGCAGATTAAATTGAAAATAAATTTAAAATTTAAAAACAGTTGCAGCAGTATTGAAAGTGTATAGCAGAGAAGAAAATTATCATTAAATTCAATAATATAATAAATAGTATTGTCCAACGAGTGACCTCTGCTATATCACATTACTTAGAGTTGAATTTTTTTGTAATTATACCTTCACATTCACTTCAACTTGTGAACTAAAAAACAATTCGCCCATATTTAAGATTATACTAGGCCACTACCGATAGCCCATACCTTTCTAAAATTGTTCTAGACCACAAAATTTAGAAAGCTTAAAAAAGTCCTTATAATAATTAATAAGGACAGGAAAAAAGTCCCATATTATATGTGTTTTATAGTAATGAAATAATTTTTTTTAAAAATATTTTAGAAATTGTAAAAAAATTGTGATGTCAAATAATGTTTTGAAAGGCACCATTAATTTAGAAAAAAACTGGAACAATTTTGATCAAATTCTTATCAACAAATTAAAGTTTACTTACTTACTTGTTTGGCGCTACAGATCTTGAAGGTCCTGTGGTCTGACGCAAAATAGTCTTCCACTGACTTCGGTCACGAGCGCAATCTCTTCAGTTGGCGATTTGAAGTTGATGATCAAAAAATTAATACTTGCTTACATTTGGGCTTTAGACAATTCATTTATATTCCAACCTTATTGACAACTCGTATTACGTTACAAGCTCTTCTACATTAATTTCACTTTTTATGTGTTTTTTTATGTATTTTCTTCATTTTTTATATCCGTCTTTATTATTTTCTCATACATTCATTTCTATTGTTTTTTTTTGTTTTTATTTTTTTTTAACTCACCCTACCCCAATTCCTTCCGTACTCACCCAAATTTTTAAAAAAGAACTTAAAACAAAAAAAAAAATTTTTTTTTAAAAAATTAGAAACAAAAAAAAATGTGATCCTTATACTTTAAACCGACCTCTATATTGCGCTCTATTGTATATTCTAAGGATATAAGAGGATATCTTATAATCATAAAGAGAAGAAATAATTTTAAAAGAAAAAAAAAAGAAAGAGACAGCATTCTTAATACAGCAGTTAGGTTTCTGATTGTGCTAAGAAAAATATATATATACATTTTTGCAAACAAAAAGAACAAAAAAACAGGTGAAATGAAAATTTCAAAACGTAAAACTGACAACACAACAAAGTAAAATAACACCCCCAACATAAGAATTCAAATAAAAAAAAAAAAAAAAAACAAAAAAACAAAAAACAGTTACCCATCAAAAAATGAACTTAACAACACAACGTTTCATTTCTTTCACTTGGCTGGATTCATTCATTTGATTCTTATTTACTTTTTATTTTATTATTTTTTTTTTTTTTTAATTCTCGAATGATTGGATAAAGAGTGAAAGGACGAAAAATTGCATGGAAAGAAGAAAAACAAAAAATAATAATAATGAAAAAAAAAAAACAAATATTAAAAAAAAATACTCTTAGACACGTTTTTCATTGTATTTACAAGTGTGACGTCAGTGCAATATAAACTCATAAGAGATTCATTCACTTAACATTACCTCAATTTTAATGTTGTACAATTATTATTGTTGTAACAGTAACAGTAACTGTTATACATATAATATAATATTCATATATTTTTTTTTATATATGTATATTATGTATGTACATTATGTACATGTAATTTTCTAGATTGATTTTCTTAAGAATTCAGATGATATTCGGTCAAATTCATGTTTATATATATATATGTATATATATATTATATATATTAATATTTAAGAGTAGGGAATATTTAAATAAAGATATTCATTTAGATATTCACAATTTAGAAAACGTGCTTATTGTAACCTTTCTTATTTTTGTCCTCAAGTATTATTCACAAACAGAGTGGTTATTAATATTAGGCTGCTTATTTTTGAAAAGTTTTACTTACATTTTTACGAATTTATTTGTTTTTGTTTTTTTTTTACTTTAATTTAAAAGACATGAATAAATTTATAAATAATTGAAAATTTACAAAAGATTTAACGCAAAATGGACTTCTATTAATCGCCGGCGATGCTCTATGGCAGCCTGTGCACTTTCCTCACCTTCTTTTGATATAAACAAAAATTAGAATGGTTAGATAATTAAGCAAAGTTTTAAATTAGAATATAAAACACACTGCATCACTTTAAAAGTGAGCTTAAGCGAAAAGCTTGGTAAATTTTCATGTTAGGGTATAGAATACAAAATTATGGAGTAAACTTCACTGATGGAGAGGGAAATTTTCTGGGATGATTTAAAAATATATTATCGAAACAAGCCAACATTTTTAAAACGTATAGAATTATTAACAATCAAGAAAGCTTTTGGAACACTTAGTCGCATACATCAAAAATAACTAAAACTGAAATGAAAATCTCTGAGAGCAAACTGTTATTCTGCTGTTAATTTTCAGCAAATAGAAAAGTACAACAAAAACTGACCACCTTCTTATTTGCACGCTGAATTACAGTAGTAGTAATAACGGTTTTAAATCTTCTGGGGAGGTCCCATTACAATTTTCCTTGAACAATTGCTTGGCGCGGAAAAGGCAATTTCAGCAATCTAAGCATAACCTTTATAGGAGCACAGATTATAGATGTATGTATACAAAAAGCATGTATATGTATATGTATATGTATACAAACAGCTATAATATATGAATACAATGACTAAATGTATACAACAGAACAGCTACATTCATGTTCATGCATTTATGCGTATAAAAAGCTGTTGATTGGAGTTATCGATTGTTATTAGCTATGGAATAGTTATAATATTTAATCAGGAATGAAACAGTTACAACATCGTCAATAAATGACCATATTTGAAATGACAATCAGTATGCACCATCAGATATTTTTTTTTTTTTTTTTTTAAATTGGGGAGTTCTAAGTAGCCGCGACATCTTAAGATCTATTGTACTTCCCCGTCCATTTCAGAATTGCAGGTCTGAATTGCACCATCAGATAAACAATTACTTATACGTAAATTTAATTTAATTTTATCAAAAAAATTTATTTACATTAGGATCTGGAATATCCTATTTACATTAGGATCTGGAAATCAATTGTGGGACAATATAGTAAGATAATTTGGTTCCACTCTGCTCAGTTATAATATAAAAACAACAAAAACAAAAAAATTCATTTTTATTCAATTTCCCAATAGACAGCCTATATAGGAGAATAAAAACAGAAAAACAAAACAATAATAAATATAATATAAAAAAAAATCTTTAAGTACAGTTATGGAAATTCAATCGAACCAAAAAAAAACAAAAAAAAAATAATAAAAAGTACCCATCCAAACAGTAATATAAAAATATGTTGTCTAAATTATTTTTTTTTTTTTCATTTCATTTTCTTTTTCACTCTAACTCGCATTATTATTTCAAATCGTTGTTTACTCATGTCTTTGGGTTTTTCATTTACTTTCTTATGTCCTGGAAAAACAATATTATAATTGAAACAAATCTCAGGATATAAAAAAGTAAAAAAAAAAAAAAAAAAAAAACAAAAGATAAAGTATGGAAAATTAAGGAAAAATTACTTATCATAAGAAGAAAGAAAATAAATAATAGAGTGAGAGAGATAGAGAGATAGAGTGGGACAGTGTGAACGGGAAAAAAGGAATGAAAAATAAATATGTATAATTTGTGTGTTTTTTCTTTTTTTTTGTTCATATATAATTTTATTTTGTTATTTTTACGTGTTGAATCCCGAACAACAATAACAACAAAAATATTATATCCTTTTAATACATTGATGGGGGCCATCTATGAAATGAACCTGACAACGAAATTAGGGATTACAATCGTTGTTTTGGGGTACTGTGTTCTGTTCATTTTTTTTTCTTCTTTGGTTTTAAATAAACATAATGTATGAAGGCTATTTTGATATTTTATATGTACACACATATATAATACAATATACTATAACGGTATTAATGTGTTCTTATATAGTATGTATATTATGTTAATGTACGTATAATAAATAATTGTAAACAAATTTATTCGTATATAGAGATTTCATTTGAATTACGTGTTCTTCCTGCTGGTGTTGCAATTGGATACAATATACATATATATTTATGTATATATGTATATATATTTATATTTAAATATATTGTATTTCAATTAATAAAAGATGATCCTATAAATAGTAAATTAGAACAATTTAAATGCAATTGGGTATTGAACTGTGATTTTATATATTCTAGGAATTATTTTGTTAGAATTAGTAATGCTGTACCCAGTTGTGTAACAGAATTTGTACCTAAATTTCACTTCATAAAGAGAAATTACATTTGATTTTTAAATATTTTCAAGATTTTTTTTTAAATTTTGTACTTGTGATCTCTTTTTCTCTCTCTCTTTTGTCTTGTCTCAACATTATATAAATTCAATTTTGTATTTGTATTTCATTAAGTATTTAGATATGTACTTGGAGAGTGGCTTACATTTTTAGTGAAAATGAACAATTAAAATTAAATCACAACTAACTGTACTACCATTTCATACATTTAGAGTGTAAATTATAAATTTACAAATCAGACAAATCTGGAGTTAGCAGCTGAATGAATCTCTAATAATTTCAACATAGAAATAGTTGAATGCTTGCTTAGTTACATATAGTAAGATCTATCTAGAGAAGACCTATATCAGAATTAGACTGAATTGAAATATATCATAAAGGACGAAATAAAAGTGAAAGCTTAAAAATCAACATATTATCGACTACAAGTCCATTCAAATTATTTTGATTCAGCAAGCAATCAATCGACCGTAGACTAAAAAATTTCAGACCACTAA
The DNA here is from genome assembly GCA_963942445.1 of Argyra leucocephala. NCBI lineage: Eukaryota > Metazoa > Arthropoda > Insecta > Diptera > Dolichopodidae > Argyra > Argyra leucocephala. Next base: position 179,930,942 of record OZ012678.1, read on the forward strand.
ATTTAACCATCAGATTTATCTAAATTTCCAGAAATATATTAAGTTCAATTTTAAGTCTTTAAATTGTAGTTTTAGCTGTAATAGTTTTAATTCAACTCAATTGTAATATAAACACAAATTATGTTTGAATTTATTTTTATATCTCCATAAAGTCATTTTCAGTTCGAATTCTGTTCATTTTATTAACACTTAATGTGAATAAAGATTTTTTTAAATTTTTTACACCTTTAACGGAAATATCACAAAACAAAAAACAGCGACTACAATAAGAAATAAAAAGCTACAACTACTATAAAAATTTTATCAAATTAAAGCAACAGCACTAATACTACTGACATTTTAATTTGATTTAAAAAAGGCAGGATATTTTTTTTTTTTTTTACCGTTTTGCAGATCATAAAAATCATGGTAGATTTTACATGTATGTTCAATATTTTCTACCGCTCATATATAAAAATTCATTCAATCTATTTATAGGGGTTTATGTAAAAGTTATATTTATAACAAGAACATCCTAGAATAAAAATATATTATTAAATTATATTTGTAGCATAAATTTTAAAAAGGATTTAATTTATAAAAAAAAGGACATTAACCATATACATATACATTATAGATATCGTATGTATGGTATAGAAATAAAATAAGTTACACTATCGTATTTTTTCAAAAGTAATTATTGTTGTTCTTTTTATTGACTAAGAAAAAATTAAATATGCAAAATTAAGGACTTCCTATAAGGACTAGATTTTTTTTTTTTTTTTATATATAAAAGTAGAAGATCAATTTATATTTATTTTTTTTTTAATGTGAAACGTGCAACCAATATCCTTTTGTATTTTTAATGTCCTTTATATTTATTACGATTCATAAGGATATTTATTTGAGTTTTTCTAAATTTTTTAAATTAGGATTTTCCTATACCAAACAATTTTAGATTTATGTATTTTTTTTTCTTATATTCAATTAGTCAATTTTGATTTTTGTGTTTTTGGTTTTTTTAGTTAAAATTTAAATCACTATTGAGTATAATTTAGCAAGCCGATAGTTCTGGCAGCTTTGAGTATAATTTAAATCACTATTGAATATAATTTATCAAGCTGATAGTTGTGGCAGCCATTGAGTATAATTTAAATTAAATTGAATAAAAAATAATAATAATAATAATAAAATATCATGGATTATTCCAATAATTTATATAGTTAACCTTTGTTTTTTGTATAATATGTAGTACAATTTGGCAGTTCTGTCTTTAGACAATTATAAATGATTTTTTTAAATTGGCCGAACAATTAAATTGGTGTAATACTACTTATATAAATAAATTTCTACTAATTGTTATTAAAATGCTTGTATAGTTGTATGTAGTTATTTCACTATACCCTTATTCCTATTGATTCAAAATGAACTGGTGAGCATACTATATATGTATGGTTTTAATCAATTACTTACATACTGTGTTGATGTGATGATTATGTTTTAATTTTATCTATCAATAATAGTTTAATTGTTATGTAGAATTATTACAAATATGATATAACGTTATATCCTGTTTTGCAGGATATAAGAGTTATTTTAAGTTAAAATTGTTGGCTTAGATATTAACATTATTACCATGGGAAAATATGTTATCTATAACAACACTAACCCTAGAATTAAAAATAACAAAATAACAAAAGTAAACACTATCAGAATAAATAAAAATGTAATGATGGTCCACATATCATAAGTTGGAGGACCCAAAAATTAGTTGTATATATTCATATATATATACTAATAAATAAATAAATATTGATCTCGATTCACTTGCCAGTATCTATTTAAAATTTTCTTCAATGTTTCTAAAATCTAACTGTAGTTAATTTGTAGAATTGTACAATATGCAAAATGTCTTAAATGAAGTACCTAATAAAAAAACGAATTTTTCAAATTAAACCCAACGAACCCAAAGATGACTTGTAATTGTATTTGTAATTGATTACAATAAATTATACATGACATTTTTTATTGAGTCTAAACCTGTTCTATTATATTATTTCACTTTCAAATTAAATTTTTGAAACAATGCTTACTTTTTAAGTAATTAAATGGTATCTGAAATACAAATTAGTCAATAATGTCTTTTATTTTTCTGGGTCGAACTCTATATACATTTCATCATGAAATTGACAGACACCAAGTCAATCATAATTTTTTATATTTTTTTTATCTATTCATCAAAATTTAATTTTATGTCAACAAAAAGAATAAAATATATTGTTTAATGTTTTGATATGAAGAATGAAAGAAATATAACCTAATTTAATTACATATAGTGAATATTTTTATTAATGACAATGACAAATGTGTCTACTATTATAATGCACAAGACGTATAGATAGTAGATAGCTATAGGATAAAGTCCATTGTGGTAAGTTAAATTTACATAAAAAAATATACCACACTGCTGAACCTTTAAATTAATAAATCGGAATTTGACTAATTTCTAATAGATCACAGCGATTCGAATTAAGCTTTCAGTAATAATTTTTTGAATTTTTTACATTATTGTAAGGAGACGGGACTGATTACAAAAGTTCATTGGAGTACGTACGTAAACACTCGTAAAAGGACTAATATATACAATTTAAAAGAAATATACTATAATTGTAATAGGCGTTAGTTAACCTTTAGGTTAGGCTTAAATTAAGTTTTATATTAGCATACAAATAATTAATTAAAAGTTTTTACTTGCCATTTTGTCCTTTACAAATTAAATTCATTCTAAATAATTAAGTCAGATTAGTCTAAATAAGTACAAATCCAAGGGTGTTCTAATAATCGAACACTCTGTACGAACAATTGGGCTCATTTCAGAATTCTTTTTGAATCCCCACACAGAATTAATCATATCTGAGTTTAAATATTATATTTTTGAAATGTTTTAGCATTTGGTTAAAACTGGTGACATTGATACTATTTTTACTTATAAAATATAAATGTCACGATTAACACTTTAATATTCATTGTATTTGAATTGTTTAATGAATTATTATTAATTGTTAATATGACATTAAATTAATGATGAATAAAAATAATAACAAAATAAATAAATAAATATAAGCTCTTAAAACTTAGAATTGAAATATATTAAATTAAATATATTGTACAATAGTACAGTATAAGGCAATAAAAATAAAATAATAATAATATTATAATTTTATATAAAACATAAATATTTATTAATAGATTTTCAATTTTATAAAATTTACAATAAAATTTGAATAACTAATTTTAAAATTCTAAATTTATCTTCTTTTATCTTTCGGCAAATAAATTTGTTAATCATATCAAATAAACACAAATTAAATAATAAATTATCTTTAAATTGTCAGTAAATTTAAAATTAAATCAATATTCAACCATAATATCTACCGCAAAAAAAAATTAATATACAAGATAAATAGGTACCAAAAATAAAAGAACAAAACCGATTTATAATCTATATATATATTTGTATATATTTGTACAATCAACCAGAACATTTTTATTACATATAATACAAATGATAAGGACTTAGATTTGATGGTAACGTTTTAACTAACCGATATGATATTCAAATTACAACAGTAGAATAAAATTTTTATTTAAAGTGAAACAAACTCTTACAAACAAAAACAAGCAGTAACATTTATATTTTCTATTTAATTATATGAAAAATATTCCTAGAATTAAATTAAATTGGGAAAATAAAAAAAAAAAATCACCAATGTTTACAGAAATAATTATCGGTGTGTTTCTCTCTGTTTTTTTTTTTTTTTTTTAACGATTCAGTATACTTTACATTAACAGGATATACAACTAAATATATACCTACCTATATATTATTCTAAAAAAAATTTAATTGTATTAAAATTGTATAGGTAAATATTTAGGTACATATATTGGTAACACCATAAATAAATCAAAAAAAAAAAAAAATTAAATGAAAACCACTATATAAATTGATTTTTCACATAGCTGCATATTTATTTCTGTCATCGCCTCAAAAATTTTGCAAATATTTATAAATTTAACAAAATCAACAGTTAAATACATTATATATGTACATTGATTGAATTTGTTAAAAAATTAATTTTGTGTAAAAAATTTAATTACATTCTGTCTATACAATATTCGAGTTTTAAATTGTAATTTTTTTAAATACTAAAAAAAAGCAAACTGTTTGCTAATCTATTCTAAATCACAAAATTAAGAATTTTTAAAAGTAACGGAAGAAATAAAAAATTAAAAGAAAGTGAAATATTTCTGCTTCTTCCGCTTGCGTTAGGCTTGTGCCTGTTTTGCTACCATACTTACACATCTTGAGATGTAGATTTCTAGCGCTTTCTGTAACATTGCGATTGTCTGCTTGGATTGTTGGTTATTTTTTTGTCCTTATTGTTCCTATTTTGTGCATATTTCACTTCTGATATAATTTCCTTCATAAGTAGATTGGAAATAAATGGACTTAGAAAATCACCTTGTCTTATTCCTGCTGATATTAGAATTTCATTCGATGTGATTTTATTGGCTAGTATGCGCGTTCAGGTATTTGTGTTTAAAGCTTCCATTATTTTGATTATTTCGAGTGTAATATATTTTGTTTGCAATATCTCGATAAAATCATATAGCTTAACGCGTCAATTACCTTTGTTAGATCGACAAAACACATATACGTTGGCTTCTCAAACTCTATCAATTTTTCTATTAGTTGTCGAACCACGAAAAACAAATAAATAAGTTAATTTATTTTAGAAGAAATTAATTACGATAACAAATTGTTTTATGACACAAATGCCAAATGCAGCGAGCCCTAATATTAGCGGACCGGATTTATTCCGGCCGTTTTAATAAATATTAAATTACATTAAATTTAAAATTACATTTATTCCAAATAAGGATTTAGGACAAAGTACAGAATAAAATATAAACAATTGAAGTTCTAAGAAAAAAATAGCAGTTATTATAGTGTTCAAGCATATACACCTACTATATACTACATACCGAATACTACAAAGGATATATCAAATGGAATTGTATATTTACTTGATTTCATTCACTGTCAGGTATGCTTTAGTATTGACTATAGAAGATCAATTATCGAAAAACAATCAATTACAACAAAATGGGCCACTCGAATAATAGCATTAATGCTAATTATATTTCTAGAAGCAACTGGAATAGCCAATGCACCTACAAAACAAATTTATTTAGATAATACAAACTAAATTCAATTTTAAAGGATAAGTTTTAATAATAGAATAACTAAATTAAAACACCATATACATAACTTAAAAACATCTTCTTTAACTCTTTTTTTTGATTTTCTATATTAATTTTCAGTTCATCATTACAATTTTTGTTTTTTTTTTTTCTAATGCAAATTACAAAAATATTATAATTTTTATTTTTTTATATTTAAATATTATTTTATTTAGTAAATTTAATATGCAACAGATTATTTGATGATTCCTACATTTTGTTTTTTGTTATTTTTATTATGATGCGACATTTAAATATTTTTTATGTTGATTTCATTACATTATCATTAACATATTCATTCATCATAAATACGCAACAAAAAACACAGTATAGAAACAACAATAAAAAATCAACTTAATTTAATCCTATATACACCATACATTTACTATAGTAATAACTGTAAAGGAAATAACGAAATAGAAATGATATGGTCAATATTAAGGTATATCAGCAATCAAAAATGTGCATTAAGAGCTGTATAGATCTATAAAAGCTAGTCTAAGGTATTGAGAAAATCAGATGAAAAAAATAATAACGAAATGGGTAAAAATACGAAAGGGATGAGACCACCAAAATCTCCAAAAATAAAAATCCCCAAATGTCCGGAAAATTTTTGTTTTTGGGGATTTTATCCTTAGAAATAATGTTTTAGTGATAATTTTTTTTTGGGGTTTTCTCTGTTTCATAAAGATTAAATAACAGCTACTACAGCTAATTGACATAATTTAATACTAATGTGATAATTATATACAAAAATGTGTGAATTTTAATTCCATTGCTGTTTTGGCCATGGAATTTTACCATTACCCACTAAATTACTCATTTTTTAAATCTTAATTTACTGAAATAAACAAATTTTTGATTTTAACTCGGATTATTTTTATTTATATTTTTTTCAATAAATTCAGTCATTTACAGTGAGATTTATCAGAAGAGGATAAATTTATATACAGCTTATGAAAAATCGTCTCACAACCCACATTTGAATCTTATAACTTTACTCAAAACTGTATTTTCCCTTTTTAAGTTGAAATAAATAAATTTGAAAACATTTAATATTTTAAAGAATTAGCTGCAACCGGAATACTTTACTTATTCTGCAATGTTAGTGATAAAGAATTTCGGGAAAAAATTTAATCGCTATCACACAAAGCCCCAAGTAATAAATCTACTGAATTGAAACACTAAAAAAGTCTAGAAGTAATTGAAGATGTATCACGCATATCTGATGTATAAAAAGAAAATTTAGTAAAATTAAAATAAAAATATTCAACTTAATTGTTTCAATAATTAAGCTTAATCTAGTTTTTGGAATATTAGCATATTTCTCACAATCAATCAAATGGAGAAGTGGGCATGCAATCAGTTACTGAACTCAGCTAACTCTAAAATATAATAACATTTTTATTTGTTTGACCACAATGCTGAAAAATATGGAATACAATAGAAAAAAAATTGATTCAAAGAATATCAATCTATATTGTAATAATACATTGTAATAATTACATTGTAATAATACATTGTAATAATTACATTGTAATAATGCATTGTATAACATTTCGTAAACATCAACAAAAAAAAAAATAATTGAATTGAATAAAATTTATACTGGGGCACTAAACCATAATTAGGTTCAAAGAAAATAATAAAATAAAGTTAAATATAAATTTTTTTGACTTACATTTACTCAAATTTATTTGATTATACTTTATCTAAACTAACTTTTATATGATATAGATAGATCTTCAAAACGAAAAAATAAAATTTATAATAACCTTCAAAAATATGTACACTAATATAAAAAGATGTAAGATGTTAAATAAAAGAATAAGGAGAGAAAAACAAAAATGAAAGAAAAACAAAAATAACAGGAGATAAAAAGAATAAAAGTTGTTCACCCCTGCGGAAATATTTAAATGAAATTTATGTATATACAATATTATTATATACAATTTTGTTTGTTGCTTCCTTCTGTTGTTTATTGTAAATAGACACAAAAAAAAAGTCTTATGAATTTCTAATTCTCTCATTGTAATTTTAGATTTCATTTATTATTGTTTTTGCTTCTTATTTATTTTTTTTTTTCTTATTATTTTATATTGACTACACTGACACAAGTTTTTTTTCTCTTTCTCTCTACTTGCATATTATATTGTTTTTCTTTACACAGTAATATTGTTTATTCTATGGAATACAATTTGAATTATAGAATAAGAATAATAAAAATAAGTATTTTTTTTTTTTTTTGATGATAATATGATATGATAATTTTGACGTTTAAATCAATTACAATTTTGACATTTATCAGATAATTTAAAATAAATTATAGCATTGTTTTAATGACAGCTATCATCGTGCGTGTGAAATATTGTAATAGTAATTGTCAATTATAAAATTTGTATTAAAATATTTTAATATTGTATTTATTTGGTTTTAGATAAAGTAGTTAATCAGTATAGATAAGAATGGGAAGTCCGAATTCGAAATGTTGTTTTACTATACATTCATGTATTTAATATTTAATAAAATAAAAAACATATATTAGCTTTAAATAATATGATATACCATACTGTAATATACAAAAACAATATAAAAATATATGCATATATGATAAATAGATAAAAATGTATAGATGATAGCGTAAATTACAAAAATTCAAATGTTTTATGAGTGAATGAATAAATAATTGGGTGAAGTCAAGAACATCTTTAAATAAAAATGTTGTTGTCAAGGTTTTTAACCTGATTTATTTAGAATAATAAATTAATAGTTTTACAATTTTTGACTTCTTTTGTAAAGTCAAATTTTGAATTGTAAAGCAAATTTTTGGATGTACTCTAAGTACATGTATATATTCTATATAATATAAGCATATATATGTATATATATAATATATGTACATATCTCTTATCAACTGTTATATTCACAATTTCTATTAAAATTTAGATATCAATTTTAATATAAAATAACACACATCATAAGTTTTACAGCAAACTGTAAGTCTAACTGTATACTTCGCATATGATGATATTACTGTAATGTTATTGTTATGTAATATGTAATGTAAAAATTTCTTTTGCCTCTTGTTTTAGACTTAAGCCTGTTTTTATTCATATTATACGTTCTAAAATTATAGAGAAACAACTGTCTATCCAAATATACACAATTGTTTCGGCCTGCCTGTCTGTTACAGATTTCCGAACTTTATTTAAATTAATTGATTGATACAGTTTGCGGTTTTTATTAGTCTAGTCTTGGCAATTATAAAAACAATAATTTAACATTATTAATAGATGTTATATATCTTATAAGATACCTACATGTTATATAATGGTAACGATATGACTTCAACATAGTTCAGATCAATTATGGCTTGGAATTTGCACTTTAATTTGTACAATTTGCTAATTTCGAACTTAGCTCAGCCTTGAATTGTATTTTCTTTTTTTTACCAACCGATTTAAACTATATTCAGAGAACTAAGACGATAGCCCAAGTAGCTAGAGCTTACAAATAAATTTATTGTAATTTCAATTGTAGCAGTTGTAAATATAAATAAATAAAAATAAATATATTCATAGAACATATTCACATAATTTTACATTCCAGTTTTGTTTTTTATTTAAACATTTGCTAATCGTCTTAATTTGTCAATTTTAATACATAATTCTTATTTTATATAATATAAATTTCTATTTTTGGTCATCTTAATTTAAAACAAAAAAAAATAATCCATTCAATAAATAAATCTTCTATTCCATAAATAAATTTTTAACAAATTCTTAAAAATAACCATTTTTATTTTTGCAATTCTTTAGAAAATTAATTATTATATTTAGCAACATCTTTTTATTTTATTCTCTTTTTTATTAACATAATTATTTAATTTAATTGAATTAGATTAAATTAAATATGTAAAAATGAAATAAAAACAAAAAAATGTGAAAACATTTCAAAATTTTTCGCACTTATTTCATAATTAATTCATATATGTACGTTATTAAGAAATACATACGTAGGTACACATACTACATATACATTCATGTGTACATTTTTGCTTAGTTTAGATTCAACAAAAACAGAGCCCATACACAGAGAAAAATACTTTTAATATTGAATAAAGAATATAGAATTTTTAATTAAATATTTCTTTAATAAAAATTAATTACGTGTAGATTTATTTGAGAGAATATAAAAACAAAAAGAAAAACTAAAAAGCAAAAACAATATTGATGTGGGACTTATGTTAGAAATTTAATAGATTGATAATTGACTATGGCTTACGCATAAGAAAATGCATTTGCTTTTAAAGCTATTGCTTTTAAATCAATTGTTACAATTTGTGGCAAGTCTATTGAATGAACAGTTGGAGTTTTTTGTAAGGTCTTGACATCGCTGACATCGGAAATATATCCAAAAAAATTTCAACCGATACAATGTACATACAATAAATACAATATGTCAACTTTTCTGAACTGAATATAGTCATTGTGTTAGCAATAAAACACGCTGGGTGGTGCAGTAGGTAGAGCACCTGCCTTTCAACCGAAAGGTCCAGGTTCGATTCCCGACGAAGGTAAAATAATGCTTTCTGAATTTTCGACCTGGTCCAGTACCCTTCATCATTGGGATAAAATAAATGATAAATAGTTGAGAGTTTTGGTTATCACTAAAAATAAAATGGAACTATGCTATTATGAAGGCGAAGTACTCTACAATAGATATAGTTTTCCACATTTAAATTAGTAGATATAACCCAAAAAATTCTATAGAAAAGCTATTGTATGTGATTGTGTATTCCAAGTCTCTGTGTAAAAGCAGTTAAGGTGTTCATCCCATAGACTTGGAATTATATAAAAAAAAAAAAAAAAAAATTTTATTTACAATTCTGATCACTCTAAGCTAAACCCATTGTGTCTGAAATAAACGTCAAACCAAATGTCAGCACATTGGACAGTTTTTAAATACGATCATTATTTTATTTATCTGGTTTTTGTATTTTTTTTTTTTGTTTATATGTCAGTCGATGTATCTACATATATGTGCAATATGTATACAAATTTTTTTTTTCAATTTTAATTTTTTTTTTTTTTTTTTCAATGTATCAAAGAACATTACAATAACAAAAGAAGTCTCGGAAATTTTTAAATTTTTTCAACTTAGATGCGTACTTAGAGCAAAGAAGATTATAATTGTTAAAAAAAAAATACAACAGTATTCATTCAGTACATCCATGTAAATTAGATATATTATTTCAATATTTTTTCAAATCAAAGGTTCAAAATAAAAAATATAAATAAAATTTAAGGACATACGATCTCCAATGAATTTATGCACGTGAATTATTTCTTTATATGGCTTTCTATTTTCAGCAAAGAAATTTTTTGATTTTATTAATTTTGTCTGTATTTATTTATCAATCATGAATGCATATATTATGTATATATATATATATATATATATATACTTTTTTTCCATTCAAATTCAACATTTTTTTAAAACAAATTTTCATTCAAATTCAACATTTTGTCAAACAATTTGTTGGAAAAAATGTTGAATTTGATTAAAAAAATGTTGAATTTATTTGAAAAAATGTTGAATTTGAATAAAAAAAATTATATATCTACTTATAAACAAAAAGCACAAACAAACAATCTATCAAAAATTGATTGACACATAACTGGCATAAAATACGGTCAGTTTGATTTTACAAAACTTAAAATACGGTCATATTTTTACGAAATGACACCAAATACGATCTTGGGGGAATTTCAAATCAACAAAATTGACTAGCATTTTTTGTTCTGTGTGAATACTTTATGATTAGGCTATAGAAAGATATAATTAATAATATGTAGGTTCTGTAATCAATTCGCTATTCATATAATTGAATATGTATTGATTACAATATCAAGGAATAATACAATAGGTTCTAATATCATCAGGAATAATAACAAACAGTATCTATATATTTCTTAACTATAAAGTACATTCAACGTGTTGAATTTGTGTATTAGATTGCGTATTAAATACAAAGTATATTGTACTACTAAATTCATTACAGTTTACCTATACCGTATATTAATTTTTCTATATTATTTTGAATATTTTCATTATCACTTCAGAATTAAAAATTAATATGTATAAATGCCAATATTAATAAAATATACATGTATTAAATTACATTACATAAAATACATTCAAAATTTCTTGTATTTATATTATATTTATATTTTGGTTTTATTCGGTTATAATTTATTATCGCAATTTGCTTGCAATTTGGATCTTTTTTTTGTATTATGTATTATTAGTTTGATATTAGTGCTCCTTTTCATTTGTACCCATACATATATTTTATGATTAATAAGATACTATATGTCAATAATATAAATAAATAAAATAAATATTATTAGTTTGAGAATTCTTCAAAATGACATATAGAACAAATTTGAACCTACAAGCATATACAGAGAATTAATTATTAATATTTCAATTTATCATCATAATAATTTAGAATTTAAATTTTGCATATTTTGTTCAACACAATTTGATTTTTATATAAGCTTATAAATTTACATTTTTGTTTTTGTTTTTTTTTTTTTTGCATATCTTATTGTCCTTGATGTGTCATAGAATGGTCCTGCCAGAAAATTTTGATTGTTTAAAAAATGTTTGATTCTAAAAATAAATTTTAACCTACGTAAAAAATAATGTGAATTCTGAATATGCTTGTCCTTTTTGTTGTGTGCTTTTCATTTTTAATATATCTTTGTTTTTTTTTTTTTTGCTTTATTCCTTTCAAGCTTAAAGTCTAAATCCAGATTTTTATTTATACAAAATATAATATATATATACTTATTTTATATCACATTTTAATATAAATGAAATTAAAACATTTGTACATAACATCACTTGCAATTTTTTCTTTTTTTATCCTTACGTAAATCAAGGAATTTATAATATACATATATTTGTTGTTGTAATTTTTATTTTTGTCTCTATATAAAAATAAACCCTTTTTTTCTTTAAGGATATTAAATAAATAATAAAATATTAAGAACAACAACAATAACAACAATTACTATGTCTACCCTGAGTAATCATTAGGAACTCTTTAACAAATAAATAATCATAAAAAAAAATGTTTTTCTTCTTCATTTTTGTTTTTTTTTTTTATTATTGTTAAACCTCTAAAATCCTGACGTCAAATCATAAATTGGGTCGTCTGTCGAATAAAATATACATAAATAAATAACTTTCTTGAAGAGTATTCCACTAATTTCGTTGGCTATATAGCTTAAAGGGTGAGGAGGGACGGGGGTATATTTACTACTTAAAAAATAATTTAACCTTAGATTAAGGGGTATAGGTTAGAAAAGGGTGATAAGAATAAAAAGTATGAAAAGAAAAGACGAGGTGGAGTTGACAAAGAAGGTACAAATAAATATACATGTAAAATGAAAATATAATAAAAAAAAAAAAAAAAATGATAATAAAAAAAAATAATAATTATAATAAGGAAGCTCTATATTAGTAAAACAAATTACATTATAAATGTTTTTTTTTATTATTGTTGCTATTATTGTTCTTGCTCTTTTTGTTGTTATAATTTTGATTATTAATGAATGAATGTAATGAACTCATAAGTATTTAACATAACTTCTTTAATCATCATTATCATTATCAATTTGAGAGAATGAATTAACAATTTTATCATCATTTATAATCAAAATCATTATTATTATTATTATTGTTATTTACATTATATTATATAGTGACATCTATTATATATACTATGTTTGTATATACATATATAGTATTAATAAATAGTATATATAAAGAGAGTATCAAAATTGAATGAACAAATCAATTATGTATACGTGGTATATAGTTTTTATTTTTTAATACAATGCATATAAATATTGCTTGCTATTTAGTTGAATTACTATACAGAGTGATTCAAGATTATTCAGTCTTAGAAGTGGTTCGGAAATTAATATAAGACTTCCTAAGAAAGAGGATTTAGGTATCAAACAAAATAAGTCATCTCTTACAGAAATGAATGATATTCTGTATTCAGTTCTGCATTAAAAGTTCTGTATTTTATTTAAAATTCTCCTCTATACTTGAAACCAGAGATGCAAACCAAAAAAATTTTTAGTTGTTGCCGAGTTTTATTAACTTTAATAAATTTTTCCAAAGTCAAACTGGCTGTTGTAATTTTTTCTACCGACTTATTTCTTCTTTTTAAATCAATTTCCTGATAGCATTCTGGATGTTTTCACTTAAGATGTTGCATTAGATTTTCGGGGTGATTGCTTTTCATAACACAACTACACTCGTTACATTTGCTGGTATTTGTTTCTATCTGAAAACAAAATTTTTCAAATACTGGGTTTTTGTTATTTTTTTGTTTGGCCATTTTCTTTGGGGTAACGTTGAGAAAAAAAAAACAAAAAATTATAATTAAAAAATCATAAAAAAATAAATTAATTTTATTACTCACATTCACATCACAACAGTCACAACTTCAAAATTCAAAGACGTTATAAATTCGTGTATTGAAAAAAAGTCAAATAAACAAATTTTATTTTCATGACTTTCGATTTCGACTATCAGTTTTTTTTTTATTAGTTATGTTAAAATTTAAAATGTTAAAAAATAGATTAAACTATGAATCCCAAACCGGAAACCACCATATATTTTGTTGGTTTGTTGTTCGGTTTTGGTTTGATTTCGCCCAATTCATTATAGTGGTTTGGTTTTGGTTTTGGGTTTGGTTCGGAAAATATCAATGGTTCAGTGGTTTTTTTGTTCGGTTTGCATCTCTGCTTGAAACAACTCTAAGTATGTTTAATTAAATTTAATTAATATCATTTTTAATTTTAATTATTTTATTCTATAATATTCATTATCAATCTGTTTTTGATTATTTATTTCAAAAAGAGCAATTCTGCTCGTACAGAGTACATATACTTAGCATATATATAGGTTTAACAAATTGTATACCAACTAATTTTAATTAATAATATTCTTTAACAGTCTATTTACATTTTTAAATTCAATTAAAAAATTTGTTATACTTAGAAATGAATAAATATGAACTTAGAACAAAATTAAAAACTAAAGTAATGGTAATAGACAAGTAAAAGAACTAAACTTAGAACTAAAGTAATGGTAATAGGCAAGTAGTAATAGATAAATATAGACTTAATATCCAATTAACAAAAAGTAAGCTTATATAATAAATAATGTATCAAGTATATGATATAATGAATAATCTAGAATATATTAGACCCAGAAAATTATTGTTAATTTCCTTTTTGAAGTTGTTGTTCGCAAGATTTTTTACATTTGCCGGCAATTTGTTGTATAGTCTTATGGCACGTTATTGTTATATAGAGTTATTTCTCATCTTTGGAACTACTCTATTTACTTGAAGCAAATACAAAGTCATGGTATTGCCTTGGTGCATCTCATTCATAATAATTATATCTGTATTTGTGTTTATGGAGCCATTTAATATTTTTTTTATGTAAAGTTTTATTCACAGAATATAATATGTTTTATGTATTTCTATTGCTACTGTAATATCTGTTAAGTTATATAAATTTTTTTATAGCCTTGTTTTGAATTGTCTGAAATTTTGACATTTTTGATTTTGTCATATTTCCCCAGGCCACGATTGCATATACAATGTGCTGTGTAATATATGCTGTTAGAGCATTTTCATTTGGGCGATACCTATTCTATATATGATATTCTTTTGAATATACTTACCTATAATTCTGCTAACTTTTCCTAACTTACTATTGATTTGTTTGTTCCAGTTGAATTCACTGTTAATAATTATTCCTAGGTATTTATAGTCTATTCAATTTATTATATTTTACTCATTATATTTTATATTTAACGATTCAGCCATCATTGTCGATTTGAAAAGCATATATTTTGTTTTTTCTATATTGACTGTTAGTTTGTTAGGTTGCTGACTCATCTAACTATGCATTTTGTCTAGATCAACATTCATGCAGTTTTCTAATTGCATGATTGTTTCTGCTATATAGCACTACCAAATCGTCCGTATATACAAAAAGGCTTCCCCTGAAATTCCAATTCAGCTATAAGCTATTAATATAGCAGTTGGACAACATTGGACCTAGTGAACTACCTTAATTGAAATATGCTATATATATTATTCATATTGTTGTACAGTCAATTTTAAAACTCACTCTTCAATTTGAATTATAGATAAAAAAAAATATATATATATATATATATATGTATAATAAATCAACAAAGATCCTACTTTTATATGTAATTTTTGTTCTAATTTCTGATGAATTCAAATTCTAATGAGTGAAATTAAGTTCGCAAAAGGAAGCCAATGAAATTTTCTTTATATGTTTTTTTTGTTATTTTTTTGTATCTAGAGATATTTTAATAAAAAGTTAAAGTCATGAAATTTATAGAAAATAATCTAACAAATATAAAAAACAATAAAAAGAAAATTTAATTTTCTTAGAAATAAAATCACAGTTAGAAGGTATAAAATTTCTTTAATTTTGAATTGAAGGATTTCATCTGATGTTTTTTTTTTTTTTGAGAAATAATTGTCTTTGTTTTGTTTTTTTTTTTTTGTTTTTGAAATTTTCAGAAAATTTAGATAACGAAAATAAGGCTTCACAATGCATACATACATACATGCTTACAAATAAAAATCTCAAATCATAATATTTATTGTTTTTTAAACATTAGTGATATTTACAAAAATATTTTCAATAATTTAATTTTTTAAATATTCAAAAATAAATACTAAAAATTTTTATATAGTTTATCGGCTTTTCAGAATTTTGATATTTTTCTTTTCTTAATAATTTTTTACCCTTTTATTGTATACGTTGAATTATGTACAAATTAAAACCAAAAATAAATAAATATATTAAATATTAATTAAACATTGTTTCTATTGATTACATTCTTAAATACTTTTCTTTTAATTGAATTTAAAAATATTTCAAAAATGTAAATTAGTAAATAAATGTACTCTACATGAGCAAATATTGCTCATTTTGAAAACAAAAATAAAAATAAAATAGAAAATGTATAGTATTTCTGAAAAAAGAAAATTATTTTAAATGTTTTTCTATATATAAAAATAAAAAAAAATTATTCTATTTTTCACAGTAAAATCAACATTTAAAACATCAAAAAATTTAAGCTAGCTATATTTAAGTATTCTAAGAGATTTGGCGTATTCAACAAAATGGAACTCAGCCAACAATATTATAATAACAAAATTAGCCTTGCAAATGTCATGTTTACAAATGTCAATATAACAAATACAAAACATGCAAAATACATAAACTTAATAAAATCAATGCAATAGAAATGTCAATGTTATATTTCCTAAAACAACAAAAAAATAAAAAAGTCGAATAAGAATGTCTACTGACCCAAAGAAAGGACAATTTTTACTTCATTTTTTTTTTCTTTTATTTCTATTCTTTTTGTTTTTATATTTTACCTTTATTTTTTAATAGAAATATGTACTTATAAACACCATTTTAAAAATTTAATTTAAAAAAAAAAAAAAAAAAAAAAAAACAAAATAAAAAAATTTTAGAATTACTATAATCACTTTAAGTGCATAACGATGTAAAACTGTGCTAATATTCTTTTGCATTACAATTACCACAAAATCGGAATGAACAGCAGCAGCAACAACAACAACAACAACAAAAACAAAAACCGTGGAATATAAAGAGACAAATAATTCGAAATTATTGTATAATTTTATTTTGTAACTTTTGACAGTTCATAAGTATAGTAAATAAATATCTACATACATAGATTGTGTTAGTGATGGCATTAATATTGTTCGTAGAAATAGAAATAGTTATGGGTATAGTAATCAGAGTCGGCACCATATAATTTTTATAACAAATTAAAAAATTAAAATATGTTAAGATATAATGACTTCTTTCTACGTTCGTCATGAATCTCGATATTAAGTGACACACATATAAATCGATATCATGATATGAGCAATATTACAATATAAACATATATTTCATGTCTGCCACTAGTATTAAAGACGAGGATAGACTTTTGTCGTTGAAAAAGTGATAAAAAACGTATTTGTATGCGAAAAAAAGTTAACGTCAATGTGTAACAATTTATTCTCTATATTTAAAGTTGACGCTTATCCTTTTTGACGTTTCTATCTTTTGTTGACAGGCTCAAAAATGTAAATGTTTTCTATATATAAATTGATGTAAATAAATTTAATATTTTTTACCATAATTTAAATAGTGTTTTGGTTTTTGATCAAAAAAATATTGAAATGTCAAAAATGTTTCGAACTTTTCTTAGCATTGTGGTACATTTTTTTTCTTTCTGTGTTGTATTTTTCGTATGTGTGTTCATATAGGTCTAGCAAAAAACCAAATGTGTTAAATAAAAAATAAATAAAAAGAATTTGACTCAAAAGGGAATCGACAAAAAAAATTTATTGAATGAAAAAAAAACGAAGCACACGAAAAATGTGCCTTAAAAATCGTGCTCTTGTGTATTATAACGTAGATAAAATAAAAATTGATTTTGATCGCCACAGCCTGTATCATCGCCGATTGATTGAATGAAAAAAAAAACGAAACACACGAAAAACCACGAAAAGTGTGCCTTCACTAATCGTGCTCTATTTAAGTGTGCCTTCACTAATCGTGCTCTAATTATAATATAGATATTGAAATAATAATACTCTGCTCATATAGGATATCTCATTAATTTATATAAAATGACACTATTAAAAATGTTATTTTATGAGTTATTATGAATGATTTCGGGGATTACACAACCCTCAAAACAAAATCCACAAAACAAAATTCCCAAAACAAAACACAGGAAGGCAAAGTAAAATGCATGAAAACAAAATACATTAGGAACAAATTTTGTTGTCTACAGATTTTGTCTTAAAAAGCTCAGAAACAAAAGCCTCAAAAAGAAAAGCCCCAAAAACAGAATTGCCAAAACAAAATTTCCGAAGACAAAATAAAGTTCATGAAGACAAACGACAACACTAAGGCAAATTTTGTATCTAGGAATTTTGTCTTTGGGGATCTTGTCTTAAAAATCCCAAAACAAAATCCCTAACACAAAAGCCCCCAAGAAAAAATGAAATTCATGAAGACAAAATACCTTAAGGCAAATGAACTCAACTTGAAATATAATTACTCAACAGGGGCCCCTAGTGTTATTACTAGCGCACAAGTGCAATATTTTGAGTTGTGTAATTTTTAACATCAGATAACGACAAAATGTTCAATGTATTTACTGGTATTATTTTTATTTTTTATTTAAATAAATATATTCTCAAGTGAACAATAATGGTCGTATAGAGTATAAAAGTATGGTAAAAAAATCTGTGTACAGCTTAAAAATAGTTTTTGTTTACTTCTGAAAAACTTATTTTTTTGAATTATGCCACTTTAGACATGCATGCGCATGTATCTATGATATAATAAAAATTATTTTTTTTTTTAAAAACTATTTTTAAAAATATAAAAAAAGAAAAATATTAGCGCCGGTCCTGTTATTATTTTTAATGTTATTATAAAATGTTGAGTCTTAGTAGTATATATAGTGATTAGTACTAAACACAGGTCTCACAAATAGTATATAGTAATAAAATAAACAAATACAAAAAATGTGCATTTTCTTTTGCATAACGGTTTTTTGCTTTCAATTTCAATTCCGATTTCATTTGGTCGATTTTTTCTGATTTCATAACTGATTGCATTTAGATTATAAGCAGTTTACGATAATGTCATAATGGGTATTTCATATTAGTTGTATTTTTTCTTTTTGTAATTTTTCCATTAGTATGTATGAAAAGAAAATGAAAAGAAAATACCTTCTATAATAATGGATAATTAGATTGTAAGAAATATTTTCATTTTGTTTTTTTTTGTTTTTGTATAGTATTTTATTTAATAAAATTAATTTAAATTAAATAAATATCTATCGGTATACAAATTATGAAAATTTTTAATATGTAATGTAAACTTTAAAAAGAGTCAATAAAAAGAGTCATAAAAAAGTGTCATTCAATTTTTTATTAAAACAGAATATTCTAAATTGTTTCTAAGCTTGATATATTTATGAATGACTGTATCTTAGGTCTGAAAGTATATAATTTTTGTATGAGAAGAGGCCAAATTATACCAAAGTGACTTATTTATCAACACTATAAACATTTAAACCACAAATTTAACAAGAATTTTTTTTACAATAATTAATTTCAAGATTAAGATCAGTCATGCAATGCGTAATTTATTAATTCTAAATATTCAATTTGGTCTTATTAATTCTGTTAATGTTAAGTTAAAAAATAAATCAATGTAATCTTTAGAAATCAATATAGAACAAATCAAAAAATCTCTTTTAATTATTTTCATTAACTTTTGTATAAAATTCATAGAAAATTACAAATTAGCATTCGCAATGTATGAATAATTATAAAAAAAAAAAATGAATTTTTAACAAAAATTCTTTGGAAAACTTTTATTTACAATTAGATTTGGGAGAGACATATGTCAAAAGACACTGTTTAGTGTTTAAGTACACATTTTCTAGATCCTTCCTTCAATCTTGATTGTTAGAACATACAGAAAGCTTTTTTTTTTCTTAAAATCAATTATTGAAAACTAGATAAAATTATTTTCATTCCATTTTCAATGACATCCACATTCCAATCCTCATCAAAAAAAAAAAAGTTCATAAGATACGCGTTTACATTTTCAATGCCATTTCCGTATTTTCATTTTTTTTTTTTTGTTTTTTTCTTCATTTCAATATTCTCATGTATCCTTTTTTTAATAAAATTTTAGTAAATTTCATTCATATATTAATGGTCTCATTAAAACAGATATACCTACATAATATCATGAAGTAAAAATATTAGATGACTGTTGAAAAAGGTTATTTTAAATTGTGTCATTTAATCTGAATTTGATTGATTTCTTTCCTAACATTTAGTTAAAAAAGTTTATCTGTTTCTTTCTTCACTGTATAGAGTAAATATTTATGTTCAGTTCGATTTGACAAACACCTGTCGTCTGGTAATGGAGTTAAGACATTAACTGTGTTCTTTTCATACGGTTCAAGGTCTATGGGTTTTATTAAAGAACGATGTAGGTTATCTAATAATCTGGATAACTTTTTTAAGTTGGCAAAGCTGTTAATTGAATTATACAAAACTACGCAAGCTCCACTCGTGACAAATATCATTACTAGATATTTGAGACCTGTATAAAAAACAGATAAATATATGGGTTTTGAGTTGTTATTGTATTTTCATATTAAACGATTGACCTAGACCTTGAACCGAATAAAAAGAACACAGTTATAATCACATTTATTGCAAAGTTATATTTTTAATATGTTTTATAAGAGATAGATGGTGTGCGTAAATGGTTGTTTTAGTTACTTCTGAAAACACAATCACCAATAAGCTGTGCCTTTCTGCCGATATGACTCGAGTATGACTCGATATGATTCATATTTATTGATAATGTTTGTTATAGAAGATTTTTAACTTGATTCTGTATGTCCAAATTGCATTGTTAGGGAGTGAATCAGATTAATTTATGAAATTATTGTTTAAAACTCTGAATTGGTAATAAATTTAACAGAATTCATATATTATTTGTAGTAGAACATTCTATTGAAAAAAAACAGCGTTATCTTTCGCCAAAAAGGATTTTTATAAGCTCTAAATCCCAAAGGTTCATCATCATAAATCATTCATCATGATTGACATGATCTGTAAATGTCGAAATCATATATGGAAGCAAAATATATTATAGCAAAAATTATCAAATGCTTGCTCATACCGTGAAATATTGTTAAATATTTTAATGTGATAAATATGGTTATGGTTGGTTGATTTGAGGTGGGAAAAACAAGCAATAAAGTATGGACTTAAGATAATCGCAAACAAAAAAAGCATCCACTATCAGAACTCATACTAAACACAAGAATTTAGGATAGGACTTAAGGATAGAGCCCAACTCAACTCAACATACAAACAAGTCAACACTTCAATATCACTTAAAACACCACCCTGGATTATGAAAAACAGCATTATTGATTTAACAATTAACATATACAAAAAAGAACAAACAAATAAAGAACAGTATGTAAGACTACTTAAATAAAGAACAGTATGTAAGACTACTTAACGGAAAGCTAAAAACTTTATAAAAATATACACGGATGGATGCAAAATAAATGGAAAAGTCGAATGTGCCTTTATACTTGCACAATATTTGAACAAAAATTCAGACTAGATAATTACAAAAACATATTCAGCAGAACTATTCATAGTTGAACATAGTAACAAAAAATTCCATGAAAAAAAACACCCAGCGGTAATAAAAATCAAGGAATTTGTTCAAGAGAGTAGCAACGAATTTGTATTCATATCGGCACCTGGGCATGTAGGTATCTCTAGGAATGAAAGAGTGTACAAATTGGCAAAATAAGCAACATTGAATTGTGTATGCTACATGTGACTATAAAGAAGCAGTTAATAAAGCTTTATGGAACAAACATAACACAAACTGACTTAAATGGTCTTCCGATATACAATTGTGACCACAATTCCATGTTTTTTATTCTTCTCAATAAAATAAAGAGCACAGATTAGCAAAACAAAAAATAATTTTAATTTAAAATCTTAAAACTTAAAACACAATACAATTTTTCAACAGAGCCTTCTTTATTACAAATTAATCTTCCTTTTTGTAACTCAATTTGTTTATTTTATACCTTCCCGATAATTATACATACCTACACATGTCACAATACATATCTACTTTAAAAATTAATTTAATTTTAATCAATATTGTACTAAAAAAAAAAAAAAAGAAAACAGAATATTTAATTTCCAAACACAAAATAATAATAATAATAATAAAAAAATCACTTTTAAGGATGCCATTTCTCGGTAGAATTTTCCAAAGTAACAAAAACAAAAAATTTCACTTTAATTAAAAAACAGGCAAAATAATTAAAATGAAAAGTTTTTTTTTTTTTTTTTTTTTGTTATTGTTGTTATAGTTTTTATTGAAATATTTTGCATATTACCTTGGTATGAATTCCTTTAATATTCTCAAATATTATATAAAATTTTAATATACAAAAAATATCAACAACAACAACAACAAAAATATAACAAAACAAATGAATTTTATTTATAAAAACAAGAAAAAGAAAAAAAAATAATAATAATAATCATTATCTCGAAGGACATTAAAAACAAAAATTAATAACAAATTATCCTTATTTTACTCTTGGGTCAAAAGATAATATAGATTTTTTTTTTTTATTCGTACTATTTATATATGAATATTACTATATATATAGTAATTGTAATCATCGTAGTAGTTTTTTTTTTTTTTGTAGTCATAGTTAGTCATAAAAATTATATAAGTATATGTAATTAAGTTGAATATTTAAAATGCGTTCAGTAATAATAATATTTTACACTATATGTATATATATATATATATATATATATATATATAATACTCCTTTTGAATTCATTCAATTTCATTTACTACTATAATATTAAAACTACTTTTTCTTCATTGTCCTGCATACACACACCTCTTTTCAGTGGAGCATAGGGCGGAATTAAAACTATACATTACTATCATTTTGAATTTAATTCAGGGTACAGAATAAATAGAAAAACATCAACAACAACAACAATAACAAAAATCGAAAAGTTTTCTCGTTAAAAATATCCGTTTAAATATTAAAAAAAAAAAAAACTTTCACTCTAATATAAAAAAAAAACAAAAAACACAAATATATGCGTTAACATAATGATTTCGAATTAAACAACAACAAAAAAAAACTCATTCAGAATAACTAACTTTTGAACCCTTTTTCCAACCAAACCAAACCAAACAAGCAACATAATACAAAAAAAAATGTAATTATAATGAACTACAAAAACAACAAAAAAAAAAAGAGTAGAACAGAGATCCTTTAAGAAAAAGGATATTATTTAACACTCAATATTAACAACAACAAAAAATTAAAAGAATATCCCATAATTATATTTTATAACTATACAAGCATATACATAGTGGTATATGTGTACATTTTAAAAACTTTAATAACAATCATAATCTAATTTCAACCTTTTATACCTATAATATTCATAATTATATATATATATATATATATACCAATGCATACAACACCTTCTTTAATTAATATTCCATAAATTTTTAAATAATAAATTAACACAAGTAAGTAATTTAATAATAATTTTTTTTTCTTATTTAATTACAGATATATATATTCAAAGGAATTTTAACCAGAACAACAACTACAACAACAACAACAAAGAAAGGATATTTAACAACAATAGAAACAAGTATAAAAAACAACAAAAAATTATTTAAAAAACAAAAAATTCATTTCAAATCTTAATTTTCTTTAAACATATATACAAACAAACTAATATACAAAAAATAGAAAGCAGAAAGTATTACAATATTAAACCACAACAACAACAATTACAAAAATCAAGGATCTTTTTGTTTTTTTTTATTTATCAAAAATTCATAATTAAAAAGATATTAACACCTGTATTGTATTACATTTGATTATAACGAAACAAAAAATAAACCTGCAAACAAGAATAACGCACCACACCAACAATCATCATTATAAAAATTTAATTTCACATTAAATATCCTTAAACATAATTATAAAGTATATAGAAGTGGTGGTATTAGTAGGGTATCAACTTAAAATTGTGAATTCTGACAAAGTACAACAACAACAACAACAAATCATCATCAGTAAAAAACCGTCCTTTATAACAAAAAAAATTTAATTTTATAATTCAAAAACAAAAACAACAACAAAAATCATAACTAAGGATATTTAATACAACTGCAACAGAAAAAAAATACAACAAAGAAAAAAACAACAAACTAAACCAAAAATTTTCAATATTGGAATAATTAATTAAAATATACAAAATTAAAATCTGCAAAATTAATTTAAAAAAATTAAAATATTGTGCTTGAAGTGATACAACAACTTAAAAACTAGTAAAAAGGATTGATTATCGTAAAATCAAAATTTACAATCAAGCTCTTATAATATATTTCAATGTTCGAAATTCTATTAAAAATTTGTTGAATGGAGGATCGTGCCATACAAAATAATAAATTTCAAATTTAAAGAAGAAATTCCCTCTTCTCATCCTCACTTCCATTCAAATAAATTCGAACTTAATTTGGCTTGATTGTATTTTACACTCGAATGAATACCAAGTACTTTAGTACTGTCAAATAAAAAATAAAATTTAAAAAAAAATAATATTAAGCACAGTAGAACTCAATATAAAAAATAAACGGTCAAAAACGGATTTTTTTTTATGTGTTATGCGTTTTGTTTGTTATGTTTTTTTTTCTTTTACAAAAACAAATTAAGGACTTAAAATAATTTTAATTGAAAAATTGTAAAAAAAAAAATAATTTTTTTATTTAAACATTTTTTTTTTTTCTAATTTAATTTTTTTATTTTATCATTTTTGTGATATTTATTAATTGTAAATGTTATTTAAAGTAAGTGATTGTGAATGACGAAATCTTATTTAAAGAGTAACATAAAAACAAAAAAAAAATAATAATATAACTGTTTTGTGAAAAAAATAAAATTAATAGTCAAAATATAAGAAAAAAAGGACAATTA
Source organism: Argyra leucocephala (assembly GCA_963942445.1). Lineage (NCBI taxonomy): Eukaryota > Metazoa > Arthropoda > Insecta > Diptera > Dolichopodidae > Argyra > Argyra leucocephala. The sequence continues at coordinate 179,956,010 of OZ012678.1, forward strand.
TCAATTAATTTAAAAAAAAAATTTGATATTTTTAGAATCAAAAATAAAACACAAAAAAAAACAACAAAAACACAAAAAAAAATAATTTAGAAATTTTAATTATTTTTTGTTCTGTGTTTTGATTACTTATCGGTTAAAATTAAAATTTAGTCAAAATTGCGGCCATGGGTAGGAAAAAAATTCAAATTTCTAGAATTACGGACGAACGGAATAGACAGGTAAGTTTATAAATATTTTGTTTTTTTTTTGTTTTTTAGTTTTTACATATACCTTTGTCGCAGCAGCATAAAGAAAGTAAATTAATTCCGAAATATCGATATTTGCTAAATAAAAATTAATTTATTAGTGAAATGAAATGATTCGAGTTTTAATTGCTAGATTTAGATTTTTTAGTTAAGGATAAGTTCTATAGATAAGTAATATTATAGCAGTTGGTAGGCCAATTCTAATATTAGGTTTCTGATGTATGTTATTCCTGATTCATTATATATATATCTCTTATATAAAATTTTATATATTTATAAAAACCGTTATATCTGTTGATCTATTAGATATATACATAATATATATGTAATACTATATATATTCAGTTTGCAAGATTTTTTAATAAATACTTACATATTCTAAACTATTCGATATAGACATAAACTATGTATGTATGAGTTATACAACAAAACAAAACCTTTATAACAGTGTTTAAATATATTGGGGGTGGTTTTATGATAAAATCTTGGTATATTTAGTTTTTAAAGAAAGATAATAAAGATTGTTTTATTCAAAAAATTTCTACTTTGAGCTATACAATATCTTCATAACGGCAACACCTATCATCATCAAATAAAAATTGTAAAATATGCTTCAGATCGTTATCTTACTAGATAAAAATATAAAAATATTACTAATAGATCAACAGATATAACGGTTTATATACAAAAACATCAAAACAATAAGGATACTTTCAAATGTCCTTTTCGTCCTTAAAGGATAAGATGCGACATTAAATATATATATTTTTGGAAAACTAGGCTAGATCATTAAGTCCTACGTAGGTACACCATCTCCCTCAGAATCCCCATATATTTTAAGGTGATTCTGATGATAATATATTTTCACGCACATCTATTCGCTGTTATAATACTGCCGAGATAGCAACAATATTCAACAATTTTGCAAAAGATATTATGTATTATAAGAAGATTAAACTGTTTTAGAGTTGTGATTAAAGTTGTTGCAGTGGTACCGCAATAGACGTCATTCTTCTAAGTATATCGATAAGTATACATGTAATCATTTTGTGATGGTAAAAATACATTTACTTAGTAAACGATCTGTAAATTTACATTGCAACATTTTGTGCCTGTAAACACACATTTACTTAGTAAACGATCTGTACATTGTATAGCTATAGGATTACAAATCGTTAACATTTTGTGACTGTAAACACACATTTACTTAGTAAATTTACATTGTAGCTATAAAGTTACAAATCGTATACAATTTGTGTCTGTAAACGCACATGTACTTAGTAAACGATCTGTATAAGTTTACATTGCAACATTTTGTGCCTGTAAACATACATTTACTTAGTAAACGATCTGTAAATGTTCATTATATAGCTATAAGATTACAAATCGTAAACATTTTGTGTCTGTAAACACACATTTACTTAGTAAATTTACATTGTTGGTATAAGGTTACAAAACGTAAACATGTTGTGTCTGTAAACGCACATTTACTTAGTAACCGATCTGTAAATTTACATTATATAGCTATAGGGTTACAAAACGTAAATATTTTGTGTCAATCAAGTATATATCATTTTGTTGGGAATCCTTATGTATATTTTTTTTCTATTATTGAATCCCTTTTAGTACACTGAGTTAAACCGTGTAAAAATAAAAAATGTTAGCCTATAACGAAGTCTAAATTTCAGTTTATGATGAGACCAACATTCACTTACTAAACTCCAAAATTTGATCCTTTTTCAAATGAATGACTAGAATTAAATAATATGAATTTTTTTCTTTCATTCTTTTAATTCCGAAACTTTAATGAGTGAATATTTAATGTATATAAAAATCAGTAAATTTTCAATTCGATTAAATTTGACATGTCATCCTCAAATTATTATTATTTATTTGTATATTGTACCTCTAAAGGTATAATTTAAAATTTAATTTGATTTCATTCAGTCAAATATAGTCTAATAAAAAATTAAAAATAGTCAAAAAAAAAAAAACATAAGTGTGTTAAGTAAATAGGTTAGAAGAGGTTGATATTATGGTATGTTGGTAGATAATATCGTATTCTTTACCAATTATTTTATTATGCCTCACTTTATTTCTATACAATAGAAAATTGATAATAACTGAAAATACATATAGGTACATCATATTATAAGGTATATATAATCGTATTCAAATTGTTATTAAATGGTAATTTAAAATCATGTACCATATAACTACCCTCTCATATACATTTATAATAATAGTTTCTAAAGTATACATATGCATTATCACTCATACTACAAACATACAGTGATGAACAAAAAAAATAAAAAAATGAATTTAAAGTAAATATTTAATTTATTTTATTCATTTGAATGTTGAAAGTCATTGCAGTTCGTTCTTCATCATCATCATCAATGTGCTGTAACCCCATCCGTGGAATTAGTTCATACGATTAAATCAATTAAATTGTAATTATTAAAAAAAAAATTATATTATTACCAGCTTGGGAATTTTGTTTAGTTCTTATAACTCAGATATGGATTTTTTTTTAAATCTATATAATGTGTTGTGAATTTAATCAGAATAAATTAAACAATTAAACTAAGAGTTGTCTAGGTAGCCCAAAACTACTATAATTGCTGATTTCTAAGTAGTGTTTGTGAACAAAACTACATTAAATAAAATAATTAATATACTATCACGATAAATGAAAACTTATATTGTAAATAATTTTCTAATAATATAAAAGAGAATTATAAGTCGTTCAAAATATGGGGTATTCTATCACAACCGTTCACAATATGGGCCACACAATCTAAATAATTCAAATTACATTTTAAATACATTTTTAATTTTTGTTTTGATATGGGTAAGTGAGTTGACCGAAATTTTGTTTAAAACATTGTGACTCCCGTAACTTGAATTTTGCCTATATGTAAGATTTTTACCAAGAAAAATTTGATCCTTATTTGATCTACAATTGTCTACTAAGCCTCAAAATGAATACAAAGTTGATAACTAAGAATGACCTAAGATTTATAACAAAAACAAAAATAGTAGCAAAATCCATACCCATGTCACAAAATAAATAAATAAACCTGTGCAACAACATGTGAAAAACCTCTATTAAATTATGTTTTTAATATCACCACGACCTGAACAGTGTAATCGAAAAGAGATTAACGAAGATTAAAATAAAAGGAAAAAAAAATTATTGTATTTGATTGTGTTCGCCAAAATTTTTGTGTAAAAAGGGTTTTATTTCACTGTATTTAAAGAATTAATAAAAAAAAATAATTTTTGATCCAGTTCCGAAACCTCATTTATTGCATATAATGACTATTTCATTAAAAAATATATTTATTACATTGATACATATCTGTGAAAATATCTATGTTTAAATATCTGTCAGACTGTGAAGTAGGGCAAGACAAGAGCAATTGAACAAATGATCAATAACGAAAAAAATTTATTAAAAAATTATTAGAACACTGTAAACTCTGACTACGCATCTATGTTGAATGTCCAGAATATACTATTAAATTCCCTACCCTAAAATAGTTTCCTGTCATGTAGTATGTACATATTTTGTTAACTACTGATATGTATTTATCTTTAGTAGGATCAAAGAACATATAATAAGAAGAAGCTTCATCCCATACAAATTTCTAAAATATTATTTTTATATAGCGGGTCGCCATATTACATCCCACTCTCTCATTTTATCTTCAAAACAATTTACTCTTTAAAACAATAATTTTTTTCTTCAAATCTTATACGAATTATCTACATAGAAATGTTCTTATTATATGTTCTATGGTAGGATAGACAAGTATAATTAAATTTTAATCTGTTGATTTAAAAAATAAAACAGCAATTTTAATAAATTAACAAAGCCACACTAGCTACCAATAACTAAATATCCAATAGAAGAAAGAGAAATTAGGCAAGATGATACTATCTCTCCAATGAAAAAACTATTTTAATAAATTTAAAATGTTCCCAAAATTAGAAGCAGAATCTTATATTGTTCTTTGACAGCAAAAAAAAAAAATAATAATAATAAAAAAATTAAAAAAATAATCAAATTGAAAACTACCCTTTAATTTTGGTTCATCACTGTACATTTGTGTTGTAGAACTTGACCCAATTTCAAGAGAGAGAAAATTTTTAAAAGAAAAAAAAATAATTATTTTAAACTGCTAACAAATAATTAAACAGTAATTTATTGAATAGCTTGTAAGTAGCTGTTCTGTTTTTTTTTCATTTTTAAATCAAAAAAAAAATGTCATCATTAAGAAATGTCGTCTATTTTCATTTCAATTTTATTATAATTATCACGATTTTCCAAAAAAAAAAACGTAAAATTGTATTTGTATTTGTAACAATATTATTTAAAGAATTGTGGGGGTTATATTTACTTTTGGAATTCAATTATAACTATACCCTATAAACGCATATATCTAGTTTTTTTAGTAATCAGTCACCCTATAGTTATCAATACCATGAAAATTTTCTTTTTAACTGTTATTAGTTTTTCTTAAGAAACTTGTTTTTTTTTTTTTTTCATTTTTTTTAATAAAAGCGGTAATGATTTACATGCAACTATACATATAAGTCATAGATTTAGTAATCACAATTACTAATAATGTATTTTTGTGGATGTGAGTGTTTACTATGTATAAACAGAATAAAATAAAAAATTGTGCGTACATCATGTTTCACTAAATTTAATCAATCAATTGCGGTTGTTACATCGTTATCAGGATATACAGTTACACCAGGGTGTAGCTTCTGAAATCGATCAAAATATTAATTATATTTAGTAAAACATATATGCCTATAGAGTTTTTTATTTTAATTATTATAATTTATTGTAGTCCAACTAAATTAAATTTTTACAAAATTTTTCTTCTTCCGTGGCGTCGCGTTACTCCTAAAAATTAGTTGGGATCTCTCTAGTAATGACTTTTCAATCCGTTCTATGTTGTAAATTGTCCTTGGGCATAATTATTTCGTCATATTCAACTTTAATCAATCTAACTTTTCTTGACTTCCTATATATGCTTCTCTTAATACAGTTGAGTAGTAAATTTCGTTAATTACAATGACGACTGAAGCTTAGTACATCATCAGTTCATTGCAGTTTTTTAAAATTTAATAAACATTAGCGCAACATCTTCTTCATTCTTCATTGCATTTTGCCTGGTCCAACTATTCTACGGATTAAGTTTTGGCCTAAACATATCTATTTGGAATCTTTAAGCTATTATTTGGTCTTAAAAAAATTGTCATTATCTTAATTTTTGTTTTGTCTGCATCGGCGTTATTGTTATAAACAAATAAATAAATATATTTTAAGAACTAAATAATTTTAATTCTAATTTTTAAAATATTATTTTTTTTTTAATATTAAATTATTTTCAATTTATTTCTTTTCCATTTTCAGGTTACTTTCAACAAACGTAAGTTTGGTGTAATGAAAAAAGCCTATGAATTATCCGTTCTATGCGACTGTGAAATAGCTCTAATAATATTTTCATCAAGTAATAAATTATATCAATATGCTAGCACTGATATGGATAAAGTTTTACTTAAATATACAGAATATAATGAACCACATGAATCAATAACTAATAAAAATATAATTGAGGTACGTTAATGTAATTTGATTAGATTTTATTATTAATTTTTTAATAATTGTGTTTTTAGTTTTAAATTAAAAAAAAAAAAAACAATTAGATATATTCAAATGACAAATTTAGCGAAAATTACGATATAAGAAGGCGAACAAAATCGCCCGGATTTAGTTTTCCTAACCTGCATGTAAATACAAAAAAGAAAATATACCCATTGACAATTTTGTTTTTATGAATTTGTCTTTGATCATTTTACGTTTAAGATTTATGTACCCAACCCATCATCATTTTTAAACTATTTATGTACCAAATATTTATAGTTTTTAAACTAACCGCTACCGAACGCTATTCACTTAAATGAAAAATACGGTAAAAAATAAAACAATATTTCCATTATTGATGTTGTTATGTGTTTTAAAGATTATAAATTAAAATAAAATATTTTTTGTAAATTCATACACACGTTCAGTTACCCTAAAATGTATTAGAATTGATAATATTTGTTAACAAACAAATTTTGAAATAAAACAACTTCTGTGCAATTGCACAGGGTATCTTCTAGTACTAATTTAATTTGTTTAATCTAAAGTTGTTACCCTAAATGGTATTAAAATTGATAATATTTGTTAGCAAAGTAATTTTGAAATAAAACAACTTCTGTGCAATTGCACAGGGCATCTCCAAGTACAAATTTAATTTGTTTACCCTAAAATGTATTATAAATGATAAGATGTTTAAAAAAGAAATTTTTAAATAAAACAACTTCCGTGCAATTGCACAGGGTATCTCCTAGTACTAATTTAATTTGCTTACTCTAAAGTAGTCACTCTAAAATGTATTATAATTGATAATATGATTAGCAAAGAAATTTTGAAATAAAACAACTTCTGTGCAATTGCACAGGGTATCTCCTAGTACAAATTTAATTTGCTTACCCTAAAATGTATTAGAATTGATAATATTTGTTAGCAAAGTAATTTTGAAATAAAACAACTTCTGTGCAATTGCACAGGGCATCTCCAAGTACAAATTTAATTTGTTTTCCCTAAAATAGTTACCCTAAAATGTATTATAAATGATAAGATGTTTAAAAAAGAAATTTTTAAATAAAACAACTTCCGTGCAATTGCACAAGGTATCTCCTAGTACTAATTTAATTTGCTTACTCTAAAGTATAGTTACCCTTAAATGTATTAGAAATGATAATATGATTAGCAAAGAAATTTTGAAATAAAAAAACTTCTGTGCAATTGCACAGGGCATCTCCTAGTACGAATTTCATTTGCTTACCCTAAAATGTAATAGAATTGATAATATTTGTTAGCAATTGCACAGGGTATCTCCTAGTACCAATTTAATTTGCTTACCCTAAAATAGTTACCCTAAAATGTATTAGAATTGATAATATTTGTTAGCAAAGAAATTTTGAAATAAAACAACTTCTGTGCAATTGCACAGGGTATCTCCTAGTACAAATTTAATTTGCTTACCCTAAAATGTATTAGAATTGATAATATTTGTTAGCAAAGTAATTTTGAAATAAAACAACTTCTGTGCAATTGCACAGGGCATCTCCAAGTACAAATTTAATTTGTTTTCCCTAAAATAGTTACCCTAAAATGTATTATAAATGATAAGATGTTTAAAAAAGAAATTTTTAAATAAAACAACTTCCGTGCAATTGCACAAGGTATCTCCTAGTACTAATTTAATTTGCTTACTCTAAAGTATAGTTACCCTTAAATGTATTAGAAATGATAATATGATTAGCAAAGAAATTTTGAAATAAAAAAACTTCTGTGCAATTGCACAGGGCATCTCCTAGTACGAATTTCATTTGCTTACCCTAAAATGTAATAGAATTGATAAAATTTGTTAGCAATTGCACAGGCATCTCCTTGTACTAATTTAATTTGCTTACCCTAAAATAGTTACCCTAAAATGTATTAGAAATGATAATATTTGTTAGCAAAAAAATTTTGAAATAAAACAACTTCCGTGCAATTGCACAGGGTATCTCCTAGTACTAATTTAATTATTTGCTTGTTATCATAAATTTACATAGATATTAAAATTCACCTGATCTAATACCACAGAGTGGTAATCTTAAAGTGTGAAAATCAAAATCAAGCCTTGATAGTGTTAGAATTGATATCCAGAAGCTAGATTTATGTGTAATTGAAGAAGATGTATACTATGTATTCAAATAGGATATAAGGACTAGCTAATAATTTATCTCTTCAAATTATTTTTTTATTTTTAACTTTTCATTTTGAATACTAAATTTTAGAATAAGTAAAATTAAGTATGTATACTACATAGAGATATGGCCAAACATCTTAAAGAAGGAAAATTGTTCTTCATTTTAACTGGGCATTTAAATATGAACAGTTGGAATATCATATTTTAAATATGAACAGTTGGACAAGACAAATTGAATTAAATTAAATTAATTAGACTATATAGATGGCTGTAATGCCATCGAGGTATAAATGAATTGTCTCAATTCTATTGATAAGATATTGACTCATATATTGCCTCATATAGTTATTGGCTCATATAGGTTTTACTCTTCTTTGGAATACTTTTACATTACGAGACTCTGCCCTTTGTGTTACTTTAAACTTGAATTCATGCAAATCATCTTCTTTTCCAAGTTCAATTTGAATGTGTAGCTAATAATTTTTAAAATCAAAAACTCATTAAATTCCCTCTAAATTACACTTACTTCTAAATTTAGTAATCATAATTAGTTATTGTTGACAAAATTTCTTATCTAATATACAAAAATGCTCCAAACAATCTCGGGGTTAAACGGATCAGAATCTTATCTTTACAATGAATTTTTAAAACATTAGATACGAATTAATTTTTATTAAATTACTCATAAGGATCACACATTCCTAGGCTCATTATTCATTCATAAAAAATTTCATCGAAAAAGTAGGTGTGCAAATGCACTGTTAGTAATTCTCCATTCAAAATCCACGCCAATCTGAAAACTTATCTCGTTTATTTGTCATTTGAATTTTGTTTTTTTTTTTTAAATAAATATTTTTAATTAAAATAAAAAAACTTTTCTATATTTTTATTTTGTTGTAAATTTTTTTCTTAAAACCTGAGATTTTTGCGAGTTTGAGCTTTGTTGTGTCATTTGTTGTGATTTCGATTTAAAAATCGAAGTATACCACAAAAGTATTGCAAATTAATATTTTTTTAATTCAATTAACTACAAATAAAAAAATTATTAATTAAATTTTGGTTTGAATGATTTTGTTTTTTTTCCTAAATTTTAAAAATTAACTTTTTTTTTGGCACCAGAAATCAAAAACAACAAACAAAATGCCACATACGCATTGATTGTGTTGTGCCATATGAAAAAACCTAAGCAAAAACTAAAAAAAAAAAATGAAAGTGAAAGTGAATTTTTGAAAGAAAAAAATTTAAAACAAAAATTGTTTTTGTATTGTGTGAGCTCTGTCCGCTTATTTTACAGGGTCTATTAAAGAAGGAGAACAAAAATGGTGTTATGTCACCAGAATCACCTGAACAGGATACAGATTATACATTAACACCAAGAACTGAAGCCAAATATAATAAAATGGAAGAAGAATTTCAATTGGTAATGCAGCGAAATCAAATGGCTGCTGCTGGTGCACGTGTTGGTATGTCCGGGACCAATTATACATTACCAGTATCAGTGCCAGTTGCTGGTGCATATGGTGATACAGGAATGTTACAAGCTAGTCCACAAATGGCGCATCCAAATATTAGTCCAAGACCATCTAGTTCCGAAACAGATTCAGGTAATTTTTAAATAAAAAAAAAAAAATTTTTTGTTTTTGTTTTTATATTAAATATAATTTTAAAAATAATATAAATTTTTTTTTACTTTATTTAATTTAATATTATAATTTTAATTATTATAAACAGTTTATCCGGCTGGATCAATGTTGGAAATGTCAAATGGTTATCCACATTCAGCATCACCTTTAGGTGGTTCTCCAAGTCCAGGTCCAAGTCCTGGTATAGGTGGGCATAATCATAATAAATGTGAGCATGGTTTGAAATAATTTTATTAACATTTTAATAATTATTAAAATATTTAATTTTATTTAAAAAAAAACAAAAAATTTAAATTAGAAATGTATTAATTTACACACCAGGTATTTAGTTTTTTGTTTTTCTTATAATCTTTGACATGTTTATTAATTTTTGTTTTTCTATTTTTGTAATATAAAAAGTTAAACTAATTTTTTGCAAAAATTGTAACGAAATTGAAATTAATGCATTCAGTTTCTATTATTATACTATACTTAACATTAACTATATCTAAAATATTTTAACTCTGGTAGACAATTTCGAAATATATAAGAGGTAGATATGTCTACTATAGACTAATAATAGTCTATGTTAATACATACATTGCAGTACTGTACTGTAATTTTAATTGACCACTACAGACTTTTAATTGCTTAGGCCTGGCACAATATTGCTCTCATGCACTTACTGCAGTTACGGGCAAGTTCTCTCAAAGTTTTTTCATATCTGTCGATATTTCATCATCCCAACGAATATAGAAATTTGTAAAAATATAGAATAAAAAAAAAATTAGATTCTTTCTAAGCACCACTAGTCCTACTAGAAACAACTTTATACAGTGCATATTAATATATATAACTCAGTTCGATCAGTCTATTACGTTACAATGTGTAGGATTACAACAGTAATTTTACAATCTATAGGAATCTGTATATCAAAATTCTTCCTGAACTAACTGGTGGATGTACCCTTGATATAAATCAGTACCTCCACCACTTTGTAAAAACTTCAATTGGTTTTAGTGGGTAGATTTTATGTGGGAAATAGTTATTCACATGATCCAACAAATAACATACATGGTCTAAGTGTGCTTTTACATGCAGGTAGTCAACTTACTATCACCAATTGAAAATATTCGACTAATTTCAACAATTATACAAATCTTACTCTAACGTTAAAGTATAAGTTTTCCTAAAAACTGCCTACCTACTGCTACTACTCTATTGCAAAAAAATTTACCCATATCTCATTTGTATTTCCGTTATTCAGTACTGGCATAATGCATTCTCATTTTATTTCATTTTCCCATAAAATCTCAGTAGATGCGACATAAAATCAAATATTTTATAGATTAGTAATTACATTACCTACAAATTTTTTTTTACTGTGATGATGAGTTTAAAGGTGGACCAATTTTGGATTTTTTCTGCAATAGCGTGGTATATACCATTAATTATCAATTGATTGACTTAGTTAATACTCATATCATTATGAGTTAAATCTCTAATAAATTTTGTTACTAACAGGTTTTTAATATTTTTTGTTTTTGTTTTTTTAATGTTTGATCCAAATAATTACATTAACTCTTGATCTAATCAAGAATTTAAAATTTTAATTTTTTTTCTTATTTAAATTTAATTAACTAATTATTTTTGTAATTGAAATTATTTGTAGCACATCATATAAAACATTCACCAGGTAATGGTAATGGTCGAACTTCCAATTTAAGAGTGGTAATACCAACTCCAACAATGGCGTCCAATATGTCAGCTCCAGATGATATTACCTATACAGACGTAAGTTTGATTATATTTTTTTTTTTTGTTTTTTTTTTCTTATGAACAATACTGCCATCCAAAAACAAAATATAAAAGCATTAAAATTTGTGCAAGTTTTTAAATATCAATATTTAAATATTTGTTCGTGACAATTCAAAAATATTTGTTAATTTCAAGTTATTGGACCAATTAATTAACAAATTGATTATCGCAATAAGTACATTTGCCTGCGGTGATATAGGGGCTGAACCCCTTCCGAAATTCAACTCTAATCTAATGAATTGATAATATTACTATAAATAAGTACGTAATACTACTTAAAACTTAAATTTTTGATATAAAAACAAAATATAAAATGAAATTTAAAATATGGTTAAGCACGTTATGTAACCAATAAGCTATTTTGTGATCTAGATTGAGATCAAATATCTATATGAAAATATATATTTAAATCAAAAGATTGATAAGTATCCCAATGTAGTATAATCCATTACAAATAATTCAATAACTAAATATTGACAATTTCGGAAAATTTAAATTATACCCAAAAAATGGAGATGCAACATTTTCTTTTAGGATGGCAGAATGTTTACATGCTGTGTAGAGTACTCATTTAAGTTAAATTGTTGTTGTAATTTTTTTTTTTTTTTTAATTTTAAAATATTTTTTTTTCCTAAATATTCCTTCACTGCTTTTTCCTCTATTTTCTTAAATATATATACAATATATATATATATATATATGTATTGTAACAAAATATAGCTTAAATAATTTTACTTACTAAAAAATATGTACTAACTAAGTGTTAATGATAAAATGTTATTAAAATAATATAAATATATTTAAATATATATTTTAAATAACCTGTTCAATATACAGGGTGAAGCGGGAATAAAAATTTATTGACTTGGGGGTGATTGGGATAGTCGAAACAATAAACTGTATCGATGAAGGGGTGATAAAATAAATGTAATAAATGAATGATATAAAATTTTGTATTTTATTTTATTGCAATAACTTTAAATCGCCAATAATATTCTTAGGAGTTGCAAAAAGCAAAAAATATGTTCGGAGAAGTTGTGTCTCATACAATTTTTATTCTAATTGATTTATTTTGTCAATTATTTCTGTCACTATAGTGTGCTATTTTCAGTTACTTTTATATCAGATCCATTTGATTAACACATCGTTTTTATATCTATAGTCAAATTATAATGAGTTCTGTCAATTTAAGTATACAATACAATGATAAAAGCAACGGTTTCACTATTTTCTGTCACTTTTGACAGATACAATATTTTGACATATTTAATGGAAATTTTTAAATTGTTTCGCAAAACACTTTTGTTGAAATAATCTTGTAACAAAAATTGAATTATTAAAAACAGAATGCAGACATTAAACTATTTTCAATTACATATTTTAATTAAACTGATATGACATACCTAGATATGGAAATGATGTAAATAACCCTTTAAATATTTAAATGATTAAATTTTCCAACGTTTAATTACCCCTTAACGATTATGTATACTACCTTTTGGTTCAAGAACTACTATCATATACATAATATGGTATGAATATTTTTTTGGTAACGAATATTATTACCAGATGCAAGAGAAACATACTGAGAGCATTGTCTTAATATTGTTTACTTAGCAAATATTCTATAAAAAAAAAAAAAATATTAAAAAAGCTGAGTTATTATTTATTTATTAAAAGTTCAAAAATCACACAGAGACATTTTGAGACATTTTGATGATATTAACAAAATTTTCCAGATATTATGAAAAAAAAAACAGCCTGTATGATGGTTTCTATGCAAATATTTATGCTTTTCTTTGAATTCAAAACAAAATTTTAATATAAAATAATTTTTTTTTTTTTAAACAATATTTTTTGATATTGTAATTTATAAAAAGTTGATTGAACTTTCCACATAAAATTATTTATTTTTTTTTTTTGTTTTTGTTTTAATTCATTGCACTTTACATAAAGTCTGATTCATTTATTTAATTTAATTTCTGAAAGTTTTCAATTCAATTTATTGTGATGAAATTGTTATTATAAAAATTATGATGTATCATATTTTTATTCAATATATATATATATATATAATATATATATAATTTCTTATGAAAGGTTCTAAATTCTTAAGTCCTTTAAATATGTCGATATGAGTATTCATTCTTGAATATCGCCAAATTTCGGTAAAGGTGAACTTAAAATACGAGATTTTGTGGTAGATAGTTTTAACTCTGTAACTGTTCGTTAAATAAAGTATCTAAATATCTGTAAATCAATAATTTTGTTAATTTTATAATTTTTTTTATTAGCATGTTAACATTGTTATTTAAATAATAATTTGCTCAAAAGCTTTGCAATTAACTAACATTTTTGACTACTAATATAACTGTATACCAGGTGTTCCAAAGCATGCGTAACAGCTTTTTAAGAGGGGAAGGAACCGTTATTTTAAAATTAAAAATCGATTGGTGATATTTTCAACTTCCGGGCAGGACCGCAAATCGATTTTTTAAGCCCAAAAATCGTTCAAATCAGCCGAAATCGATATTTTTAAATGGGAAGAGGTACTTTTTTATACAAATTCGAATTCTACCAAAAATAAGAAACTTGATACTCATGCTTTGAAATACCCGGTACATAAGAATGTCATATTTTGTTGAAGTAAAAAAAAATTTGCTTTAAAATTTAAAAATAGTTTGCACTACATGCTACTAACATAGTAAATAAGTATTCATCAATTTTTTATGAACTCACAAAAAATAAAAAAATAAATTAAAGTGAACGAATATTATTGTACTGTAATCCAAAATATGTATGTAGACATGAACTAAACATTTAATAACTACATTGTTCAAACTAATGTTCAGAATTTAGAGTCAAAAACAAATTTTTTATCAAATGTATTGATTTAGTCACAGTATTCTGATGTTGACATTCGTAGACTTCTTTGCGACAGAAATCTACCTTTATGTTCATATGTAAAAAAAACAACTGGTAGATTTTTGCCATTCTTGCTATTACATTGTTGAAATATCAAAATGGCCGAAAATGAAATTATTGGTAAAGAAATATTTTTTTATCATTATTGTCAATCCAACATATATATATAATGTATAGTTTATATTTTTTTTATTTTATTAACATTCGATTCCAAAATTAAGTTATCAAAAACAATTTTCTTGCACTTTGTGTATAAAAAATAATAAAAAAGTTTTGACACTGACATTATTATATTCAGAAGAAAAAAAAATCCAAACGTCAAAAATCTACCAGAAATTTTAAAAGATTTTCTTGCCCTTACTCAAATCACCTCTCACAAACAAATTTTGGTAGATTTCTACCACATTTGTACCCCCTATGAACATGCATTTGAACTAATTTGTTGTCATTCAATTTTGACAATTACACCGAAAATCGAAATTCGTACACATAATTTAGGAGATTCAACTGTAAAATTTTTATTACTACATACAATTTTTTTTTTTCGAATTTGCTCAATTAATAAATTTAAATTTTAAAATACCCAATCAATCCTAAATAATAATAAAAATCATTAAAACCATCATTTAAGCTTTCATTTTTAGATTTAAAACATTTTCGAAACACTTAATTATTATGATTTATCCTTCCAGTTGTTTTACTAATTTGATTTTTTTTTCTTCTCTTTCTTTCTTTTTTTTTTTTGTGTTTTTGTTTTTATTGTTTTTTTGTTTTATGTTTTTGGTTTTAATGCTTCCAATTTTTTTTTTTTAAATTTTTTTTTCTTACTCAAAAAATAATTAAAAAAAAAAAAAAAAAAATTACAAAAAAATAAATAACAAAAAATAGCAGAGACAAACGCAGTCAACGTTAAACACACCAATAGTTACATTACAAACTCCAATACCATTACAGAATTATTCATTAAGTACATTTGGTCCACAAGATTTCTCAATGAACTCAGATGTTATGAGTTTGCCATCATGGACAACGCATCCCAGTTTAACAACAGTACAACATACAAGGTATAATAAATTCAAAAATTTAATTAAAACATGAAATATTTTTATATATATATATATATATTTTTTTTTGTAGTGGTTTACCACATTTAGCAGTATCGAATAGTACACCTCCACCATCAACATCACCGGTATCAATTAAAGTGAAATCAGAACCAGTTTCACCACCACGTGATCATTCACAATCAGCTAGTAGTAATAGCGGTAGTGGACCTGGTGGTGGTGGCTCAAATAATATAAATAATATAGGAGGTGTTGGAGGTATTATTGGACAAAATCATCATCAACATCATCATCATCATCATCATCCAAGCACAATAATTGGACAAACATCAACTGGTGCCATATCAATTACAACAATGAATACTGCTGCTGTGATAGCTGGCGGCCAACCTAGTACAGCTAATTTAAGTGTTTTAAATCATCCACAACATTTAGTTATGTCATCAAGACCATCATCAACGGGTCATTTAACACCTACACCAGGTAATTATTAATTTAATCAAAAAATATATAGGGGAAAAACTATATAAGTTATAAGAAATCAAAATTATTTTTAGGTTTCAATTTTGGTTTTTATAATAATTATTTAAAAAAAAAAAAAATTAAATTCTATATTAGGGTTCGGTTGTAATTAACATTTTTTTTATTATAATAACATTTCAAATATTGATTTTTTTTTTTTTTTTTATTAAAGTTACTATTTATTGAGGTATTTAAAAGTAAAAAAAAAAAAAAATGAAAATAATGATAATTAATTTAATTAATGATAAAATAATATGGTTTAACATAATTAAAACTAAATTTATATTGTATAAAGGTTAAAGAAGTTAGTTTTATAACTCCTTGACCCATTTTAATTTAATTTTTTTTTTTCATTTTTTTCTTTTCTGTTTCTTGAATTTTCTTTTATTTCCTAGATTAGTCTAGATTAGAGTACTTTTTTATAGTAGAATTCAAATTTTGGAATAGATCCGTAAAATTAATTAAGCACGAAAAGTTAATTCTACCCAAATTACTGTCAAGAGTATAAAAAAAAAACAAAAAACAAAATTTTACCAATAAAATATTTGAGACTGTCATTCTAAAGACTGTTAAAGGTTAAAAATATCTCTAATACCTGTCTAAAATATCTCTATATCTCATAATATCTATTATCCCTATCTGTATTTATTCCAAATAGAAGTTCAAAATATTAAAGGGAAAAGGAAATATGAAAACAAGATAAGCTGGATTTATCTCCAACCGGTGTAAGCCATATTTTGCACCTATATATCAGATCAATATATGTAAAGCCTATACATCAAACACGAGATGGAGTATAATTTTCATCTATTGGTGCGAATAGTTCAAAAAATGATCTAAGCTTTGTTGACAGAGTACAGAAAAGCTCCACTCACAGATGATATAAAATTGTCTCATCAACACTTCCTAAGTAAAGCTCATGTCATATTGTTGGAGCATCAACTATATTTTATAGATATATCGTAGCAGTTGACATATCGGGAAGAACTAAAAACACTATTTTCCCTAATTGTACCGGTATAAAAAGACATAATGTTTTGGCCATGTATTAAAAAAAATGTGGTACCCGTACACCACAAAAATACAAAGATGATTCAAGACTAGAAATTCGTTCATTGTCAGAACATTTTGAATGTGGGATCGCATCTCACTTCAAATATTAGCAAAAAGAGACACTTTTTACGTATTCAAAGTGAAATTTAACAACATATTTTCCCACTACTTTAGTTAAAGGTATTGAAAGTAAAAATAAAGGTAAAAAAAAATAATAACAATGGAGTTCTGTTATTACACCCTTGTTTTTCATACTCAATAAAGAACACCTATTTTTTCAGACAAAATATCCTAATTGCATTTTCCTCAGAATTTATTTACCTATATGTAACACTCTGATGAGTACATTATGATATTAAAAGTATACTCAACTTAAACCCATCTTTTATACTCTGAAATTAGCAAATTTGTTTAAAATCGTCTCTCGGTATTTCTTAATTACTTCAAAGGCTTTCGAATAAGCATTGTGTTAATCAATTTTTTATTGTATTGATTTTCCAATCGAAACAACACTACTACGGTGACATCGGAAATGTATCCAAAATATTTCAACCAATACAATGTACATACAAATATAATATGTCAAATTTTCTGAACTGACAACATTATGTTGGCAACATAATGTACTTTGCTTACAATTTCCATCACCCTAAACACATTGTCTCTGAAATAAACGTCAAATCAAATGTCAAAATATTATACTCATTTATTGATACATATTTTGTTGACAAATTGTTAAAATACATATTTGAATTGAATATACACACATTGTGAAATATTTTTGCGAAAGAAAAATTTAATATGGACAATTTCGTCCAAAAAAAAATTCAACTCAGCTGTACCGAACTATACTGTGTATCAACAAATTTTCAGACACATAATTCAACAATTTGTATCATGAAAATGAGTCGCGGATACAATGTCAAATTAATTACTGATCATGAGACAATGAAAAAAAATTTTTTTTTGACATTTAATATCATACGTCAATGTGTTGGTGACGTTTTCGATACATTTACCATGTCACGGTTACTGAAGCCTTCGTTCTCCAACTCATTCGTATATATTCGAAAAATTTATTTTTCTAAAATTGTAATTTCTATATTTTCATATGATTTTTGATATTATTATGTAAAAATTTATAATTTCCTACTATCCCAGCAGTTCGAACGTTTTAATAATTTGAATTTTTTTTAATTTATTTTAAAAAAATATTTTTATAATAACTTAATTAATATTATTTAATTTAATTTTTTTTTATATTTTTGCTTCTTTCTTTTTTTTTTTTTTGTTTTTAATTAATCTTATTTTACATAAACGTA
Source organism: Argyra leucocephala (assembly GCA_963942445.1). Taxonomy (NCBI): domain Eukaryota; kingdom Metazoa; phylum Arthropoda; class Insecta; order Diptera; family Dolichopodidae; genus Argyra; species Argyra leucocephala. The sequence goes on from OZ012678.1 coordinate 179,974,407, forward strand.
AAATGAAAAAAAAAAAAAAATAAAAAAATTAAAAATAATCTAGTACAAGGAAAATGTGATGACTGTTACAGATCCCCACTGAGTTCCTCTCGCTTTTGGAATTTAATCGGTAAATTAGAAAAAAAAAATAAAAAAAAAAAGAACTAAACATTAGAATAAATAAGTTTAAAAATAAAATATGTATATATTATATATATTATATATATATATATATATATATATATATATATATATGTATATATAGATTATTAAAATATTCATTTTATATGTATATGTATGTATGTATATAAAAAAAACATCATTAATTTAGTTAAAAAAAAAATACATTTAATTCATATAAAACATAATATTCAGCCTATAATTTGTATATGTGCAATAATCCTGTAATTTTGTATAATATTGCCCTTCATAAAAATTAATTCTTATAATTGTTTCTTTTCCCTTCATTCCAAATTAAAAAAAAAAAAAAAAACAGTCTTTTGGAATAAAATAAAAATTTATCCAAAAATTTTTCTTATGTCAATTAAATTTCTTTTTTTTTGTAAATATTTTAAAAGGTATCATCTAACTTTTCTAAAAAAAAAAAAAAAAAAAAAAAAAAAAAAAACAAATCCTTTCTTGAATTTTCTTACTGTTGATACCAAGAGCTCCTGCTCCTGTATTTTTAATACAAATATCGAAATTGTTGTTAAAATTTTCAAAAATTTCCACTTTTTTTATTTAATTGTAAAGAGGAACTCAGTATATTACAAAACTGTCCTTAAATATTTAAATTACTTTATTTTTTCCATTTTAATTACTTTTTTTTTTTATTATTGTTATGTATTTGTTTTTGGGCCGATTTAATTTCATTAATATAACATTGATTTTCATCCTTTTTAACATTCATTTTATATTTGAATATGCACCTGTCAAATTTCAATCAATATGAGACATTTGAAATTATATTTTAATAAGTATTCGAATATTTATTCATAAAATAATGTTCGAATGCGTCTACACTCTTACTCTTTATTTTAATACGTCTACTATACTCTTTATTTTTTATATATTTTTTATTTGTAAAAATATTTTTTAATAAATTAAAAATCTGACAATTGCGTATTTAAATCTAAAGAATAACATGACAATTTGTATTTTAACACTATCATACCACAATAATAATTTTCATTAAAACATAAACTAAAAATTTTAAAATTAATTTTATTTCATTTCAATAATTATTTTAATAAATAAATAAATTAATTAATATATTATATAATATATATATATACATATATAATTTGTTATAATTAATATAATTATGTATATTTAAATTTTAGGTACTATAACACCAACAAATGTACCATCACCAGTTGGTAATGATTTACGACATACACCTAGTTCACAATTATCTGATTACGATTCACCACAAGCTCATAAAAGACCGCGTATATCTGAAGGATGGTCAACATAGCCGGCAACATTATCAATAAATACAACAACATCAACATCAAATATAAATGGAGATGGTTTTATAAACAGTCCCAAAAATAATAATCATAATAATAGTAGTAATAATAATAATAATAATAATAGCAACAATAACAACAGCAACAACAACAATAGATTAGGTGTTGTTAATAATAATTTAAGTCAAAATCATCTTCATCCATCATCGCAACATCAACAAAATCATCAAAATGGATTTCAAATGAGTCAATTGAGCTCGAAATATAATTTACATTATAATAATAGTAATAATACAAACAATAATAATAATAATAATACTAATAGTAATAATAGTAATAATGATAGTCAATATACAAACCAAAATTTGAGTCCATATTCAAGCCACAATAGTAACAGCAGCAGTTGTAGTAATAGTAATTATAATAATAATAATAATCAACATAATAATAGTAACCACAATAGTGATCATCACAATAATAGTAGTAATAATAATAATAATAATAATAATCATTTTCAACAACAGCAACAACATTGTAATAATAATAATAGTCAAATTAGTAATAATAACAGTAATAATAATAATAATAATTATCAGCATCACCTTCAACGAAGGATAACTAATATGCAACAACAACAACAACAACAACATCACCATCATAATATTATTAATAGTAATAATAATAGTAATTATTTACATCCACCACCACCACATATTAGTATTTCTCATCATGGTAGTAATAGTAATGATAGCATTATTCATAATAATAATAATAATAATTGCACTACTATGCAGCAGAATTTAAATAGTTGTAATAATAATAATAATAGTGTGATTTGTTTAAAATAAAAGTTAAAAATTAGATTAACAAAAAAAAAAAAAAACATTTTTAAAATTTAAATATAAATTATAAATTTTATTATATTGTTGAGAAATTATGAAATAAATTTAAAAGAAAAAAAAACAAAAAAAAAAAACACAAATTTAATTTATAGAATTTAAAAGAACATTTATGATACAAAATTAAATTTACTTAAACAAATTGTTTTATAGTTTTTATGATAAATGAATTTTTGAAATAATATTATTAATTATTAAATTTCATTTTAATTTTCATTGATTTTTTTTCTTTTCTTGTTTTGGAATAAATATTTAAAAACAAAAAGAAAAAAACAAGAAACTAGTCTACTAAAATAATAAATATACAAAATATTTTTCATTCAAGTTTGATACATAATAAAAGATGTAAAAAACGTATTTTAAAAACGATTTATATTTACGATACAAAATACCTTTCTAATGAATTAATATTAATTAATAATAAATTTTAATTTCGTATCGCGTTTGCGTCTTTTATAAATCAAACTTAAGTGTTAGGCCATTTTTAAAATGTGATTTATTAAAAAATTTTTCGTTAAGTTACTCTACTTGAATGGAATTAAATTGTTTTTTATTTTTTTATTTTTTTTTTTTTTCAAAATTTATTATTTTGTAAAATATAAAAAATTATATAGAATCGCTAAATTGAAATAAGTTCTATTAAAAATTTAGTTTTTAATGAAGTTAAAATTATTTAAATAAGAATAAATTAATATGAAATTTAATAATTAATTTTAATATATATATATATAATACAGTTTAAAATTACAAAACGAAAATACTTATAATTTTTTAATTTATTCAGAATTTTTAATTAAAATTCTGAAATTATTATACATATATATATATATATATATATATATATATGTATATGTTTATAAAAATAAAAATACATATATATTTATAATTATAATAAATTAATAGTCCAAATAGAAATTTAAAAACACAAATAAACAAAAAAAAAAACAAAAACAAACAACTTAGAATATTTTAAGAAAAACAATTTTTTTTAAATTAAATAAAAAAAACTAAAAAAAAAAAGATAAAATTCCAAAGTTTTAATTCCGAAAAATTAAAAATAAAAAACCGGATCAATAATTGTCACATAAATATATTTATATAAAGTTTTTATGTAAAAGGAAACACACACACACATTATATATAAAAAAAAATTCAATTGTATAATATAAATGTTCAAATTACCTACAACAAAAAGAAAAAAAAATTTTAAAATTAAAATTAATTTAAATATAAGAACAAAAAACAATCGTGTCATATCTCTGTTTGTTATAAAAAAAAAAAAAAAAAAATTTTAAAAAACGTAATTAAATTTAAATATATTATATAAAAATATTTAAAATAAATTAGAAATTCTATACATAATAGCATATATATATATATATATTTAGGTATATAATGTAATATTATATAATAATTGAGATAATAGATTTAGGTGAAAAAAAAAAAACAAAAAATACAAAAAATTTAAATTTAGAAATGAATAAAAATTTATAAACAAATTTTATGAATTAGAATGAAGCTTTTAAAAATCAAATATTTAATTTATTACAATTAAAAATTTTCTATAAAACTAAATTATGCCATCTACAGGACGTTATTTATAATTGAAAAAGTTTTTTTTTTGCTTTTTTCAGATAAAATCAAGAATCAGTAAGATTTTTAACATATTTTTTATTTTATTTTGGTTGTCAGAATTTTGTTATAGAATATTTTTTTCATATAATTATGTACGGTACTGAAATTTATTACACAAAGTAGAACAAGTGGAGTATTTTACTTTTTGACATATTATATAATGAAACTGTATATATACTACTTAAATTATATAATATAATAATTTAAAATATAAATTGTATTATATCTAGGGCTAATCCTAATTTGGACGTTATTTTAAACGCAGACGTAACAGTTTTAAATTGACATGATGACAGAACAAGTTCCCATTACTACCATATAATAGTAAATTTCTCTTCACCCATTTTTCAGGATTTTCCGGAAATATATATTCAATTAGATTTATTTTTCATCGAGTCAGTGATGGGTCTAAAAAAAACCGTAACATGGAAAATGCAGTATTACAGTTTTAGCTACAATGTAGTATGTTCCAAAATGTGCTTTATACAACTTCTTTATTCTAAAATGCTTATTTTGAATATATATTATAAGCGATATGCAAACATTTTGGAATTATTTACATTATATATAGTTCGTTATGGAGCATACTAGATTGTAGTTAGAACTCTAATACATATTGTATTTGTAATCTCACCCAGACAATATGATATGGGTGACTATTTTAACAAATAATGAAAGAAAAATTCGATTTAATTTCCGTGTCCTGCTCCAGGTTTATTCAAATGAGAACTGCATCACTTTTTCAATATTTGTCATGATTAATTATTAATACACCAACATATTTGTCATTCTATATTGGAAGCGAGTAATATGATATTTTATAAAACTAGGAACATTTTATATTAAATTTTTGTATTATTTTTTAAATAAAAAAATTAAAATTCTAGATGTTTAATTAAATTTAATTATTAATCTCGATTATTTTATACCATCATTATAACACTTTTTCTGATGATTACAATCCAACTTACAGTTTATGATTATTATAATGAATTGTGACATCGAAAACGCAATGAAAATAGTTTAACTACGGTTTTAATACTGTATCGAAACATTGTTTAGATACATAATCACTGCAATGTAAAAAAAAAAATACAGAGTATAATTTTGACAGCATTAACGTTTTGTATTTAAAACAGCTAATTTATATTGTTTGTGTTTAAAAAAGATGTATGAATTCAAAAATTAATTTAAATATTTTTGGTAATATTATTTTAAATGCTATAATTGATTTGAAAAATTCATCTTTTGATGATAAAAATGTAAAACAAAATAATACTACTTTGTTTTTATTTACTTTATCACTCACTGAATTATGCTTATACTTACTGAATTTTATTATCATATTAAATATGTTACCAAAACTTAATAAAAAATAATTTTTCACCAAAATTTTAGCTAAAAATTACTTAAATTTACTTAGATATACGGCTTTTGACATTCTTTTTTAATTTTGTTGCGTTAGAAAAACAAAAATTTTAAAAAATGTATACTGAAAATTTTTGCTGCGTACTCTGCTGTTTCATTGCGGTATTAAAACCGAACCGAAGCATTTCTGATCTCAAAACATTGTCAAGTTTTTTTTAAAAATATTTTTATTCACAGTACATTGTAAAAAATTTGACGTTTCCACTGCGTTTTTGATGTGACGAGAAATTGAAGAAGAAAATATAAGTATGTACGTACATTGCAACTGATATTTTTAAGTAAACTAATAAAGAGTAGTAAAAATAGTTTTTTGAACCAAATTTAAAACTTAAAATAAAAATAAATAGACTTTCCACTTTTCTAAGTAATTTTGATATAAAATAAAAATAAATAAACAAATACTTAATTTATTTATCTATTCGATAGTTTAATGACAGTTAAAGTAAAAAATCATTTCTTGTAATATGCACCATCAAAATCGAAACGTTCCAAACTGCACCGAAGAATATCATAATTTTTTAGGCCAAATACCAATTATATTATATTATTATATATTTCACTAGATACATTTCTAAAAGTATGGCACCATTATACACTAAAACACTTGAAAACACATTGCTAAAAAAATACTTGATAATGACATAATTAAAAATTTAAATTTAAAAATTTGATTTTTAAAAGTTTCTACTACAACAATTTATCACATGCCCTACCATTTTGCAGCTTCATCATAACTCTTCCTCCTCCTCCTCCTCAATATAGAAAAGTTAATCGCAAAACAAATTTTTTTTTTTTTTTAATAAAATTATTAAATTTTGCAAAGAAAATTTATTATTTTTTATTTTGTTTTTTGTTTTTTTTTTTTTACAATAAAAGATTGAAAAAATTATTAGACACATTGTTTTAGGTTAAAAAAAAAACAAGTAGTTTTGTAAATATATATTTAGATATATAAATATATATAAATATAAATTTAAATATAATATATTAATATTAATAGAAAAAAATTTGAATATATATATATATATACATATATATGTACATATATAAATAAATAATATAAAAAATGAAAGAAAAATTTTAATAAAAATAATAAATAACCTATATTTAGAAATTTTAAGAGAAGCACTTCCTTAATTAAATTGAAATATAAACAGAAGAAAAAAAAAACAAAATAAAATATTAGAAAATTTGAATCAATTTTTAATTTAATTTTTTTTTTTTTTAATTTAGTCATTTTATAAATTCAATTTTATTATAATCCGTCTGATTAATAAAAGGTTTTATTTGAACTGAGCAAAACTAAATTGCAAAATAAATATGTACTTCTAAAACAAATGTCCTACCACTTCTTTTCTAGTTAATCCTGTATATATTTTTGTATTAAAATTTCCCTAATGTCTTCTAATGTTTGCCTATTTGTAGAACAAGAACAATCATCATTTACCTGTACTCCAATCAGTGGGGTATAATGCGATAAATCACCAAAAATAATAATACAAAAATAAAGAGTATAAAAATTTGAGAACCATATCAAAATTGACAATGAACAATTGACAACTATGATTTATTGATGACACTGACAATGACATCTATATGAATTTTAACACAATGACAGTGATCAGGATATTTGATTTTCGAAACTAATTTGCGGATAGATTTTTATTTTTTTTAATAGTCAAATATGAGATGATATATATATATATATATTTAATATAATTTAATTTAATTATTTATTGCACTGAACATAAATATTCTGCCAATAGTGTGCCTCTTATCTTGTACACAATTAATTGGATAGTTTTACACTAGATTAAAAGACAAAAATTTATAATACACAAAACATAAAGTCGGGGGGAAAATTCAGAAATCCGATACATATATTGATATAATTCTATATGTAATGTATCATTTTCCGATTATATATATTGGACTTATATATATCATTTTCTGATATATACATAGTCCGATTTATTTATTGGACATTTTTAATTTAATTATGTTGTAAAATGGGTAAGAAATTTGAAATAATTTTTGTTATTTTGTCAACTTGTGATATTGGTTTTACATTAAATTTTTGTTTGATCACTTATAACTCATAGATGTTATTATAACATCAATAAAAGCAGTAAAAGTAAAAACTACGACAACAATATAAATACCTATTGATTTTTTAACAATTATTTTAATAAAAATTGATAAAATGAAAATAGTTTAAACAAAATTATTCAATAATCATTATAACATACTTGAATTTTTAAATCTGGTTTTGCTTTTACTTTAGACTAATCTCATAAAAAAAATACTCTCAATAACACAATAGGATTTTTAATTGTAATATCGATTGATCTGTAATCTGTTTGATCAACTGGGCTAAATCTGTTGAAAAAAAAAACAAAAGTCCAAAATACTACATATTTGTTAACATATTTACATAATTTTTATTATAGAAAATTTAATCTGTTGTTTTATCTATCTATACCCGTTGTATACTGTATGATCGTAACAAAAATTAGTCAATCGTAAACAGTCAATGGTAATGCATACATGTATAATATTAATTTTGAAGTAAATATTATTTACTGTTACTTCTATACTTTATTTACGGTACTGTTACTGTTACGTTTACAGTTTAGTTACAACCGATCATTTGATTTAATTGATTTGTTCTATATTATTGAGTATTTTTTTTTTGTCTATTAAATTGAAATTTAAATATACAACAAAGTTATTGTAATATATAAATTAATTGAATTTAGTATATTTAATAGTTATTAAATTAATTGTAATTTACGTTTATATGTGAAATTTTAACGATTTTTGATTATTATACGGTAATTCATTCAATCCTGATGTGAAGTTTGGTTTTCACTATTCAACTAACTGTATCTAAAGTCTCAGTAAATCCATTTATAGCTCCGGTGATGATACGATGCTTTATATATACCTGTCATATATCTATACTGTATGTGTGTATAATCATATATATATATATATATATATACATTTATGCATAAAAAAAATTATTCAATCGCAAACAGTGATCAAGAGATATTATATATATACCGAAATATCAATATTTGCATATTATTTATAAAAATTATTCATTAACACATATACTTATAAATTTTAGATAACAAACCAAGAATTCATGCGATTTATTTAAGTTCAGTTCATTTCAAAAATTAAATATTAATTTAAAAATTTCCTTGTTTGTCCTTAATTTGTCAAAATTAATTTTTTTTTTTTCAATTCTATTCCCAATTATACAAAATTAATAAATAGTAGAAATCAATTCAAAATAAAAACAAAAAATAATTTGTAATTAATTAACATTAAAAAAAAAAAAAAAGAAAACAAAAAAACAAGTTATTTGCTGTGAAATAAACAAATAAACCTAAAAATAATAATTTAAATGAAAAAAAAAAAAAAAATACACACAAAAGAAAAAAATAATAAATTAATTAATTAGAAAAGTAAAAACCGAATTCTTAAAATATATAAGATTATTTTAATTTAGAAATAATACAAAATAATATTAAATAATAATTTAATTAAAATAAATTTAAAGACTAAAAATAAAAAAAAATTTTGAAAATAAAATTAAATGAAGTTTTCAATTTTAATTATGAATGCGATTATAATTTAACTAAAAATTATACTTAATAAAATATATGAAAATAAAAAGAGTAATAAATTAATGTATCAAAATATTGATATGAATTTATTTATTTATTTATTTTTTTGTTTTTTTAATGTAATTCTCTGTAAACACTCTTCTCACATTGAATTGTCAACTACTAATTACAATTTCAAATAACAATGACTTTAAACTCCGAATTTCCCTAAGAATAAAGTCAGAAAAATATAACTACTGTCTGGTATTGAAATTTTACACCAAAAATATAATGGGTGTATTATGACTAAAAATATAAACTAATTAATATTTACCCTTTGTAAAACTTTATTAAATTTAACATACAAATTTATATTTTAATTTTTAATTTATTTAACTATTAACAAAAAGCAGTTTTTGTTTTTTTTTTTGTAATTATAAATAAAGGATAATTAATAAATAAAAGAAGTACATTATATTGTATTCGACTTATCGATATTTACAAAAAAAAATTATTTATATCAAATCCGAACACCAATAAACAGTGTGGAATTTTGTCAATTTTCACTCATATTGCAATGTGCTTTTTAACTATACTAATTATAATAATTCTTACAACGAATTATTTGATTTAATTCAAACAAAGTAAATTAATAATTAAATATATTATGACGACAATTCAATTTTCGTTTCGTTTTCATTTCTATTCCCCATCACAAGCGTCAAAATGTCAAAAATTATACCAGATTCAGTTTGTTGATAAGTCAAAATATGTCAAAAAATATAATCTGAAAAAAACTGTACTTTTTAAAAAATTACTCTTAACTGCCATTTTTATTTCAATAATCAATTTTTTCGTTTAATTATTATTGTCACTTTAATTTAAAAAAAAAATTAAATATTACCAAATATAAATTTTTTTTTTTGTAAATTACATAAACTTTATTTAAAATGCATTCTACTATCTTTATTATTGTTATTATTAAAGTTATAATAAGAAGTGAGCACTATATAGCTGTCACTAATCTATTATGGTATTTTGGAATAGACTTGAGCTTAAAAAAAAAATGTAATTAATGACTCAAATTAAAGATTTGCATAATTTTACAAAATTGTTTTTCAATAAGTAATTGTTATAATAATGAATATCCATAATAATTAATTTTAAAAATTAACAAAAAAAAAATAATTAAAAAACGCATTAAAAAACAAACAAAATTACTAGTAAATGAATTGTAATCTTCATTTGAAAAAGAAAATTTAATATAAAAAAGAAATTATATATATATACATATATATATATATATATATATAAACATATATGTTTTTTGTTTTAAAAAAAAAAAAATAAAATAAAAAAGTAAATTTAAAAATTAAGATATAAAAAAATTGCTGAGAATTTATAAATGTGTGCAATTGTACTTACTTGTGTTAAAAATCATAAAATAAGTTTTAAAAAAAAATAATAATAATAAACAAAAACAAAAAAAAGGATTAAATAATTATATATATATATATATATATATATATACATTTTATGTATATGTATATATATATTCGTATAGAATTTAACATTGACATACTCACATATATAATGACAAAACAAATAAATAAAATAATTCCAAGAAATGAAAATTTTGTAAATTTTAAAAATTATATATACATATATTTATAAAACTTAAAACTATTAAATCTATTTTCTTTTTATATAATTTATACTTTTAATATATTTAATTTAAATTAAATAAAATTTGGAATTCTTCTTTGTTCACCCCTTTAGTGGGGGGTGCCATCATTGGAGGAAATAATATAAAAATTTAAATTAATTTTTATACTCTAATATAAAAAGCTCTATTTTATTTTTAATTTTTTTTTTTCAAATTTATATTAATAATTTTTGTTTTGCACAAAAATATAAAGTATTTATTCCAATATGAAATTAATCAAACTCTATAATATTTATTAATTTATTTTATTGAAAAATTATTTGGGGTGTTTCCAAACCTCTCGCACTTGCAATTGATACTCGCACTAAATCTGTCAAATCGCACTAAATTTAATAAATTTAATTTTGCGATATCTAGTGTACTTGAGATTAAAAATTTTGACAACAAATTAAGTGCGATTTGACAGGTTTAGTGCGAGTATCAAGTGCAAGTGCGAGAGGTTCGGAAACGCCCTTAATACTATTTTCAAATATGAAATCAATTTATTTAAATAAAAAAATTTATTCAAAGCCATTTAATCATTATAGCTAATTCGAATTAAAATTCTATTTGATTATAATCTGTGTACTTTGTTTGCATGTGTAGGTTGCAATATTTATCCATAATACTAGAATGGTATTTTTACCTATGTTTTTTTGTTTTTATTTTAAATCTGTATATCGAACATATTTGATATCAGATTAATTTAAGTAATCTGCTATTAAAAACAGTCTTAGAGCACTTTGCTTGAATCTGTGAGGGAATAAAATACACAGTTTATAACATAAAGATTTATATTTTAAAAAGAATAAAACTTTAATTTAAGTTTCATGAAATTTTGAAATTGATTTTTTCAATTAATCAATTTCAATAAATCACAATGAATTAAATACGAATAGGAACAGCAATTAAAATTGAAATATATAGAAAAGAGTTTGGGTAATTTAATATGGAGTATTATATTACGTATATATATATATATAAGTATATAGAGTTTTACGTAGAATTTGCATAATATTTTAGAGCATTATCAAACATTGTAAATAGACGTAAAAAATATTATGTAAAAGAAAATGGCTATGGTAATTTGATAACTCTAAACTCAACAATATGTATATGTCAATTATAATACGTATAGTAAAAATGCAAAATTAAAATTATATATTAAAATAATTAATTAAAAATTTAAAAGAGCTTTATATATTATAGTATAATATTCTAATTTAAATATTGTTATAGTGCTATCTTTAAAACGAACACAATAATTAATTCCTTACAAATTTTAAATAGCCATATCTCCTTAAGAATTCAATACTAAAGAAATTGTATTTTAAATTCTAAATGGAATTTAATTTATATACTATTTATATGTGCAATTAAAAAACAATTATTAATTATTCTTAACATTCTGTTAATATTATTATTATTATTATTATTATTATTATTATTATTATTATTATTATTATTATTATTATTATTTATATTATTATTATTATTATTATTATTATTATTATTATTATTATCATTATTATCAATATTTCTATTATTATTATAGTTTTCTTATTAAAATTTTGATTTTTTTCTGTTTTTTTTTTTTCATTTTATTTTTAATATTTGCAATTTAAATATTAAGTAATTATATAAATATACATACTTATATATATTTATAAAAATTAAAATTAAAGTAAATTTTCTGGTCGTAATTATATCTAGTTGTTATAAATATAAGTTCTTAAAATAGTTAAAACAAAATGAAATTTTTTTTTTTTTAAATTAATGATATTATATATATATATATATATATATAAATATTATTAAATAATTTTTAATTAAATATAAATAATGGTTATATTGTAATTTTATCTTAACTTGATTGTAATTGTTTTTAATTTTTATTAGGTATATAATATATTTTTTTTTTTTATTAATTTAAAATTTTTCGTGTTATATTTTAAATGATTTCAAAAATTTATAATAATTTAACAATATAAATTAATATAATTTTAAATTATAAATATATATATATATATATATATATAATATACACAAAATATTACTTTAATTTTCTCTTTAATTTTGTTTGATACTCAATAATTTAATTAAAAAAAAAAAAAAAAAAAATAATATTAATAAATAAATTTTAAAACAAGTTAAAACAAAAAAACAAAAAATATTAAATAAATACAATTTTAATATTCATACAAAAACAAAAACAAAAAAAAAACAATAATTTTAATTTAGATTTTAATGAAAATTTTTAATATTTTTCAAATTCAATATACAATTAAATCAAATTTATCAAAAATACATAAACATAATAATAAAAATATTTAGAAATTTATTAGAATATATATTAATTATGTAGAATTTGTTTTATTTTTTCATAATTTTCTGAATTATTTAGTTATTACAATTTTTTTTTTTTTTCTGTCTTAATTTAAATTTATTACAAGTTTTAAAATTATGTTTAAAATATTTTTATTATTATTATTAATTATTATTATATTATTATGGTAATAAAATTATTAACTAAAAAAAAAAAAAGAAAAAAAAACAATATTATTAAAATGATTTTTTTTGTTTTAATTATTTTTGTTTGTTTTTTATTTAAAATGGTTTCCTTATTTTCTCTTTTATTTTTTCAGTTTACTTTAATTTACTTTACAAATACTTGCCTTCTCAAAATAAGAACAATGAATTGATTTGTTTCTTTCAAAAATAGCGTTCCGTTATAATTATCAATGATCTGACAGTAAAAATAATTTTATTGGGAATTTAATTATGACTGAACAGCACTGTCATTATATCAAATAAATTTTAAATATCAAAAATCAATACATCAAAATTATGTTTCTATTAAATTTCCTGAGTTATGTATTGCAAAAAAAAAATTGAAAACTTTTACAATGTTTTGCATTCCATATCATATACTTACATACAATGTTTTACATTCCATATTGTATGTAAGCAATATTTTACAATGTCACAAATTGCGTATTGTATATAAAATGGGGTTTCGAAACGTAGGAAAAACAAATTGTGGGGTCGAACATCGAAAATACAGTATTAGAGTTTTCCTTACTTTAGTATATTAGTATATCCCACAACGAATTATACACAATGTAAATAGTTTCAAAATTGTTGCATATTGCTTCAACTTTGCGAAAGAAACAGAATATAGTATGTTATTGTAGATAGTACGTTATGGAGCATACTACATTGCAGTTGAAACGTTAATACATATTCCATTTTCGATGTGACGAGTGAAGTTAAAAATTTTTGAATGATGTTTGTAATACTTTATAAAATTGACTGCATTGTACATTAAAGCTTTAAAAAATTTCAAAAATATAAACTTTAATTTTGACATTTTAACGTCTGTCGTAAACATTTTTGTTACCATTCAGCTGGTTATGTCAATTTCTAATATTTTATTTATTTTATATATGTATTATGTTCGCTAGATGATGAAAAAGAGAACAATATCTACTTCAAGATAAAAAAATATTTTTTTAACTATTCTAAAAATAAGGGCTTAACCATGAAAATCTATTGCGCATAGACTTTATTCTAATAGAAGTCAATTTTCGTTAACAACATCATTCATTTCTATTCAATTCAGCAGACTTTCATGATTGGTTACTGATACTTATCGTCAACTACATGTAAACTGATACTTATAGTCAACTACATGTAAACACAGTATACTAAAAATATAACATGTAACATATATCGTACTTTGTTTATTATATTTTATATTTGTCTCTTTCTATCACATATATTTATACTATGTATATTATATTTTAACTATGTAATAATTGAACTTATTATTATTCACTTTTCTGTAATAAACTTTGATAAAGTAAACAACAGTTACTAAAATGCATTCATATTTTAATAATAAAAATTAATTTAATTAAGTTTTATATTTAATATTAAACTTATTCATTCTTAATCGATGTTTTATCATGTTTTATGACAAGCGAACGCAAAAAATCGTTTCTCAAAATACCATCATAGAATACCATAAATATATATTTGTACATTTTTTCATTAAGTTGGGCGTATGGGTAATGGCAATTAGGTAATGAACGGGTTAAATATATTTTCAATTTTTATTTTTTATTTATTTATTTTAGGACTTAACATTAATATATTAATATTTCAATTCCTTTAGACCCTTATTTAATATTATCTATTCTTAAAGATAGATTTTAATTTTATTTTTTTGCTTATCATAGTAATATTAAAATAAATTTACATAATTATTGTGTTCTTAATTAATTTACAAAAAAAAAAAAGATAGCACTTAAAATACAGTCAAATTACTTAATATTCCTGTTCTAAAAACAGGAACATACATATGTATTTTATCAGTTAAAAGTTAAGAGTATTTGGAATGAAAATTTTTTGTAAATTTAATTTTTAAAAAATATACATACATTTTTCACTTAGTACTTTTATATAAAGATATAATTTAAAAACTATTTTAATACATTTAATTAAAATTCATTTTTATTTTTATTGTTGGCAGAACAAAATTTGTTAAAATTAACAAATAAAATATATTTTCTGCAAAAAACACGGTTGCTTGAATATGTGCTTTTTTGCATACTGCTGCAATGCAATTTTTAATTTAAAACTGCAAACTAAATTTACGAATACTTTAAAATATGCGCAGACTGCTCGCAGACTGCTGAATTGACTTTTGAAGTTTAATAACAGTTTCGTATCGTGCAAAAACAAAATTATCAATTCAAAAATGACATTCATTAGTATTTTTTAAAAATAATCAATTTTGCGTATTTTTATTAAAAATTAATAAAAAAAAATGGATTATTTTTTAATGATTAATTAATCTATTATTATTTTTTAATGTATACTATTACAAATATTAAAAATCAGGTAAATAATAATTTTTCAATATCAGACATTTTGTTTGACAATCTGACATTAATTTTAAATTTGCAAGAAAAATTTCAATACTGCATAATTACGTCAAAAATTCTGCATGTTTTAAATTGTAGTTTTACTTTAATACTACTTTTGCAATTTGCTCTTTCAAGAACATGAACAATATACTTTTGCAGTTAATTAGGTTAAAACTAAGTTAAAAATGAATTTTCGAAAAAGCTCTAACGTCAATCTGCACAAAATCTTATTATTTTGAATTTAAAAATACTCCTTCAACGCAAACTACTGTTATAATAGACTATTCAAGTAAAGTTGAATACAAAAATCCAACTGAGGTGGGCTTTCAGCTAAGATTAAAGAGATACGATATAAGCAGAGTGATGGTAATGGAGATATGGTAATACTATGTAATACTCATTTTTTAAACTTGAATAATTTTTATACTTTAAAATCACTTTTTTAATACAATTTTTTGTTTTTAATTGAATTTAATTTAAATTTAAACATTTTACAAAAATCAAAACAGTTTTTAAATTAAAAATATGTACAGTAATTTACTACACAATTTAAGTTATTTAAACGTAAAGAAACACATATAATGTTTTTTTTTTTGTGTTTTGTTTATTTTCTGTATAAAACTTTGACAACCTAAAGTATAATTGACAACTGAAATAAACTAAAAATATGCTTCGCTAATGTTTGTACATGCATATACGGTATTAGCACAAATAAGTGATATTATATAAATATAAATATAATATAATTACTATCTGTGGTATTAGCATATCTTTATATTCTCTTTAATCTTAGCTTTACACAGCTGTCATCTAAAGAATAAAATATTTTGTTAAAATGAAATTTTTACAGTTGTTAGAATTTCTCTGCAGAGAAATATTTGAAAAGCCAAATATTAACTGTCATCAGAAGAATAAAATGTTATAAGTTGAATTTTTGCCAATTGTAGACAGATTTCTCTGCAGAATTTTTTTTTTAAAAACCACCTTAAATTGTTTTTGATGTGCAGAAAAGTTTTGCGAATAAAGAGAATGTTTAAATTCATGCTATGTCTGTATGTTTACTTTTATTTGCAAAAATTTGCAAATGAGAGCAAAAATCGCGTGATCATAAAATTCTGCTAGAATAGATAAAATGTTCTCTTTTGCAAACAAAAATAAAAACAATACGCAAAATTTGCATACATTTATCCAAATTTTTTTATGTCAAAAATTAAGTGATTTTTAGATTATGAGATTTTTTTAAATTTGCATTAATTTAGTAATTTTCTGAAATTTTTTGTAAAATTATTGAATGTTTTTGTTGAAAAAAATTAAATTAAATAATTTTTCGTGGTTTTGGTCTTTTTGTCGGTAAAAAGTTATATAAATAAGTTTTCAGGTTAGGTATACAACTTTTTATTTAATTTAGGTATACTACTTTTTATATGAAAAATATTCTATTGACATTTAAAACAACAACAAAAATTTGACAGTAAATTTTGCAGTAAATTTTTACAAATAGAAATTTCATTTGCAAAAATTTATTTAAGAGAGACCTCTGACGTCACGTTTTAAACATAAAATTCTCTTAAATTTGTCAAAAATTTGTAAAGAGCGTGCAAATAAAAAAGTAAACATACAGGAATTTGGATAAATTTATATAAATTTATATAAATTTGCGAGTTAACATACAGACCAACTGATTTTATTGTTTACTATTTGTAAAATTCAATCGTTATGTTGATCGTCAATTGATACTTTTTGCATTAACACAGACTAAAGCTAAAAAAACAAAAATAAAAAACAATTTTTATTGATATCAAAAAAATTCAACGTATGTATGTATGTATTTAAAACTTGAAAAGGGACATAATTATAAATTGAAAAACTGATGAGTATATTGCAAAATTCAATTACTGAATTTTTACAAAAACAAAAAGAAAAAAAAATTAAATAAATACAATATGTACTTAAAACTGTCCATCCTCTTGCTTTCAATAATTTCTATTGTGAATAAATTATATATTCTTATGCTTTACATTTACATATATATATATATATATATATATATATATATATATTCATTCAGAAATAAATACATATATATGTGTATATATATATATTTAAAATATGTACTTAAATGTTAATTACCTCCACTTTGTAGATGCCTTAAACACAGTGCCTATTTTATGTATTAAAAAATTTAAAAAATTAAATAAAAACAAAAATAATTAAAACATAAATAAAAATAAAATAATAAATATTAAATTAAAATCAAAGAATATTTCTGAAAAACAATTAAAATTTAATTGTCTTTTAAAAAATGAAAAACTTAAAAATTTTCAATATTTTAGGTCCTCATTGCTGATTGAAAAAATATTTTAAATATTAATTTTGCAATTTTATTTGTTTTTTCTATAGTAAAAAAACAATTTTTGAAAATAAAAACTTCCACTTTTTATAAATTGAATTAAAATATAGCTTGTTAGGACTATTTAAAAAGGTTTGGTCCAATTTAATGAAATCAAAGTATATTGATATAAACTTCAAAATTTTTAGTATTTCGCTTCAGTGTGTTTCACAAAACAATGTCGAATCATCATTGAATAATTATAGAATCATTCAGCCCAATTTCATGCTCTTTAGTGTTAATTTCAGAGTATATCCTAAGATGATTAAACAAGTCAAATCATTGAATAATTATTATAGAATCATTCAGTCCCATTTCATGCTCTTTAGAGTTAATTGTGGAGTGTATCCTAAGATGATTAAATTAGTCTAATCATTGATGAATAATTATTAAATCATTCAACCCAACTTCATGCTCTTTGGAATTAATTTCAGAATATATCCTAAGATAATTATACTAGTCAAATCATATTGATGAATAATTATTAAATCTTTCAGCTCAATTTGATGCTCTTATAAAAGTTAGCTACAGAGTGACACCTGAGATGCCAAAATCGGTCGAATTATTAAATACTTTTTTTTAAAAATAAAATCAAAAAATATTTAATTTTTAGAAAAGAGTTTAAATTAAGTTTTTTTCTTACCTATTTATTATAGGTTCTGGATACTTCTATTGGTCATAGAGTAGATTCTTATAATACAAAAAAAAAAATTTAATTATATAGATTCAATATCTTAAATTAAATTTTTTTTTTATGATATCAAAAAAATGAATTCGACACGAAAGCAATCTTTAAGTTCTCTCTTACAACAATTGAAAACATTTTAGAAGTCATGTTTTAGATTTATCCGATTCATTTCATTAATTTCTTCCCAAATTCTATACATGCTTTGTAGCATCAATCCCAATCCAATAAGTTAGTAAAATTCATTTTAATTAATTAAAATATTCTGAGAGTTACTCAAATGGCATTTTTAAAATGATCACGATTGAATTTGACTATATTGCCATTTTTATCATGTTATTTCAACTGCTTAAATATAATTAACTCTTATTATATTATACCTTGACCTCAAATTTAACTAAACGGTTTCTTAAATCTTATTATAACACTTTCTAAAATATGTATTTTTATAAAACAGAAATTTTGTTTTTTCACTTACTTTAAAATAAACTTTAAAAAAATATATAACAATCATTATTGGTCCCTGTCGTCATGCCTGTAGGTCACACTCAATGTAATAATGAGTTTAAAAGATCAAAATATAGCAATGAGTTCAAAATTAAAATAAATTCGACTTAAAAAAATTAAATTTAAAAATAAAAAATAATAAATAAATTAATTTAATATTATAATAACAAAAATAAGTCCTGCTTCATATAAATTCAATTAAATTCAAATAACAAAATACAAATGAAAACAAAATATAATATTACAGATATATAAAATTATGTTGTTTTTGAAAAAAATTGTTTTGATTGATATTTAGATTCACAGGTGTTTTATGTTATAAACACAATATCTGTGAGTATTTATTAAAATGATACATATTGATTTTTTGATTGATTTTTATAACTCACAGATGTTTTTATAACATCTTGATATAAGTTATAGAATCAATTAGAATTGAATATCAGGAATTGTATAGTTAGTTGTTTAACATTACAATATCAGTATCCACTGATGAGTTCAAGTTGTGTTAGATGAACGACACACTTTTTTAATAGTTATTATAAGATATCTGTAATAATAATATTATCTTTTATAAATTGATAATCTGATTATGCATAATCATCAAAAATATTTATATTCAGATTCCCCGTAACATTATCAATGAGAAAAATTAATTATCTCATTAAAAATGTACTAAAATAGAAGAAAATAACAAAATAAAAATAATGTACACAGAGAAAAATTAAATGTGGTGTCAGTCATATTTTAAAAATAAAATAAAATGATTATTAATAGAAATACATAATATAATATACATAAATTAATATATCAAATAATAAAATTGTGTTGTATTAAATGTAATGAATGGTATTGTTTGTTGCATACAAAAAAAAAAAAAACAAAAATAAGAATAAAAGAACAAAATTTTAATGTGTTAATAGTATTTAAATTTATGAAAATATTATCAAATTTAAATACTGTCATGGGAATATAATTGACAGATTATAAAACAAAAAAAAAAATTAAATTCAAATTGAAAAAATAAAATTTAATTATACAAAAAATCTTTAAGCTTTAAAATGAAAAAAAAAAAAAAATCCTTTTTATACATGTACATACAATACAAATTTCACTATATTAATCTAAATATACTACTACATGTATTATACATATACAAAATTATATAAAATTGTATATACATAATATCTGTATATATATATATATATATATATATATATATATATATATATATATTTATATATAATTAAAGTAATTGGAGAAATTAGTAGAGAAAAACAATTGTAGTATTATAAATTTTAGAAAATTAAAAAACACAAAAAGAAAAATTACACTGACAAAAATAAATCTCTATATATATATATGTGTATATATATATACAGATGTTGTTATTATTCGCACAGGGTTAAGTTGCCTCTAAATAATTTAACTAAAATTAAATATAAAAATAGAAATATAAATAAAAAAAAAATCTAATAAGATTTATTTTAAATAAATAAGTAAATAAATAAATAGAAGACAACACATATAGACACGAAAAATAATTCTTCGTATAAAAAAATTTATAATTATAAATAAAAAAATTTTATTAAAATGTAAATATTTTTATTTTTTTCTAAATGAAAATTTAAATTATTGTTTTAAATTATGTGGCATTTTAATACAGTATTTTATTTTAAGATAATTCAAAATTTTGTATTAAACATTTTTAGAAAACAATTTGTGACAGTGTTTTTTGACAAAGCCCGAAAATAATAAATAGTATTGAATATGAAATTCAAAACAACAAATAAGGGTTGCCGAAACTAAGCCAAAGCTTTAAAATTAAATTTTGGAAAATCTTGGACGGAACGGAACGTATCCAAAAAAAACTGTTATTAGGAATATATTATTTTACAATTTGATTTTCTTTTTTAATTGAAAAGCTATATCTCTAAAATTATGAAGGACTTCGAAATATTTAAATATTCCTTACAGTTTCATTTTCAACAAAATTGTAATGTTCAACCAAAATAAATCACAAAAAATTTTCTCGCAATATCTATAAAACTATTGGAGTGGATGCAACCATAAAGCAACTATATACATAGAGTATTCACGCATAGCAAAAAATGTCAGTCAATTTTGTTAATTTGAAATTACCCCTAGAACGTATTTGGACTCATTTCGTAAAAATATAATCGTATTTTTAGTTTTGTAAAATCAAATTGAATTTTTTTTTTTTTAATAATATTATAATTACTCTTCTTTGCACTAAGGACGCATCTAAGTTGAAAAAATTTAAAAATTGTTATTATGTTTTTTGAATATATAAACAAAAATAAAAAAAGACAAACAAACATTTTTTTTTGTAACATATTGTACATATGCCCAGTCCATACATCGACTGACACAAAAAATAAAAAAAAAACAAAATAAAAATAACCAGAATAAAAATAAAATTAAATACGATCAACTCAAAAACTGTCTAATTTTTTTACTCTACGTGAATCATCTATGTATATATAATTTCTGGTCCTATGCAATGACATTTTATTAGATTATGTATACACCTTGTGTATAGAAAAACTCTTTGCACAGCAATCGCGTAAAAAATATGGAATTTGATACTCCCCCTAGCTTATAAATTGTACATGTTATAGTCGAATGTTTGATCATTCGACTACTGTGTTTGAGGTAACTGTATTCGAATTTTTTTTTTGTTCTACATTTAATTTTTTAGATTTAATTATATCTGGACTCTTGGGTGACTGTTAGTTCTGTCAAAAAATATTTCTATACACAATAACAGTAACTTAGTAATAAACTTGCATTGTATATAGCTAAAATTAAATCATTTGTATTGCATATGTTAATTTTGCAAAAAAATTTTAATTAATCAAAAATGATTTGAAATTGAAAAATTTGAGTTATCATAACACGAACTGTATTTACGAATATATATAATATATACTTATATGATATGATGTATATTATATTAAATTAGTTATTTTATTGTTGTTTAAAATGTTTAAAAATAATTTTATTTATTGTTCAAAAATTTTAATGCCATTTTATTTTATAAATATACATTTTTTACATTTTTTGCGCTTTTGCGATAAAATTCAGGACATCAGAATAAGGAACAATTTTTTTTTTAGAAAAATATTAATGAAAGCGCTTAAAAATTATAAGAGAAAATTAATGGAATAAATTTTATGTATAATGTATTTATGTATAGTACACATATATTTAAATATATTATTACAGTATATTATATATATGTATATTAAACGAAAATAAAAAATCAAATGATTGTAGAAAATTTTTTCAGTAAATCGGTTTCACTTTTCTATAAAAATTAAATCATCCTAAAATTTGGATAAATTTTATTATAATTTTTTTTTTTTTTTTTGAAAAAAAAGAAACAATCTTTACTCAGTAAAAAATTATTTGAAACGTTACAATAAAAAGCCCTGTCTGCAAGCACTGATGAAGGGATTAAGTTGCTTCCGAAATATCGGTATTGACAAAATGAAAATTAATTTATGAGTGAAAGGAAAATTCGACTTTTAATTGCAAAAGGTAAATAATTTTATTAATTATACAAAAATAATTTAGAGACTTTTAAATTGAAATTGAAAATATCTTTTTTTTTTTTATTATGCAAAATGAATATGCCGAAACACCACAACGAATTCCGAAATTTTTTTTTTTATCAATCTATTTTATCTAATCATATTTTTCATTTCAAATACAATCTATGTATGTATTTAAGCTTTAAACTGTTCACTATGTATGTATTTAAGCTTTAAACTGTTCACAGATTTTACCTAATTACTTTAATGGTATGTTAACCCCTACTGTGGCATAAGTCAGAATTATAGATTTTAACGAAACGAAATATATTCATTTTGAAATACCAGTTTGTTTGCATAGGGTTTTGATTATGAATTTTGACATGTCATTTTTTTATATATCTAATATGAAATTTTCCAAATCACATTATCCAATTTTTGATTTGTTGTTGGGTTGTCGTGACTTGTTCGCGGCTATTTGTTATATCGCGGAGTTATTTGTTACATCCCGGTTTACGGTAATTAAGTTACATATTTGTTTATTCATTGTTTGACACATTTCACACAAGTTTTGACAAAAAAAAAAATTAGATTAAGGGTGATGATGCCTCTTAAGTTAACTAAGGGGTCAATCATAAAAGTCTATTAACATTAGACTTTTTTCTAATAAATAAGTCAACAAAAATAAGTCATGCAATCATGAAAGTCTACTGAATACAATTGACTTGACTATAAAAATGTTTCCATTGTAGAAAAAATTTTCATAATATATTCTTATTTCTTCAAAACCAACAGAAAAACTGTGGCTGACTTGAAATTGTCAACTCAGTGAACTTATAACAACTCAATAGACATTAATTGAAAAAAATCAAAGCCCGGTAGACTTTCAAAATTGACCCCATATTCTAACTGTGACATATCTTCATATATAAATTATAGTTATTGAATTAAATTGACTAATTTGAAATTACCCTGGTTTGTGTCTTTGAATTAGACAACTCAAAAATAGTTTCTATAATTGATGACAATTCATTAAAAACATACTTTAACTTAAAATTAATTAATTTATACACTTATACATATATATATATATATTTTTTTTAAAATAATTTACATATTTTTAATTGATAAAAAAAGTGTATAGAAAAAAATGTTTGTTATAAATTTCAACATGATTATGTCAAATTTTAAGGTCAATTTTGTTAAAAATTTTGTAATATAAAATTTTCCGCAAACAATTATACCATAATATCTTATTGTAGCAGTAACAACTATCTTTGAGTAACTAATTTTTTCAAAAAACTTATGGCAAAAGATGTGAATAACTTGGAATACTGGGACAGGCATCATAATGTTCTCTCTCGATCCAAAATAAAAGAACAAACATTTTACATAAATATTTTAATTTAAATCGCGCTTCAACTGGTACCTTATATAAAAATTGCAAAATTTTGTCAATTTTAAATTATAAATATTGCATAATTCAGAAGGAAAATTGAAAAATATATGTACACTTATATTTAAAGACTTATTCCATTAATATAATATTAGTAACAAAAAAAAAAATGAATTAAAAAATAACAAAAATAAAAAAACGAAAAAATATAAAATAAGAAAAAAAAAATATGTTATGTATGTAGGTATTTTAGTACAGCAGCTTTATGTAGATTAAAATCTTGATTTAATTCAAGAATTTTAATTAAAGCGGTCATGGGACCACCAATTTTTCAAAAACTATAAAACAAAAAGATTAAATTTAATTTAATTGAAATTAAATTAAAAAAAAAAAAAGAAACAAAAATCATTATAAATAGAAAATTTTTAGATTGAAAATTATAAAAATAAAATTTATATATTTCATAAAATTGAATATTATATGAGAATTTTGATGAATAAAAATAAGTAAGTAATGTTAAAGACTTTATACCAAGAAAAAAAAAAACAAATAAATAAATAAAATAAAATAAAAAGTTATTATAAATTAAATATATATAATTATTATTTAATTTTTTTTTTAATTTTAATTCAATTAATTTTATACAATATATCATTAGAAAAGAAAAATTAAAAATTAAAAACAAAAAAATACATTTAAAAAGCACAAATTATTATAATAGTATAAATAAAAAAATATTAATTAATTAAATTAAATTAAATAAAAGAAAAAAAAAACAATTTTTAGTAGCTGAAAACGCTTAAATTGTATTTAAAAACTATTTTCCATCAATTTTATTAAATTAATTTTTATTATTTATTTATTTGCCAATATTAATTAAATTTTATTTAAATTGTTAATTAATAAAAAGCTAGAGCTATCAGCATACATTTAACTTTTATTAAATTATATTATTTGTTTTGAAAAAATAATAATAATGTTATTTATTTTTAAATAAATTCTATATAAATTTAAAAAATATTCTTTGTTTATTTTTTTATTTATTTAACTTAAAAATAAAAAACAGAATATTCTTTAAATAATGATTGGGACAAAATAATAAAAATTTTTTTTGGTAATTTTATTATTTATTTAAATATTAATTCGGTAGTAACAATACCATACAACATAGTTCCCATAAAAAGAGCTCTCATAATAATTAACGTTTAACTTTGGTTCATTATCCTCATCAATATGTTATTTAAACCCTTTAGTAAAGCTTCAAACTGATCACAAATTTTCTATACTTCATTAAAGGCCCCCATAAGGTCAAGGGGCCAAAAATTAGTTGTTTATATTCTAAAATAAATGTATTTATTAAAAATTTATAATAATAAATTAATAAATACATTTATGAATAAAATTGTCACTTACAATACATTCTCCAGGTTTTGGGGTTTTGTCTAATATTTTTACCATCAAAGAAGATAAAAAAACATACGAAATGATTTGAGAGCTCTTAAGGATATTTTATTAATGCTAGCTAAATATTAAATTAGGTGTTAATTAAACACAAAAAATACAACTTACTTGTAAAATCATTATTATTAAATTGTCATTTTAAACGTTACGTTATTTTTTTTTATATAATTTTATTAAAAATTTAAAATAAGAAAAACAAAATAAAAACGCTTTAAAATTTTTGCTTCCTATATAATTTGTTTTTGTTATATAAATGAATTTTTAATAAAAAAATAATTTTTAAAATTTAAATTAAAAAAATTAAAAAAAAAAGGTTATATTACCTAAAATAAATGAGAAAGTAAATTGTACAAGATTATGTAGGAAATTGAATAATAAAATATTAAATAAATAAAAAAAAAAGATACTGTACTCCTATAATATAGTACTTTATATAGTATATTGATATATAATTATATAACATATATATATAATATATATATATAAATAATTCACTGATTATACACATGCATATTAAATATATTTACACAAATAGTAAATTACATAAATATTTATATATATATATATAATTGTATATGTTTAAATGTTCAATTTAAAAACAAATAAACAAAAATAAATTAAATATCATGTATTATAATTTTTAGAATAAAAATAAATATTTTAAAACAAATATTTAAAAAAAAAAAAAAAACAATGTCGATAAAAAATTATATACACTCAAAAAATAAAATTAAAAAAGAAATATATTATATTAAAATAGTATATATATATATATTAAATATTAAAATTGTTTACTCCCTTCTTAAAAGTATCCTCGCCCAAAATAAATGTTCAAATATTAATGAAATACAAAAAAAAAAGAAAAAAAAACATTTACGAAAATTAATTTAAATTAAATTAAATTTTAAAAGTGGAAACTAAATTAAAAAAAAAAATAATAAAATTCAATGCAAAAACTGAACAAATATTGCAACTACTGTGGTAATAATAAAAATATAAAAAAAAAAAAACAAAAGTACATAATATTATTATAAATAAAAGTAAATAATAAAATTACATAGTATATAAAGAAAACCAAATATATTTATAACTGTAGATATTTTAATTTAAAATAAAATAAATAAAATAATGAAATATATAAAAACAAATCCATAAATAAATAAATAAATATAAAATAATACATAATATTATCTTGTAGATAATTATATATATAATATAATTTATTATAAAAACAAACAAAAATTTTACTTAGTGTATAAACAACACATTGTATTATTTACAAACAAAAAAAAAATAAATAAATAAATAAATTACATAAAATTAAAGAATAGAAAAACTATATAAATAAATACATATTATATAATATACTATATATATACAATTACATATTAAACAATATATAATAAAGAATTTTAAAGTATAAAAAAAAATAGACAAAAAATTTGTTTATTTTCTTTACTAATTAAGAATACCATATGAATAAGGTATTTATCTTTTTTGAAATTTATTCAAAAATAGAAAAAATTAAAAAAACACACAAAAATAGAGAAAAAATAATTTAGAAAAACATAAAAGGCAAAATAATTTTATAGTTTCTATGTAATGATAGATGTATGCAAATAAGAGAAAAGAAAAACAAAAAAAAAAAAAATAAGAAAATAAGATAATATTTATAACAAAAATTTTAATTTTAATAAATGAAAAACCCTTTTAAATACACTAATATTATTATGTACATATAATATATAGTAACTAAAAGAACATACAAAAAATCATTGATTAAAAGACCATTTCAAATTTGTATAATAAGAGATGAATATTTTTTAAGTAAATTTCTCTTCAACTTAAAATTTGTGTTGATGGTTTTCTAAACTTACTTTATTTGTTAAATTAATTTCCGAAAACTTTGATTAATATATTTCTTATATTGCAATTTTAGATTTTCAAAAATATTTTCTACAAATACGCAGCTGTCAAAATTAAAACCAATCTGTCAAAAAAAAAATAAATTCTTTTCAATTGTCTTCAAAATATTATGTATGTATTTTTTTTTTTTTTTTTTTAATTTAACAAACTAAAAACAATTAAACTTGCAAAAAAAAAAATTAAATTATAAATATTCATCTTCTTATTATTTTAATCAATGATTCAAACAACTTACATAACTATTATTGTGTATTAAAAAATAGTTAAAAATAATGCAAAAAAGAAAGATAAAAAAAATATACAAATTTACTAAAATAACTGTCAATCCATTCTCACCTTCCCCTACATCTCTCTTTCGCACTATTTCTCATGCAAAATAATATAATTTTAAGAAATCAGATTCATATACAAATTTAATTTAGGATGTCAAATAAGTTAAAAAAAGAAATAAATAGGAAAACAATTAAATTCAAAATTGCATGAATTATTTATGTAAAGCAAAAACAAAAAAAAAAAAACAAAAAACACAAAAAAAGTAATACATAATTACACTTATATTGAAAAAAAAAAAAAAAAAAAAACAAAAATGTTTAAAAAAATTGTAAATGTGAACCCGAATATGAAATAAAATCAAATATATATGTATATATATATATATATTATATTATACAAAATGAAAAATAATAAAAGACTTTTAATTTTCTGTTTTGGTATTTTAGATATTATTGAAACATACTTATAAGTATATTATACATATAGCAGAAGAGAAATGTTGTTTTCACTCATTCATAAAATTACCAAAAATAGAAGTCGTAGACAGGTAATATAAAAGGAAAAAAACTAGAGAAATATTTATTCACCAGAAGAAAAAAAGCTTAGAACAGTAATCTGGGTAGGTATACTGAGAAGTTCGTCGTTGCAGCATAGGACATCAACTTACCTTCTCCACTATTTATTTTTTAGTCTTGTGCATTGCTCTTGATTCCTATGATGCAACCACAGACTTTAATTAATTCAAAATTTAATAATTTACTAATAAACCATTTTAAAAATCTTCTATAACTCTTCAAGTCTTCATCAGTGTATTAAGTTTGAGTATTTGAATACTGTTCTAGTTCGCTTTTATAATTGTTGAGAAAGTTGTATCAAACTTCTTAGATTTAAATATACCTATATACAAATTTAATTTGATTTTTTATTGAGACTAGGCGAAAAGTCTGGTGGTTGGGAACTATAATATCCATAACAGTAGTCACTTTTTATCCCATATAAAGTATAAAGAGAAAGGGGGTGACTCAAAAAAGAACTTCTACGATTAAAACTTGTGAACTTGACGATTTAGAGGATATATTATGTATATCTACATAATGGTTTAATTTAAAATAATAAGTAAAGACAATCACAACCTACTATAGGAGGCCATCGAATTTGAAATAAATTTAAAAAACTTGATTGTCTATAATAATATTTAATGTCTTAAGCTTATAAAACATTTTTTTTTTTTTCATTAAAATAAAACAGAATAATTATTTTTTTTTTTTAAATTTTCATTCATATTTTATTTTTTTTTTTTTTATTTTCAATCATTTTCTTTTTTTTTTTTTATATATATCTTACAATTATTATTTATATATATTATGTATATATATAATAAAATTTATGTATATATATATATTAATGTATATATTATTATTTACAATATTTAAAATTAATTATTATTATTTTTTAATTAATATAAATCATTTTGGTAAATAAAATTAAAATAGAAGACGGTGTTAGTTATTTAAAATTTATTTATTTTTTGTTTTTGTTTTTTATTCTATTATTAAATTAAAATCTTAATAAAGATTTTTTTTAATATATCTAATTAAAGTGAGTGAAATCAATTTAAAAATTTGAAAATGTGAAATTCAAAAATGAGTTTTATTTTTATTTATTTTTTGTTAGTTTTGTTGTATTTTTTTAGGTTAAAATATTTTTTAAGGTTATGTTTTAAAGCTTTTTTAAAAAATTGTTTTTGTATTCATATTTTTTTATTGTTTTTTTTTTTCTAAAATTGGCTTGGTGTTATAATATAAATTATTTTTCTACTGTGTTGAAGGAGGATTGATTGAGAAATTGTTTTACTTTTTTTTTTATAATAATTTGGTAATAATTAAAATTGAAATAAAGTAATAAAATAAAAAAAAATTCAATGTAATAAAACGTCAATTTACTTAAAAAGTCTAAATTGATTATTATATAAATAAATCACAAATTGTATTTGTTTTTGGGAAAAGTATGATGATTTAATTGAAAATATAAATTAATACTAATTTCGGTTGTAAAATTAATAATTTCTACGTTTTCGAAATGTATAGGAAACATAAAGCTGTTTAGATCTGAAAATTTTTGTCACAGTTTAAAATTTATGAATTTCTCGACTTAATTTAGATTCATGACTTCCCATAAAACTAATATTTTCAACAAATGCAAAATATAATACGAGCATTTCAACTTACAACTCTTTTTTTATTTAAATTGCATCAAGTTGAAAAAATGTTTACCCTTCATTGATTTATAAATCCACCTATCATTGAATTAAAATTAAAAATTAATTTAAAAAATATAAATAATATTGAAAATGAAGCTTAGGTTGTTTCTTAAACCCAATTTACTAGAAAAATCAAACATAATTAAAATGCGGAAGGTGTTTAATTGTGATTTAATAAAAACTTTTAATAAGTAGAAAAATGACTAGAATTTAAATATTCAAAATTGCATAAATAAAAATTGTGTTCTTCTAAAAATTAAATTCTTTTGAATGTGGACGAGTGTGTGTTAAAGCAAATTTTCTTTTTTTTAATTTATCAATTACGATATGATTATAAATTATTAGAAATTTAAATTATTTCGCCATATCAAATCGTAATTTTGAATCACAAAAGAATACTTTAAATTCTTACACAACCCTACTAATTATGGAATTTAAAATGGAATTTCTTTGAAAATTTTTTGTTTTTTTTTATCGCAAATTCTAATACATTTTATTGTAAATTATATTTAATTTGAAGTATAAAGTTTAAATTATTATTTTTTTCTATATTTAATTCGTTAACTTTGCGGGATTGCATATTAAATAAATTGTTTTTATTTTAAATGTGCGCAGTATTTATTTTTTGTTTATTTGTTTTTATTTATTTTATTCATTTTTTTATTCATAATTTTATATTCAATTTTTTGTTGATTTTTTTTTTGTTTTTAATTTTTTTTATTTATTTATTTTTACTTAATTGTTTAAAGGAGAAGAGCACATTGGTCAAGATTATAAATTACAAAAAAGCACAAAATAATTCTGGTCCTGAATTTAAAAATTTTTACAACACATAAAATATTAATTATTATTATAATCTTGATACAAAATCAAATATATTTCTTTATTATTTAATTAAATTGGCACTTTTCAAAAAACAATAATAAATTTTTTAAAATATATATTTTCTAATTCTTCATACAATGTGAAGCAAAAGATAAAACTTTAAACTTAAAAATAATATAAAAGAATAAAATAAACTTTAAACAGAATATAATTTATAAATTAAAATTATAAATTAAATTAAATAATTAAAAGTTGGTAATAAAAAAAATTATATGTTAGTTAAGGGAAGTAATTTTTGTTTGTGTGAACATTTGAATTAAAATTAAAGTCTTTTTGATTGCTTATATTTTAAACCACCCTTTGCAAGTAAAAGCACTATTATTATATTAATATTCTGTATGGTGTTGTACCTATAAAACCTACAAATAGTACATTCACCCTACACGAAAAACCAAATAAAAATAATTAAAATTAAAACTAATTGAATTGCTAGATTTTAAACTTTTAATGTTTTATAAAGAACATATTATGTATTATAAAACAGATTATTTTTAATTAATAATTTAAATCTTTAAACCGAACACTTAAAATTGAAGTTGAAAATTAATATTACCAACAAATATACTTTTTTAAAATTGAAACGAAAATCCCACTGAAATTATATAATAATAAACTTAAAAATTTATATTAAATTTTGTGTTAATAATAACTTTTTATGTATATGTTAACTGCATTAGAAAAAAAGGACAAATTTTTATTTGGTTTTTTGTATTATAAAGTTTTGTTGGAATTTTTATTTTGAATTACTATTTTAAAAATATTTTTTTTTACTGTTAGACAAAGAATGAAATTTTTAAATTAGAAATTTAATTTGTTTTAAAATTATATAAATTATTAACTTAATTCATTTATTTTTATTCTTATTTCAATTCACATTTAATTTATATAATATATAATAAACAATACATATGTATATCTACCTAGCACCAAATTCCATTCAAAATTTTGAAGAAAATAATAATTTTACTACATATAACTTCATTTTTTTTTTTTTTAAATAAAACAGGTATTAAAATTTAATCAAATTTAATATTTTTTAATATTCATTGGAGTATTCATTTCACTATGTAGTTGATTCGCGATTATCGTAATCTTCATAAATCCTTGAAATTATCGTAGTCATCTTAATCATTGTGAACTTTAGAGTTGTCATTCAGTTGTCGTAATCGTTATGTCAATTTTAATTAACTTTAGCTTTTTATTAAAAATAATAATAATTACACTGCTCTACCTTATTTGAAAACTACGAAAATTTAAACAAATATAATTTAAATCAATAATAATAATAATTATAAAAATAATAATTATAATAAAAATAATAAAAGAAAAATTAAATAAAAATAAAAATTTATTTAACTAATTATATTATGTTATATTATAATAGGCTCGTATATTTTTAATTTCTTTTTACATATTTATAATTAATAATAACTAATCTAAAAAATTATATAGTATTTTATTAATGTTTTTTTTGTTGTTGTTATTTTCAATAATGTTTTTATCTAGGTATGTTTAATTATTTATGCTTTTATATGTATTTAATTTTTTTTATAACTTTTAATAAGTTTGTTTTAATTTCTGAAATTAAACATTCCGTCTTTTAATATAATAGTTTTGTATATTTTACTTTATACCTTCAAATATTTATTATTATTTTATTTTTTTCATTTTACAGCTTTTTGTATATTTTTTTTTTTTTTTTGCTTTTTCTTTTTTAACTAATAATATTATAATTTATACTTTTTTGGGATTTTATATTGAGTGTTTTTCATTTTTTATTTAAATTTTTAGCATTTAACTTTAAGCTTAGTTTTATTAGAAAATATAAATGGTATATAGAATATAATGAAGTAAATTGATATTTTTCTTCTATTTTACTTTTTATTGTTTTTAATTTAGTTAATTACAATGAATTATATCTTCTTCTTTTTTTGTAATTTAATATATATTTAACATATATATATATATATATATATATATATATATATATATGTTTAACATATATTTTAATTATTATATATTTATACATATATATATTTACATATATATATACATATAATTATATAAATACACGTATTAATATATATATTTTCATATTCTATTTTTCGAGTTTTGTTCTTTATCACTTTAAATACATAATTTGAAATTATATTAAATGGTTTTGTTTTTCTAAATCGATTGTTTAACAATATTATAATTTTCTCTTTTTTTCTTAGAGAATGATATGAAAACCAAGTTATTTTTTTATTTTTATTCAATTAATTATTATCTATATAAAATTAAATATTTTAATAAGTTTGTTTTAAGTGTAATTATAAGACAATTAAAAAAAATTCATTTAAAAAAAATTTAATCAAATTTTAATACAAAAAAAAATGGGTTCAAAACATAACAATAAATTTTTCAATTAATACTTTAAATTTACTATCTTTTATTCTCTTTTTCTTGTAAATAAAGTCTCTGACTAAGTGGATTTGTATATATCCAATTTTCTCCAACAGGTTTGAAAAACTATAATAAAAATATATTATTTTAATATAAATTGTTATATAAAGTAAATAAAATAAATAAATTGTACTACCTTTGTATTCCAATTTTGTTCAGAGTCTTTTCTAGTTTTAGCTTCTTCGCGTTGTTTTTGTTCAACTAAATATTTAGCTGTAGTAGCCCGTTCAATATCGTTTAATCTTTAAATAAAAATGTTAATTAGCTATATTCCAATGTTAGAAACTATTTTGTTTACTGTGCACATAAATTCAATGAATTGGAAAAAAATAAAGACTTGGAAAAATTACATTAAGATAATTTACAAAATATGCTGGAGAGTAGAGATTGCCACCAAGCAACAAATTGATACATATTTTTTGCAATGCAATTGAAACTGACTATAAAATTTCTTACATTGCTTTTATTCTGACATTTTAGATTTTTAAAAACTTAGTTTGTTTTAATTTAAATAACCAACATAAATTATCGAGATTTTTACATTATTTTACCTAGAGAGAGAGTACTAGACTTAATATGTCAGATCAATATATTATATCAATATTATGCATCTAGTAACTACTGTCGTTTCGAAATTGATTGAAATTTTTTTTTACATGAAATCCTATTATTTTAAACATTTAAAATGACATTTTCACCAAAAATTTCTATAAATTTAAGTTTCAAACTTACTTTAGGCCAGCTGTTACTTCTTTCCATACTTTTCTAGATTCACAATCTTCTTGTTCAGCTATAGGTCTTACTAATTTTTTATGTATATCAATTTCATTAACATCTATAAAAAGTTCGGGTTTCTAAAAATTAAAAAAAAAAAAAACAAAAAAAATTTATTTATTTTACATAACATAAGATTTATTTTAAATGTCGTTTAAATATTTAAGTCGATAGTATTGGAATAATCAAAATTTTGGAATAGAAAAAAAATTAAATAATTATAATAATTTCTATACATACATGTTTACTACCATCATTCCATTTAGCTTCAATTAAACCACTCCATTCACCAGCAATAGAAATAAATGATTTTTTTTCATTCGGAGCAAAAATCTGCTCAAAGCCATCAAATTAAATTTTAATAAATCAAATTTATTAATTAATAAAAATTATAAAATTACCTCAGCTGAAATTCGATTCTTTTTACCACCATAAAAAGGTTTCGTTAAAAATTCTACATCAGCATAAAAACCTGTTTGAGGGCATTTAATTGAAACAGAACCACCTAATTCAATCCAAGGTACAGTTAATATTGATCTAAAATATAATATATTTTTAAATTAAATACTTTTAATTTGATTAAATTTAAAATAAATAGTACCTTCCATAACCGTTTGGAAATGTTAATATATATTCTTCATTACGATCACATAATGTTACTATACCTTGACCTATATTATGTACACCAATTGATAAACCAAGAAATTTCGATTTGGTCCAAACATGAGCAAGGAAACTAATTTTCTTATTATAATGTTCAGCATAAAAGGCAGATACTAAAACAAAAACAAAAATTATAAAAAATTAAAATTTTATTAAAAAATAAAATTCAAAATTTATATTCTATGTACTTGGCGGATGATGAGACACTTGTTCGGCAAGAAATGTTAATTGATCTTTTCTACACCATGGAATTGGTCCATCATTTACTGTATCTTCACTTATATCACCTTAGTTATTTAAAAAAAAAAGCATGAAAAAATTTATTTAGTCCATTTTTAAGAATTTGAAAATAATTTTACAGCATTAGAGATTTTTAAGAGATTCTTATAGTAAAGGCAATATTTTGTTTTTATTACTTTTTTAAAAATATATTAATTTCATTGTTATAACTTACCAGGTATATCCCAATGACATCTAAATACTTCACCTAAAATTGGATTATATGGTTTTTTAGCAACAGTACTTTTACGTCCAGCATGATAAGAACTTAAATACCATCTAACAATTTGAACCATACGATCTCTTGGGTCTTCTAAATCAACAACACTATAAAAAAAAAAAAATTGTAATTATAATGTAAAAATTTAGATTGATTTTAATTGAAATATTTCTCAATCCTACCGTAAAAATAAATCTGGATGAGCAAAATAATCAGCATACATTTCTAATAGTGAACGTCTTTCTAATATAAATGTTGGTAATACAACTTTTGTTAAATCCATACCAATTTTAACTTGTGATAATAAATGTGATACAACAGAACCATGTGATTCCATTGATAAATCTGTATCATCTTCATCTTCATATAATGCATCATAATCAAGACAACCATCTGTTAATGCTGATGATGTTACTATTTTGGACGGAGTTGCAAATGCATCCGAATTTTCACTGTCTTGTGATGAACCTTTTATATCATTTTTTTTATCTTTTTTTAATAGAATTGCTGATTTGTCATCTTTTGTATTATCTGATGTTGAAGTTGGTTCTGTTGTTGTTGATGTTGAAAATGATACTCCTCTTGTGGCACTAAAATTATAAACAAGAATAAAAATTAATTTAGCTTTTATGCTTTTACTTGTACACTCTTGGTGAAATATTATACAAATTTATTTTATTCGTACACGTGTTTCGACCTTTCGGTCATAATCATGGATCATAAATGGATAATGGAAAAAATGGAAAAATTAATTTATTAAAATCAAAGTAAATGGAAGAAAATCATTGAAAAATGTTTTAGATACCGATGTTGTACCGGGAAAATGGATTTAACACTATTCAATTTTAACTCACTAAATATTTCTATTCATTTATTGTATATTGTATATATATATATATATATATATATCTATATATTATTAATACTAGTCGTTAAGATTAACAATTAATTTTACTTTGATTTAGTAAAATAAGTTAGTTTTGGTCTTGATACGATGTAAGAATAACAGAATAAAGTACACAACACAACATGAATGGTAAACAAAAATTATGGGTAAAAATATTTAACTTTATACAAAATTTAATTTTGTACAATTTAGAATTGTACATGACGTTATACATAACAAGTAAATCTATTTATGGTAAGCTGGAAAATTAATAGGCCTAAAATTCATTGATGTAGCATGTATTGAATGAAAATAACAAAATTATAACATTCGCATACAAATTTTGTTAAAATAAATTCAATTAGAATCATTTTTAAGTCAAAATTTCTTTACATTAAATTAAATATTAAAATAAATATAAAAATAAATAAAAAAAAATTCGTATATATAAAATGACATGACACTTTTTGATCTTCTTTTTTACTCACACTATTTAATATAAAACTCATTTTCATTTTTCTATTATTTTTATATATATATATACCCATTAGTTTTCGAAAACCCCATTCTTAAGTTCAACGATACATTTTATTATATGAACCACTCACTAAATTCAACCACATTCCAACATTATAAGATTTGAATACTAAACATGAGAGCAATTCATTTAATAAAATTAATTTTAACTTTAATTCGTGTCCTTACAAAAAAAAAAACAAAAAAACAAAAAAAAAACAAACAAAATAAATAAAAAAAAAATTTTTTTTTACATCAAGTATATTATTTTATTTTTTATTGACTGACTTCCAAGGTCAATTATGGCTGTTAGTTGTAACCAAAACAAACCAAACAATAACAAAAAAAAAAAAAAAATAAGTGTTTTTTTTCTTTATTTTTTTTTATATACTTTCATTTTATCCATTCATAATGTATAAAACAAGAATACATTAAAATATGTATGGATATGTAATGTGAATGAAGTTAGTAGAAATAAATGAAAGAAAGTTATTACGTTAATGAAATACAGAATACTATACGTGCATAAAATGTATAATGTTATGACGTTTAATCCTAATTTTTCTATAAATTTTTAATATTTTTATATTTTTACGCATTGATCGTCCTTATATCACTTAATTTTATGATAAGAAATGAACTTTCAAACAAAAATCAAATTTCAAATCAATCAAATAGTATTAACCCATGTATAACTTGTGTGCAAATTATTAACAAACAATTTGGCTAAGACTAAAACCAATTTAAAATATTGTCGTAGAGTTTTATTTTATACTCTATGCTTTTATTAGTCTTACCAAATTCATTTATTTTGTTTTTTCGTATAAATTACATTTGAGCTACCATTCTATTTTGAGCTGCTTGAGGTCAGATATTATGAATGTACATTTGTAATTTTCTGTCGGAACTATTCTTTTTTTTTAATTTTTACTTTTTAGTCATAAGCTAAGAGACGTTTACGAGAGGTTACTATTGGAACTAAGAGACGTTTTATTTGATCAATAACTGTACCCAGATGCGTTGTTGAGCTTTTCAAAGCTTTGAAAAGGGTAATGGAGATGTATTTGTTTATTTTTGATACAGACTAGAGACTCGTACAAATTTTCATGTTTTTAACACATTTGCCTTCTAAAAATATCGTTCATAGGTGCTAGCAGTTTTATAGCAGCTACTGGAATCAGTTAAAATACATTTGAAATACCCTGGGCAAGTAATGTTATGTACAAGAACCAGTAAAACTTCACCAACCAAAAAATAAAAATTTTGTAAAACGGTAATACACGTATTTGTTTATTTTTGAAAGAGTACTGAGTTTAAATTTTCAGGTTTGTCATACCTTTGGCTTCTAAAAATATCCTTCGTGGGTTCTAGTAGTTATATGCACACAAAATTTCATCGAAATCGATAGAGTAGTTTTGGTGTACATTATATAACAGACGGACCTTAAAGAAAAAGCTAATTTTTATAGATTACCTACATGAGTACAACACATTAGCTGCCAGAGAAATTTTGTTAATGATTCTTGTGTTGCCAAACTACAAAATTATGAGAATTTTGGGTGTGGAAATATTTTTATTTGTTCAAAGAATAGTTTATATGAAAGTTATGGAAGTCCATTTGTAGACCTCTCGTAGAAAGACAGTAGAAATAGTTATGTAGAAATGATATTGTTAATTTCTGTTGCAATTGACGAGATATGACGAGTAAATTGTATTGACGAGAATGTATCGTCACTGGCAGCTAAAATGGTATAGCATGGTTGCTGTTGCTACTGATGACGAGATATGTAATTAGTTTTAATTTCGGTTATTTCTGTAATTTGCTAATAAAGGATGGTTTGTACTGTTGCGCTTTCTACATTTTGCTTATAATGAAACAAAAGACAAACTTGAAAAACAAAAGATAGACAACAAAAGAAAAACAAAAGACAGACTTTACAAGATAAACCCTATCTTTAAACATTTTAACGCTTCTATGGATAAGATTTACAGTTGAATTGATACAAAATTAAATTTTCAGTTTTCAAAATATAATTATACAAAAAATATTTAAATCAATAACAATTTGCTGTGCTCTACAAAATCACAGCATGATGGTGCAGAAAAAAAATCCAAATGATTCTCGATGAAATTATTATTGCATATATTTAGGGGCATTTTTTTTATTTATTCCCCTTTGATAAAGTCTAAATAAATAAATATGAATATTATGTAAAGAAAAACCAGTAATAAATGGTGTACTACAATTTTAAAGCAAAATATTTAATAGCTTATCAAAAATAAACTCATTAGCACAGAACAAAGTTGGATACAGAACATTTTTGTAGAAGCGCTATGTTCCCAAATGGTATAAAAATGATAAATTTTCAAATTGAAAAAATTGCAATAACACTACCTACCTACCCTATAATATAAATTCATTTACATTCTTAAAATTTTGACCTTCCCTATGCATTTAAATCTCATTGAAAAAGTTTTTAAAAAAAATTTATAAAGTAAAATTTAAAAACATCCTCTATTTTCATTACTTTCTAAAAATTTAATATTATGTCAGCTGTAATTATACTTTTTTAAAAGTTTTACAGATATTTTAAGGATATTATATATAAACTCATATTATACTAATACAAATCTACTACCACCACTCACAAATCATATGATTCTGACGAACCAAAACAAAAAAAAATATATATAACATTGTATTAAAACAGATGGCGTCACAGATAGAAAAATTCATTTCTAATTTTTTTCAAAAATTATTTTATTCTTCTGATTTATAGGACATTAAATTTAAACAAAAAAATAAAAAAAATAAAAAAACTAACAAATGACACCATTAGGTTTGTTTTTTGTGTTTGGTTTTCCTTTTTTTGTTTACATTAAAAAAATTAAATGTCAAGTAATTTTTAAAATGAAATATTAAAAATTTAATAAAATCTGACTTCTTAAAACACATTCAATGATTTATGATTGTTATAAAAAAAAAACAATCTCGTTAACATATCGAAAATCTTTGCTTATTCAAAATCGATATTAAATACAAAAAAACAAAAATGTTGCCTAATTGTTTGAAATTCAATATAAAAAATTACGATGACAGAAACGTAATGACTCAATACATACTTTTAAAATATGGGTCGATTTCAAATGTCATTAATTTTGGGGATGTTGATTACAAACTGGAATTTGGGTTTATTTAAAAAATGAAATTGGGTTAATTCAAAGTTGAAATTGGATTGATTTACAAAGTTGAAATGGGGTTGATTTCAAAGTTGAAATTGGGTTGATTTCAAAGTGGAAATTTGGTTTAATTTCAAAGTTGAAATTGTGTTAATTTATACAAAGTTAGAATTATTTTATTGATGTTATATATTAATATGTTGTAAACTTGTTGTACAGTGCTTTTTAATATTCATTTTTTAAATGTTTAACCTACAAATCTAAATTTAAAAATCTAATTTTTCTTTACATATTATGCCTTCAGAAAATTTTTAACTGTCGAGACTCTGTGATTAATCAATATTTACTTCGACAATATAATATTATAATTTGTGACTATACCTTTTCTCTGTAAATAGAACCGAAAAAAAACTTATTGATGTCAAAAAAACTGAATCAGAACTATCCCTAATACCTGTGGTGTCTATCATCTTTATTTTATATTAATTTACCGTGATACGGGCAATGTATAGATAACGTCACCAACGCATTGCCGTATGATCTTAAATGTCAAAAAAATTTGTTTACATTGTCTCATGGTCAGTAATCAATTTGACAGTGTATCCGCGACTCATTTTCACAACATGGGTTGTTAAATTATATATCCGAAAATTTGTTGATACACATTATAAGTTGGTACAGTTGTATTGAGTTTTTTTTATTAAGCCAGCAATAAATAAAAAAGATGGAGGAAAAAAAGGTTTTCAAATTAAAAAAAAAATAAGTATAAATTTTAATTCGTGTTTTAAAAATAAATTTAAAAATGTTTTGTTTTTATTTTAATTTACTTCAATTTTAATAGGAAATGGACTCATGAAAGAAATATGTTTTTATTAACCATAAGGTTAAAGCACGAAAAAGAGTTTTCTTCAAAACAACAAAACAAATTTTTTCACGAAATTATCTATATTAAATTTTTGTTTTACAAAAATATTCAATTCAAATATTTTCAACTTTTATCCACAAGGTTAGTCACAAGCACTGATAAAGGAAGTATGTTGCTTCCGAAATATCAATATTTGCAATCAAATATTAAAAATTATTAGTGAACGGAAACCTGACAACAATTAAATTATTTAACAACCATTTGATTTGACCATTATTTCAGAGACAATGTGTTTAGAGTGATCGGAATTGTAAAAAAAGTACATTATATTGCCAACACAATGTTGTCAGTTGAGAAAATTTTACATATTGTATTTGTATTTAAATTGTATCGGTTGAAATTTCTTGGATACATTTGTGATGTCACCAATTATTATCACCAATCCAACAAACCAACTTAAATAAATTGAGTTTAAGTATACGAAAATAGTTACTGTAATATTCAAAATGCAAAATATACGTATTACTATGCAATTAATACAAAGTATTATAATTCAGAAAGCTTTATACAAAGTATTTTGGTTCTAAATGCAATTTTGAATTTTAACTTGGCTTGAATTTTGAAGGTGTTGAGCTCAACTCTATTACTTTTTCCCCAATCAAAAATATTGACTACGTTTAATTGGGTAGCGCTCAACTGAAATTTTGAGTAGACTTAAATTTCAGAGGATTGTCCTGATGTTGAGTTTGTTACAATTGAAATCGTAAATATAGACCTACAAATTAAATATTTGTTGACCGATGATTTAAATTAAAATTTAGTCTTGTTTGTTTACACATCCCTTTAAATTAAATTTGAATTCTAATAAACACATCAAGCTTATGATAGACCATAAATTTTAATTTTTTTTATTATTTGTGAAAGAAAAAGATAGTTAAGTTGTAATATAGACTCTATTAAGTATCATCAAAAATGATAATTGTACATTACGAAAAAAAATTTTTTAAAAATATAGATCGAATCAAATAGAGAACAAATGTGTCAAATAAATCTGTTTCTGAAACTTCATTCAAAACGTAGTTAATATCAAATAAATTAATTCCTATATCTTCTTAGGTCATCTAAAAATTGATATGAATTCAAAAATAAAAAAACTTAATGAAAAATTTTACAAAACGTTGATGAACTTCAAACAAAAATATTTCAATTTATAATTATGTATTTAAAAAAAAAATGTTTTTGATGTCAATCTTCAATATTTCCACCAAGGACCAATTGAAAGGACTTTGGAATTTAGTTTTTTATACGATTCATGTAACAAAAAAAAAAATTTATTTTATAAAGTAAAAAAAAAAACCATTTCATGTACATATATATAATACATTGTGTACTATATCCTTCAATCTGTATTATATTCACTTTTCTATAACAAAAAACGAAAAAAAAGAAAAAAAAATAATAAAAAAAAAATACTGCAATAATTTTATAAGTTGTAGGTCAGAGGTTGTGTGCTGATTTACTCTCGCACTATAAGAATGCCATAAATTTCATTATTTTGTTTTATTTTTTGTTATCTTTGTTTTTTTTTTTCGTTTTTTTTTTTGTTTATTAAGAAAATATTTGCGAAATATGTGGACTTGAAATTTATATAATATGTAGATATGTACATAGGTACTTACTTATATACTTTATATAAATCTACAACAATATATATATACACCTATTATGTATAGATATGACTACAATATGAGTAATATTTTTGTTCTTTAAATTTAAGATGGCCTAGAAATATTTATAGTTATATTAATATATATATATATATATATATATATATATATCTTTTTGTAAAAGGACTTTTTAAAATATTTACGTTGAAAAATCTTATCGCAATATTAATTACCTCTATTAAAAAATGTAATATTAAAAGAAGAAAATGTTAAACTGGGTAAATTTGATCAAATTTCGTGATTTGTTACAATGATAATAGTAACTAAGTAGACAGTCAGACAATCGCAAATCAAATGAGAAACTTAAAAAATAAATAGTTTTGTTGTATAGTTATTTCAATATGGTACCCGCATGCAATAACGATCTTCATCATGCCTTTGCACTTTGATCTGATCACAGAGAAGATATTAAGAAATATAAATTAAAATGCAACGAGCATCTGCTGCAAATTCAAATGAACTGAAAAATTAAAACAGTTCTTGATGTTCACAACAACGTTCACCGAAAATTCTATGACAATGATAATCCTATATAAAAATTATTATAACAAACAAATTTTCATTGTAAAAAATAAATTTGTGTAAATAAACATTTTGTACCATGCCAAAAACCCTGCAAAACAAAATCTCGCAAATCAAGATCCTGGTCGTACTACAATTTAAAAAAAAAATGCAGTACGACCGGACGAAAAAATTCTACAACGACATAATGCCATAAAAAATTCTCGCAACTCCAAAATCCAACAATTTTATACATTTTCATTAGACATAACCTTAAAAGAGGTATCATTATCAGAAGTGTTCAAGTTATGGCTATGTATTAAAATTGTTTATATCCATGTCGTGCTGCGAGATCTTCGAGGGATATATTATGTACTGATAAGTGACAAACAAATATTTTTAAAATCTTGCCATCTGCATTTTACTACCATAATCAGGAAAAACAGAGTTTTCAGATAGTGCGCAGCGGATTTAAAGCCGATATGTTCTAGCAAAAAAAAAAAAATTACGTGGATGAGAAAAAATTCCGGTTTAATTCAGTTGAATCATTTATTTTAATCAACATAATATTTTGATTCATTCGATACATCGATCTTACTACCTCTTTTACACCAACATATTAAAAACCTTCCAGCATCAGCAACACACCATCTCGACACATCATCATGATGTTAGCACTAAATTTTTGTAGCTTTGTGATCCGATATAGGAAGAGAATACTTTCTTTAGGTCTTCACTTTGTTAATCTTATCTTACATCATTTGATATCTACTTTTAGATATTTCTAATTGCTTGAGATATTCTTATTTTTTATTTATATTTTCAAAATGCAGTTGAAAAATTTACATAAAAAAAAAAATTGGAATTGAAATCCATGATTTTTTTAGAATTTTAATAAAATATTAAAAATCATGAAATTTATTAAATTAAAAAAAAAAAAGTTTTGGACTTTATATATGTAGCTGTGATTCTAAAATTTAAATTTAAAAATAACAAATTGTGATAATTTAATTTTTCACAAAAAAAAAACTAAATTTAAAATTTTTATTACTCAAAAACATTTGATCTGATTTTTTATATTGTTTTTTATGTTGTTTTTTGTATTGCAGAATCTA
The DNA here is from genome assembly GCA_963942445.1 of Argyra leucocephala. NCBI lineage: Eukaryota > Metazoa > Arthropoda > Insecta > Diptera > Dolichopodidae > Argyra > Argyra leucocephala. Next base: position 180,018,582 of record OZ012678.1, read on the forward strand.
AATTCAATAAAAATTCAGAACAAAAAAAAAAGCGAAACAAATTGAGAAATCCAGAAGCATTTTGAAAAACACGAATTGATTTTTTTTTTGTTTTTAAATTGGATGGACAGACATACCTACATAATTTATAACAGAATTAAAGAAATAAAATTAGGAACAAAAAATACCATCAAAGATAGCATCATTTAAAAAGAATGCAATTTTCATTCTTTTCTAAGTTTTTTTGTAAAAACAAAAAAACGACAAAAAAACGTAAACAAAAAAAAACATTTAAGTCAAAATAAAATTTGAAAGAAATTTATTTAACGAAGATACAAAAAAAAAATGTACATAATTATGTTACGGGGAATTCGATAAACGCGAGTATTATACATAAGTATAATATGTATAGAATTGCAAACAATATTGTTGAATATTATCTTAAATATAAAAGATTAATCAAATTAAGAGGTGATTATGCATAATTTTCAGTGTTTGTTGTTGAATATAATAAATTGAAATCATTTTGGAATCATTTTTCGTATAATTATTTAAAATATTTTATTAATTAGATTAAATCAAAGAACTGAAATACAAAATGGAGGTATATATCCATACAAAAAATATATCAATATTTTTTGGTATATTAATTCCTCTCTTTTATGCTTTTATTTATGGAAAAAAGAAAAATAGACGTATATATTCGATTATTATTATTTTCTCTCTTTTTTTCTTATTGATTTATTAATAATTGTTTTGACAACTAAACATTTTTTTTTACCTAATTGAACTTTTTGTCCAATGCATGTAATATGTAAATCTTACATATGATGTATAGTCATATAATATAATTATATGACTATACATTAGTCATTATAGTATATGTAAATAGCAAATTGCGTAACGAAGCTGACATATACTACGTAGAAGACATGGTATGCTTGAAAATAGCTTGTGTTTGACATATGTAGTTTTGGTGAATAAATTTTGTTGTTTAAAATTTGAAAAACATTCTATAAGTTCAAAAATTAAACAAAACAATCAATTTTTTTTTATATTTTTTTACTCTTCTAAATTTTCTATTTTTAAATACACTTTAAATATTAAAATAAACTTCGTAAATTTTTGACATTAAATCTCAACTCAAGCTCTCAAGCTGCGTATTCGATTAAAATTTTCAAGTCCAGTAAGTAAATTTGTGTGATTAACTTGCGTTAAGCTGATTTCAAGAAACCAACGTACATATCGGTTTGGATGGGTTTTAACATAAGAATTCTATATTACGAAAATTTTGACGAATTCTCAGATTTAACTTAGATGGTTATGCTGAAGTCCGTCGGAATGTCATATTCCGTTTACATTCCGCATTTGGTATGCTGAAATCCGCATTGTATTCCGCGGTCTGCAAATTTCATTATTTATCCGAAATTTTTAAATTTACGTATGCTGTACTTCGTCGGAACGAAAAATAATTTGAAAATTGTACGACAGAATTTGTCATTCGAAAGTATTAGAATGGTTCGGAAGTGAATTATAAAGCATACAATTTTTGTATTTAGAATATTAGGAGAAGTAGAAAATGTAATAAAGTATAAATAGCTTTTTTTTTTCAATTTTTTTTTTCATTTATGAAAAGTATTTTTTTTATTTAAGAATAAAAAAGCGCTTCAAAAGATTAATATATTTTTAAATTTTTTCTAATGTAACAAAAAATTACTAATAAATTTTAATTTTTATATATGTTTGTATATATTTGTAATCATATGTAATTAAGAAAGTTATAACTTTTGCTGCATATTGTATATATATACATTATGTCATATACATTAAAATAAAAGTGTTTGAAATGTATATGAAAAAAAAAAAAATCTTCCGAAACATCTGTTTTTAATTTCTGTACAGACTTTGCAGTCGAATGGATTTCAGCATACCGATTTTTTCGTATTCGGATCGGAATTTTTTTTCGGAGATATTCCGCTTCGGACTTCAGAATAACCACCTTAATGGCTACATATGTCGATTGCAGGCATTTACATGTATTTTCCATGTACGGAATATCACATATGTCATGACATATGTACTTCTATGTCATTGTAGTTAGCGCATGAGTATTAGTACTATTTGTGTTTTCGTACTATATGCAGCATTCTATATTTCAAAACCATTTTTAATGGAAGACTGAAATCTTTTTGAAAAAACAAATATTTGCATAGTTTTGTTACATCATCTCTTTTAAATATCTATAATTAAAACACAAAAAAAAAAAATCGATTTTGAAAACTGTTAGATATTTGTACCGCAATTTTCACAATTTACAGAATAAATTTTTTATATTTTCTAATTAGTTTTTTACATTATAAACAAATACTCAAATATCGAAATTTAAAATAATATAATTTTTTTACAATATTTAATAATTTTCATTCATTAAATCCACTAGTGAACTTAATTAATATTGATAAATTTATCATAATTATCATAATAATCATCAATATATCGAATTCCCCGTAACATAAATATCTAATTTATATTATAAATAATACTTATACATATAAATTACCTGAAGCTAACTTTTCGAACCAGCCAATTTTTCATGATGCACCAAAAACAAAACAAAAAAGAAGATAAAAAAGAGATGATTTGATTGCTTTCCTAGAGTATAGTGTGAGAATAGTAGTATCCTTGTAATTAAATTAATCCAAGATTTTGAGATGGTAAACTTTAAATTTTTCTTAGGCTATTTTTTTTTTTTTTTGTTATAGTTTAATAAACTAATTAAACTTTTTTTTATCACATTCTGGATAACAGTTTAAAACTATATATTTTTGATATATATTTTTTTTTTAATTATTCATTTTTATTTTTTATTTATTTTGATTTATTTTAATTTTTTTTTATATTTTTTGATTAAAAATGAAAATTCTATAAAAAACATAATTTTTAAGAGAATTCTTTTTATTTTTTTATTTTGTGTGCAAAGAGTTCAATCAATATTATAATGAAAAATGTATTTGTATGTGAGATTGTTTGTGAAAATTTATATTTAAAATTTCGAATGAAATATTTTGTTTTTAGAAATCTGAGATTATACGAATATGATGCTGATCTATGCATTGCATATAATTATGGTATTTTGCAAATGTGTTAGTCAATATTTTTAATGGAAGGGAAAAATTGAAATCCTTTCTTTTTATTTTTGAATGTATTTTTTGTTTCTTAAAATAAGTAGTTTGCCATTAAAATTTAATTGATTTTTATTTTTTTCATATAGTTTAGAAGGTTTTGCATCAATTTTGAACAATTTTTTAATTTCAATGCTATCAAATTTAAATAGCGTACAAAGGATATTTTTATATCTCAATCTAAGTAAAATTGAATAGTTTTAATTTGTAGAGATAAATTTTCAAGGTGAAATTAAGATAAAATAAGAATTGCAATGAATAAAGATGATGACCATTAGATAATGAAAATCTCTTAATGAATAAAAAATAATGATGGATGGTGAAAATATTTGGTAGAAAAAAGTATTTATCTGAAGAAAAATTAACAAATTGAAAGATAAAATTAAAACAAATTGACTGTATTGTACTCGTTGAATATGGAGTTAAATTAGAAATCAAACAGTTAAATAGAAAATAAATTGGATTGACGTATAAAAGTGAATTTAAATAAATATTTTACGATTCACTGAATTCATCGAGAGCAAATGATTGAAAAATCGAAGCCGTGATTTTTGTACGTGATTTTTGAAATTTGTGTTGTATGACATTATTTATTTTTATTGCAAGAATATTGTGATAATTATGGAAACTCTGGTAAAAACTTGGGTAAATAATAATAAAAATTGTTTTTTTAATAATTTATTATTTTTAGAAAAAGAAATTCAGAATAAGAGACAGTTGGAGAAATTGATGGAAAACAATCCAACAATTGCCAAATGGGTGAAGTAGGACATGAAGAAACATCAATCCTTTCAGCATATGATTCTTCTTCAAAAATATTCAGCCAAATAAAAGTAATTTTTATAGGTACTTATTCACAAAGGTTAGATCTATAATTTATACGTAACAAATTTATTATTAAATCACAAAAATGTAACAAACACAATAATTAATAAAGTTTTAAGTTTTTATAATCGGACAAATTACGGGAAATATGATACATTAATAGGATGTTTATGTTATCCAATAAATATAATGTGCAGTCAACTCAACCAGCAAAACAAAATAGTATTTATTTTCATTTGCTTAAAGATATTAGATTTTAAAACAACTTTTGTTTATTTATTTTCAATATTTCAATAATTTCCTAGTCCAATGAATGAATTTTGAAAAAAAGTTAGCATCGAGATACACGCAGTATACAATTCACGTCAAATTTAATGCATTATTTTTTGTTTTTAGTTTTAAATTTTTATTTTTTTATTATATAAAATAATTTAAAGATACAATTCGAAATTTTACAAGTCTTTAAAATAGATATAAAATATTCTAAATCTAATTAAATAAAAATTTCCGAATTTCAAAAATAAATAAAAATCAAAAAATATATGTATATAAGTACATATACGTACTTTATACTATTATATAAGAATTTTTTTCTGATTGAGTCAACATTTCAAATTTAGTATCCCAACCTAACTAATATTAAATTTCCTTTCAAAACAATAATAGAATTATTAACATTTTTAAAAATAACTCCCACATGATTTTCTAATTATATAAATATTGTCCTTTATCACTTTTATTTTCATTTTAGATATTTTCTTTTTTTTCTAGTTTTTAGTTTTTTAATTTTTATATTATAGCACGTTGTCAATTATCACACATTGACGTAGTTTTAATCTATCATACATTACATTGTTTTCTAAAACAATCATTAAATAAAAAAAAAAAAATATAAGACAATAGTTCCGAAAAGCTTCCACGTTCGAATTGTAGTTAAATACATTTTTTTTTTGATAATTAATAAACTAAATATGATAGTGAACCCAGTCAAAGTGCATTAAAAGCAATAAATTGTTCAAAAATAGACTAAAAATATTCTATTGTATTACAGGGTGATTAAAAATAGATTTTTTCCAATTTATTTGAAGTATTCACCCATCTAAATACTGTAGTGATCTCAGTACATCTGTGTCCCAGTGATCTAAGTACATTAAAAGCAATAAATTGTTAAAAAATAGACTAAAAATATTCTATTTTAGTACAGGGTGATTAAAAAGATGTCTTCCAATTAAATTGAAATATTTACCCATCAAATACTGTACTGATCCCAATCGAAGTATATTAAAGGCATTAAATTGTTAAAAAATAGATAGGTACTTTCAATTAAATATAAAATTGCTAAGCTGTCAAGTCCAAAAATGGGTTTTAATGTGCATATTTGAAGTACAAAATATTTTATTTTAATACAAGGTGATTAAAAATAGTTTGTTTCCAATTTAATTGAAATATTTAGTACGTTATATTTCTCGATAAAGATTTTTTTTTTTTAAATATTTTATTAAGTTCTTTTTATCATCAAATTAATGTTTACTTCTTCTTCTTCATGTTATGGCCTAGAAATATTAATAAATTTACCATATTTTCGAAATTATAAAACAGCTAACCGTTTTAAAGTTATAAAATATGATTTCGAACTAAAACAATCAACATTTCATATAAAATAGTTTAATTGCCTTCCAACAAAACCCCTGATGTGGAAAAATTTCGTAACTATTGCCAAAAATAATATCATACTCACATACGCACATATTCAACACAAATACATTTGACGATATAAATTATTTAGACTGTATATATTGTATAGAAATTAAAAAAGGACTTAACTTTATTTTGTACACAACAAAGTTTGTTTACTGATACATATTTTAATATTTATAACAAAAAAAAAAAAAGAAAATAAAATAAAAAAAAAACTTATTATTATTTTAATACGGAAAACAGGAAAAAAAAAATCACACACCTACAATTATAATCACCTATCAGTATAGTACAAAGAATATTATTATACAATTATTCAATCTATTTATCTATCTATAACTTACTATACATAATATACTTTGAAACAGGATATTTCTAAAATATAATAAATATACGTACATAATATTCCTACATAATGTATACTTAGTTAGTTAAATTATAATGAGGGGTGAGTATAAGTATATATATATTATGTATATGTGTATAGAAAACTTTATTTTTCACAACTTATATATTTTATGTGTGAATTGTGGTATACCGATGTACCTACATAGATTTTATATTTCTTTTTTCTATTAAAAATAAAGGTATTCATGACGACATGGAAAAATTTCCATTTTTATTTTCTCTTTATACCATAAGATTATCATTTCTATATATTTTTACTATGAATTTTGTTCAATTTTATAACAGTAAATTAAAGTTATTGTAAATTATTAATGATTATAATAAGCTTTAAAAATATCCACTTTATGAATATACATATATGTATATATAGTGTCTATATAATTTTGTATCTAAAAGGTATAAAGTGGTTAATGAATGACTAATACTAAAAAAATGATATGAATGATAATACTGTTAAACATTAAATTTAGTTAACCCTCTTGCCCACAACGATTACATTTGTAACTCAATTTTTCAAAGAGCACTAATTTTTGTAAAAAATAAATTTAAAAAATATTATGCCTTTCAAATAGTATCAGTTGCATATAGTCTAAATATATAATCACAATTTAAATGATTATGATAATATTTTGAGTTTTGGAAAAATTTACAAAAACATGATATTAATAATTATTAAATTAAATACACACGACTATACAAAAATGATATAGAGTTGAGACAAAAATTTTATGACAACGATTTGTACTGGGCACAGTGGTCACGCACAATAACAATCAACTCGACAACTTCTACAGAAAACAAAAACAAATTGTCGTTGAATTAAATTTAATTTTGTCATTTTGGAACATAATTTTGAAAAATATTTGGTTGTCAGATTATAATTTATCAGATGTAAAATTTCGAAAACAAAAATGTATCAAATTTAGAATAAATATTTGTTATGGTAATATTTGATATTATTGCGAAGCATTACGTAAATTATCAAGTAGAATTAGTTTACAATTTGTTTATTTTTTCATTAATGCTTTGTTTACAAAACAAAAAGTGATTTCGGTATTAAAAATTTCTATTATCAAGTTTGCGTATGTAACAAAAGAATAAATAGAAGTTGTACCAGCACTGTAAAACGTAAAATATGTATAATTTATAGAATATGCTATACAATGCTAAACATATAGAAATATGTTTCACAATTCTATTAAATATCTTAATCGATTTGTATACTAACTCAGTCTTCTGATGATGGTGTAATAACTGAAATCGATTAAGATATTTAATAAAATTGTGAAATATATCTCGAGTTTTAATATTTATTTAATTGTAAAATATATAAAAAAAAAAAATAATTTTGTCATTGTCGTTCTAATTGTGCGTGACCAGATATGTCTGTTTACATTTAGAGCTCTATACCTCCACTCCATCAAACATTTTTTATTAGACATTTCTATATATCGTCTAAACGCTATGAAGTGGAAAATTTTTTCGAATTCATGAATTTGTGTATATTATATATGTTGTTATTGGAAAAAAAAAAAATTTGAAATTTAATTTTTTTTTGCCTCCACATACCAACCATAGAGCAAAAATATGTAACCCGCCCGAATAAACAACTGGTAGAAACCAGGGGGTACCTTAAAACGTATACAATTACTAAAAATCACAAAAATAGCCGCAATTTTTTTTAAATTCAATTATTTCATGATTTGTGCATGACAGGGTTAATAATATAACCTCCAAATTCAGAATTTATCAAAGTAAAGGAGAAATTCGTATTATGAATAGACTATTCAGTAATGTGGGTTATAATGTATATATATAAAATAGTTTTAAATTATCAAATAGGATCAGTGGTTCTCAATATTTTTTCAAACTTTAGGAAAATGTAATGAAACGGTATATTTAAACGATAATACTGGATCACATGCAGAATTTTTTTAAATATATCAAAATACAAACATAAAATTAAAAAATAATTTTGTAAAATTTAACGGTATAGAAATTTGCTAAAATTTTTAATCCAATAGTGGAAAAATAAATCACGATAATATTTATTATTATTCAGAATTTATATCTATTAATCAAAAGTGTTGTTACACTACTAATACATAGTAAGTGAATATAATGAAAAATTTTGTAATAAAATTTCTAAAATCAGTATAGTTATAAATTTCATTTTTCTAAATTTGATGTTTTTAGTTTTTAGAATATCGTTTTAAAACAAAAAAAAACTTCAAGTTCAATCTCGAGCATCAAAATAGAATCATATACATACAATACAACCAACCACAAGGTAGATTAGCATTTAGATTAGATTATGGATTTCGGAAGGAAATCTGTCCCATATATCACCGCAGCCGCAAATAGGCTTATTGTGATAAAGATCAGCATTTAATAAAGTCAAGATTTACAAAAATATTCTTTCCATCAAACTAACATTTTAATTGAAAAGTGATCTTTTTCAGACCCATTCATTCACATTAATTTTTCTGAATTAATCTAAATTTTTAAAATTTGATTTAGATCTAACTTTTATCTCCCTCCTATTCAAATACCGTTCTTTTTCAACTTTTAATTCTGATTTAATTTTTGATTATAACAAACGATACTTAAAATTCAAATAAATTTGTACTACACAAGTACTCCTGTCAAATTACAATAAGTGGTATTAAACATAATTATACACATGAGATATCTACTCTTTCCTAAAGATACAATTTTCAGACAAAACAAAATTAAAAAAAAAATAAAAAAACAAAAAAAGAAAATCCAATTATATATTTCCAGAATTCCAGAATTATTATTATACAAAATTTTGAATTAAATTTTAAATTCGATTTTATGTAAATTTTATCAAGGATAAATTACGAAAATTTAGATAAGAGAATGAAAGAAAATAAGAATCAGATTTATTTGAAAGGAAAAACGAAGAAAGGAATTTCAATTCAAAAAATTTAGATTTAAAGAAGAAATAAATTTTACAGTTTTGAGAAGAAGGTAAATTTTATATCAATAGAATTAATTTTCTTTTGAAAGATTTTACGTTGATGTTAATGGAAAATTTCCAAATATAGTGAGTACGATTCTTTTATCGAAATCATAAAAAGAGTCCACATATGTCAGCATAGTTAAAGGTCCCAAATAATAGGTTTACATATTTATATGTATAAACTAGTTAAATTAATAAAAAAATAAATAAAAATAATTTTATTATACATTTTCTGGATATACCGGGTGGTCCAAAGCATGGTATCAACTTTTTAAGATGGGAAGAACTCCCTATTTTAAAATTTAAAACAATTAAATCGGGGGTGCTTTATCGATTGGTGATGTTTTTAACTTTCGTGAAGGACCGAAATTGAATTGTTTTTTAAAACCGAAATTTGCCGAAATTAGTCGAATTCGAGATTTTTAAATGGGAAGAGCTACTTTTTATGTGAATTCGGATTCTACGTCAAAATATACACATTTTTACACATCACATAATATACGGTATACACATTTATTTGGCAATTTCAATGAAAGAAAAAATATGAGATCCGTCAGGAAAAGCAATCTGAAAATTAATTTGAATCTGATAAAACAAAAAAAAATAACTTGCTGAGTGGCGTAATAAGTAGAGGGTCTACGTTACAATTGATTGGATAGATTCCTGCAAAAAGCAAAATAAATTATAGATTTTTTCGACCTGGTCCTAACCGCGTAAAAAATTCAAATACGCATTCAATGCGAATTTCATATTATATACAAATATGGATTTACATATAATATACATATTATATACAAATATGAAATTCCATATTGTAACAAATATGGAACAAACTGCAACACGTAGTACAAAAAATACGTTTATATATAGTTTTTAAATGATTTTCGCATTACATCGATGCTAATTTTGCAATATAGAGTACGAAATGTTAAGATACAAAAATAATTTTGCTAAAGTAGCAATATACTGGTCTACTCTTTATCCATGGCACGAAATAAAAAACAGAAAAAAAAATAGTAGGCCTACATCCCTAAAAGAAAAAGAGCCTGAGAGTTTGTCTGTATCTTAAATAGCATACATGTTAATTTATATAAAAATAAATAAGTAATTAAAAATTTTTAAATATTACAAATCAGAAGAGAAATCAAAATAAAACAAAAACAAATCTTATAACAGATTTAGATTAAAAAAAATCAATCAGTCATAATGAAAGACAAAAATAATTTTTGTTTATAATTTTAACTCAAAAATCTTTCTTACATACAATTTTTTTATTTTGATTAAATGTTTTTGAATCAAAATGCCACCGTAATACAATAATTACAGATAGTTATGGGTTTAAAATATTTGCAAATTTCTTACTGCTCTGTATGTCATTTTATTTTATCCGAACTATATTTCAAGTCTAATTATTTTCAAATTAATTATAATAACCCTTTTCTAAAAATTAATATATTCAAAAATAAATGCCACTCTAAACAAAAAAATCAACAACAACAATGCAAATTAAAAATTTACTTAAATTTATTCATATTCTTTTGAATAATAAAATGAGCCCGCATTCTAAATACACAAAGTAGGTATTTATGTCATTTTTCTGTTGAAATTTAATTTTTTGTGAAATTTTCTTTTTTATGAACAAAAAAAAAAAAAAAACTCATTATCATTTTTAAGATTAAAAAATTTAAAAAAACAAAAAATTTTTTAAAAATTTTTTTTTTTGTTTTTGGAAATTGTTAAATGAATTGTAAACAGGATCAAAAAAAAAGGGAAAATTAATTCAATTGTTGTAAGTTTATACACGAGAATGATTCTGAAATTTATCAATGAAAATATTTGATTTTTTTTTTGTAGAACTTAAAAATAGAATTAAATGTTTGGGAAAAAAAAATTAAATTAATTTATAAATAAATTAGGTTGACGCTAGTTAATATACCGTTATAGAAAAAAATAAAATTATCATAAAAAGACCCTTAAATTATATAAAATTTGATAATCAGATGACGATGTATTTTATACTGATTTTGTAAACGTTTTTGACATGCTTAGAAGATCATTAACTTACATTATCACCCCTATGATAATAGACTAGGCGATAAGTACACATAAGTACAATCGTATCGCTTGAGTATAAAATTGGTATCATAATAAACTTAATTGAACCGGCAGCACTTTATTTATTTATACAATTTAGTACAAATTTTTAAATGTTCTCTATTCGGTATTTGTTTACATTCTGGATTGAAGTTTTTGAATTTTTGTCTGAATGAAAGTTAATAAAACGAAAACATTAAATAGTGAAATAAGATAAAATAATTAATACATAATTGTATTTATTTATTTATAAAAGTTCAAGTTTTATTATTTTTAAATTTTATTTTTATATTTCGGTACAACAGCAAACCACAATTTTAATATTTTAATTTTATTTGTAAAACTAAACAACAATTTAATAATAATTAAATTTTTTAATACTATTTGTTATTATTCAAAAACTTCAACTGTCGCTTAATAATTGGACGCGATTGAAAATACGATAATTTTCTCATGTAATGTCAAAATTTTCGTACTAGATTTTTGCTTGGCAAAATTATTCAAAAAAAAAAAAAGTCGAATATGATACCAAAATGTTGTATTCATCGCCACATGTATACAACGACCGTAATTTTTTTAGTCAATTATCATAGAGGTGTATGTCGAAACGAGAGAAATTAGTCAAATCTTATTTTTTCCTGTTTTGAGTCATACTTGACATAACAGAGTTCAACTTGTCTTTATTTTTATCAATATTATCTTTGTACACATTATTCATTAATTTTATAAGCAAAATATTCACTAAAAGTTGACTCATATTTTTTGTTTTGTAGAATTAAACACAAACTCGATGAACCAAATTCTGATTATTGAAACACGATATGATATATTGGTTATGATTCTGATTTTGTAGTTAAAATATCGTATATGTTCAACTTTAACTTCGAACATAAATATTTTTTTTTAAACTTGAATTTGAATTTAAATTTTTTAAACTTGACTTGAATACTTGAATTTTGAAAAAAAAAATATATAAAAGTTTTACATGATTATTCGACTGCGGTTCAAGGACAATACAATAGATCTATGAACATTTCTATGCGAAAAAAAAATATGAAAAAATCTTCAAATATGACTCATTGATCAATCAGGGGTCAAAAATACCTAAGGACTCAATCATGAAAGTTTACTAGGAATAGATTTTTTTCTAATACAGAAAAAAGATAATTTTGTTATCACGAAAGTCTATACTCGGTTGACATATGTCCATATTTTAGACTTTTAAAGTCTACCGTATTTTGGCAGTAGACTTTTATTTAACATTCAACAATAAAGATGGAAATTAATAAAGGAAAATAAGTCTTGAAAAAAAATTGAAATTTTTTTTTTACTATAGAAGTTATTACATAGAATAGCAGCTAAAATTTACAACATTGTAAACATTTATATAGAAAACAAAAAACTTATGTGGATGAAAAATTGTCAGATGATTGTTATGTAAATAAAAGAGTTCCTCAAGGTGCAATATTATGAGTGTTAAATTTTTTTTCTACACATCAATGATATCAAATTGTGTATACAAGATTGAACAATTTTTCTTTTTGCTGATGATGCTCTACTTTATATAGTTAACCGCAATTTGGAAGATTGTTGTAGTAAAATTAATGGTAAATTATTTGATTGGCTTTGTATGAATAAATTGAAGTTAAACTTAACCAAAACATGGTTATAAATAATTGAACTGACATTAATATTGATTTAAACGAAGAAAGTCAACGTAATAAAATCGAGAAAGTCAACGTAATGAAATAATTAGGTGTGTATATAGATGATTAAATGAAGTTAGAAAGACAGACACGCTGATTTCATCAGTCAAAAAATTTCTCAAAAAGTAGGTTACTTAGGATGAATTCGCAATCAAATTCAGTGTGCCATAATGATGTATAACTCGATGATTTTACCAAATTTGGACTACTGTTCATCATTGTTGTATCTATGTAACCATTTTTATTGTATCTATTTAAACAAGGCTATGCGAGTTATCTTAAAATGACTCCAACATGAAACACAGATGGATCCTTTAACTTAAAATATATTTACATAAATAAAAATACCAATGTACATCTTTACCAATTTATTATTTTCTCAAAGAGAACAATCTATTAGTATTCACATTTTGTTTTTGTGGTTTGAACCTCAAATCAAAATTTTTCTAAATCGCAACAAAAATAAAAAATAATTTTCTGTACCCTCTCAATATGTGCTTTTTCCATTTGTTTTTTCTTTTTTTTGAACATTTATTTTAATAAATGTCAAAAGACAAAATAAAAACCTAACTATAATATTCTATTAATAGAAATTGGTATTTTATTTTTATAATAAAAAAAAACAAATACTAAAATAAATCCTCCCTTTTTTTGAGCTTCAATTTAATAAAATAGAAAAGTAAAATTGCGTCAATATTAATGACAAATTTTCCAATTATTATTAAATTTTTCTCTCAAAATCTATTTGTAATTATTATTAATTTTGGAAATCCATTAATAAACATCATTCCAACAAAAAAAAAAAAAAAACAAATAATATTAAGATAAATAATAACAAAAAAAATATGAGTTGTTCTGGAAAGAAAGAAAAAAAAAACCAAATTTCTTATCAAAACCAATCCTCGTCCTTTTTTTTATATATTTTTGTTTTGATTGTGTTTTTATTTTCATTTTATGTTCCTCATATTCCCCTCAAAAAGTTTTTTCCGTTTCCAGTTTCAACAGAGAATGGTGAAATTTCAAACAAAAACAACCATGAATGAATACAACAACAAAAGGGATTTCAATTCTTAGAATATCCTGTAACTAATCTAGTACAGAGTGTTTGAAAAAATAAAATAGAAAATTTTTGAAATGAATTTTAAAATCGAGTTATTTAAATTGTTTTTGTTCAAAATTTATATTTATCTATATTTTAATTTTTCAATTTATAAACAAAGCTAAACAATTTTTATGTACTCTAGGATAAAAAAAAAGGTAGGTTATAAAATCTTTAATGTCACCCACACACTATTCAAATTGATTGACAACAAAGTTGACAATATCAATTTTCGCATTACATAAGTTTTGTAATGGTATTGTGTGGTAAACAATTTTAAATCTCTCAAAATGATTGTGCCCTCAGGTGTACAATCATTTTGAAGGATTTAAAATTGTTTGAAGAAAAATAAAAATAAATTGAAATTTTTGTGAGCGAGGATGACATTTGTTGTCATTTTCAAATTAATTTTGTAGTAAAAACATGAAAGCGTGGAAGCTGACATTACAAAAAAAAATTACATTTATAACAAAATTTAATAACGATTGTGAAACAAATTTAAATGATGTTTTCAATGTGTATGCGTTAGTTGTACAACATGTTATCAAATAGATTTTCTACCAAAATTATAGACATTGTGTTTTCACTAATTACTTCATTAAGTTAATGAAATATTGATTAACATTATTATTATATACTACTAGGGACCCCTGTTGAGTAATTATAATTGAAGTTCAGTATTAGCTTTTGTGTAAAAATAAATTTCTTGACAACGGTTTTTTTTTATCAAAAAATCGAATATTAAATGTACCGAAAGATGATAAAGACTGAACAGTGAATATGAAACAATATAGAAATTTTTTCAACCCGTATGCGCATTTCTTTAGTAAATATATACAACTTTATTTACATATTAAGAGTTCATTGGGAAGGTGTTTACTGATGCGCAAGTCTTTAAATGCTTGTCAATTATAATTATAGATGTGATAAATAAATGATAAATGACAAATAAATAAATAAATAATTGCCAATATATTTTTTTAGATTATAAAAAAATTTTCAAATTTTTAATCAATACAAATAAAATAATGTCCAAGGAATTTTAAAATTTCGAGTTAAAGTAACAAAAAATTTTATTTCGAAATAAAAAGTAAGTTAATTAACAGGTAATTAAATTTTCAAAAATGTTATATGTACAAAATTTATATTTGAGTGCTGCTACACTTTTAATTTTGCATTAAATAAATGTTTTTATGATTTAAAACGTCAAAATATTTATGCTACTCCATTTAAATATTTTTTTCATTAAATTTTTCTTTAAAATAATTTTGACAGATATCAAAATTTAACATTTAATAGCCCTCATAATAATGTAATTTTAGTATTTTCTAAGTTAGCTGACATTATCAGAAATAAAAAAAAAAACAAAAATGTAATACGAGTAAAATGACGAAATGTCAAAAAAATTAAACGTCAAAAAATGACATAAAAAATTTCATTCCATTTTTAAGTTTTCAATTAAAATTTAAAATTTTTTTTTTGTTTTTTATCTCACGTGACTTGTGTTGTCATCTACCATAAACGTCAACAATTTGGTTGTCATTTTTACTTTTTTGTAAAATATTCGTTTTTTTTTGTTCTATTTCAAGATCATTGACTGAATAATTTAACTGCTTTTTATACAATTTTAGTATAATAACTTTTTGAAGGCATACTAACTATTAATCAAACAAATAATGTCAAATTTCATATTATAATCCATGATCTTAAACTGCCTAACACATTTTGTTTATTATTTTTTTTTGATTTAAATACTGTCATTAATAAAGTTAATAAGCGAATATCAATCAATTTTATTTTTCTTTAACCACCCTGTATATACAACATATTTCTTTATTTATGCATATTTATTGACAGCATCTATATTTAATATTTCAATGTTTCAAAATGAAAATCTCTAGAGATAAATTTGTATGTACATGTATCAAAAAAAATGTAGATAATCGTATATAGATAATAATATATGCAAAACATTGGCCGTAAGTCTTTTTTCTTACAGTCTATATGAATATATATATATATATATATATATATTTATATATTATGGAAATAAAAGAAAATGAAGAATAGAAGAAGAAACAAAAACCTGTGTAATAGAAGTCAAAACCGAAAAAGCTGTAAAAAGATAATAATAATAATATGCGAATTAATTTAAAAGAAGAAGAACAAAACAAAAAAAATTTAAAAATATCCTTTTCAAAAAAATTTTAATGGCAATCGAAAATATTTTTTGATTTTATTATTTTTTTTTTTGTTACAACATAAATTGGTGTATTTGAATATTTTCAATATGAATAATATAATATTATTTATTATATTGAAACTGTAAAAAAAAAAAAAACATAAATAAATAATCCAGTGGGTGGTGAATTTTTACAATACATATTTATATACATATATTTATTTGCGTGTATGCACATTTGCATATGCATATATATGTACTAATATCCTTTTTGGTTTTTTTTTTTTTTTGTATATTATTCAACAACATTTCTTCATAAAAATTCTAATTATTCTTGTATAATTTATTTGCATGAATATTTTTAATATAGAATTATTTAAATTCATGATAGGTGAATATATATATATATATATATATATATATATATGTAATACACGCGAATTTGTTATTATTTTTCTTTATTTTATTATATTTAATTTTTCAAATAGAATTTTTTCTATTCAATATTATTTACAAAAACAAAAAAAATCATCTCTTTTTAGACAATACAATTTTACCACAAATTTTCAATATTTTATTTTTATAATATTATTAAATATTTTTTACATTATAATATTTTTTGTTTTGTAGGCATTTTTTTTTTTTTGGTTTTGTTTATCCGATTTTTTTTTTAATTTGAATTCATTAGATTTTTTTTATTAAATAACATTTAATTAGATATCATATTATATAGATATGTATATATAATATAAATATACATTTATAATAACACACGGATCACGGATAAAAATATTATCACAATATTATAAAAAAGAATTTTATGATGAGAATTTTTCGTTTTTGCATCTTCAGAAACTTATTTATGTACTGAAGTAAAAATTTATAAAATCACAATAAAAAAACTCAAAATAAATTTTCTAGATACCGAAAAATACTAAAAGAAAAACTTTTCAAAAAAGCTTTTTTGTTTTTAATAAAAAAAATAAATAAAAAACGAAAAATAGAAAAAGCTTTTTTTGTTGTTTTTGTTTTTCACAGATTGCCTATGAATCAAAAAGGATAGAAAAGGAAATTTTTATTTTAAAAGGAAAGAATAGATATGGGTGGTGGTGGTTTTATAGACGAAATAAACCCAAAATTTATTATTTTTCATTTAGCATTTTGGTATTGAAAGATATCAAAATTCACAATTAATAAAATATTATTTAATTTAAAAAAAAAAAATATCCTTATTTCGTAATTTAATTAGAATTTTTTTTTTTTAATAGCTGGAATAAAAGGTAAACCATTAAAATATATAATTGAAACTTTGGTTGAAATCAATCGGTTTATTTCTACTAGCGATTACACCCAATTCTATTTTTACATGATTTTCATTTAACACGGTTTATAAAAAAATAAATTCAATTTCTTCTCCCGATTTAGCCCGATTGAAAAAAATCTGTTTGATTTAAATTTAAAGCCCAAAATTTATTTTTATTCTCAATTATTTTCGTTAACGGTAATTTTATCGAAATATTTACGGAAATTCGATTTTCCTGTTTATAGAAACAAATTCAGTTATTTTAAATTTAAGCCTGCTATCTAACCGCGTATATGTATTTGTTGAAATTAGCATCTATGCATTGGGAAAATGAGTTATATACTATACGTATTGCAGTTTATATTGCGTATTTGTTATTCGGTACGGATACTTCCGTATATTTTTCTATCCGTTGACTTCTTTAGTTTTAGGAAAAAATGCTGAAAAATACAATTCCAAAACAAAAACGGAAATACATTTTTTAAAGTGGTACAAATTCCCAAGGCAGCGGGTCTTAATATTGCCGGCAGGATTTATACATGCCGTATAAATAAAATTTAAATTAAATTAAATTTCTTTAGGAATTAAAATCGAAATTTTGGATTGTCTTCAAAAAGGAGATGGTTCAACGTTTGTAATGTGTAAATACAAACTTGCCATTTGATAAAAAACTTATTATAATATGTAATAAAAAATAATAATAATATCTTTTATTTTTTACCGGTGTTATAAAACAAATCATCTTTTTTTTATTTATACATATACGCAATGAATTTTTTTTACACATTTTTTTCCGGAACATTTTTACTGTGTAAAAATAGAATTGGTGTATTTAGAATGGTATAAGTTAACCGATTCTTATGGTATAAGCCAACCGGTAATATATAGACACTATTATTGTAATACGAAATGTTATGTGCTTGTATTAAACCGGATAAAATGTATATATAATATGTATTATATATATATATATAGTAGTTATATAGTCAAGTTAATTGTTTTCGTGCAGAGGGAAAACAAAAGTCATGTTTGCTTTCAACGATGAGGACAACTTTATTTAACATTATATATATAATTATAAAATTATATATATATATATATATAAGTATAACTTATTATATATATATGCAATTCTTATTATATTACATTACAATATGGGATATATATGGATTATATTATTATTATAAGGAATGTTTGTGCACTTACATGTTAAATATTTTATTATTTACAGAAAAATAGAAATTACAAAATTTATAAAAGACTTTAGTTTTTGTTTTTTTATATTTTTTTCCTATTTACTAATACATTGCTGCTATATTATGATATTATTTGTCTTTAGTGGATTATTTTATTCTATGTGTGGTGTATAAAATGAATATAGTTTGTAGTTTACCAGCTGGAACTAATAGTTACTGCATTCATTGCTAATTTAAATGAATATTTAGGGTATTCATATCATTTTTATATGTAAATAAAGGGTTTAATGTTAAAGTTGTTTCTTTTACATTTAAAAGGTTTAAATTATAAATCTATAAACATATACATAGTTTTTATTTATCATTTCTTTTTACGTTTGTTTTGTTCATTTTGTCAATTGTTTTAATTTTGAAGTTTTTGGAATACATTTTAAATATTGATTATATTTCAAATAATCAATTTTACATCTCTCTATAATCGATACGATGGCAGAAAAATTCAATCTAACAATGTCACAAGTACGGGTTCCTAAATGCGTCTCTTCTATTTAAACGAATGCAAGCAGACAATAATTAGAATAACAACTATTTTGTGAAACCAATGCTAATTGAAAACTGATCACTACCATCAATATTTTACCCAATAGTCTATAATCCCTAGTTGGATGCAAAAAAATTATTATATAATAAAAAATTTCTAATTAAAATTCCTTTGAAAAAAATGTCCTTTTCACAATTAAGACACCTGTCAAAACAACAAAACTTTAAATTAACGAAATTCTCTTATCTTTGTTAGTCTTTTAGACCGTAGTTTTCGAAGTTATAACTGATTATTGTTATAACTATAGATTTGTAACTATAAAATTAATATCTGTAAATTTAAGTTTAAGAAGATAAAATAAAAAATTTCCTATTTTGAACTGTCAACTGTCAAACAGCGACAATGAAACATATTGGCAAAAAATATTGTTGAAAATAATCATTTTCAGGAGTATATTTGGTGCTCTAATCTCCTAATTGGAGATATTAAAACAGAGCTCATTAAAAATTAGATCAGTATATGATAAGAAAGTTCATTAAAATTGAGTTTAATTTAATTTAATTTAAAATTTTTAGTTGTCTTACAGACAACTTTATAATTTGACATTTTTAGCGCTGTTACCGTTTAACTTCAACCAACGCGTTGCTACAATATTACATTTCTACAGTAAATATATTTTTTTTCTTATAATTTTCAACGCTTCGTTACCATCTTGACTGTTTATCACAACTTCTAACAAATTTCGACTGAAAAACTGCATTTTGAGCTTTGTTTCAAAACTTAGAAACTAAAACATAAATAAATTACAAGATAACAGTTTAAAAATAAAATTTTGTCTATATAATTCAAAAAATATTTATTTTTAACTAAATCAATTGTATATGTAGGAGCTTTTTCGAACTTTTATTAAAAATTACCAATTCTAAATACTTAAATAAAATTTCATTCAAAACCTATTTTCGTATATAAAAAATAAACAAAAAATATCATCTGTAATCAAAAACCATCTGATTTAATCCGTCTCACATCTTTTAATTAAAAATTCTGACCAAATATTTCTGTTTTGATCTCTTTCAATATTTTTGAAAACTTTTATTTAACTTTTTAAAAAAATAAAAACAAAAAAAAAATTTTGTAGACACGATGGCGTGACTTTTCCCTCGAAACAAAAAATATGAGGAAAAAAAAATAAAAACCTTTTCAGCAAATGCCAAAAAAATTAAATGAAAAAGAAAAAAAAACAAATCGCGCAAGATTTTTTTTTTCATAATTTTATTTACAAATATACAAACACATTTAAACAAAATATACACGTGTACATTTTATAGAATGAAAATATATCGTACCACTAACCTAAGTTAACAGAAAAAAAAAGCAAAACAAAATAACGGCAGAAACCAAATAACAGAAAGGATATTTTGAATTTCATTCAATTTGAAAATTTCCCTTTTTACAAATTGCCCCAAAGATAAAATCCTTTTTAAACTCATTTCATTATTATTACATCATAAATAATTTACGATATTCATAATACGATATACGATATTATTTAAATTCTAGAACAGTTTGTTATTTAATGTACAAATACAGGATAATATACATATTTTTTTAAGTATATACAGATTATACAAAAATAATACCGTTATTATTTAAGTAATCCACCGGTTTCGATAAATAAAATGAATATTCTTTTTTACATAATTTAGCACCAAGGATATTTTAGAATTTAAAACAGCTGTTTTTTTATATTAGATAGAAATTCGTTTTTGATCCTTTTAATATTGAATTATTTCATTCTTTCACTATGAATGAATGCAAAAACAAAAAAAAAACATATAGAGCTATTTAATAGGGAAGAGAAAACGAGAAGGAAGGTGGTGGGTAAGGTATTGTAGATAAAACTAAATTAACATAATATGATTTTGTAATATGTAAGTATGTATATTATTGAAAATTCATTAGATCGGAAAATTATTTTGGATTAGATTAAGGCCAAATATTGTAGTAAATAAGGTTTTGCTTGCATACTATGTAGTATGTACATACACATTTTGATAGCAATCTAAAATAAATTAAATAATAACAAAAATAAAGGATTTTTAAGTGTATATTTTTGTACAAACATATAAAGAATGGGATATATATTTGTATATTGATATAAAATGCAGAATGACGAAGGATAATAAGGTTTATAAAGAATTAATTTTGAAAAATTTAAATATCATTTTTATCAGTAGGTTTAATCATAAATTAAATTAACATATTAATCAAGTCTGTGATTTAATACATATCTGTAGTTAAATTATAAATATATATATATATATTAATTTTGACAAATATATGTAATAACGTTTTTTGTAAAAAAAAAACAAAAAAAAAAAATTATTTCCATATACTTATACGTACGTCAAAATAATGAAAATTGAAAATTATTTTATTTGTGTGTATCTTTAGGCGGCATTTACACGTAGGATTTAATCCATGGATTTATTTGTCAAAATATTCAAATGTCAAAAAATGTACGTGTAAACGCTCTCTTCTATCCGTATTTTTGTCATAAAGTTTTGACGTTTACTTAAAAAAAATTCATAGATTTTATTTGAAGTGTAAACGCTAAATAGATTGAACCGTTAATTTGGTTGTCAAGTGACTTGGATTAAATCGTACATGTAAATACGCCTAATGCATGAATTTGACATGACATGAATTTCGAAAATTATGAATTTGATGCGAATATGTTGGATTTCGAAAATAGCGATTTTTGAAATTTGAATTTCACAAAAGGGACTGTTTGAAAATTTTGGAAAAATAAATATGTTTCCATTAGGTCTGTATGTTTATTTTTATTTAAAAAAAAATTGCAAATGAAAGGAAAAATCACATATTCATCAAATTCTGCAAATGAAATAGTGAAAATAATCTTATTTGCAAAAATATAAAGTAACTAAACATACCCTGTATTTGTACAAATTTGTAGACATTTTTTTATGTCAAAAATTGAGTGATTGAGTGATATTTTAGGTTATAACGTTCCGAATATTTTTTTTTTTTTTAAATTGATTAGTAATTTTCTGAACCTTTTATAATTTTCAATTTTTAATTAATATTTTTTTGTCTATGTTAGAAATTTAATCAGACTTACGTTTTACGTTAATGAGAAATTGCATTATAAAAATGACGTTTAAAACAATAACAAAACTTATAAAGAACAACAACAAAAATTTACAGTAAACGCATTTTAACGTCTGTGGACGCGTTTTAAGAGCATGAAAATAAAAAAGTAAACATGAAGGCATTTTGACAAATTTGTGCAAATTTGTACAAAGTTTGCGAGTAAACATACAGAGATCTATTATATCTGAAGTTTTGAATGTCACAAAACTGTATATTTAATTATAAGTTTTTAAACAATAAATACACATTAAAAAATTGCGAACATGTTATATAATGTAATCTATTAAAATAATTAATTATAAATATTAACAGTTATTATTTTTCATGTTCAACTCAAATAGAAGAAAAAATTATCTTTTATTATTTTTTTTAATAATAAAATATTAACCTACGTTTTTAATATATATACAATAATCCCCAAAAGATTATTACATATGTAATATTATTTCAATTTAAATATAAAAAAAAATTAAAGCTTACCTTATTATTGGCGTATTTGTTTGATTAAACATATCATCATTTGCATCATAAAAATCATCTTCACCTTCTGAACTTGAGTATGAAGTTTCTGGTACAATTAACGATATTGCCGGAGCAGCTATATAATAAAAAAAAATATATATATAATGTTTGTTATTTGGTAAAATCTATTTATAGATGCTTGGGTACGTAATCTAATAACATTAAACTAATTTTAAATAAATAATATTTAAAAATTTCAAATACATTAAAAAATACAAAAGAAAAACAACAAAAAAACAACGAAAACAAAAATAAACAAATTATATATGTAGTAGTATCAAAATAAAATATAAATACATTCAAATTAAGAAAATTAATTACTTTAATGATTCCCCAAATTAATTCATAAAAAAAACAATATAAACATTGTTAGTATATGATTTGAGTTAACATAAAACATGTATCTGATATATTCTACGCTTTTTCAAATTACAACTCAGAGGTAATCAATTGTAATTAATATGTATTAACTTGTAATTTAGAATAATAATCAATTTCGTACATATATTTAATATAAAAATAGAATTTCTGAATCACACTACATAAAAAAAACTATTCTGAACTATAATTGACAACTTCTGAATGAAAATTATAAAAAATGTAAAAATATTGCTGCTTTACAATACTAAAATCAAAATATGAATTTCTATATCAAATATAACATGAATTTTACTTCGATTATTTGATAAGTCATATTAAATAGTTATAATTTTATTTCATTCTTCTAATGAAGGAATTCATAACTGTAGCATTATATTATGCTATCAAATCACTTCAAAAGTCTGAAATGTATTAGGAAACCTACGACATAAAATGTTATTAGGCTAAGTTCACATTTTTTTTTATTTATTTATTTATTTACGTTTAATTAAAGAAAAATAATAAATTAATGTTAGAATTAACTGCTGCTTCTATAGATACAGGATTATTGTAGATTTATTTATAATTTTAATTTTTTTTTTATTTTAAATTTAATTTCAGAAATAAATTAATTCATTTAAATTTATTTCCACCACATAATTCCACCAATTACTTTAATTTTCATCAATTTAAAATTTAAATTTTTGTATTCAATAAAATTAAATTATTAAAATAGATTAATATTGAACTTAAAATATTTTATTGATATAAAATAAAAATTACTTAAGCAATAAATAATAATTATGAAATTAAATATTTTAAAAAAACTAAAATAAGGTTAAGTTTCCGCAATAATCAAAATAATAAGGGTTAGTAATTAAACAAAATTGCTTTTTTTTTTCTTTTTTTTTTTTTAAATCAAAATTAAATTTTAAATAACCACAAAGCGACTAAATATGTAGATAATAACTATTGGAAGGCCATATACAAAACAAAAAAAGAATCAAATCAACAACTCACAAGCTATTATAGGTGTTAATCCTTTTCTTCGTTCTAAACATTCTGAACCAAGTTCTATACCAGGTTGTACTGGTGGTATACCAGGTGGTGGTATTATATCTAAAAATAAGTCTAACAAATTTTGGATTTTTTTTTTTGTTGTAGTTTTAGTTTTTCTTTTATGGTCATTATTAAAATAGTTATAAGTATATAATAGTTGTAAGGATATAAGATTTTGCTATCAATAAACCAAAACAAATAATCAAAAAAAGAAAAAAAAAGCAAAATAAGGCAAAAGTCATAAATTTAGCTTTCTGCATTAACTTTCAAAATTTTAATTTATTAGTTTACAGAGGAGAGGGTATTAATTATTATTAGCCAATAACCAGTCTTTTTGTTGTTTTTTTTTACAATCAAATTACAAGTAAAGATTTATATATATATGTACATTAAGTTTAGATATTACAAAAAAAAACACTTACCGAGATCATCATCTACAACACTATCACCATGATTATTACTACTAACTGATTCATTTTTACTGCCAGGGCTAACCCCTGATGATGGTCCTTGATAAATTCCATTAATTGGATGTGCCATATTTTTAGCTATTTGTAATGTTACTATTGAATGTTTTATATGATCTACCATGGCCTAAAATATTAAAATTAATTCATAATTAATTTAATTCATATAGTTTTAAGTATTTTAATTATTCAATACAAATGTTTTGGAATTTATAATTTTAAAATTTTATTAATATTAAATATAATTTTAAACTATTTTATTTTACAAAGAAAAAAGAGGGGAAAACTTGAAGTTTTATATGAACAAAATTATTTTAAAATGTAGAAGAAAGAATGTCAGGACATTTGGTAAATGAAATGAAATAATAATATCAACAATTACGTTAGAACCCTAAAAAGTGAGTTTTTACAAATTAGAACTAAATTCGAGAACAGATTTCTCTCGATTTATGATACCGTTAAATTTTAATTATTTTAATTATTTCATACAGAAAATTTTACGAAAGAAAATAAAAAGTTAGAAACTTAAACTTTAATTGAATAAATAAATTCCTATTAAAATGTTTGCTTTTTGAAGCAATAATATCTGCAGAATAGACATAAATTATATATATCTAAACATTCGTTAGTCACAAGCCATTTCCAACAAAACGATGTGACAAAACACGAATCAAAAGCAACTAGACGTGAAAAGTTAACAGAGGAAATGGTGTTTGGACAATAACATTGCGAAACAATGTTTTGAATGGAACCCTAAGGGTTTGCGTTGCATCGGAAGGCCGAGAAAAACATACAATAAGAAAAACAGTTTTGACTGGAGGAAGTACTCCACAAAGAACGTGGCCAAAATTGAGGAAGTTTACCATAGATAGGAGACAATGGAAGAACTTTATTTTTGCCCTAAGTCTCTACGGATGGCGTTAAAGGACAGTGATGATATAATATGTATATTCGAAAACAAATTAATACAGGTAAATCCAAAACAAATGATTATTTATTAGTAATTTCAGATTGTGTTTTAGTGAAGAAAAATATTTAAAATAGTTAACAACTTTTTAAGAATATCTCTACTTTCTTTTTCATTTTAATTTAAATAATTTTCAATACATGTATTTATTACACTATTATTTATTTTTGATTTGATTAAATTAATATTTTACTTTAACGAAAATTTAAATTTTCTTATTTTATTTACTTACACTAGCATTGTCCTGTAATAATTTGCATTTTGCTTTTTCTTCAGGATCAGCTATATTTTCAATTCGTTCTTCAATTTTCTAAAATGAAATATAAATTAAATTAATGTATATAATTATTATATTAATATATTGTATACTTTCATTTATTATTTAATAAAAATTTAACTAAAAAATCAATTACCACTTACATTTGTTTGTTCAATTATTAATTGAAGATATGCATCAGCTTCACTAACTCTTTTATCTAAAAATTGTAATAAATTTGTTCTTTGTTGTTGGCTAGTAGCTGATGAATTTGTTAAACCACTATCACTACCATAATAACTACTTTGATAATCCCATAATCGTCCACGATATGCATGACGTCTAATTGTATCTTCTAATTTTCGTACCCACTTTTCACGTTCATCACCGTCACGAGCCTAAAAGATAATTAATATAATTTTTTATTAATTTTTTATTAAAAATTATAATTAAATATTTTAATATAACTTATTAAAATAATTTTTTTTTTTATTTAATTAAATTTACTCAGTTATGTAGTCTAGTTATAAAATAAAATGATTGCATAAGAAAAAATAATTTTCGTAAAAAATTAAATTTTAAAATTATTGTAAAAAAGGATTGGGTATCCTTTGGAGAAATAAAATCAAAATAAAAAACATTTCATTTTGATAGACACTAGTTACTAATCTTTTTACTATTCCATAAACGTAGCTATATATGTATATATATATATATATATATATATATATAAATATAAATATATGTAAACATAATATAAAATACATTGATTTATATATTTGCACATGCAACATTCAAATAACAAAAACCACTAGTTCTCCAACTTAAATTACGATAAAAAATTCAAGACTATAGAGGAAATTTTATTTAGTTTTTATAACTCACATATGAATTTATTTTAATTTATACATGAGTTATATGAAACTAATTAGAAATATAGTCCAACATATTTCACAACTCATTTACCATTACCGAAGAATTCCAACAGTGTTGATAAACGAAATATTCCTTTGATTAAAATTAAAGCTATTCCTTAACTTTATAGTAAAACTCAAAAAAACGTAAAAATAAATTAATATTTTTTTTTTTGTTTGTGATAAGAAACTTGTCATATCTTATAAGACCTTGTCACACTACCATAATAAATTTTTTTTCAAAAGGAACAATCTACTACTAGAAACCAGTACTTAAACATAATTTTATGCTTCCAACATTCATACTGTTCAGAATTAGTTGCTGTCATTTGGATTCAATAATTTCCAATCAATAATAAAACCTATTGGTAAATAAAAAATTTAAAACTAAACATACTTCCTCAAATTGTAAATTCAAAATCCTTTATGTTTTATTATATTACATTACAATCAAATATTTAATTAAATTTTCTAAACATTCAAAATCCAATACTATATGTACAAGTCAAAGTTACTAATAAAATAAAAATATATTTTAAAAATTTGTTTCCATTAATGAATCAAGCATTCTCAAACTTTCGACATTGAAAACAGTGTAAAAAGTTTAAATAATGAAATTTTATTCGATTTAAACGATTTAACCTCCAAGAAGGTATAGAATATTAAATATTGCAAATGAATGTATTTATTTGAAAAAAAAAAACAAAATAACCTTGATAATAACTAGTTTTTGGCAATAAAATTTTTCTAAATTATATTTAAACATATATATATATATATATATATATACATTTTTTTTTAATCTTAAGGCCTAAAATTTAAAACACGAAAAACTAAAAAAAGATTTCTGAAATATTAAAATATTTTCCTGCAGATTTTATTTTTTGTTTTGCTTAAGTATATAGAAAAATGCACTTATACACTCAGTGCAATGCGAATAAGAGCACTTAAAAAATGAAACTCAATTAAATATATACTTTTTTATATAATAATGTACATATCTACCTAGCTTTTATGTTCATATATGCAAAAATGGTTTAATAATGAATGCCAAGTAGATGATTATAGTTATGCCCAATAATGAATGTTAAATGATGAGAAGAATATTTTTTTGAAAATGTGCAAAAGGTGCAAAGTCAAAAAAATTGTTTGTATCTCACTATACTTTCTATCTCACTATAGTTTAAACCTTCATTATTAGGTAAAACTTTTCCATAGAGCTTAGATTAGTGTATAACCATAATAGCTGTTTGTTTTATACAATGTGTACCAAACATCGACTTATTTACGTACAAAATCAAAATGAGTTTAATATGCATTTCCTATTGTTTTTATTCATACGAATTTTACTATATTCTTATTTAGAAATATAAAACTATAAGGCAAACAAAAATGAACTTAAATTTTTCTTACGTAGATGGAAAATTTTTAGCACTTCTTCAAAATAAAAAAGACCACGTTCCCGAATGAACATGTTATTATTGAATAACATGCAAATTCAAATTTAACGAAAAATTAAAACAAAAAAAAATGTTTTTTTGGTTTTTATAAATTTTATGAATTCGAATTAAAATACTATTTTTTAAAATTATCAAATTACAAATTATATTAAGTTTTTCGAATTGATAAAATTATATACTTTGAAGTAAATATGCTTACTTTTATTATAAAGTATTTGGTTTTAAAATTACTTTGAAGTATAAATTCTGTATTTTGTTTTTGTTTTAATTTTTTTTTTTTTTTTTTAAATAGTTGGAAAAATTAAAATAACAAACAATTGTTGAATTTAATTAATCGTAATAAAATCATAATAGCTTTTTCTATTAATTGTTTCACAAGTTTTTGGAAATTATACGCATTTATTTATTATTATTTTAATAAAAAAAAAATTTAAAAATTTTGAATTTAAAAAACAAAAAAAAAATCAAAGATTATGTGAAAATGTTCGCGACTACTTACATCAGTTTCTCTATGAAGCATTGGAAACTGTGATTTTAATTTTATTTGATTCTGTAATAATGACGACTTTCAATTAAATTAGATCATCTGCAACATTTCCTATATAACCTAATTCAAGTAAAATTATATTTTAAGGTATGAACTGAAATGCAGTTTTGCATATGTTTTATATTGATTCTATATTATTACTGATCGTTCTAACACGTATTTGAAAAATAAAAATTGAAAATTAATACACAATTCGACCAGACAGCTTAGGCAAGGTCTTAAACATATATTTTTATATTTTAAATTAACTACTATAATAATATTAAGTTTAATCTGAACTACTTTCTTTTATCTTTTTATTAAATCAAATGAAAATATTTTTTTCTATATTTAAAATCATGTTACTATTATAGATTTATATAATAGATTTAATAATAAAATTTAACTTTATCTTATAAATAATTGAATAAGATTATAATTATAACAAAATTGGTATTTAATTCGTTTGACAAAAAAAAAGCATTTTAGATTTTTTTTGTGGAAGGCAGTGATAAGTAAAAAAAAATGTTTTTCTTCAATTTTACCAATAAAATTTGTTTAGAAATACATTAAAATTGTATACAATAATTTAAATAAAATAATTTTTTATTTTAACAAAACAAAAATTTTCATCATTATTATTCGTAGAATATCTCTTGACATAAACAGGCATATACTGTTAGTTTAAATCAAGCAATAGATACCTACAATTCTACAAATTTATATTTTTTACTATAGACCTACTCGTTTGTATTTGTTAAATTAAATAAAGAGTGGTCTTATATTTTTATTTTTTTAATTGTAATATTTATAAATTTATGGGTTTAGCCATAAGCAGAAAAATATCAAATAAACTTTAAATAAAAAATAATATATTTTTTTAGCTAACAAAAAATCTTAATTATCATATTTCAAAATTATTTAATTTTATATTTACCTGAAAATGAAAAGTTTTATGATCGACTGTTATTGTAAATGTATTATCCTCTTGATCATCAATACCAATAACAGCACCCTTTAAACGTACACATCCTCTTCGGACACCTTTCATCATTTTCTCCTTTGACTGAAATATAAAAAAAAAAATAATAATTTTATTAAAAATATTTAAAATAAAATATAAAAAAAAATTAATTTGATATCAATGTAAAAAAAACAAAAAAAAAAATAATAAAATTATTTACACAAAAAAAATGTACGTTTAATTTTGCGATCAAAGGTTCTGCAAATATTGCAACAAATTGAATCAATAACAAAAAAAAAAAATGTTCCAATTTACATAACAGTGTTCGGTATTATTGCAAAAATTTGATTACTTTAGCGTGTAATAATGAAGAAAAATTTTTATCGTTGAAAATAAAAATAATGAAAAAAAAACAAATTAGAAGACTATAAGGACATGTTTTAAGGTTGTTGTTGCATGCTCAATCTATCTATATTCACTCTAACAATCTATTAATATTCAAATTTATGATAAAAATTAAAAATTCAAATATGGTAGCCTTCACTGAATCATTCTAATCAGAGTTCAATATTATTTATTTATACCATTTAATTTACAATTCGAACAATTTCAAATAAATTGCTATTTACTATACAAAAAGCCACCAAGATCTAAAAATGTATTAAATATACTTAAATAATGAATTCTCATCAATTAAAAAGAATTAAGTTATATTTAAAGTATATCTCATATTGTATCGTCCTCATAATCTGTTTCATAATTTTCATCGCCTTCATTATATTTCATATTAGGTATTTGAAAGAATATTGAACTTTAATGCACCCTATAGCCGATACATTCATGTTTCTTCAAACAGAAAAAGCAATGTTTTATGACTACTTAATACCATCGCTAGTAACGCTACAAACAAAATTTAAAAAAAAAAAACTAATCACTTATGAGAAATCGTTTGTTTTGAAAGATGGTGCAGTGGAATTAGAACAATATCTTTTAAAACGTTTTAAACAATATTTTGAGTTATCTGCAGGTGCAAATAATGCTATTGTAATGCTAATGCATTTGTATCCCGACGTAAAACTACTTTTCTTAAACATTTTAAAGAATATGACAGAAAACATGATAATATTCATTGGAGGGTGAAATACTGGAATATGAACAACTCTGATTCTGACATATCAAACTGCTAAACTGATAAAAATTTCAAACGATCATGGTATAAAAAAAAAGTTAACGACAATGAATATTACCGAAAAAAGCGAACGAAAAATACACTTTTTTATTATTAGCGCTAACACTAGTTTTTATTTTTAAAATTTAAATAATTTTTTTATTCTAAAAGTACATTATTTAAAATAAATTAGTTTGTTAATTTAGTAAGAAGAAAGTTTTGATTTTAAAAAAAAAATTTATTTTGAGTAGAGTTTCATTCAAAACTTCGGTGTGGTATGTTCAATGAATTAACTAAATTTAAAATTTTTTTTTTTTTTTTTTTTTTATGATAAAAATCTAAAATAACTTAAGTATATTTCAAAATAGTTATTAAATATTAATTTTAAATTACTTTAATAAATTAAAATAAAATGGAGTGTTCTGGTCTCAACTGTTTAGATAATAATGGTACAGTAAAATTTCATTTATAAATTAACAAAAAACAAACAAAAAATTTAAAAATAATATTTTTCAAATTATTTTACAGAATACAAACCCACAAAATGTTTTTTAATTGATTCCTATATACCAATTACAACAATAATTGGATTATATTTATTAACGATTTATAAATTGGCTCCTAAGTAAGTTCAAAATCAATTCTAATAATAATTAAAATATAATTTTTGTCCATCAAAAAGGTAACTATGTATAAATTTATTTAACCCTTTACTTAACATTCTTTTTAGTTATTATAAATTTCCCAAAAAATTTTTTTTCAATATTTTTATTTAAAAAAATCAGTGATTTAATAACAATATTATTAAGACAAATCTTATAATTAAAATTAAAAATTAATAATTTAATTTGTTTATGTATATGTATTTGTAAAAAGTTTCGAGAGGGTTAATAAATCTAATTTATTTACATATTTTTATATTACGAAAATTTAATTAGAGATTTTGTTCACTGAACAAATCTCGGTTGAATTGCAGTTAATGAAATACGGATATTATTATAAATAAATTTTGTTCACTAAAACAACTCCAATCATCGGAATTCGACTAACGAAACTTTTTAATGCCCATCAAATTAATATGTCCTAAAAGTAACAGTTCAAAGTAATCAGTAAGTCAAAACAATTTTTATAACTGTATACTTCTAAATAATTTTTTGGTGACATTGGGTAAATTCGGAATTAAAACATTGGCAATCATGATGCGGTATCACTATTGTATCAGTACAAAATTCATAATGCAATTTGGCAATGATGATTTGTGTTGCTTATGCAATTAATACATTTTAAAACTATCAAAATTTGAGAGTGATGTTTTGAAAATTTAATTAAAACTAATAAACTAAATATTTAATATTGCTTTGAACGTATTTTAATTCCACATTAATACTATATCCAAAATTTTATAAGGCATATTTTGTTTATACATACGAATAACATTTTTTGACAGTAAAAAAAGGTCAGTACTACCAACATTATAAAATGTTCAATCTCATTGCTTACAGTGTCTATTAGTTAATTTTTATCTTCTATCGTCAGTGATGGATCTAATTGAATACGGTTGATATATTCTTTAACTGCTGCCAAAACATTCCCAAAACAAAACCAAAATAGCAAAATGAATGCGCGTACCAGTAATATTCAAAGTCCAATTTAAGAACAGTAATATTAAATAATCAAATTCAAAAGTCCAAGGGTCACATTACATTTCTAAATTATGTATATTGTTGCAATTCACAACAGTAAATTGTTTTGAATTTCTTAATTGTAAAAAAATACTTTAAAGTTCGTTGAATTTAAAATTAAGTGATTCTATGTATATTAAAATATATATAAATAGTTTATATACATACTATATTAAAAAGAAACGGTGTGTACTTATTTTAATAATTGTTTAAATTAAAATAATTTTTATTTAAATTTTTCTTTACTTTATACTTGTCTTAATTAAAAACATACGCGCGAATTTGAATAAAAATTTCATTTGAAAATTGAATAATTAAAAAAAAATTTTTTTTTTTTGTTATATATAAACAAAAATATATAAATAATAAAATATATAAATAAATAAATAAACCAAAAAAAAAAAAAAACAACCTTGTAAAATGATGACGAAACATTGTTATTGGCAAATAAAATTATTTAAAATTCTTATTTGAACTTTATTGTTTTTGTTTTTGCAATATTTCTAAAAATGAAAGAAATTAAATGAAATGTACAAGTATATAAATTTAATTCAATTATTTTTTGTTTTCTTAATTTTTTTTTTTTTTTAATTACCCCTATTGGAAAAATGCCTACAAATATCAAAAAATGACGTTTAATAATAGATATTTAAATTTCAGATTGTTTCGGATTATTGAAATTTTTGGACCTATTAATTGAGACTGATAAATGTAATACAAAATAGTAAGTTGATTTGACATGATAAAAACCTAAATACTACAACGATTGTAATTTACAATAGTCAAGTGTTCCTAAAGCAGAAAAATATAGAAGCAAATATTTGAGATTTTGTTATCTTAGTAACAATTTTTTTAAATGTCTTTCCTATCCTACAGTGATCCAAATTTTCAGTTGATTTGCTACATTTCATGTTAGAATACAAGTAGTCTAAGTGTGATATTTTCTAAATAACTCCAAAACTTGAGACCAGTAAAGCTGAATTTTAATTTTTATTTTCTATCAACTTTTTAACTAATCATCACACAATCTTTCTTCGACCTTCGTGCTATTTTCTAAACAATTAGTTAATGGGTCTCATTGTGGTAAACGTAAACGCAATCGAAACATAGTGGTGAATTAGTATTGTGGTAAACGTGTACCAAACGTTAAGTAAAAAATGTCAAACGTCAATTTCGAAATTAAACTTGTATATATATATTTTTGGTATTGTTCAAAACATACGGTGACAGTTTTCTTTGTATTGTTGAAACGTGAAGATTAATTCGCATTTAAAAAATTTAGAACAACAATATGTGTTTTTATGTTCTTGTTCATTTGTGTTAAAAAAAATGTAATTCATAAATAATGTTATCCATTTCTGAACATAAAGTTGGCTTTAGTATATAACCAACATTTATGACAACATTTGTGAGAAGGTCGGTTGAGCTACTTATGTTTATATGATTATAATTTGCCACAGCGTACTGATGATAACTAACTACCTTCAACAAAAAACCTCAAACAAGCAGCCTGTTTTAATCTACAGATGTTAAAGATGATATAATTGGTGTAGACATATTTTCCTCAGTTTTCAATATTCTTTAAATTTTGCCTAACAAATGTTCTTTCATTAATTTGCTCATCCTCAACCACAAATTTTTTATAATCAATTTGAAAAAAAATTCTAAACAGCTTTGAAATAATACAAAATGTGACTTTCACATAACATAATGTTCAAAATAAATATATTTGACATTTGTTATTCAACATTTCGAAAATAGAATGTTCATGCGTTTTGTACAATGCCAATTCAAAGTGAAATGAATACAAAGACTCACGCATCGCCTCCGCCGTACGTTTACCACAATAAGGCCCATTTTAAAAGAATTAGTAAAATATGTTGGTATATCTGATTGTCAAAGTTTAAAGGATAATTTTATATACAAATATAGAACGTATGGATCGTATAGAAAGTAGAGGTCTTGCTTCATCCAGTTATTCGATTATTTAGTGATATAATGTTACATTCTTGTTTAAACGGAGGTTAAATTAATTTTGCTAGACAAGCTGTAAATTTTGATTAGCTGTAAAATTAGACCAGAACAAGATATTATATTATTGGGTATGGTACATTCAGTAGCATGCAGAGAAAATACTGTGGGTTTACCATAGATATGCCTAAAGCAAAATTTGGAGCAAATCATCAGAAATGTTTTAATAAATTATTTAAAAAATCATCCTAATACTTTAAATAGAACGGTTATTGTAACTGAAGTTGGGTTGATCACGATAAACTCTGTAAAGATGTAGAAAAGTATTTTTTTGATACCATCTTGGGCAAAACATCAATCAAATTTAATACAATCAATTGACAAATCTATTGCTAGTGTGACATACCTAGTCGAGTTTTGCAGTTGATGAATTGCCAAAATGATCACATGTATATATTAATATTATGATGGATGGTCGTAGCTCATTTTCAACTGGTGAACCCGGAAAACGAATGTATACTAGGATTATATACAAATGTTTTTTATGGATATTTCGGACAACAGCTTTAAATCATTTTCAGATACAGACCTATTTTATATACATGTAAATGCTCCACCAAATATATATGTACGTGAAATGATTTGCAATGTTTTGTATTGTGTGACATAGACATGGAATTGAACAAACAGTTCCAAATAAAATTAAAGATATCTTCATTCGTACTGTCTTCAAAAAATAAAACAATTTACAGTTTTGATATGTTTAAAGCTGAATTTACAAAATACCGATTTGGTTGTTTACTAGCAATTCCAGTGAACTTTATTTACGAAGTAAAATCCAATATTAAATTTATCTGATAGGCCACTACAAATTAGAATTGTTATGATAAGAATCAAATTAGAATTTCTTGATTGCTGAAGATTGCCTAAATAAATTATAGTTGGGTATATGACTCGTACAGCAACTTCAACAATCTTTATGGTAACTTCAGTCTATTATAGTAATCACTTAATTTACAATTGTCACTGATTTTTATCGTAAATATAACTTTTTTGTAATTTTATTGTGATAATAAAAATTCTGTAATGTAAATATATATTTTTTTTATAAAACCAACTTTTGTTGAAAAAAAAAATATTCAAATTTCTATGTATGTTTTTTTTATGTTTATATTTTTCTTCGATATACATACATTCATTGTTAAATCAGTTTGAAAATGACAATCAATATAATTTTAATACAAACAAAAAATGTCACACCCATAAAAATAATGAAAAATTAATTCTTCTACAATCAACTCAACAACCTTCAAAATTTTTTGTACAATTTTTATAATGGAATGAGCCACCCTAACTGATTTAGCAGAATTTTAACTTATTAATAACTCAACTATAATATCATGAATTGAATAAGATTGAATATAAATAGATAAAGTTAAAAATTAAATTGAGCAACTAACGTTACAACTTAATTAAAATATTACAAATAATTGTCAAAAAAGCTGTACAATGTATGAGCATTGTTTTTTAAACAACGAAAGCGTATTCTGTAAATTGCAATTCTAATTAGTTAAAATTTCGTAGTTATTTGACATTTGTGGATTTTAATATATATAGAGAAACAGAGACACTGAACTTTAAGCAATTATTTAAACATTTTTACTCAATTTTAACTAAAACAAATTTTTTATCTGATTTTTTATTTTATTTTATTTTCTATTTAATCTATAGATATATGGAAAATAGAAAACCATACAAATTAAAGAACTTTTTAATGGGATACAATATATTTCAAATAGTATCATGCGTATACATTGTTGGCACGGTAAGATTAAATCAATATGATTTAAATATAAAATTTAGTTATATTTAAAAAAAATTGTACTCAGTGTAAAATTCTACAATAAATCATATTTTTTGAAATACACTTAATTATGAATATAATATGTACTCCTGAAAAATTTTAATTAAAAAAAATAAAATAAGATATTGCTTATTAACTAAAATAATTTTTATAAACATGATGTATCTGATAATTTTTATTTATTTATTTAATTATTTTTTTTTTTTGTTTTGCAGACACTTATTAATTTAAAATTAAATATTTTAAAAATTTGGAAATGTGAATTTTATCCACCAAATAGTGAAAATGAAAAACATTTCACTAAAATAATTTACTTTTATTTATTTTTAAAATGTATTGAATTAATTGAAACGGTTATATTTGTTTTAAGAAAAAAACAAAATCAAGTATCATTTTTACATGTGTTTCATCATGTTTCAGTAGCGTTAATATCATTTTATAGTACACAAGTGCTTCAAGGTAAACTATTTTTTGTTATTAACTATATTATTTTGTATTATATATTTTTCAGAAATATATTTCATTAATTTTATTACAAATTTAACAGTTTTACTAAGTTCAGGACAAAGATCATAAAAAAAAATTAAATTTCGATTAAACCCAGAACAAAAAATTTGACAGGAGTTGAGCACTCCTCTTTTGTTTTTTTAAAGCTATTATTGATCGTGTCCAAAGAGATAAAAAGAAACAAAATTTATAGTCGTAAAAGCGAAAACAAAATAATACATAACTATAAGTGGTAATAATTTCAAGTTAGTTACAAGCTATAACTGATGAAAGAAGTGTATTACTTCCGAAATACCGATATTTGCAATCAATTATAAGGAAAATTGACAACAATTAAATTATTTAATTGAAATATCCGATCCTAATTAAACAAAATTCGATTAATGAATAAAAATGTAGATATATTAATGAAGTATTATTTTATCCTTTTTCACTCCACTTGGGAGTATATAGCGTTTAGGCATACCATTATTTGTTTTACACAGTAATAGTATTATTATACTGCTTGCTTTCACCAACTAATCATGGTTGAAATCAAATCCTTAGATTTTATTTTTCTGCCATCCCACCGATTCGACTATAATGATATTTAATATTGAAAAAACTGCAATTCTGATTACTTGGCAATAAAATATTTAGCGTTTAACGTAAAATAGCTTAAATCGTAAATGATATATGAATAATTTTTAATTGATGAAGAATCACTAAAAAAATATATTATGTAAAATTATAAAGTTAAAAAACAAAAACGTTGAATGTTAATTCACTCCTATTAGAAATATAGGTTGAACTGTGAGATGAATTAAGGACCACGAAATTAACACATTCGCTCAAGATATGTTTCAAAAACTTATTGACAAGCATTTAAGGACCTGCGCAGTAGACATCTTTTCATTTTATTTCGCTTCTCTTTAATAAACTCTTAATATATAAATAAGTTGTATATGAAACAATAATGCGCACACAGTTGAAAAATTTTTACTCATATGGTTTTATTATTCAGCAAATACATTATGCGTATGTGAGTTCTTATTAAAATAATAAACAAAAACAAACAAATCAGTTATTATAATTACTTGCAGTGAACATAATGTACATTTATGTCAAATAAAAACAAAAAAAAATATATCTAAAATAAAAAATATAAAAACAACAAAAAAGCAAATCACTTGAATTCTTCATTTTTTATTTTTTTAAATAACTGTTTCTAAATTTTGGTTATTTGTAGTAATAATATAGTTTTTATTAAAATTATGTATATGTAGGTCGAGGTATATATATACCTCTTTAATGACAACATTTTTTATTTTTAGTTATGTATTTTATCCACTAAATGCCACTTACTATAGGGAATATATTGGAAACGAAACAGTATATGAGGGACGTGTATTTATATGTCCTAAATAAAACTAACTAACCACAAAACTTTTTATTAAACACGAGTGGTTTCTGCTATATCGTGAGAAGTCTATGTGAGTACGTAAATTACTGTTTTTTTTTAAACTTTAAATTTGGCTTCAACTTAAATTATAATTACTCAACAGGGGCCCCTAGTTGAAATATATTAAACAATGAACTGATTTTACAATAATAAACATCCTTCATTTATAATCATATTACAAATTATTAACTATAATTAATTTTCAAACTAAAAATTAAATTTATATTTTCTCTTCGTCATTTTCATAATATATATATATATATATATATTTTTTTATTCGTTTTTAGGAGGACTTGCAATGTTTCCCATAGCAATTAATTCATTTGTTCATGTTATTATGTATATATATTATGCAATTGCTGCAATTTCCAGTCCATCATTTGTTAAAAAATTAACACCAATTAAAAAAATTATAACAATAATTCAAATGATTCAATTTGGATTATTATTAATGCATCCATTTACAAATGTATTTATTTCAAAATGTGGTACACATGATAAATTTATGGCATGTTGTTTTGCAACTGTATTAGCATTATTTTGTTTATTTTATGATTTTTATCAAAAATCATATAATGTTAAAAATTTAAAACAAATTAATAAAAATAAAATTAATTATAATCATAATAATAGTGAAAGTAATTTAAAAAATTATGACATACGACTTGATCAAGTAAATTTATTAAAAACATTATAAAAGAACTCTTTTACATATAAAATTAAAAAAACAAAATACATTGTAACAAAAAAATTGGATAGAATTAAAAGTTTAATTGAGGTAAATTTTCTTATATTAAAAAATATATTTTGAAAATATTTTTTGTATTCATTGTAATTTGTTGCACTTTTTTTGTGTTTGAAGAAATTTTGAAAGAAATTAAAATTAGCACTTTTCAATTTATTTGAAAATCTTTGTAATTTCATAGTTCTTGAAATTAATCAAATCACATGTCGCACTGAAGAGATTGGCATCAGGAAAATGAAGTAAAATGCACTAAGGAGCTAACTTTCAATACATATTTGAAAATTGGATTTTTAAAACTTATTTGAGCTGTATTTGAATGTAATTTGAGGTTTTGAATAAAATTATTGTAAATAATATTTTTGAATAATTTTTTAGTTTTTATTAATTCCAAAATCATCAATTTATATTTACTGACATATAAACTCAGATTTAATAAGTTTAGATAAAAAGCTTATTATATATATAATTTTCTGCATTTATCTGGATGTTTGTAAGTCCGTATACTCCGAATACTCCAAAATATATACAAATTGCAATATGTATACAAATTGCTTTGGTACTCTTTTTTTAACCGCTGTCTACCATGCTGAACCTTTGCAGGAAAAAATACCATTGCATGAAATATATTTTTTTAATTTAATGTTAGTCTTCTTCGCAAATAATAAGGAAAAATAAAAAATAATAATAATAATATATGTAAATAAAACAAACAATTTTTTTGATTTATAATAATAAGGACTAATAGAAATTTTATCAATAGTTTAATATGGTATAATAAATAACCAAAAGGCAAACAGCTTTAACACAAAAAAAAACATAATGCACTTAAAGGTTATTCTTATTACTTAAAATTATAAATATGCATATGTGTCTACAATTTTTTTTTTTTTTGTTTTTGTTGTTATGATAATGATCATAGCATCATAGTTTTGCTACCGTATGCATAGCCTGTATAGTACTATAGGTATATATACTCTAGCCAGAAATGTGATGAGATGAAGAGTTAAAATTGTTATTTAGTTTTATTTTTTTTGTTTATTACTTTTTTGTAATATATATATTATGATATATAAATTTATGATCGTGTATAATATTTAGTGTGTATTATGGGGTTAGGTTTTGGCTCTGCTGATTTACACATAAAAATAATAACAACCTATGCATTTTTAAAGAAATTAAATAAAATTTGGTACTATTATTTTTTATTTCTTATCTTTGTAAATTTATAATTTTTAGGTATATTTGTTTTCTTCAAGTGTGTAGAAAGAAATGTATGTTGTAGAGAGTGATGAATTTTTTTTAATGTTGTAGGTAGGTATATATATAGGTATCGGTTAAACCATATTGATTGTTGTTCTTCTTTTTAATGTAGGTATGTTATAAATAATAATTATGTTTGAATTTTAAGATGAACAGTTCGATAATGATTTTTTTTGTAATGAAATGAAATTTTAAATAACCGATCAATGGCTCACAAGATATGAACAGTTTTGTAAATACCTATTTATTTGCAGTAAATTTTTATTTTTTCTCCAACCCGAGTTTTTATTTTATTCATCAAAACAAATATTAACTATGTGTACCTACAATATTATTGTTTTTTATATTTACAATTTTATTTATTTTTGTTTTTAAAATTATTTTCGTTCAAAGTTGTGGCTCATTATAAAATATTATTTGTTCACTATAAACTTTGACGCCAAACTTACGCAGCAAATATTATTGAATGTTAATAGGATTAACTTGATTCTGAATTATACGATAAATTTTCAATATTGGCAAAAAGGATGTCGCTAAAATGATCGAGTAAGTGACCCTTACATGCTTACATTAAAATGTTACACCTTACTACAAATATTCTGTTTATATGGTAATTGAAAGCATTCTAATAATTCTAATAAAGGTATGATATTGATAAATTAGTAAGCAAATACGTATATTTTTCTTAAACTTGAAATAAAAACTCTAATGAAGGAATAAAATGCTAGAATTTATTTTGCTTCCGTTATTTATGGCGGGTTACAAAACTAGTATTATAATAATCGTCGTCCTCTAAATGATTTGTTCAAATTTTTATATATTTGTATATATAAAGATTATAAAGTAAGAATTGATGAATGCTGTTATTTCTTGAATATGTAACGCAAGCGTATACTAAGGCACAAAAAACTTAAATTTTACCCAAATTACTGTAGAAAGAACATAAAAAAACACATAGTTACGTATTATATTTTTCCCAAAGTTCCGTAAAAATATTTTCTTTTACCTTTTACCTAATATTTGAACCATTTCACAACCGATTTTCATTATTATTCTTTTAAAATGACAATGATATTGAAAAGGAGACGAGAAAATAAATATTTTTGCAAAATTTTTTAATTTATTATTAGGCTTTAAAATTTAAAATTTCACACCATGTATATAAGTACAAACAAATACATATTTATCAAATTCACCAAAGAGCACAGGATCCTATTATCATTGTATTTATCAATAATTTTTTTATGAATATATCATTCACTTTTGGTGTTGTCATTATAAAATTAAATGTCAAAAATATTACCATTGAGTATTGTATTTTATTTGTAAGTAATGAATTTTGTATTGTACTGATAATGAATATATATATATACTTTTTTTTCATCCAAATCAACATTTTTTCTAATAAATTGTTTGACAAAATGTTGAATTTGAATGAAAAATTGTTTAATTTGTTTGAAAAAATGTTGAATTTGAATGGAAAAAAGTATATATATAATCAAAATAGTGAATTTTATTTCTGTTTTTTATTCATTTATTTTTTTTTGCATTATATTTAATATCAATAGTTCCACCAATTTGTCCATTTGATTTCTATTGTTAAATTTTCTTCTAATTATAAATTTATAACAAAAATATTTATTATTAAATCATATTCATTTAATTTAT
The DNA here is from genome assembly GCA_963942445.1 of Argyra leucocephala. NCBI lineage: Eukaryota > Metazoa > Arthropoda > Insecta > Diptera > Dolichopodidae > Argyra > Argyra leucocephala. Next base: position 180,060,756 of record OZ012678.1, read on the forward strand.
ATTTATTCAATTTATATATGGATTATATAAAATAATATATAAAATACTGACAACAAAAATGACAGTTCATTCATAATTTTTAATTAAGCAAAAGTTAATTCATAAATAATATTCATGACACCGAACTGTCTCTTTCATTTATTTTTGCTTTTATTAACATTTGCCTAAGTCACCGAGCGGGTCCCAATATTGGTGGCAGAATTTATTCTTGTAGTATAATAAAGTTTAAATTAAATTTTAATGACAATGATAAAAGAGAGCACAGTTTCGTCTTTTCCTTGCCAGAATTAAATTTTATTTTTTTTAAACAAATTACGTATGCGGTTGTTGTCTAAGATAAATCAATAAAAAAACAATTATATAAGGCGATATCGTAAATGTCTTAAAAAAACTGCAACCTGTACAATGTTATCCGTAAAATAAGTTAGTAACATTATGTAAAGAGAGCTTTTTAAGACGTTGTGTTTTAATTCATTTGTGATCAAGTAAAATGAACAAACAGTTTTTATTAACACTACACATTGGGTTTTTAAAAACTTTTGTAAGCCCAAATACCTGTCAAACCGGTCGCGAAGACATCGTCAACAATAATTGTGATCATGGAATCAATGTTTGTGCTTTTGTGAACTTTTGTGGACATTTAAGATCATGTGGACGCTGTATTCAACTTTGTGTTGAGACATTTAAGGATAGTGTCAATTATAAATTGAAATGAGGGGAAACAATTATTCATAATGGAATTGATCGCGTAATTTAAAATCGTTACTGATTTTAATCGTTAATATTATTTTTTTTGTAATTTGTTTATGGTACACATTTTTTATAAAGTTTGTCTTTGTTATTATCCTGGCTCAGAAATCTCGGAAATTGTAATTTTTTTTTTTTTAAACTGTTTCTGAAAATTGTACTATAACTCGACTTGATTGTGGGTTCTTGCAATTTGTCATTTGAGACATCGTCTCGTCTAGTGAAAGAATTTTATCTCTTATTATTAACCTAATTAGAACTTTAAGAAAAAAATAAGTATTTGGTTCATTCCACTTTACATCATTTACATTTTTTTCCATTTAAAGCTTAGTTTTAATTTTTCAATTGTTTTCAATTTGAATCCATTAAAATATTTACGAATTTTTTTATTTTATTTTTTTTTTATTTTAAAGCCCTTAGACGGTTATTATTCACTTAAAATTCATTTACAAAACTACTTATAAATATAAATATTCAAATGTATTAAATTTGATGTTTATTTTGTTAAAGAGATATTTTCACATATTTCAGTTTATTAAACTAGATTTTTTTGTTTTTTTTTTAAATTTATTTATTTTTGTAAAATTACTAAAAATAAGATCAAGTTCAAAAATTCTATATTTTAATACAATTTATGTATAATAAAGTTGATATAAATAGTTATTTGAAATAAACATTTGTGAATAAGGAAAAATATTTATTAAATTTAAATATGGCCTTGATCCATTTCACGAAGTTATGATGACCACATAATCTCATACATTTTTGGTACGCATGTTTTATTCTCATTTAAATAATATTTAGTTCTTTATTGTTTGCTGCTGACACAAACAGATATTTATTAAATAATTAATTATTTTTACAAAATATATAAATTTTAAAAATATTATTTTTGAAATGAATGAATGAAAAGAGGCGTAAATGCAATTAAATAATTTTTACACTCACAGATTGTAAGATATTTATGATTACGTTGTGCGCTAGTAAATTATTTTTTTTGATTATTACTTAATTTTAATTAAGCGATCTAAGTACTTAAATATCATTTTATATGGGTTCATTGTTTCTTAAACTCATCAAAATGATCGAAAATGTAAACTGCAGTAAATATGAAGGGATAATTGATGGTTTTGTATCATATACAGGAAGTACAAAATCTGAAATATCAAAATCCATAATCCGAAAATATGACCTTCGGAGTCCGGAAATTCAAAATCCGCACAATACGAAAGCCTGATAATCTAGATGTGCGGTGAAGGATATTCTACACTATAATTATATATACATATAGTTTTTACTAATAAATGAATAAAATAAATAAAAATAAAAAATAAAATTCATACACACTTAATTATTTTTATATTTTATATTCCAAAAAATCTAAAAACATCTGAATCAGACAAGTAGAAATAAATCGAATCTTTGAAAAAATAGAAACGTAACAAACGTAATTATGTTCAAAAAATGTATTTTAATTATAAGAACTTCTATCCTGAGTCATTGAAAAATATTTTCAAATTCATATTAAGATTAGAGATAAGATTATGTAGGGAGGGATGTTCAAATACAGAATATTGTAACTCTAACACTAAACCCTAATTCAAAATTAAATTTAAGCTAGATATATATGCTTAACTGAAAATTACATAAAAATCGATATGTGCAGCAAAAGTCTACAAAATTAACCTAAATCCTAAATTATGAATAACTAAATATACACATATAAATGTTGTCCAAATGTAATGATTAAGAGTACCTACTACAGACTACCAATTTCTTGATCAATATTTTCGAATTTAAAGGTTATTTAATTTAGTACTGAATTATAGTATAGATTATACACTATCAATTTTTGCATCATTTTACAATGGATTGATGGACTATTATCCTGATACGAAGTACATTAAAAATTTCTCTATCGTTATTTTTGTTTCATTTCTACAACAGTTCATCATTTATTGCGTACACCTAAAAACACTATCAATATTTCGGAAAAATATTCCGGAAGGAAAAAAAAAACTGATATAGTTTGTAATCCGCTCATTTTATGCTCATGTTCATATTACAAAAACGAATGAATAAAAAATGTCCTAACAAAGAGAATAACAATCTCATGTGCTAATGGACGATCAAAAACAACAAAAATCACATGAAATAGTGATGTGACAAAGGACATAAGAAAATTTAATTTTCTTTAATATTTTGTTTAAATAACGAATTTGCAATATAAAAACAAAAAACAAAAAAATAACAACAAATTTTAAATTATATGAAAAATTATTTATTTTTTACATAAAAATCTCTCATAGGGTCTACCATAATAAATATTAAAAAAAAAAAAAAAAACACAAATAGCAAGAAAATAAAATCTAGACAACAAAATCTTAAGAAATATAATTTTCATAAAAAAAAAACATCTTCAAAGAAAAAAATCTGACAAAAAAAAATTGATAAAAAAATGATGAACAGATATTTTGTTAAAAAGACAAAATGTTGAAAATAAAAATCTTAAATTTTTGTAATTACAAAAAACAAAACAAAAGAACTGTATCCAATTGAACTGTAAAAAATTGTGTTCTGTGATGTAACATTAAAGCAAATAAAAACAATTAATCGTTGCAAAGTAATAAAGTGCAATTGAGGTCAATAGAAAACTTTATATGATCAGAAATAGTCAGGACAACAAAACTTATAATACGATGACATCGCAAATCTCCTTAAAAAAACTTCAACTTGATATAATGTAAAAAAAAAACTAAATTGTCAATGTTATTCGTAAATTATGTTGGTAACATTGTGTAATGATCTCTTTCTGGAGACATTGTGTTTTAATTCATTTGTGATCCAGCAAAATTATCAAAAAGTGATCGGAATTGTAAACAAAGTACATTATGTTGCCAACACAATATTTTGAATTCAGAAAATTTGACATATTGTAATTGTATGTACATTATATCGGTTGAAATTTTTTGGATACATTTAATATCAAAACAATTTAAAATTTTAATAACAATTTATACAAAAATTTATATAAACCTCTCTTTTTAACGTTAGAAGAGCAAAAAATAAATGCAACAAAACTGTGTGAAAAGCTAAGGGTCAATTTTACTTTTTTTAACAAAAAAATTTAAGATTTTGTATTTTAAATATAACAAACTGAATCCACAATTGTATTATTAGACTTATTTATGTAGAAATATCTTATAGATATATTTATATATATCTCATATACATAATCCATAATTTTCTCTTAAAAGTTTTCATTTAAATTGACGTTATTATTCTGGTTCATTACTTCTATACTATTTTTTTTTTCTTTTGCGATGAGTGTCAACTTTATTTACCTATATATATTATAATTTAAATCAGGTGAAGGTTCATTTTAATTTTTTATCTTTTTATTTCTTTATTTTTGTTTATAATTTTTATTTTCTTTTATTTTAGGATTTATTTTTTAACATTTTATATAAGTATATAATGTACATACACAGCGATGTATTTAAATATGCATGAAAAATGTATATACCTTTGTATAAATATAATTTACATGTCTATATCAAAATTTTTAAATTTTCATAAGAATTAGAATTTAAATATGAAAATTAGCTATATTTAAAATTTGAGAAATTTTCTTAGATAATCTTAAATATAATATTAAAACATAATTAAACAATTAATGGTAATTCAAAAATAATATATATAAATATCAAATGATAAAAACGTAATTAAAAAATAGTTATCTATGTTTATTTATTTATTTTTAAATACACAAAATAAAAATTTAATTTTTGGTTTAAAACCCATTAATTTAAATGATTTGTACAATTTCAATGAATTGGAATATTTTCATAATAAATTATTTAGTATAATTTTCTCTGATCTTTTTCCTGCATATTTATATAGTTATAGAAATCATATTAGAATTTACATTCTTGTCATAATCTAAAAATAAAAATGTCACCAGAATATTAATAAAAATTCATCAATAAGATAATTCTTTGATTTAAGCAAATTTAACTGACACATAAATTCATGAATGTAATTTAACAAATTTGAATCTAAACAAATTAGAATAACAATTTGACCAGCACTGAATTCAGAGCAACAGCATTTGATAGATTTCTGTCAGAATAATAAAAACTGTGGACTTTGAAATAAAATTTAACTGACACATAAATTCAAAAATGTAAGACATTTTGATATATAAACAAATTTGAATTACAATTTGACTAGCACTGAATTCAAAAACACTGTTTAACAGATTTGTATTGTTTATAACAGCTGTAATCGGAAATTAAAAATTAAAATCAAATGCAAAAATATTTGATGATCTCCAACATCTAGTTTGACAATTTATTTATTTATTTATATAACAGTGGGTTTGCAAATGAATCTGCAAGTCTACTATAGGTCCAATGGTTTGACAATGTTGACAAAAATGTTTTTGGCTCAATTGTATATTGGAAGTTATTGATTCCAATTATTTTTATTTTGATTTTTGCATTTGAAATAACATTTCAACCAATTAGTTGTACTAAATTTTATAAACTTTATTTTATATTTTGTATTCATTTTACATGATTGCGATAATTCATTTTCCAATTTTAAAATAAAACTGAATTTTAATAGATTTAAAAAAAAAATTGTTTTGATTAAATTGCAAGCTCAAAACATGCAATCATGAAGTGCAGAAGACATTTCCGATTCGATTTTTGTCTCACTAAATGATCGGTTACACTGCCAAATGACCCACCTACGATTGATATTAAAAATTAGATGGCTTAAATTAAACTATACCTTTTTTCATTCAAATTCAACATTTTTTCAAATAAATTCAACATTTTTTTAATGAAATTCAACATTTTTTCTAACAAATTGTTCGATAAAATGTTGAATTTAAATGAAAAAAGTATATATTTAATTGATTAGACTGAAAATGTATTAAATGATACTGCCCATTAAAATATTTACACATTTTGTATAATGAGTTATTTTATAACCATGTGGAAACGGTAATATTATCAGTATAAAGTTCGAATCAGTAAAATTTCAAAATATTATTGAAAACGTATCATTGCAGAATCGATTCTCTTTTCATACAAAATATATGTATTTCAAATCCGGAATATTTTCTATCGAATTTTCATATAAATAGTAGAAATACAAGTATCGGTAACATCTAAAATGCAGTGAAATCATAATATTTACAATGTAGCATCTTTCAAATTGTATATCAAAAATTCTTGACTTTGTACACTATTCCAAAATGTTTAATGTAGTGAAAATGTAAAATAAGAGCACCGAGTGTGTAACGAAAATATTTAGACTGCATTTTATACATGTCATGGATATAAAGTTACCAGAATTAATTAAATTTTAGATTAGAATATATTTTTCGGTGAAAAAATAAGTTTATTGCCAAATTGTAACAAAATATATCAGTTAAAAAAATATATTTTTCGGCCGAAAATATGTGCTGACCTATGAAAACCTGGCAATAGCATGTAATGAAAGACAAACCAAAAGTAAATTTATCTAAAGATAAACAAAAAGTCAAATTATTAACAATTTATATTACAAAAACAAAATTATAATTTAAACGTCAAAATGTATGTGAGTATTTATATTGTCAAAATGGTATTCCAAAATGTAGCAAAAGTCTTATTATATGTTTTACAATGTTGTGGTTATAAAAGCTTTAAGCGGTAGTAGAGTTTTATTTTAACTGTATTAAAGCTTTTTATACTGCATTTTGGAAGCCTAATGTATTTATTACATTTATAATATTAAGGTATGTGAACAAAACATTATTGTTTACAACATAATAACAAAATTATTATTGTTACTATTGCAACAAAATATAAATGTAATACTGTTTGTTACAAATAATATCGCGAAATAAGCACATATATAAATATTAATCAAGTCACATTAATCATCGCTGTTCTTTCTTAATAATGAAATTGCAAATGATTCTCGTCCTGATGAAAACGTCACTCTCAATAATAGAAATGAATATTCTAACTTTTAAAGCAAAATTAAAGCAAAGAAATGAATACAAACATTTTAAAATTTACAAACTTATGCGACTTAATCACCTCAATCTCAATTTTTCCATTGATAATTATCCCATCACTATTAAATTCATCCTTAGAGAGTTAAATCATAAACTTTTTCAATGTCATACTATCCAGAAATCATAACGAAATAATGTTTTTCAAAATTTTACTTTTAAAAACCTACATCTAAAGACTCAATTTTCATTATTTACCTTTCCACACCAATCATTCTTTGAACAAGTATTTTTTTAAGCGGTTTTTTGGTTTTATTTTTCTTTGTGCTTTCTTTCTATACAAATAATGTTTTGTTGGAGGAGGAAATGTGGCACGCAAAGCAATGAGAAATTACCCCAATGAACAGTAAATACAATACATTTCAGATTAAAATTAACATACATACATTATGTATACAATATATATGTATATACTTAACGTTAACATATGTATATCTTAATTCATGACAATAACAGATTAAAACAGTCATGTTTAAAAAATAACAGAAAAAAAAATATAAAACAAAAAAAAATTCTTGACCTTAAAATTTCAAGGTTTTAAATGACATTTTACCAGATATTGAGTTTTGTTAAAACAATTATTCTATTCGTATGTGGTGTGAAAAATGTTATCAAAACATTGAAACTGCATTTTAGATTGATTTAGCAGATTATTTTTATAAAAGGCGATTTATTTAGAGTTATCAAATTTTAAATTAAAATTAAATATTGTTTAAAAATTATTCCCGGCATATGTCATGATACCACTACTAATTCTTGTAATTCGCATTCGATTAGTTTAATTTCAGATGATTTTTTTAAGCAATTAAAGCCTTATTTCCGAAATAAGATAAATTATGTTTGAATTGTCAATTAAATCTAAATATATCAAGCCAAATAATAACCTTTATGATATCTATCTTATAAGAGCTTCAAAAATTTTTACAAGATCCCGTAAACATCAATCAAAAGAGCCTTAAATTATATTTTTTCCGAAAAAATAACGAAAGAGGAGCTAAAATAGCGAAGAACCATCATTTACCATTGAAACAGTAGAGAGACAGTTGGGTATCTACATCTCAAAACATTTTGAATATGATTTTAAACACGTGCAAAGCTAATAGGCGCAAAGCTAGAAGAACAAGTAGAAAATTACTAAAATGGTTGACATCGGAAATGTATCGACAATGTTGAGGATACAAAGTTGCGACATCTGAAATGTCAAAAAAAAAAATAAACATTGTATCATGATCGGAAATTCATTTGACAATGTATTCCCGACGTAATTTTACAACGTATTTGTACGATATGTACAAATGTTGATGACTCAAGTAATTATTAAATGATAAAGTAATGAGTAAAGTTTCAAGACTCCAAAAAATAATTTAAAAAAATTGTTTTCCATACTTTTTAATTTCTTTTCACATCAAAAAATATTCAATTTCAATTTCAAACTATACTTTTATTTCAAACTATTTATGGGTATAAGCATAATTTTTTGACATTTGATTTGACGTTTATTCCAGATACAAAGTGATTATAGTGATCAGAATTGTAAACTGACTACATTGCGTTGGTAATACAATGTAGTCAGTTAACAAAATTTGATTTATATTTATACATTACATCGGGTTGTTGTTCTTGGATACATTTCGGATGTCTTCGAATTACCTTCATTATTAATGATACAAATAAGGGTAAAAGCGATTATTAGATTTTATATTAAAGGCAAAAAAAAATCAGAAATTCAAACTACATTAAAAATTATGAAATATTTTTAATTTTTGGTGATGTTCACGTAATAAAAAAGATTGTATATCATCTGAATTTTAAATCAAAGTTATTGATTTCAAATGTCACAATGTCTTCTAGCTCAACCGGAGTTGTTTCTAAATCAATTTCAAAATTTATACCGAACATGCAAACAAACAAACGGACAAAAATAATATATGAGCCAATAAGAACGTATATATTAAAATATTTTTAACTTTGCCTACTAAAAGTAATACTCAATCAGTGCCATTTTAGCTATATTGTAGCTGACTTAGATATCAATTCTGTATATAAAAGTACGGGTGAGATCGAAAATGCAATATTAGAGTATTAACTACAATGTAGTACGTTCAATAACGAACTATATATACAATTTAAATAGTTCCAACATGCTTGTATATCGTTTTGACTACGTAGAACGAAACAGAACATAAACATTTTAGAATTAATTATGTTATATAAAGTATGTTATGGAACATACTACATTGTAGTTAAATATGTGATTACAATGTAGTTTTAACTAACTACATTGTAGTTAAAACTGTAATACAGCATTTTCGATGTTACGGTACACAATATGAACTAAAAATTTTCTAACTCATAGATTTAATTAATTTTTTTTCGGTTTTTTTAATAACCAATAGCTTTAGTAGCTAGTGCTATTATTTGATATTAATTTAAATTTTAACTAACTATTAATAAATAAATAAATACTTTTTTTTGTATCTTTTATTAAATTTTTATTTTGAGTATATATTATACCTTTCAATGCCATTTTGATTATTTTATTATTACTATTATATTATTCTAATTATTGTTATTATACTTAATAATAATATTTAATAAGTATATATATACAATATAACATATCCTTTTTGTTTTTGTATTTTTGTTGTTTTTTTTTTTCTTTTTTATTAAATATTTATTATCTTTGCTGTTTTTAAGTATTATACAATCTATGTAGACGGATATATCCTTGGGAAATAATTTAACTACTTCTAAATAAAGAAAAACAAAAATAACAAGAAAAAATATATAAAAACACTCGCGAACCACAACTAAGCAATTTTTTTTTTTTGTGCAATTTGCAAGAAAAAAATGTTTTTTTTTTTTAAATTAAAATGGAATGCGCTAATTTTATTTTACTTTAATTTTTATTTGTTTAAATTATTTTTTGTTTTAGGGTATTTTTTTTTTTTATTATTATGTCTTTTTCTTTTTTAAATTTTTCGTTTTTGTTTTTTTTTTTATATTGTATTGATTTTCTAAGATTTTCTTATATTTTCATTATTTTGATTAAAACTGTCTTTTTTATTATATTTTTTTTTTTTATTATATATTTGTTTACATATAATTTTTTGCTTTATTATGGTTTTTGTGTTTTTTTTTTTGCTTGTTTTTGTATTGAATGCGGCATTTTCCAATTTCTTTCAATATATAATTATTTTTAACATAGACATATATTAACATTTTCATATGTTATGTTATATGTTATGTTAATGAATATCTTAATAATCACTAACTATACTATACATACTATACAAAAGATATTTTATAATATTTAAACAAATTATTTGTATAAATATATAATTATATACGTATTAATATGTGTTATATTAGTATATAATTATATATGTATATATATGAATATGAAATAATATAAGTAAACTGTCATATTGATATACAAATTATAGTGTGCACATGGGAAGAATATAAGAACCACGTTATTTTTATAGATTTGACCATGCACTTCACTGCATAATTTTTTTTTATTTTTTTTTTTATAAATATTTCATAACACACTAAAACAAAATAATTTCTCTTAAATAACTATAAATAGAATTTTTTTTAAATGCAATATGAAATTTTAAATTTTTTGATTTTAATTTTTTAATTTCTTGCTTATTATTAAAATAAATAAAAATTATCTATTGTATTTAAGTTTTAATTTTTGTACATTTTTGTTTTAATTTAATTTTTGCTTTTATATTTTTCTCTAAACTCTAAATCTAAGGAGAAACACTTGATTTAAGTGAAAGTAGGTACTTGAATGGTATAATATGGAATAAACTTATTTTAAATTGAGACAAATATTTACAAAATTTAGTAGTTATCCTTTTTAGCATAGTTATGTAGATATTCCTCTACATATTGGATAAACAATTCTTTTTATTTTGTTTTATTGTTATTTTTTTTTTTTTTTTGTTATAGTTCAACACATATGTATTTTAAAAGCTTTTTTGTATTTAAAACTAACACTAATAAAGTAAATTGTCTTATATATATTTGAATATCCTTTTAAATGTTGGTAACGGCGGCGGGTAATAACTGAAGATACATTTGAGATATTTTCAAAAAGTATCCAAAAAAAAATAAAACAAAATAATTTGTTTTTTTGTTTTTTTTTTTGATGCACATAAAAAGCAGTCAGTCTCACTGTACGTATGTAAGTAAATTTTTATATTCGAATGTGTTGTATGAATTGATGTATTCAGTGTCACCATAAACTGACATGTAGTTCAACTTTAATTATTATGAGGCAGCACAAAAATAGAATTTTCCATTTTTTTTTTGTTTTTCATTTTATTTTTCTTTTTGTTTTTTTTTTTTTATTCTTTATATACACTTATTTTCCAACCAGAAAAAAACAATTTGAATTTTTAATTTTAGTACTTTTACAAAAACAATAATATTTTATATTATATTAAAAAAAATAAGAGCCAAATAGACCCCAAACATAGCATATATATATATATGTATAAAGAAAAAAGGAAACAGGAAAAGAAAAAAAAAATTGTAAATTAGCACCAATAATAATACAACAAAAACAACAAACACGTGAATTAAAATTACTCGCGGTCGGTACTGTGATGAGTATGAATACTAACTGAATACTAAAAACAGAAAAAAAAAATTTTGAATATTTTTTTTTTTTATTTTATATTTTGGGATACTCTAGCTCGGGGACATATCGTAAATGTACTAACTATATATTGTAAAAATAAGAAATAAAAATAATTTTTAGTACATTTTTTTTTTATTTTTATTATTATTTTCTTTTCATATTGGATTTTTTTAATAATGTTAGTTAGGTTGAATTATATACAAAATTCATTTTATATAAATTTTGCTTGTATAAAACTACAGCACGTGATTAATAGAGATTTTATAGTTTATCCATATTATGTATGTATGTATGTAAAGTGTTGTGCAAAATATTATAATAACAAAATACAGTGCAATAACAAATAATTTGTATACATTTCAATTGTTTGAAAAAATAAAATAAATTAAAATTTTGAAAGTAAACTTCTAAGCGATAAAATAGCGAAGAAGAGAAGTGTCCTCCATCATCGAAACATTGGAGAGGAGACAGTTGGGTATACATCTCAAAATAAAATTCTATACAATAATAATATATATATATAATAATTATATGAATTGTTGAACAGCATGAATCAAATTTTAATAATACTTTTTTTACTTTAAGAAAATTTTCACTTTAAGTGAAAGTATTTATTTTTTAAATGCAAATTTTCACTTTATAGATGCAAGATACCTGACTGAACCCTTTTATTAAAATAAGCTTCGTCTGATTAATAAAATAGAAAACAAAAAACTGCTTTTTATTATCTGCACATTTGTAAATTTTTACAAATAGTATATATACTTTTTTATATAATTACAAGTCGATGGGATTAACACTCTTAAATGTTTTTACACAGAGATTTCGCTTACACAATTATTGCGTACAATAGTTTTTTCTTCAAAATGTTTATGATATATCTACTAATTGAAATGTGGAAAACTATATATCCATTGTGTAGTACAACTTCGTCTTCATAATAGTATAGTTCCATTTCCAGTGATAACGATATCATATCTCAACTATTTTTATCATTTATTTATCCTAATAACAAAAAATACTGGAACTGGTCGAAAAACCTGGGACCTTTCGGTGAATATACTAGTTATACGATTTAAAACAAAAAACGTTGGGCGCATGCAATAGATAATTGATTCATGAATAGTTCATTTAAGCCAGCACAGTTAAACAATCAGTAACAATTTTATTGCGTTGCAAATTAGATATATATATGAACTGTTATGTGAGTTTTCTCAACGATAGTTACTTCCTACAATTCTTACTATTATTATATCGGTCCACATTTTCGTTTTAAATCTTACAAGTATTTTCATTTCTATTAAAAAGTTGTTAGAAACTTTGTACGGAACATACAAAACAAACAAATCAAACAGACAAGAATAACCTAACTAATAAACACTTATTAAAATTGTCGTTTGATATTTTATTATTGTAAAATGGTTCTATTGTAAATTTGAATATTGTACGATTGTACTTTGTAAACACTTGAACTAAGTAAGAATAAATAAATAAAATATAAGTACTGTACTAAGAATTTTAATTTGACTGTACTTGGTTGCTATGATAATATATTTTGTATTATCGTATGCATATACAAAATATAGCATAAATGTATTATTATAAAAATACAAAAAATAAAAGAAAAACTTAACAAGAAAAAGGGATGTAAATAACAAAACTATTAAAAAAAATTGTTTTTTTTTTTTTGTATTATTTTGGGCTTTTTGTTTTTTTTTTTTTTTTAAATTATTAAAAAAGAATACCTAAATTTGAAATGAATATGTAAAAAATTATCAAAGAGTATTTAAGTTAGTGAGTGTATAATTTATATGAAAATTATACTCATACATGCATTATACTTGTAAGTATGCATGTACATGCAATCATACATAGTGAGTGTTGTTATAATTTTTATGCGGGAAAAATAAAATAACTGACACAACACTGACAAACTTGGTTGCAATTTTTTTTTATTTTGATAAACTTTTTTTTTGTTTGCTAGTACGAAGAATATTTGCACGTGAGTTGTTACATAGATATAATATTTATATGTTGTACCAGTAGTACCTATATGTGTTTAAATACCACTTTATAGTTAATATTAAATTTTAAATAAAAAATAGAAATAGATATGTGGTAGGTAGGTTAAAAATGTTATAAAAATGTTATAGTTTACAAAATTGTTGTTTTATAATTTAACTAGCAAAGTCACCCGACGTTGTCCGGATCCAATAGAAAATGTATAAAATTTACTTCGATAAAATAAAATGAATTCTGAAAAATATTTTAAGTGTTATAACGGATGATATCGAATTTAGGCTCAATTTAAAATTTCAGGTCTGGATGAGGCCTATTGAAAATCTATAGTGGGTTTGAATTTTTGCTTAGATAACATAAGGAACTACTAGTACTTTAATATTTCTACTTTTTATTAACCTGGTATTGTATAGTTTTCGCTGACTTTAATTTTGAGAAGCGTAACTTGAGCTTTTACTTCGAGGTTCTGACTGGTGAGAAAACAATGTCAAAAATCTTGTTAACTCCAACAAATTTATAAATTGCGTTCTCTAGAACACAGCTTCATTTTCTTTGATTTATATCATCGCTATTTCAATTTTACCATTCAAGTTTTCAGAAATTCTTGTTTCACTATAAGAATTATTTTTACTACAAATTCGCTTCTGAGGTAGTCAAAATTTCGAAAAATGTTGAAGACATGTTTGTTTATTTTTGAATGAATACCTGATTATCGACAATCCAATCCATGGATGCTGGTAAATACCCAATTATTCGCGATTATATGGCAAATACCCAAACTAATCCGAATTTTGGCAAACTGTAAAATAAGTGTTTATTTTTAATAGAATACCTTTGTATAAGTTTTCAAGTCTGTAACACATGTGGTTTTTGAAAAATTCCTGATGCGTGATAGGAATTGTATGGTAGCTACCCGAACCTGTCGTTTCATAAAACTTCATAAAGTAACCGCGTCCATTTTGTTTTTTTAACCCGAAATAAGAGGTGTGCAAAATCAAGAATTATATCTTTAAAACTGTATGGGTTTGTGTAGCAAACAAACAAGCAAACAGACAAATTTTCCATTTTATAAGTATAGCAGTGTAGTAATGTCCCAAGATACAATATTGCCATTGTTAGTTATAAGGTTATTATAACAAGATATGGATTTCAATAAAGCCAGTGTTAACTCATTAAATCAACAGCGTAACAGATAGAATATTACAAAGTTGTTTTTTTTTAAATACAATTTATGGGCATTGACGGTTCGAATGGAAATTACTCTATTATCAGCATATTGTAATAGAATTCATATTATCTACGTCAAAATAAGATTAATTTTGCTATGCGAATTTTTCTATAATGTTGCACATAACAGTACCATACCATACGGGTACATTTCCACATAATTGTTATTAAAGGTGTTTCAATTTTACCTATTAAAACTGCTAATTAAGAGTTAAAACTGATTACAACTCCGAGTCTAATGTAATAACAAGAAATGTATGTATATGCGTATTTACGCAAAAAGCTTCTGCTAAATGATGGAGTGATAAATAGAGATGGTTATTTAATTTTTAAATTTAAATTACATGTAAATTTGTATTGACGTTTTCTTGGAAAAGCTTTTATATATTTTTTAGGTTAATTTTTGTTAAATTCAAAAATTAACACAATAATATATGGTAAATAAAAATAAAATTTAAATATGCATAAACACTATCTAATATAAATTTTTGTATATATTAACAATATGGTATCATAATTTACAACATACTTATAAACACATATAATTACAATTTATGCAAACCAGTTTAAATTGTGCGTTACACATTTATTTTCCTCTCAGAACTGTTTATTACAAATTATACATTACTATTGGTGCGGGTATGTAGATAGGTAGATAGCAGTGGTTGCCAATCTGATAAACTTAAATCATAGATTCTATATTCATTAAACTATTTCGAGCTTTTCTTAAATAACTTGTCAATATTTAAAAGTGTATACTAATCTCAAATATAGGTTCTATAGAATTAGAAAAATTAAATTGATTCCCTCTTTTTGCTTGTAAAAAAAAAATCATTTTGTGTACAATTTTATTATTTGTTGGATTAAAAGATCAACAGAAAAGGAAAATTTTGAATTGAGCTTTGTAATTGCCTTTAATAGGGTCATTGAACAAATTGTTTTGCAATTGAGAATTAGTTTTTCTTCGAAATGTTTAAAAGAGAATTCAGAAATAATTACCGATATACGCTTCAGAATTTAAGTAGTTAATCATCAGGGGAAAAGAAAAAGCCAGAAACCATATACATATTTCCAAAAGGAATAGAAAAAAAATATTTTATATAAACCTAAATTCTATATAAAGCTCAATTCTCCGTAGTAACTTTTTACATTAAAGGCAATGCTGACGATTTTGAAATTGTCAGCGTTTGAAATTAAAAAAGGTAAGAAAGTATTTAAAATTTATTTAAGTAAGGATATTTTTTTTATTTTTAAATTTTTACATTAATTATTTTAAGAACAGGTCAGTGGATTTTTGAATATTAAACTATCGTAAATACATATACTGTTCGGAGCATCGAATCATTGAACAAAAGGTTGTTGGAGAGGTAGAAGTAAAAAAAAGTTGGATTTATTTTAACCATTTAGGATATAATTATTTATCAATATATTTAGATTTAGTATTTTGCCTACATAACAACAAGGCACTCAATTATGAAATTTTGATCAATAAAATATCATTTAAAGCCATTTTTTTTTAATATAAGATTTATAAAGTTTTTTAGTTTTGATTATTCTATTTTGCTATCCTAGATTTTGATATACTAATAGTGGTTTTCCAAAACAAGCAATATTGGCAATAAACAAAATGTTGCAAGTGAAGTTTGTTCATAAACATTTCTAACTTAGCAGAAATACTGCAAAATCATAGTAGATAGCGTATGACAATAAATTATATTGCGTTTTTTATTTATAACACATATATTGCTGCAAATGTAGAAAATTCAAATTTTAACAATTCTGTCAAAAAAAAAAATATTTCGACAGTATTTTGTTTTTGCAGTATGTGTTTATGAAAAGCCCTAATATGAACTTTTTATTCCAAAAAACACAGATTTTCATTGGTGCGATTGCGCTAATGTCCCTTCTTTATTAATTAGTTAGTTGAAATCTTGGGTCTTTAGTCAGTTAGAATTCTTATGGATATTTTTAACTATTTCTGCACCTAAAGTTAGCTCTTTTTTATATAAAACTAAGTAGTTATATCGCTTATAAATAACTCAATATCATAAAAATCATAATAATCGTGAACTTATTACTAAAATGTAGTAAAATAAAAAAAGTTATACAGTGAGTGTCAACATTATGGAGATAGTATAGCATACTTAACCTTTTATAAAAAAAATTTCAAATTTAATAGTTTTGTTATTTAAGTACATATACATCCCTTTTTTTAGTTTTGCTTTATTTACTATCATAAATACACATAATATATTTGTATATGCTATATTTGTAGATTTGAAAATTGTTATCAAATTGATCCTTAGATTTAAAAATACTATTCAAAATGTTCCTACTACATGAATGGCAGTTGAAAATTCCTTAAACAAATTAATTGTTAAATCAAAACTAGAAGCATGGCATTGGCAAGACGCCCGAAAACAATTATTTTCAAATCCAAAGAAATTTACTGGACTTTAGCACTTAAACGGCTCAAATCAGTCAATCCTATAATAGAGCCGAACCCAAATAATATACATAGATATTTCTTCAGAGTTAACTAACAAAATTTTCTCTAGAGAAGCCATTCTTTTGTTAGATTTGTCGAGTTTTTGAAACTTTATGATATTTGTTCAAATTTATTATCAAAAAAAATATAATAAGTCTAAATAATTATGAAATTTTTGATTCCCCAACAATTTATTTTCCTTTACAGTTATTTTTTTTAATTTTAATGATTTAAAATTTAGTTTAGATTTGAAATAAGTAAGTATGTATCAAATTTAATTGTGTAATCTACTGCACGCAGCAGTCATTTTTTGAGTTAAAGCTAATTTTCATGAACAGAAATATCGGCGATTTTTCAAAGCATAGACAAAAAAAACTAAATGTGGAACAGAGAAAAAAAACACAAAAATATCAGATGAATTAACTGTAATTGTAAAAGTGTTCAGAAAATATCCGAAATATGCCATAATATTCTGAAATTTTGCTTGCTAAAGCTAAACTTGCTATAATTATCGCAAACCAATTTTTTTACCACATAAGTAAAAATATGTATCTTCTCCCTCACTCTTTCCTATTGGTAGCATTAAGTATACTTTACTCTAAATATCGGATATCGGATGAAATTTTTCAATGAAAATTAGCCTTTACACACTTTTTTATTTGGATATGGAATGAGATTTTTTCAATGTCAATTTAAATTCTAATCATCATTGTAGAATCTGTCGTCGCTCAAGGTCACATAGGTTCTCAACAAAATATCTCTTCAATCTAACTTATTTTTAATATAATTTTTTGTTTTTGGTATTTTTCCATAAAGCTTTAAATTGCTTATATATTCACTAAATGACATTATAGAAATATAAAATTATAAGATAAAATGTATGCATGCAATTTAATAAAATTAAATTAAATTAACAACAAATTATAAAAGCGATATGTGTAGGTACCTATATGCATCACTAATTTTAATATACACAGGATAATTTGAGCATAGAATATTTTCGATGATGAGCCGAGAAAAATTTAATAAAAAAAATTTCTGCGATCAACCTGCGGTGCTATTCATTGAATTTTCATGATTTTTTAAGTCAATAAAAATGTCAAAAATTGGATTAGTCCCCAAATCCATAAAAAGCAACACGAATTTTTTTTTTTTATTGCTTTTATTTATTTCACTTTATTATGTAGTTTAATGAATTTAAATAAGGATTTATGATCCCTTTTACAGAATATTTATCTTAATTATTTTTATGCGTAGCCGCTGTTGGATGCAAAAAGGACAACAACAACAAAAATTCAAAATCACTACGATTAATCTTGCCACAATTTTATGGATTTTTCTGTAGATTAGGGCTTTTGGATTTTTATTTCTGGATTTCGGCTTGTCGATTTATTTGCTCACCAACCCTAAAACTTTGTAACAAATTTTTACTCACTTCCATTTGCTTATTTTTGCCACTTTATTTTTATAATGTTTACATTAACTTATATAAATAATTTAATGAAAAACTTTTGGGTCGTTTTGATCATTTAATAATATTGTTATTAAAACTCATTTAATGTTTGCATTTAGAAAAACAAATTTTTTAAAACTACTCACTGAAATTTTTTTAATTTGAAAAAATTAAGTTATATCAATTAAATCAGTTAATTTTAAAATAAATTGAAGACAAACGAAATATGAACAAAATAATATCCGTTTTAAGATTTAATGACAAACGACATTTCTAAAAATTGTGTAAATTCGTTTTCTTATTAAATAAAGATTTCCAAATTGTTGGACACACTAATTGCAAAAAAAAACTATGCTAATTGTATAGAAAAAAAGCAAAAAATAAAGTAAATAATGATGATAAAAATTTCCATTGTAATTGATTTGAACTCATTTTTCATTTTGTTTTTGTTTTTATATACATATTTAGTAAAATATAATTAAAGCATATAATTTTAAAGGTCATTGTTTAAAAAAAAAAAAAAAAAGATTGAATCCACTTGTTTATTGTTTGTTTTTTTTTGTTTTGGATTTTATTTGCGTAGGGCGTAACTATACAAAATTGTATATCAAGAGTCTTTAATTCATTTTCAAAATTAAATTTTTCTTTTTTTTCATTTTCAATTCTAATTAGAATTATCATATTATGAAATGAATGAAGCTTCTCCATATAATTATTTTTAATAAAAATCCATTAGCAAATGATAAATAATTTTTATTATTATTTTATATAAGTAAGTAAGTAAGCTTTTTTTTTGTATTTTGTACTAATAAATGTTTACTTTTATTTTTTTTTGTTTATTTAAGATTTCGATAATAAACTCTAAAAAAAAAATTAACATATTGGAAGAGAGAACGTTTTACCGTTTTACTTTTATTTTTTCAAAAGTACCTAAAATCTCAATATTTATTATAATATACAGGCGTATAGGATAGACATATTAACAAATGTCGAAAAGTTTTTAATAAAACTTTTGTATGAAGGGATGAATTAATTATTATTATATCAGATAAAAATAATTAGTTTTTTTTTGTATCTAAACTTGCATAGGTTGGTAGAATGTGAAATGTGGGCCAAATTTAACTAATGGATTATGGACCTATTCAATATTATTAAGATTTTAAGTTTTGTACTATATTTATTAACCAATTTTTTAATTTGATTTGAGTTAAGTACTTATAATTATTTAATTTTTTGAATTTTAGCTCTTCACAAGTTTTAGGTTCATTCATGATAGCTTCAATGTTGGTCTTTTCAGTTTTTTACAAAATGTTACAAACAAATTATGTTGGTATTTAAATTTATATTTTTCATCACTGGAAAATTATTAAAATGTCATATAACTTTATTGAAAACAATTTTAAAAGTTTTTTTCCTGTGCCTTTTTGTCACTTAGATATTAAGTTTATCTGTATATTGATATACAGGTCCCAGAATTAAATAAATAAATAAGTAAACAAACAAAATTTTCTTTTGCATTCTAAATTAAAGTAAAAACAATTTTGGTACTTTTATTTTATATAAATTATTTATTTATTTATTTTAACAGTTGATCTTACAGATAAATCTTTTTCTTAAGGTCTTTTTCACTTTTGAAATGTGGGCCTTATAAGTTATTATATTTTACAATTTTGGTACTTTTATTTTATATAACAGGAAATTGTTTTAGAAAATATTGTTTTTTAAATTATATTCGACACAATGAAGATGAATTAACGGTAAAAATTTCCATTGTACATTATTTGTCAACAAAACTGAAATATTGTCAACTATGCCCAAATTTTTTAAAATAACCCCAATAAATATTCTAAATAGTAAACAATAAGTAATAATAACAATAATAATAATAAATAAATTGTGTAATTAAATAGATATTCTAATCATGAATAAAATTTAGTGAAACTTATAAATGTCAAAAATTTATATTTAATAATTTTATCATAAATTATCGTAAATTTCATAATGTGATAAGAAATAACTAATAAAAATGAAATTTAACTTTCAACAGATAATCTGATTTCAAACCATCAGATATTTATTTATTTATTTATTTTTGTTTTCACTATTTTAAGATTATATTGCGAGAATTTAATGGAACAGTATCTATTATAATATAATTGTTTTTTTTTTTTTTTGTTATTAAAAAAATAAATATTTATTTAACAAATTTACTCTCTCATACTTATATTAAATTATTTGAATTTATTTTTGATTGAAAATTTCCATAAAGACGTTAGATTTATGTACCTACCCAAAATCAGAAATCTTGTATAGGTACTTAAATTAAATATTTTAATGTTTTTTTTATAAACAGTATCTAAGTATTATTGTTAAATAAAATTTAATATTTTTAAGAATAGATAATTTCAATTTGTATTAATTTAGAACGACAAATAATTAAATTGAAAGTGAAAGTAAACACTATTTGAGAGATTGATAAATAAAACCAATATGAATTTACAAAAATACTAAAAGAAATATTTTAAGTTATTTGATTGAACTTCATTAGTGATATTTATATTTAGGTGTATTCAATAAATTGAATTGTAATTAAATGCTGGACAAATTTTATTGTTTTTATTAATCATTTTCATATTTTTAAAATATGACTGTAATTTCAAAATAATGTAATAAATCATATCTTATTTATCAAATTTAGGAATATAGATCGAATGATTCAAATAAACTTTAAAGTAATATTAATAAGTAAGTATAATTTATTGATTCTAAGTTGAATGGACTATCATTAATTGTAAAATTTTATAATAGTTATGCAAATTGAATAACGTATCCTACTGCGGATAACATTGATAACTGTTTACATACTAAAAATAAAATAAAGATAAGATATTGTTGAACAAATTATTTTAGCAGATATTGATATAAATTAACTTGATATTAAAGATAAAAAAAAATACAATAATTTAATTCCTCATATAACTAAAATTAATTTAATCCACAATTTTACAATTCTAGTAATTTATTTGAAATGAGTTAATTTACTAATATTTTTATTATCAATTGTAATTGAATCTTTTAGATAGTGTAATTAATTCATTACTAAAATTCTATGTATTGAATATTACTTTTATTTAACTGAATTATTTATTCTTTCATCCTCAGATATAGGTATTTGAACTGATGATAATTAATTACCTTTGACTTTACTTTATCTATTTGTTTTTCTTTTTTGTTTAAATAAAATTTTTTTTATTATTTTTTATCTTAACATACCGTATAATATGAAAATAAACCAGCATTTTCTTCTAAAATAACATAACGATATTGCCATCCTAAAAATAATATAAAAATTCATTATTTTCTAATATACAATTTTTAATTTTATCTTATAATATTCTTATTATGATGATCTCAAAATAAAGAAAAATAGGAAAAAAAATAATAAAAAAAAGTGTTTTTACCTTTCATCACATTCGTCCATTTACTTAATGTTCCTTCCAACATTATAATCTATAATTTATATATTTAGTTGAATTTTATTTGAATATAAAAATACTGTACATAAATTAACAATTTAACATACAAAATATAATTTCACTTTTTCTTTATGAATATGAATATTTTTTTTCTTTTATTTATTACCAAAAATATAAAAATTTCACTTTACTACCTTGAAAACCGAAATACACTGAATTGTCAAATTTACTTTACTTCTCATTTTGACATTTAATAAAAGTCATATATTTTGGTTAGGTTAGCCGTTTTCAATTTGAATTGCAGTCGACTAAATTGATATTTATTTATATGAAACAAGCTGACGTTAATATTTATTTTTCATACATTTTTATCTGAATGAAACAAAATGAAATATTTGGAATGAAACTTGGTTGAGTTGAATATAAAAATACGTTGTAAAAGTACGTTATAGACATTATTCAAATTTAAATATTCATTATGGCTGACTGAACGTAAGATAGTTAGTTTTAAAAAAAGTAAATTAGGTAATATACATATATATTTAATTAATTATATGCCTACGAGTAACGTATTTATATTGTGGGTGTCCATAATATAATACCATAATATAATCACCATAAGTGATAAAAATGATTGGACAAAGGCCTATATAGTGTGAGGTATGAGAGTAGTATATTGATATACATGGCGATATAAATATGTTAGTAGAACGGAAATAGTAGAAATGGAGAATGAGTAAGCTTTAATTTTATTTTAATTTTATATGTTTTTTAATACTAGTTGTTTTTTATTTTCAGAAACAGTTTTAGTAATAAAAGGCAATTAGATAAAATGCGAGTTTGATGGAAAATAATATAGAATATGGTAAAGGTGCAGTCTGCAAAAACCTCTTCATCAATAAAATCGGTCAAAACGAAACTCATTTTCACAATTATTTATTTAAAATAATCCGCAATTTAAAATAAAGGCCAAAATATTTAAAACCACAACTTAAAATCTTTAAAAAAAATATCAAAGTAAAATGAATTTATATTTTTGACAGCAAATATTATAAGGTATGTGTATCAACGTTTTTGACAAGTCTATTAGTTTCAATAGAAATCCGCAATACCATTTTTTATAAACTTTTTAAGGTCTCTGAATTTATAATTTCAATAGCCATGCGGGATTGACCCCAGATTTGTATTTGGGATTGAAAATACAAGAAACTCTTGCTCAAAAAAAAAAAATATTTCTGGAATAAAAAAAATACATTCCGATTGTAAGCTGCTGAACTATACAATTTGTAAATATTGGAAAACGCTCTCACATTTTCATTCCTTGTTTCTTTTTTTTAATTTTTTTCAAATAAATCCAGTGCATTCTATACCGCAAAATAAATTTGCATGGGAATTTATTAAAAATAAGGGTTAAATTTAATTATGAAAATATATTTGAACCCTTAAATAAAAATATTTCTTTAAATAAAACGGTTTTAACATTTTAATATAAATTTTCTATTCCACAATTAAAGCAAAAAATCAAAAAACTTATTATGTTCTTAAAGTTTAGATTTTTATTATATATTTTAACTTATATTTTATGAAACATTTCTTAATAATTAATTGTATAACTAACTATAAAATTAACAAAAAAAAAAATTCCAACCTACAAAAATAAATTTCAAAAAAAAAAAAAAAACGAACCTACATAAATGAATTTTTAACAAAAATAAAAACTTTAAAATATTTAAAATAAAAAGTTTTTATTCTTTTTTATTATAAAAAAAAAAAAATTAAAATTTATTTCTATAATTAAGAAAAAAAAAAAAGAGGAGTGAAAGACTTTAAGTACTACTCTATATAGTATTTTTATCGATTGGTTTTAAGATTGAACTTGATACATTGCTATCGTCATTGTTGAAAAAAAATCTGCAAAATATCCTTGTATACAGCATATAAAGAACAAAAAATATGAATGCACCCTTGCAAAATTTATCGATCACGTACATACTAAAAATAAAAAATTATAAAAACAAAGCAAAAAATTATAAAAATAAAATTTCTCTTTTTAGACTCTTTAATTAAAGTCATTCTGAAAGTAGCTATAGTTTTGTTTTAAAATGACTTTAATTATTTTAGATATATTTAGAACATATTGTATATATATATAAATAAAACTTACACTTTCATATGTCTTCTGGCGGCTGGAATAGTATCATCAGTTTCTTTTAAAATATATCGTCTAGCACATAATGTACAATTTTCAAAATATGATACCAAATCCAATTCAAATTTTTCAATTATATATTTTTGTCTTTCAGTTTTATTCATTTCTCTTCGAATTTTTACAGCTTCACCATTATAAAATTTCCATGTTCTATTTGCATAATATTCAAATACTTCAAATCCTTTTGTAATTCTTCTTTGAACACGACATAATCTATAAAATAAAAAATAAATAACATAAAATGTATATATACATACATATATATTTTGTATTAAATATAAGAAATTATAAGAAAAAGCTTTCATTACAAAAACAAAAAAAAAAAAATAATCTTACACAGGAGGATATCCCAATATATATAGCAAACAATCAACAAATATAGCTGGAATCCAATGAA
Organism: Argyra leucocephala; assembly: GCA_963942445.1. Classification (NCBI taxonomy): domain Eukaryota; kingdom Metazoa; phylum Arthropoda; class Insecta; order Diptera; family Dolichopodidae; genus Argyra; species Argyra leucocephala. The sequence continues at coordinate 180,085,502 of OZ012678.1, forward strand.
ATAATATCATACATATATAATGTAATATATAATTTGATTTCATTGAACCACCTGGATACCATGCAACACCATTCAATGGTATACGATTTTCAATAACCCAACGTCCTAAATTTATTATCTCATCCCATGATACTTTTATTTCACTTGAGCTAGTCATATGTGCAACACGTGTTTTAATTATACCATGTCTCAAATTATGCCAACTACTAACAATAATACCATTAACAGCAATATCAACTGGTAAAAAATCACCATAACCCGATGAATTACAATACATTGTACGTATAACACCTTTACCAGCACCAATTAATAAACCAGTTGGTCCATTTATATTATCTGTCCAACCGGGTATTGGTTCATAATAAATTGGTATTACAATTGATGGACGAACAATTGTTGTTGGCATTTCATCAAATGTTTCAACAACCAAATGTTCAGCTAATGATTTTGTATATGCATATGAATTTGGATAAGTTCCAAGAATTCTAAAATTAATAAAAAAAAATATATATATATATATTTAAAACGAAAATAAAAAAATATAAAAAACAAAACATTTTCACTTACTGTGGTGTTATTTTATCAATTTCAGCATCAGTTAACCATTCACAAGTTTGTATAACTTTATGTGGATCTGCTGGTGGATCATATGGCATTTCAAATAGCTCTTTAACATGCAAATGACAATATGATGTTGAAACATAAGTAAAAAGCTAAAATATGTCAGAATTTAAAAAAAAAATTATTTCTTTAAAAATAAATTAAATTACATCCAAATTTTTGCACTCTCTTGCCAAATTCAAAACATATTGTGTACCTCTAGTATTCATAAATACAGCTCTTCTTAATGGTTCGTCGAATCTAAAAAAAAAATATTTAATTTTGTAAATATTTATCAATATTTTATTTAATCATTGTAGCACACAATATAATTTACTAGTTTTTAATTTTTAATGTTTTTTTATTTGGAAAATAATTAATTATTTTTTTTTTTGTTAATTTTTACCTTACTGTTGCAGCACAATGATATATAATCGAAACTTCTTCTATTAATAATTTACGATCCTTGTCAGATATACCCAATTCATTGTCGAGAACATCACCTGCAATTGCGTGTACGGAATTTTCAATAACTTCAGCACCACGTTGTTTTTTAACTGAATCAAATAACTGTGAATTTATAAAAAAAAAAAAATTATTGTTAGAAAATTTGTAATAATTTAGGATTTTTGAAATAATTTTACATTAATGACTAGATTAAATGTGATTCAAGGTCGTTTGACCATTTTGTGGGTTTTTTCGTTAAATTTTCAAAATTTAAAACAAATCACAAGCAATGAAATTTAATTGAAATATTTTTTTTTTTTTTTTTTTATTTTAGATTCAATGAAATCATAAATTGTTTGTAACAATCTGATTTCAAATCTAAACTATTTTAATAATTTGATTTTTAAATTCGTAAGCATACAAACAAGTAGAGTAAAAGCGACACGATTGTGCTCAGAAGAGATCTTAATTAATTGTGAATCATTGTATTATCGAAACCGAACTCGTCATTGAAATTAACTAACCTAATAATTTAATAGCAAAATAAACTACGAGTATAGCGTACGTGGATATAATGTGTGATCGTAAAATACATAGGCATTGAACTTTAAAAGGTTTTAAATCCTAGAAATAGTCTCAATCACAGGTTAATTAAAAATACAGCCACATTATTTTATCAAATTATAATATTTAACAATTTTTTAATAATTACTATCCACGTTATCCTTGCCAAAAAAAGAACAAAATGATATTCAGGCCCTTATGTCACACCTATAGTGTCTGTTATAATTATATTCGGTTTTAGTAGTTAATTTCGTTTATAATTCGTAAATGTCAATATAATCACTTATAATCGAAATTTTATGTCATGACAAATTTTGTGAATTATATCTGTATTTAAATATTTCTATATCCTAATCGGTAGGATGGCTGAAAAATGCAATTTAATAATGTGATAAGTAAGTGTGCGGATTCAAATACCCTGAGAAAACAAATTCATCTATTCTATTTCACTAGCGCAAGCGACAATAAATAAAATAACAATATCAGACTAATCAACAATAGTTTGTGAAAATAATGATGATTGAAAACTGAAGCATGGTGCTCATCAAAACCATAATATCTGAGTTTTGTCTAAATCATATAATACTCCCCCCGAGGTGACGTAAAAAAGAATAAATACAAAATATCAATTTGAATTAAAAATTATTTCCGAAAATAAAAAAAAAAACACCACATATTGTCTGTTAAGATTAGAAACCACCACATTTGTCTGTCAACCCAACCGTAAACAATTAAAATATTTTCACAGATACAAAAGAAAAAAAATACATACTTAGTACGCACGTTTTTATTTTAATTATAGCAAAAAACATGAATTAAAAAGAAATTAAAAAATTATTTAACAATCTTCAAAATAAAATTTTGTATTACGTAAACACACTTATTAAGCTCTATGTATATAAATTTAGATGGTATTACAGCGCTCCACTCTACTAGCATTTGTAAATTTAATATTTTAATTTCGTTTTGCAAACCATTCGTCAAAAGTAAAAAAAAAATCTAGTAATAATATAGAGAGGTTATAGGTAGGTACATAGATAATAAAAACTTAAATTTTCAGTTTTATGAATAGTTTTCAATGTTAATTAAACTACTTTTAATGTTTTTGTTTTGTTTGTTTTGATTTAATAGACAATAATTAAAAGCACGACGGCATGGGTTTACTATATTAGCTGGTATTAGAAATGGAATGACATTGCAAAAATAATTTAAAAACAAAAGTCAAAACAATAAAATAAATACATAAAAATTGTGTTTTTGTTTATCATTATTGCATTTTTAAAATTACATGCAAATGCCATTTGATTAATAAATATCAAGTATAACTGTAAATTAAAAAATACTGCAAATAGATATCAATCATCAATAGCTTGTCAAGAAATCTGCAAAAATTTCAAATAATCATTGCTATGTGTTAAAAATTATTTGTCAAGAGTCCTTAATATTTTTACTCTTCTTGTACTTCATATCCTTTATGGATGTTAAATTTGTTGTTATGCTTGTTTTGAGCTGTTCTAACTAGTTAACTGATAGTTCTTAAGCCAGTCCAATTTCTGATGTTTGTCAACCATGATAATTGTTTCCTTCCAATTTCTCGACTGTCTTCAATTTTTCCTTGGAGCATTTTAGTTTTGTAGCATTTAATATTTTTGATTTATCATGATGTGGCAAAGTATGCTGTTTTACAATGCTTGATATTACAAATTAGTTAACGATTTATTTGTAATTTATGCAGTATTTCCGTGTTTTTTACCCTATCGTTTAAAGTGACCATATATTTTATGCTGAAATCCGGGACCAATTCAAATAAATATAATTCAAATAAATATAATATTATACATTAAAAATATATTCTTTATAAATTATAATTACAATCATCTATGTATATCTATTTATATTTATATAAATTACTGTAGAACATTTAATAACCAATTAAAATATTTGAATCAATTAAATCTTTAACTTTAACCAATAATATTATCAATAATTGATTAATAACTGTGTTTTTAAATACATATAGAACCAATGCTCATCTTAAATGGACGACGACAGGAAGATAAAATACAATGAATTTTTAAGAAATATTTATACTAAAGAATTTCTTCGGTCACTATTAAAAAGTACCGGAATTTTAATAGAATTTACGCTAGAGAATATGGAAAATGGCTTTATAAACCGTTGCCCAAAATGTAACTATGGGTTTTTAAAAGTAGTTAATTGTAATAAGCCACACGTAGGCTGCAAGTATAAATGCATGCTACCCTCTTGCCGTAGTTCTCACTCTATTTTTCTAGGAACAAAAATGCATGGTATAAACATTATACCATTTCTTACAATATTGGGTGCATTTTGTATTGATAAAAAGACCTCTAGTTTAATCAAAGAAGGCGAACATGATGCTTAAACAGTTTACAATTATTATGATATGTTCCGACAATTATGTGTTAAGAAATTTTAAGAGGAAGATATAAAATTGGGTGGAGACCAAGTAGAAGTCGAGATAGATGAATGCCATCTATTTAAAAGTAAATATCACAGGGAAAGAACATTAGCATTTGAATCAATATAGATTTTTGGAATAATACAACGAAGTACAAAAAAATTAATAGTACAACGTGTGGATAGTAGATATGCTAGAACTTATATAATGTCTTTGCACATTATGTTTTACCAGGAACCATAGCTTATGGTGATGGATGGGGAGGATACTCACAAATAGCCCAGGAGTATAATCTGTTAACAGTGATACACAAACATTATTTTGTGGATCCTGATAACAGATCTATATATACTAATAATATAGAACGGGCATGAAGGTCCTTAAAATCATCATTACGCGGTGTTGGAATGTCAGTCAGTGGAAGTGGAAATTTTTATGCTAATTTAAAATTTATGTTACAACTGTTTTTCAGTATAGATTAAATATTATTTTATTATTATAAATATTATTTTATTTTTTTATTATATTATATTTTTTTTTATTTTTTTTTTTAAATTTTATTTTTATTTGTCCATAGTCATGGGTTCGAATCCTTTATATTCAATCGGGCGAACATTTGGGGGGGGGGCTTACCAGATGTACAATACAGGACACTTTCCGGGACAATTTTCAATGCAGGACATACGATTTAAATCCGGGAAAGTCCCGCTTAATCCGGGGCGTATAGTCATTTTACTATTGTTCCAAGATATTTATAGGATTCTTTGGTACACCTACATTTCAAAAATTTCAATTTTGTTCATATCTAACACCTTCAAATTCCAGTATTTCATAGCGTATAAAAGCACTGGCCATACATAATATTTAACAAACCTTTGCCTTAATTTGATGTCAAAATCTCTATTCGTGAATATTTTTTTATACTTCATAAAGACAATCCTGACCATTTCAATTCTAAATTTTATTGCTTTTAATGAGTCCCATTCCTTATACATAACTAATGACCGAGATATTTATAACTGTTCTAACACGTTCTATTTATTGTCAATTAATTGATATGGTGATGTTGTTGTCATAGAAATCTCTCCTACTTATAATCATGAATTTGGTTTTATTAGTGTTAAAGTTCAAACACAAATTGTCGACTATATTGGTTGACTTCTTGAAATAATTTTTATACTATCTTTCTATTTATTATTACTATACTATACTATTAGCCAATTTAGCGGTATTTTGATACAAATTTAATTCGTTTAAACATACCTATACTCAATTCGGCCTCCGAATTTTTATGATTTACAAAAAAACAAAAATTTAATTTGAGATTTTGTTTTGGACATTTTAATTCAAAAAGTCTATTTTTTTTCGGGACATTTCCACGTTTTTGACTCGTTTGAGACGTTATTGACACGGTTAAGACTGTGGTGGTTCTTTTTTTTGGCATTTTTTTTTTAGATTTCAGTTTTTGAGATAGATTATTGACCCTATATACATACTGTATAATTTATTTATTTATACAGTATACCTATATACTTGCTACATCATTGGATTGCATCTTTGGGTGTTACTCTATTATTTTGCATAGGCTCGGTACAATAATATGTAACAACTGTTATTTTACAGTTATTTTTTTTTATCATGTTTATGTTTTTTAATTTTGATTGTTTATTTGTTTGGATTCTACATATTTATTGTATATTCATGAAAACTTCATTATTTAAGCCAATGACTATACTATACATAAGACTAGGGGCCCCTGTTGAGTAATTATATTTCAAGTTGAAGTCAAATTTAAAGTTTTTAAAAAGACAGTAATTTACGTACTGACATAGGCTTCTCATTACAAAGCAGAAAACACTCATGTTTTAATGAATAGCTTTGGAATTAGTATGTTTTCGTTAAAAAACATAAATACTTTAATTCTCATTTTCTGTTTCGTTTCTACCTATTTCTTAATGTATTTGGCGAATAATAAAACCATATGATTAAAAAAAATTCAACTGTGTGCGCATTATTGTTTTATTTAGAACTTACTTATTATATATTAAGAGTTCATTATGGAGAAGATAGTTAAAATGAAAAGGTGTCTACTGCGCAGGTCCTTAAATGCTTGTCAATTATAGTTATAGATAGGTACTCTAACTCTACTATATAAAAATAAATTTGGTAGTCATATGAACAATTCAACTGATTTTTTTTGTTTTTGCTTTTTTATATTTTTTATTTGAGATGAATTTGTTTCTTTGTTTTTTTTTGGCATATGTACATAGATTCATTCGCAAGTACATAATATAATATATAATAACTGATTTGTTTGCTTTTGTTTATTATTTTAATAAGTTCTCACATATGCATAATGTATTTGCTGAATAATAAGATCGTATGTGTACAAAATGTTCAACTGTGTGCACATTTTTGTTTTATATACAATCTTATATATTATATTAGAAGTTCAATAAGGAGTAGGAGAATCGAAATAAAATAAAAAGGTGTCTACTGCACAAGACCTTAAATGCTTGTCAATTATAATTATAGATATTCAATCCAGAGTAAAAAAATTTGTAATGAAAGCAAAAATATTGGGTTTACTTAAATACCGAGTCGACATCTATTGATAGAAAATGTTATAATTGAAATAATGTTATATATGAAAACATTTATATTTAAAATAAAATCGTAATAATTTTTATAACTGTATAAACACTTGAAGGTAAAATTGAAGGTCAAATTATTGTGAAATAAAAATATACAAAACATAATTCTGTAAAATGCTGGAATAAAAAAACAAGTATAGACTCGGAACAAGAATGACGTGTTATAGTCCACCAGTCCATAACCTCCTTGGAACTGTATCCTATAACTGATAGGTTATAATCCCCAAATTTAATTTAGGAATATAATTTCTGACTGAATGTGACAATCCTTTAAACTAGTAGGACATATCCTTATAAATATAGAATATAGAATATCCTTATAATAATAATTGTTGTTGTTTTTGAGTGTTATAACACACTAAAATGAAACACCCTAATTTGGCAGTGTTAAATTTTACTTGTTGACTTGACTTGACTTATAGAGCTATTTCTGCACGGAAAAACTAGCCAATAATAATTTAAAAATTTTCTTACCTGGGTGGGATTTTAAATTTAATTGTAATTAATGAATTCGAATTTTGTTACCTACGAGAGTGCATATTCTACTATAGTTATTTTTAAATTAGTTACACGTTTTTTTTTGCGACTTCAGAACAATAAACATCTCTGCGGGAATTATTTTGATTATTAGTTTTTTTTTTAATTCAACGAAATTGTAAATAATTTTTGTGTCTTATGTATAATTGCATAAAATTTGGACAACGTTTGTTGAACCGAATAAATCAAGGTCTTTAAAAAAAAAAATACCTATTATACCAATTATTAAAACAAGGTATATTAAGTATATAAATAGTAGGTATTTATTTCTATTTAAAGATCTAAAAATATATTCACATCATAATCGCCCATCAGTTTAGAATAATTATACAAAACCCTATTGGGCGAAATTACAACAGGCAAAAACTAAATTAAAATTATTATTATTTTTTTTTTTTGTATTAATAAATTTTTGTTATTATTTAACAAAATATGATATAAAAATTAAATAAGTCTAAAACTAACATATCCCATCATCAAATATTAAAATTAATATCCATTACAAATATGTATGTACGTGGAATACATCATAATTTTTATTATATAAAAACAAAACAAAAAAAAAACAAAAACAAAATCAAAAACTTACCGGATTGTCAAATGTTTCTTTGATACGCTCTTCTGGATTTTTACCTTTCTTCTGTCTAATCAGTAAGTAAATTTTTTTTATTTCTGGGCAACATCTAAAAATAAATAAAAAAATACATATTATAATTAAAGTATACATACATAATATATATATATATATATATATATTTAAATCAGGTGAGAAAATTAATAAAAATTATTTTGAAGAAAAAAAAATTTATAAATAAATGTGTGTGGTTGTAGTCCAGTAGTTATGATTATTATTTCATTTCTTCTTACTGTAAATAAATACCCAAAACGATTACTAAAATTAACTGACTGAATTTATTACATTTATATGTTAGAAACTATTATACATACATATAAATATTTTCATATTATTTTTTAATATTTAATCACGTAATCATTTTACTACATAATTATTTCAGGTAATTCTGTATCCATATTTCCGTACACCTATGACTGACAAAAAAAATAGCATCACATAGTACAGATTTAAAATATTGATAAGAAAAACAAAAACAAGATTTTAAACCCCAACATCAACAGGTAGTAGCAGTCAGGTGTAGATAATCATTATGGAAGTGGGTGCAAAGAGAAAAAAAGCTTGGTTCGTTGGTTAATAGGGTGAAAATAAGAACCGTGAACCCGGTTGACTTATATTTTAGGCAATTAAGCTTTGCGGGCCAACAAAACCAAAAGCTGAAGGCTCGATTTATGTTGTACACATTTGATCAATATTAGACAATTATCAGGTAGTTGTTAAAAGAGCTCATAACTTCTGAAACACTGATCGCCGTATAGCCTATCGAAGATTTTTTTCGAAGGAAATTAAATTTTCTATATTTATGAGAAAAAAGAATTAATTTAAGATTTTCATTATTGAATTATAAATTTAAAAAGAAATAAAAAATAGTATAGTAAAAAATATTTTTTTTTCAATTTTTTTGAATAATTGATTTTTTTTCCGTTGCTCTCCTGTTAATTTCGTTTCATAAATCAACGACACAATATCAAACTACCTATTTGCATTAAGATATTATTTCCAAAGTAACGGTAAATAATATATGGGCAAAATTACAAATTTGAAAAATATTTTTATAATCCACTGGTTATTTTTTTTTAACTGTAAATAACATTTAACATATTATATGAATGAATTTGTTTTTAATTGTCATGTATATTATACAATTATTCAAATGTTTTTTTTTTGTATTGTTCTTATGTTAATACATATTAATAAATTACCTTAATAATTTTTCTATTAGGACTTTTCCCAAAAAACCTGTACCACCAGTAACAAGCAATGTTCGTCCTGCAAATGTTTGTGCTATTCTATCTTCACAATCATCTGGCAAATTATCCAATGTTGGTAGAGTTTCATCTTTATCACTTTCCCATACATTAACATTATGTTTTGTTGTTGTTGTTGTTGCCATTTTATTTAATAAATAATCGCAAATATTTTCAAAATTTAATTGATTTGAATCACTGTAAATTGAAATTAAAAATAAAATTTTTAATAATTTTTAAATAAAATAATAAGGATTGTGTAAAGGATAGTAAAACAATGTACTAATTCATTGCAAAAAAGTTGGCCCACCTTTATTTTATATCACGAAAACTTTATTTTATATCACATCTAAATAATAAGATTTTATGAGAAAAATGAGACAAAAATTAGAAATCATTATGTCAGTACTGAAAAACAAGGTATGGACCAACTTTTTTGAAATAGAGTAGTATATGTGAAATATGTAACTGAATAAATGAAAAAAATAAATAAATAAAAAAAAATATAAAAATAAATTATTGTAGAAATAAACTGAATAAAAGGAATGAATTAAAAAATTAAAGAATGCGTCAGTATTCAACAATTCAGCATATACTAAATATAAGCAATTAACAGTATAATTTATTATCACTAATAAATTAGTTTTTAATTTGGAAATATCGATATTTCAGAAGCAATTTACTTCTTTGATCAGTGTTGGTGATGTCGACTGAACTAAATTGCTACTATTAATTTCCAATTTTAAGTATCTTAGAATCCTTTAATTAATCCTAAGGAATCCCTAAATTATATAACGACAATACGAGGATGAATTGTACATAACATTATATTGTTTAGCATGTAAGTATTTGCTTTCACTTGCTTGTGTTGAACAACTGATTAGATACAGGCTTATACATAAGAAAATTATTTTCATACAAATATCAGAAATTTATGAAGATTAAACCATTTGTGTAATATTTTGTCATTGGTTTTTCAGAAAGAATAAAATCAATAAAAACTACTTCAGTTGATGTTATATTTTCTGAGCGGGGTGATAGGACCGATTGAAAAATTGTGATTAAAGAATAGATCTAAGTCTAACACAGTTCAAATTGGTTTAAGTTCATTAACAAAATTTTGATTGTCAATTAAAACGTAAAATTAGCATGTTGGGATGAAAACAATTTTGTGGCGTTTTCTTTTTCCCTTGCTCTTCTTGGGAGCATACTTGACATTTACATCGAACTCGATTGCTTGTTGCTGCTTTTACTTGTTCCTACACGTTATGTTTGTTTTTTCTAGTTCGTGTTTTATGGTTCTCCGCCAGTTGTTCATTGGATTAGCGGGTCTTCTTGTACCTTGTGGGTTCCATTCTAATTTTGTGGTGTACCGACAACGTATTGCATTATTTAATGATTGTGTTGTATTGTTATGTCAATGAATTTTATTGTAATGTACTTATTTTATTTTTTTATTTTGATGCGACATGAATATCACTAATATTAGTATTTGCGAAAAAACCAGAGAGCATTGAAAATGTTTTTAAATATGTACCTTGTTTTTGAAAGTTTTATAGAATTTGAGTATGAAATTACTTAGAACAAACTTCATATTTGAATATCGTAAATTGGTTTAGAACAAAAATTTCCGCCCAATTTGGTTGATGAAATGGTTAGAAGGAACATGCTTAAAAACATTTGAATAAGATTGAGCTGTGCTTTGAAATAATTTTTAAAATTAATATTTAACAATTTTTCTATATTTGTAATATATATTTAGTATTATTAATTTGTTGTGGTATGACATAGTAGCAATTCTATATACTGTGTATTGTCATTGAATATATAAATAGTAAGAAGTCCCATCTCATATAAATTTTTTTGAAAAAAAAATTTTGTACTGTGGGTTCGCATATTAGAGTGTACTGTGGGTTAACAATTTGTGTACTGTGGGTTCACCTAAGTCGAAAAAATTGAAAAATATCCACATGACTTCTTATTATTATATGTTCTTTGGTATTATCATAACTTGTATCATTACTTTTATTACTCTTGTTTTTATTATTCTTTGAAAAAATTAATTTATTATATTTAATTAATTAAAAATATAAATTTATTTTTAATGAATTCTGTTGAATTAATAAATCCCATTTATGATCACACATAATAAATCAAAAATTTAGTTTACTGTTATGACACAAATAAAAAATCGAATTCATAGATATTTCCACAGATAAACCGAATACTTAAAATTAATACGACATTAATTAATACGATTTTCCTTTATAAATTTACCTTAAACTAAAACCAACATCTCTTCCAAATATTTTAACCATAATGTTTTTTAACCGTGAAATTTCAATACGACAACTCCGATAGTATTTTATTAAACTAAAATTTAAAACTTTCAAATTAAAATAATAATTTTTTGTTTTAAATACAATTTTTTCCGCTTTTGACAATTATAATGAATAATTATATATAATATGTATATATATTTTATCAATCCATCATATCATAACATCTCAACTAAAAAATAATTGTCAACAATTTTCGATTTTAAATTACAGTATGATGTTGTGGCAGTAATAAATTATCATTTAATTCTAAAGCAGAATGGCAATAATAGTATATAATAATAATAATAATATAACAATAACTGTAAAAATAGATTTAAAATTTGAAAAAAAAAATCTTCAATTAATAATTTTTAAAGTCACGTTAATTGAAATTTTTAAGAGGTCTACTGAATTCAAGTTTTCTCTAATATTATCTTAATTTATATATCATACATAAACTTTTAAGGTTAGTTGAAGCTCTAACAAGTTATGAGAAATTGGATACACATGGATTCGCTCTGTAAACTTACGTTATAATATTTGAAATTTTTTGTTTTTTACATAACAAATTTACTGTTGTAACAATATCTAGGAATTTAATTAAATTATTATAATTATATGTGATTATGAATTTTTACATTGGATATGACACATTAATAAGTTTAATTTTAAATGAGATCGTAATTTTTGTTTTTCAATAGAACACCTTTTGATTTTAATTCGTTTTTGTTTTTTTTTACAATTTTCAAGATGGTAGAAATAGAATAAACAGAATAGTTGTAATAGTTGTAAGCGACACCGACAGTGACAGTAAAATATTTTAAAACGATATTCTTATGAACAATCACAGAAACGAGCTATGATAGCATTTTTACTGCTTTTTTCTATTTCTATTCTAAATTTTCTATCCTCAGCCTTCATGAGCTAAGCGTCAAATTTTAATTTTAATTTGTATATATTATCATTATTATATATACTAATTTTATTTTTGTCTGAAGCCTTTTATAATGACAACAATAATATTAATAATGAAAAAACAGTTCATTATGAATATGAATGAGAATTGAGAGCATAAATCAAATTTTTTTTTAAATGTGTTTGTTAGTGGTAGTAGTAGTAGGTGTACGTGTAGGTAGAAGTAAAATGTAGTGAAAAATAATATTAATGCATTTTATTATGATGATGAGAACATATTATTTACTTTACATTGATTGTTGTTGGTGTTTTGATTTATAATGTGCATACTTTTAAACTTTACTAGATTAGCAATGGCATTATACTAGTACATATGCATATTTGTTTTCTCTCAGTAATTTTTTTGTTATAAAATAACTATAGAAAAAAAGAGTTTCTTTTATTTTCTGTCCATTTGACAGTTTGAATTTGCTGACAGTAGCTTTATTGTTGTATGGTCTATTCAGTCAGGTATGAACATTTTTATCCCTAACTCGTTAAAAAGTGTAAAAAAATCTTCCACAATGTGGTTCAATGATGTCTGTAGGAAAACTATTAAAGAAGAAGAGGTGGCATTTAGAAATCTCAAGACCAACGAGTCAGAGGAATCAAGGAAGAATTACAACATCGTCAGGAACAAATGTAAGAAGATTGGTTAATGAACCAACAGAAGTTTTTACATATACAAAGGTTGAAACAAGAAATTTCCCTAACACTAGCAGAACCTTTTGGTCCTTTTTTTTTTTTCATTTCCGTCACTAATAGACAACAACAAAATAATATCAGATTTGGTTGGAAAAGCGAATTTATTTGCTAAATTGTTTCCAAACTTCTCCAACGACTCAAAATCCACCTTCAGTTCCTATAAATAACTTCGGAAACGAGTCTACCTCAGAACTGATGCCGTTGTTAAGGTATTTAAGAATTTGAATATTAGAAAGTCCACCGATGACATCCCTGTTATGGTTCTAAGACAAATTTGCTATTTCAAACCATTGCGCAACTTATTCCATTTATCCTACTCTACAGAAGTATACACAACACAATTAATTTCGCATGTTAATCCAATTCCCAAAAACGACGACAAAAGCGATACCCCAACTACAGGTCTATAGCTATAATATCGATCCTCTCAAATAGAATGAAAGTTAACTTTCGCATCGTACGATTTAAGTCTTAGTTAATGAATTTAAGTCCAATCAAACCCAAATAAATGCTGGTGTTGCCCAAGGATCGGTTATCTCACCTATGCTATTCCTTATATTTAAAAACTATTTGCTCCAAACCACTTTCACAACCCAATCCACAGCTTTGCAGACGACAGCACTCTAGTAGCCTCCTACGATTTTCATACGACCCAAAATGAAGTACAATTCTCACATATGGGCTGGTGCTTCTAGTAATGCGTTAAAACATTTGGATAAAGTCCAAAAACGGGCTTTTCGTCTAATCTATGATCCAAATGTCAGCTTTATCTTTAAATGTCACAATTAAGTGTATTACCTCCACTTTAGCGCTTCCCCCGTGAACCGCAAACGGCAGCATGTGCATGTGCTACACCTTAGAAATCTCTAAATGGCAGAAGAAAAATTATGGAAATTTGTTTACAACATCCCGATTGTAGAACCAAACCATTTTTTGTTTAGTAGTAACTTCGTCTCAATAATAATAGAAACTGTATATGTATTGTAAAATAATTTCGTCTTGATAATAGCATAGTCCAAGCTAATTTTAAGGAATGATGAAAAAAATGTTTTATAACTGAGCGGGTTTCGAATCCAAGATAGGTCACAATTGATTATTTTTCACAATATAATTGAGTGAACCAAAAATATTTTATTTTTTTGCTTTTGCTGGGCATTATTTAAAATTTGAATTTGAAAGTTTTGTAACCTATGCCAATAGGTAACAATATTCCACAAGATTCATTATATACTTTTGTGTTTTATCTTATAGTAGTTCTAGATGCTCAACATCCACCACTAGTTTTATTTTCCACCTTTTAGGGGGCTAGTTTGGTTTCGATAAAAGTATATTTTAAAAATTTTTATTTTTACATTATTATTTTTTTACTTTCGTTTTTCGAATACAATATACAAATTTTTTAATTTTATCATATCAAATTTTATTGGTATTTTTCAATGTTTTCTTTCAACTACATTTTTTTTTTCTAAGTCTTGTACGTTGTTTTGTACGACACTATCGGTCTTCAGTTCCACTTCAGTTCAGTATGATTTAATATTTTTATGGGGATGGATGTACGTTGCTTCAATTTTGAAAATAGACTAAACGATTGGAGGTTGGTGGAGATTTTACGTTTTCCATACAAATTAGAAGAAAATATCAAAGTTGGTCTTTCTATGCTATTGCTTAAAAACAACCATCAATGTGATAATAATAATTGAATTGAAACTTTTAAAAATCCTCTCAACATCGGAAAATTATAATTTACGAAATTCTATTTTTGCCTTTGCTTGTTTTTTTACAATTTTTTTACAAATTTTTTATTTGTAAAAATATAATTTTTTCCGGTTAAATGATAATTATTCACATTATATACATATGATGAATACATACATACATATATAATATGTCTAATTTAAAAATGTGAATTTCATCACTAAACGAGTTTGAAGGGGTGAATATTAGGTGGTTTATAATCGTACATAAACTATTTATAATTATGGTTAGTTTTTATTATCCTTAGAGTTGAAAATTATAATTTATGGATAATAAAATTAAACTGAATAATAACAAATTTTAGAATGACTTGATAAAAACTTGTATACTAGATACATAGGTTACCAAATTCAACATTTTCCAGAAAATTAAATATAATCACTACCTATTATAGGATAGTGAATCCTGAATTACTAATATTACACATAGAAGGTGAATTAATAATGAAAATATAACTCGAAAATAGATGACTAGTACAAAATAAGGTTGTATTTTAATAATTTGAAGGCATCGTATGTTGCGAAAAGAAAAGTAGATTAATAAGGAACACAACAAAATATATGCAATCAATTTCAAACTTATTTTACGAATATGTATACTAAAATGTATGATTAGCCTTTCACAATTTTATTAATATAGTAATATTTTTCATGACACTTTTTCTAAATAGGATAAACTAAAGTTTTATTAGGTTATTGAATTAATAAATTATAGAAATTTCATCAAAACCCAGTTAGTTGTAATATAACCATATCCAGATGACCAGATGAGTTTGTACACTACATAATTTATCTCTGGGTTAATATAACATAATACATGTACTTTTATATTATTTGTATATATATACATCAAAATAACTATAAACTTTGGATCTGAAAAGATTTTTAGACTGAAATTGTTGATTTTATATCAAAGCAGCAAAACCCGGAATAAAAAATTTACCATAAAAAATAAAATCAAGTTTTACTGTTATTATGAAATGTTGGAAATTAAAAAAAAAAAATTGTTATACGAATTACATAATATATAGCAGAAAGCAGCATGTAAATTGTTTCCTAGATATTTATGTTTCGTTAAACAACTACAAATTTACAATAATGAATATAGTATAAAACATAGTCCGTTCGAGAAGACAATAAATGCAAAAATATAAATTCATTGTGAATAATTAAGAAAGAAATTAATACTCCTTATACATTCTATCATACTCGTATTGAGATTAAAATTGAGAAAATTAAAAGTATTAGGGAAGATAATTCAAAAAAATACGATTATTACGAAATCTCACTTTACAAAATCTAAATATGTAATTTGTATAATTTCGAAAAATTTCGAAAATATATGAATTTTTTAAAAATTCCAAAAAAAAAAACAGATTTCAAAACTGATAAGCGAGATCAGCTACCCGAACCAAACCCCTGAGAAAAATGAATAAATTTATTCAATTAAATTATTCAAAAGTGAATCGCGTCAGAATTTTCTGTTTTGAAACATTAGCAGCGAAGTAATTAGCATTGCAGTAATAATAATATTAATATACATATAAATTTTTTAAAATATAGGTTTTACTAAGTGGCAATTTGGTTTCGTTTTTATAACTCACGTATTGGTTTATTTGAAATGTATATATGAGTTTTGAAGCTATTCAAATTTAAATTAGAAGATGTGTATGCAGTCCAATATTACTAAACCTACTGTTTCAAATTTCAATACTACTTAACCTATCTAATGAGTTCCAGTAGTGTTGGCGAACGATACATTTCTTTAGTTCTAATTATATAAAATTGGTTTAGGTACTATTTAAATGTCAGGCAAAATCTTAAATTTAACTGTAATTATTTTACTTAATTGTCATATACCGGATGTTCCAGAGCATGTGTATCAGCTTTTTAAGAGGGGAGGGAGCTAAATCGAGGATGCTCTATCGGTTGGCGATATTTTTAACATCCGCGAAAGACCGTGTTGTTTGGGATGTTTTTTATAAACGTCAGCTGTTGGTATATAACTTTTGTATTTTCCAATGTAGTAATAAAACAAGTCACATGTACATGTACGATGAATCGGTTGGAAAGAAAGGACCAGATGAAATTGTTAGCTATTTACATCATTTTTTGAAGAATATTCTTTCGCCAACCGTTACTGAACTGTACATTTTTAGCGACAACTGTTCTTCACATCAGAATAAAAATAAAATCATGGTGCAATACCTAAATTCTTTGGTCACATTTGAAAGATTTCAGCGTATAACGCATCATTTTCCAGAACCTGGCCACAGTTATTTGCCATGTGAGAGATCTTTTGGTGTGATCGAAAAACAAAAACGAAGAGTTGAACGATTATACTTACCATCACATTGGCAAAATCTTGTATCACGAAAATTCAATGTTGTTGATGTTCAACAAAATATGATTCTAAACTTTGGATTAAGTTTAGATCCGTTATATTTGAAAACAGTCAAAGCATCCAATAAAGAAAAATGGCAGATATCCAAATATAGAATGTTTCTTTATGAAAAAACTACTTCTCATATGGAGTTTCGGCTACCAAAAATCACACATTAACTGTAGCTACGTTTTATTCACTAACCTCCAAAAAAGGAACACATCTGGAAAGAAATCAACTTATAAAAAAGTACAACTACAGTAAACTCGATGTAAATCAAAGAAAATACAATGATGTTATGGGATTAGCCAAGAAATATGTCCCACAAATAGATATGCATTTTTATGAAAATTTAAAATATTACGAAAACGCAATGGAAAGCAGTAGCAATGAAGATTTTGATTAGGAATATTGATATTTTGAAATTTAAGAGCAATAATAAGATATCGCCATTTTTTTGTTATGTATTTTTAACTTGAATAAATTTTAATTTTTGATTTTTTTTAATAAATTGCACGTATTTCTATTTATTTTTCAACTTTTAATTCCAATTTTCCAGGTTCACGTCACCGGTTTCTTAAAAAACAGTTTTCTTTTTTAATTTTCCAACAATTCAAAAATGTGGCGATATCTGGTTCTTTCGTTGATGCCTTCAAATGGGAAGAGGTATTTTTTTGTATGCCAATTCGAATTCTATGTCAAAAAATAAAATATTTCCACTCTTGAAAAGCTAATACGCATGCTCTGGAAGACTCGATATAACCTAACAATAAATAAATAACATACCTAGTAATTAATACAATATGCTTCTAAGTTTTTGTAATTACAAAATGAGATATTCTAAAAATCTGAGAGCAGAAAAAACAGTTGCTGTTCCCATGTAAATAAATAAAATCACACGCAATAAAACAAACAGCAAACATTTAAAGCAGCAATAATAAAATTACTTTAATTTCTAGACTGGTGACTGGTCAATATTTATTGTGATACCACGTATATTTTTCTCATAAGATTCTACTCGTTGAACCTTTTACAAAGCCTTACTTTTTCCCCACAATGACCTCTACCATAGTGCTAATGTCACACCTTTTCAAAGTTACTGGGTTAAGGGAGCGCTTCAGGTTCAGCATATGGCAGATTTGCTTGGTGAAGTTGCAGTCTGGCCTATCTGACCATTTGTGATAACTTGATAAGTATAATTGTGTTTGACTGGTTTGACTTGACAGGAAAACGGTGATTTTTGCTAATGGAAAATTTTGTTGTTTTTATGTATTTGATTTAATTATTTTTGAATTTCTTTTTTATTCTTCAACACATTTATTAGCCTTGATTATGCTACTCTAAGACTACACTACCATTTAAACGTAGAAGCTTCAGTTGTTTTTTGATATGAATCTTCTGGCTTCGCTGCATACTAAATAATATTACTAAAAGAAACCTACTCTTGCCTAGAAATTTCAAAAATCTACCTTTTTTCGTAAAAACTTAACAAAATCCATTGAATCAGATTGGAATTATAGTTCCAATTTATTATTTATAAAAAAAAAAATCTATCTAGGTATGTTCCGATAATCTGAGTTCAAATGTTTAGCTTCAAAAAATTCAATAAATATATTTAAGACTTCATGATGATAATAAAATTCTTAGACCCAACATAATTATTAGCACTCTGGATGTACTCGATAACATTATTTTTCTAGAAAAAACATAGTTCTAATGTTGTTTTCCAGTCATACCACAATAATTCCCAGGAACAGAAAAAAGAAAAAGTTATATAATAATTTTAAAGTTAAAATTTATTGACCAATTGTGTTTCATATACATATATACGCATATAAGACAGTGATATTTTAAATCGATTTTTTGTATAACTGTTGAATATCTAAATTTCATTTCAAATATGATTGTTCGAAAAATTATTATTCAAAAATTTTTTTAATTCTCACCTTTGTGATAAATATTACATACATACATATAGAAAAAGAAAATTAACTAACCATCAGGGCAATGACTATTCATAACTCTATGGAAAATTTTCCAACATAAAATTTTTAATCTCTCCCATTGTTTTATAGAGAAACATAATTTGTTTTTTTTTTTTTTTTTAATTTAACTGAATTTTAGAAATTTATTTTTGTTTTTTTTGGGAATACTGCTGAATAATAAATTAATAAATTAGATTAAAGTTTTTCGGGCTAATCTAATTTAGTACCTATTTAGATAAATTTTAATGGAAATTGTTAAATTTCATTATTACGTCTTGTCTCTGTAAGTATTTATGATGCTATTATATTTAAAAAAAAAAATTTTGATTTCTGTAAATTTTTGAATAGTGTAATTTAAATTAAAGAAAATGTTTTTTTTTTTTTAATTTAATTAACGCTTATTTTCCAAACATACATAATTTCTTAAAATAGCTATATATACAAATATTGTTTTAACTAATTTTATTGTTTTAACAAAGTATTTTTGCGGCACAATTTTTTTTTCTTATTTAAGCTGTCATAAAATTATGGAACTATATGCCATCTTGTGTCCACAAGTTATTGAAAATTTTACATCGCAGAGAGAAAATTCAATATCAAATATAAAAGCTACTCCTCATTTGCACATCCAATTCAAGCTGGATCAAGGTAGTAGTGTCCTAGGTTCACTGCTATACTTATTGTATACTTCATAGATATGCCTACCAACAATCAAGCAATTATTTCTACTTTTTCAGACGATACAGCAATTTAAAGCTCTAACGCGTGTCCCAAAATAACTTCAATATTATGTTTCCAATCATTTAGTAGAAATAGAAAAATGGTTAAATCTAATGGAGAGTTAAAGTTAACGAAACGAAAAGTTTCCACATAACATTTACACTAAGAAACGGAACATACCCTCCTGTTAAGATAAATAATAAAATTACTAGCTATCCCCGGCGTAACATTCGCCAGTCTAGCATTGGCATTATAAATTAAACAATTTATTTTATTTTATTATTTTTTTTATTTTCTTAAAAAAAAATCAATGTTTTACATATTCTTTTATTACATAATAAATAAGTTAAATTGAAAAACTTAAAATTATAATTGTAAAACATTGATTTTTTTAAGAAAATAAAGAAAATAAATCGTTTCATTTATAATGCTAATGCTAGACCGGCGAATGTTACGCCGGGAATAGCTAGTTATTTACAATATTGTTTGATCTATCTATAACTATTTTTTTTTATATTTTTTATTTAGGTATTTATTTATTTATTATAAATTAATTTTGACCGCTAATAGTTTTGAAGAAAACTTTTATAGAAGGCAGCGTTTATACGTTTTTGAATTGTATTTATAACGTATAAATGATGTTCATTAAAGTTTGACATCCGACTTTGTTATAGAATATCATTATTTTTTTTTTTTTTTTAAATAATAGTGCTCGACACGCATTTTTGTATTTCGCAAGTTGAAAAAGTGAATTTTGCGAGAAAAGGTATTTATAAACTTCTAATTGTGTTATGCCTATATATAAAGATATACATTAAAAAATATAAAAAATGTGTATTAAATATTATTATTATTTATCAATACATGTACTTAGAATAATTGATTTATTAATTAAATATTTATATTTCATAAATGTTCTAAAATTACATTGTATATTTATATTTGTTTATAAGTATTTATTATTAGTACTCGTAACGCAAGTTTAGAAAGTGGATTTTGCATGAAGAAATATAGTATACTTTGCAACTGTATTTCTTTATCTTTGAGATATGTAATTAAAACTTTTGAAATAAAATTTGATGTCTAAACGCTCCCTAACAAATACTATTAATAGCTAGTACGTACATTTCCACAAAATGTGGCGAACAGAGATGTCGCTGGCAGTATAGATATGAAATTAAATGCATTTAAACTAAATACATACCACACTCACATTAAAAACACATTAAAATAGCCATACATACGTTTTTTGTGTTTTTATTTATTATCATAATAGCCCTAACTATTTCAAAACTCAAAATAAAAAAACAAAACATTTATTTATAGAATTTATATTTTTATTTCACTTCTTTTAAACTTTGGTTTTGACATTTTGGTATTATTAGGTATGACCATTATAGTAAAGGTTATGAATGGTTACGACTTTGTTAAATCATATCGAATCATATAGGCTATTTAACGAAGTATGATATGACATCATATGACGCCTTATGACTATTATAGTTAGGGGTAAACCAATAATTATGCTTTTTCTCTTGTTCTTAAGTTTTTATTGTTATATTGTTATCCTGGTAGGGTCTCTGATGTAGGTAAGGGTAGTTTGAGATTTTTCTTTTTAAAGTTTTTTTAATTTTTATGTGTACTAAATTTGCAGTGTATTGAATTGGAACTTGATAATAATGTCATAATATATTTTGTTTTTCTTGTTCTTATGATCGTAGATTTCGGTTTAGGATTCTCCATACACAATATAATATTTACTCAATGCTACTGCGCATTTGAATTTATACTTTTGAATTATTTGTTAATAAAAAAAATAAATTTCAATTATTGGAATTTCTGAACATGGGTGAGGTAAAAATATATTTTCTAAATTTACTATTTGTTTTTCCGGTAAGTTTTTTTGCTGTAATATGGTGATATCTTAATATTTTAACAAAGCTACTTTATCGATATAATAATTATATTCTGATAATTCGGTTTTTGTCTTTGCTACTTTGTTTTTTTTTTTTTTAAATTCATATAATCAGATATAATCAATGCTGTTGCTCAATAGGTGAATTGTTTTTAGGTTAATTTTAATTTGTTTTTGGTTTTATTTGGTTTTATTGTTTTGTGGTTTATGTCTTTAAATTAAATAAAGTTGTCTCATCTAGCTTTGTGTTGTAAAAGCTTTGTTAAAAGTTTAACAGACGGTAAGATACCACAACACAACGATATCAAATATCTTGAAATGCATTTGGACCGAAGACTTACATGTAGAAAACACATTGAAAAATAACTCAAATGAAACTAAAAACCAACAAAATGAGTTGGCTCTTGAATAGAAAGTCTAAACTAAAATTAGAATACAAAGTTCTTTTATATGAAAGCATAATCTAGCCAATTCGGACTTATGGAGTATAACTATGGGGAAGGGCAATGCCCTCTAATATTGAGAAAATAAAAAAAGCTCAAATATTAAAAACCATAACGGTTGCACCATGGTATGTAAAAAATACTAACATACGCAAAAATTTAAATATCCCCACGATCGAAGAAGAGATATAGACAGAATTGAAAGAAAATAAACATCAAAGCTGGGAAATCACTCCAACGCACTAGCAAGAAACCGATTAAAAATAAAAAAATGTGCTAAACAATCAAATAAAACCATAAAACTGTAATAAAAAACTAATGATCTAGAAATGACAGGGATCAATAATTAAAGTTAGATTATAAGATTTGAAAACAAATTCTTAGTTTCTATACAAATGAAAGATACCAAAAATAAAGGAAAACTGAAAAAAAAAATTTCAGCTATAGCTTTTTTCTATCTTGGGGACGACATTCCTAGTAATTAATATTCGATGATTGTCTGTGTGTTGTATGTTGCTTTCGTCTTGTTCACTTTGAAGCACATTCTTCGGTATTCATCATACTGATTGTGGTTAGCTTTTTTCTCTTTCGATTTTTGTATATAGCTAAGAAAAGGGTGATTATTATCCGGCTTATTAATTTGACCATACTACGTAAGTTCTCTTATTTTGTCTCTGTGAACAAATGAACATTTAATATAATTGATGTTAAACTTATCAAATAATGTCAATGGAATGATAGGAAAGTTCGTTTAATTTTTCAAAAAGCTGATCTAATATAGACAATTTGTGTCATTCGAATAATAGTTTTTTATATTTAAAATTTAAGAAGCTGGAACGTATAAATTTTTTTAGTATATGTTTTTTGTGGTACATATGAACAACAACTTTTTTAACAGCATAGTTTCATTGTATGATAGTTTCTACTACCAAATCATACTCTCAACAGTATTTCTTTCTGCCAGACAGTTCTCATTTATTTTATCTAAAATACCGACAACATATATGCACTAACGTTAATCCGTTATGTTTTTGAAATTCTATATACATATACAAAATTGATTTATTAACTGATATAAATTGATATTATTTAAGACATAATTGATATATTTTATTGATATTGATTGAAGAAGAAAACTAAATAGCAAATTAGCAAACTAACAAAAAGAAAACTAAAAATAAAAAATTAAAGCTTAAAATCGTATTTAATGAAGTATCTGAAAGAATATTAATTTTAATTTTTGATTCCATGACATTACATAGATTCTAATCGTATTTAACAATTACAATAATTATTTATTAATAATTATATTTTTAAATTAACTAATAACAATATACGTTTATCGTACTTTTTTCAACTATTAATTAATTATCATGATTATTAACTATGTACAACATACTGGGTATTGTATTGTAATTAAGTTTTAATTTAATTTTAAATTTAGTAATTTTTATTAAAATGTGATCACATGCAATCTTTAAAAGTTACAGATTGAGATATCATGCAATTAATTAGTAGTTTTGTTAATTAGAATTATTAAATTTTTCCCACTTTTAATTTTCACCTTGATAATATTTTGAGGTAAATAACCTTATATCTAAATGGTATGGAATATGTAGTATTTTAAAAAAATAATATTACTATGCTCTAATTCATCAAACTACTTCATCTTCTCTATGTTAAATAGTATATAATTAAATCTTAATTAATAACTAAACACTTAATTAATTATTTCTATAAAAATAAAAATTAAAAATTATTTAATAAAAGTGATTGCCCAGTTGCAATTATTTTATAAATCATTAGCTTTTTGTTATTTTTATCTAATTATTTAATTTTAATTTTCCATTATTACTGAATTACGTACTTCTAAGAATGAAATACAAATATAAAATAGTTGATTTTGAAGAATTTAATTAAGTAATGATTTACTGAAGTGTAAATTATTTTTATTTATGAAATTTTAAATAATAAATTAATAACAATGTGTTTATTAAATATTAACTCACGATCATTGAATGTATAGTATTAAGAAAAATATTTAATTTAACAGAGGAGGAACTATTTTAATTTCAATATACAGAAGCCGATTAGTCTCTACAATTGTATATAAGCAAACAGATGTACACAGTTTACACAGTTTGATGTTCCAATATATAACTATGATCCGGTTAAAGCCAAAATAAATACTTGTATGATATATGGGAAGCTGGATTAATTATTATCTATGATGATGACTCTATAATGAAGTGTGAAAGCATATAAATAACAGTATGAAGAAGTAGTGAATTTAAAATGTAGAAAATAAATATAACTATTATATAAATAACTATAAATAATTGATTAGAACAGATATAAAGACTTATCGATGTAATAATGTTTACGAAAATCGAAAACTATATACAATATACCTAAGGAGAAGAGAGTATTCAACAATAATTATTGTTAAGCTTAATATGTCTAATTATATACTAACAGTTTAATTTGATATGTTTTATGTGCTCTTTAAATGAGAAAATTTATTTTAAGCTTTACTAAAATGTCTTCCTAGAAGAATCTGCCCAATAATTTAGGTTAGAGTTTTTAAATATTTTTATTAAACTTGCTGTTATAAAGCCATAAAAATGAATGCAAAATTGTGAACAATAATGTAAAACATTAAACATTACTGTAAAACTATTAACAGTATAATGAAACAATAAAATAGTACTGCAAAACTGTAAACAGTATAATAAAACAATTAATTATTACTGTAAAATTGTTAACAGTATAATAAAACAATAAAATACTGCTGTAAAACTGTTAACAACAATGTAAAATATTACACATTACTTTCAAACTTAACTGTAATGTAAATTATTAAACATTATCGTAAAACTGTTATCAATAATGTACAACAGAAAAAATTACTGTAAAACTGTTAACAGTAAAATAAAACAATAAAATATTACTGTAAAACTGTTAACAATAATGTAAAATATTAAACATTACTGTAAAACTGTTAACCGTAATGTCAACTACTAAACATTATTGTAAAACAGTATAATAAAACAATATAATATTGCTGTAAAACTGGTAACAGTAATGTAAAATATTAAACATTACTGTAAAACTGTTAACTGTAATGTAAATTATTAAACATTATTGTAAAAATGTTATCAATAATGTACAACATTAAAAAATACTGTAAAACTGTTAACAGTAATCTTTAATATTAAAAATTACTGTAAAACTGTTAACCGTAATGTCAACTATTAAACATTATTGTAAAACTGTATAATAAAACAATAAAATATTACTGTAAAACTGTTAAAAGGAGTGTAAAACATTAAACTGTATAACAGTGTAACAGTTTAAAATTTAAGTACTATGAAACGTTTGAACGAAAAAAAAAATTCTGATTAACTCCACCAATCATCCATATTGACTATAATATCGTATGTAATATACGAATACCCGCGAAATAAAAATAAACATTAACAATTTAGTTACAATTTTGGCCTAAAAATTTTTTCACTTATTTTAAATTCATTAGTAAAGGTTGTTAAGATTCAATACTATTAATTGACAACAACTCAAAATTGTCTTTTCAGAAAAATTATCAATTACATCTCTACTGGGGGCCCCTATTGAGTAATTATATTTCAACTTGAAGTCAAATTTAAAGTTTTTAAAAAAACAGTAATTTACGTACTGACATAGACTTCTCATTACAAAGCAGAAAACACTCATGTTTTAATGAATAGCTTTGGAATTAGTATGTTTTCGTTAAAAAACATAAATATCTTACTTCTCATTTTCTGTTTCGTTTCTATCTGTTTCTTAATGTATTTGGCGAATAATAAAACCATATGATTAAAAAAATTTCAACTGTGTGCGCATTATTGTTTTATTTACAACTTACTTATTATATATTAAGAGTTCATTATGGAGAAGATAGTTAAAATGAAAAGGTGTCTACTGCGCAGGTCCTTAAATGCTTGTCAATTATAGTTATAGATATCCATCTATACTGTAAAATAGTAAAAATTGTAATTGCATTTTAAAATAGTAAAAATAATTTTTCTTTATTTACTTAACATCTTCGAAAAGAATTTGAAAAGACTGTATGGGGTAAGATTACAGATTTTTCTGGGAGCATTCAATCGTATAATAAACAATATAGTAATAAACAGTATAATAAACAGTATTGCCATACAAATACTCGTATTTACTCCAATCAAAATTAAACGACAACACTATTTATAACTGTTATCATTTTTAAATTTTGATTTTTTTAACTGTTTACTTTATAATTATGTGAGCTTTAATAACAGTTTCGATTCAATGATTCACTTCGAATTATTTACAGACGCAAGTATGTATGTTCAAAATGCATTTGCAACACTAAAAATTAAGCAAACTGCGTTGAATTTTATTGTTTCCTTTTTTTGTTCTCTTCGTCTTCTTTGTGTCTTTAATATGTAGTATTTTAGAGGTTAATTATGTAACAATATTTCAAGAGTGTATTGACCAGATGTGGAATTTATTTTCATATTTTATGTATTGAAAAGTGAGTTGAACTTTTTTCTTGTACATATACATTAATAAATTTATGTTGAATTTAATCATGATGACCTTGAGTAATTTAAATGGGGGGAGTAGTGTGCAGTTTTAATGCACAAATAAATACTGTAAGTAAGTGTAACAGTTTTGTTTTTTCATTGATTGGTTTTAAAGTCAAAATTTTGTAATTTAAAGTTTTGATTTATATATAATAGGAATTCATATTGGGTGTTTGTTTTTTTATAATTGAAATTTTCAGAATAATTTTAAGAATTTCGAAATCTGATTTCGTTGGAAATTTAATAAAAAATGAACTCGTTTTTAAAAGTTATGAGTTATATTAAAGTAGGATTTTCATTTCATTCTAGAGTTAAAAATTTCATCATGATTAAAAGCGCACATTTATTTTGCAAAATTGGTATAGCAACAACTTTAAGTATTACTAATTTGTAAAAATCAAGTTTGACTTTCAAAAACCAAAAATTTGTATGACCAAGCAAATAAAAGCAATTTAAAATTACCATCATTATTCAGGATTTTCAATACCTTATTGAATGTTGATTAACAAAATATTATAATTGGTAAATTAATTTATACGAAGGATTCAGATCAAATTTCAAAGTTATAAAATATATTTTTAATTAATATTCACCTTTCAATTTTGTACATCTATACTCGTATTGAAAATGTAAAACTAACAAAATTATTGCATAACGCCTTGATTTACTTGTATCATTATTGTCAAAAAAAAAAATTAAAACAATTAAATTTAATGAATTTCATTGCCTATGACAGCCTTTAACTTAAAAAAAATTGATCAGAGACAGGGGTAGGGATATTTTGAATAAACCTGTTAATATTACTGTTGAACGGTTCGTATCCTTGCTAATGTTCTAAAAAATTTTAGTATGTAAACAATAATTTAATTAAAATTGAAACAAATTATTTTTAATTTTTGTGTTAAGCTGATTAAAAATTTAATCAATATTGCGTAACTGATTTTATTTTCTAACCAATAATATGAGTCATACGAATTGTACAATTTAAATTTTAAGTAAATGCGTGAACCATTTGTGAAAATATGACGTGATTATTTGACTGCAATATGCGTTTTTGCAAATAATAATTGTAGTCGTAGATATTTTCTAGTTTTGATCAAATCTTTTGTCACATTTGAGTCCATTCTTTGGGAAAAAAAAAACTTTTTCAGGATTTTAAAGAAGCAATTAAAAATCACATATAATTAAACTGGAGAGCAAAAAATGATCTTAGAAAAACAAAGCCATGTAAAATATCAACAAAAAAAAACAATATAAAAGTCCAATCATCTGAATAAAAAAAAAATATTTTGCTAAACTCTTGGGAGTAAAAAAAAATAATATTCCCCACAGTTTTATATTATTAAAATATTTTATGAAATTAATAGGTACATAAAATCAAATAATCACAATGAAAACGTGTTTCAATTTAAAAAAAAAAAAATTCTAAAAATACTTACAACTTAAGTCATTAAACAAAAATTATTTTTTAATTTCTTCCTAATTTAATTTTAATTTTTTGGCTTTATAAAAATAACTGAAAACAAAATTAAAAAATTTCAAAAACTTTTATTTTTATAAATCATTTATATGTTTCGCATATCAGTGTTCACTACTATATGCCATTCTTTAAATAGACCTAAATCATTGTCCTTAAATTTATTTTATATGACTTGACTAAAAAAATAAAATTCTTCCTAAATTTACTTCCTATCGGAAATATGGAACGAAATAGAAAATCTATAAAAAAACTTATATGAATACAAACATTTGGGTCAGAAAATAAGAGTTGGTAGAGACAATCAAACATTTAAAATTTATCGCAGAATAAACTTCAGATAGTTAACTTTTGATAAACTATGCAAAATACGTATAAGTAAGGTATACAAATAAACTTTAAACCAAAAAAAATTGAATTAATGTGTTGTATACCTGTATTAAAATATGACGTAGAAAGGTTCACATTGACAGAAACGTGTATAAATAAGATAGGCTCAAACAACCATTGTAAGATTACGATATTGGGAATTACCAAAAGAAATATAAATCTAATCATCTAAATCTAAAAATAGAATTCTAAAAAAATACGGTAAAGAACCAGAATTACACATTTATTATACAGAATTACACAGAATACACATTTGGATGTTTCTGATGTATCTAAGGATATAATATGGGTCCTGAAAATGACGATGGAGTACTAGGATACTAAACTGATTTATCAAAAAGGCTTAACCGACATTTAAGACTAAAAAGAGCTACGTATTAAATGTTTTTTTTTTTTATTTCATTCAATTCTTATATGTTAAAAGTTTCATAGAATTTATATCTGTTATTTTCCATACTTCATTCGAATTTGTTTGATTTTTTATTATTTTTTTAAAACAGCAGATGTAATCAATTCCAATTATTATTTTAAATATACTATGTTTAAAGCTTTCAAACTATAAGTCAAAGGTCCTAGTAATTACTTTAAAAATCTTAATTAAATTTTTTTTTTATTATTGATTATAGGTGACGGAAATGACTCATTTATAAAAAAAAATTAAATAATATTGTATCGTAAAATTGTTGCTAAAATCTTGCAATAAAACCTATAAAAGTAATTAATTACTTATTGTAACTGATTCTTTGAATTAATCACTTTAAACCAACAAAATATTTATTTTTACTTTTATTAAATTACAATATAATATAAGTTATAATATAAGCATATAATCCACTTTTTTAGTACAATTTACTAGATGACGTACCATTTTGTTATATTTAATGAACCTGCTGACGCAATTGGTATATAATTCTTTCTGGAATATTCGTCAATTAATTTCATTTAATTGCAAATAGTAAAAATAATATATACAACATTTTTTTAAAACCTGATATCAGTGGATTTGGTACATATTGTATCAAATGTATACTTACAACTCCTAAATTTGTTAATAATTTTTGTTTTATAGTTACTTACTTTAACTAAATAAATTTCTCATTTTTTTTATTTTATTTATTTTTTTTTTATTTATTTATTAGTTCCTCTCAAGTGAGCTTATAAGCTCTGACATAGTGTATTGTTGGTAAATAAAGTGTCTTTTTCGTATATATTTAATGTTTTAGTTAACAGAATATAGAAGATGAGTCCAGAACGGATAATAGTGAATCCAATAACTAATCAAAACAAAAATATCCAATTGCAAAACTTATATATTCAATATGACCATATTATATTAAAATAAAAATTTATTTACAGTTATATTTAAAAATTGTATTTAATAGTAACAAATCGGATTTAGATTTAAAAAGCAATTTATGAATTTACCCCAGTCTCAATTTATCCCAGGGTATCTTTACCTATTTACACATTATACCACCTATTGCCTATTGATGAATTTTACATCCCAGAAAATTTTAATCGGTGCTTACCAAATTGTTGAATTGCATTTTTCTGCAATCTTAGCAATTATAGAGAAATATAATAATGTTTCAATATACTTTACATTATTTTTGATTCACAGAACCATCAGGATTCATTCATAGAACTCATCATTTATTTATATATGACTTATACAATACACTCTTCTACAACTTTATTATTTTTATATTACTTTAACATATTTTTTTAAATTCAAATTTAATTAAATATTTTCTACGTGTACAAATTAGCATCATTCATATAAGATGGAGTGCGAGTACATTGGCCAATTTCAAGTTGTATGTTGAAATCTAACCAGTTAATTTTAAATTTTTCTTTACATTGTATCTTAGCCATGTAGTTTAATTAAAAAAAAAAAAAGTTATATTTTTTTTCGCTTTAGTTTATTTCTTAATAACTGCTAACATGTTTTTAAGTTGTTAAATATTTTGTTATAGTATTACTAATAATAAATGTTATCGTGCATAAATTAAATATACATATAAAGGAAGTCTTTAGAAATTTTTTTGTTTAATAGTTTAACTTTTTTTTTTTTAAACGATTATAGTATTGTTACAAATTTATGGCGGCTTCAAAAGTAGGTAAGTCATTTATACATTTTACTAAAACTTAAGTTAAGTCAAGGAATTTTTAAATAGAATTTTCAGTAAAATTGAAACATCTTACAATATGAGAAGATTTTTCATAGCATAAAGAAGTTCAACATACTTTGCCAGACTGCAAATACATTTAAACGGTCTAAATGGTCAAAAACAAGGAGCTTCAATCTCAGTTGCTTGTTTTTGTTGACAATATGCTCTCTGCAATTTAGGTCATACCAAGGTACTTTGCAGAGTTTCCATATATTAATGGGACAAAATTTTTCAAAATATTTTAAATTACTGTTCCTGTTCAGTAAATATATAAAAATAAATAAATAAAAAATTTAATAAAAAATAGTATCCCTATAATAAGCAACTATATCAGTCTAAAAAAAAAAAAAAAATCGAACAATAACAATCATGAATGAAAATTCAAATGTTCCAATTATTAAATGCATAACATGGTAATTTTCAGCATTGTAATAATTTTTCTGATCTCCAAAAAGCTTTACATTTATACGCTTTTAAAAAATTGTACTAGAAAACCTTACCGAAACGTATTTTAAAGTTAAAATTACAAAAATAACTTTTTTTTCGTTTCTGTTTTATGAACTTCACAAAGTTCAAAATTTTTGATAGACTTAACCTTGTATATTCTAAAGTAAATAGTAAAAGGTTTAAATTGAAAATAGTTATATTTTTTTTTTAACGCAATAACAATTTTTTATTATGAAATTGAAACAAAAAAAAAATTTAATTCATTATTTACGGACTCTACAAGAGGAAATAAAAATTGAAATAAACAAATTATTAACAAAATAAAAAATTAAAAACAAAACAAATTTAAAACAAAAACAAAACTGTAACTGATATTAATAATAATTGTATCCATTACGGCAATAGTTCCGGTTAACTCTTGCATCTGACTTTCTTGAAATTTCGCCTGAAACTATAATAAAAACCTCATACGACTACATCCCGAAAGGAAAAAGTATCTAATTATACGTAATAGGCACACTATAAGATAAATAAATAAATAAATAAATTAACACCTATGTTGATCCCAGGTTAAAAAAGAACCTCTATAATAATATCAAATAAATTTTTGGTCTATTCGAGGCATATTCGAGGTGTGGACGCACAAGTGCAGTATATAAGTTTTTGAATGTATATAGGGATCAGAAAATTGCTGTTAGTTTCGCATTATGGAACCTAACACGGAAAAAGCTCAATTAATTTATTATCGAGAATTATACCTAGATTTTTTGTTTCATATAGACATGTTTAATAATAGAGCCATTAATATTATAATAAAATTCAACTGAAATTTGTCTTCAAGAAAATGACATACAATTCCACTTATTTATACTTCCTTATTTATGCTAAGGCCGTTAATATTACACCAAGAGTAGAATTTATGGATATTGCAGTAGATAGTAATCCTCATCCGACTCAAAGAAACCTCAACCGCCGCAAAAAATTTAGTATCGTCAGCAAATGATATGATCAAAAACTTAATATCGAAGTAGTCAATATCGTTCATAAACAATAAAAATAATAGTGGCCCCAATGAGTCCCTTGTTGAAAACCAGACGTAGCGTCAAAGGTATATGAAGTAATATTTTGTATTTTAACGTACAATTTACGAGTAATCAAATAGGAAGAAAAGTCCCATGAATACCAAGAGCTTGAAGTTTAGAGAGTGGTAAAGAATGGTCTACTTTGTCAAAATCCGTAGAAATATCAGTGAATGTCGTATCTATTTAATAGCTTTTTTCAATTGCATTGAAAACTGTGTGAAGAAAAACTGCTTAATTAGTGGATGTCCATCCATAAAATAATGATATGGTGATTTTGAGATATATGTTCTTTAACAAAGAAATACATTTTATCTGTGACAATAATGGCTTCGAAAAGTCTAGGAATAGAAGATAATTTAGCGATAGATCTATAACTTTTTAATGAGAATTTTAGACCCTGATTTGAAAATAGGAGTAATGGTTGAAAATGTCCAGTCATCTACGAAAATTGCTTCATTTAAATCTGTTGAAAATTAAGTAAAGATCATAAGTCGAACTATAAATACAGCTGTTCAGTACTAAATTAGCGATACCATCTGGACCAGTATATTTATATCAAAGTATTAATTTTATTTGAGAATTGCATCTATCCTAATATTTGTATGATAATTGCATGTAGCCTAAATCAACAAAAGAGCGTAGGTGGCTTTGCGAATTTATTCTTAATTTCGGTCCAGTAAAAACTTATTCAAAATACTTAGCGAATAAATTGCAATATTTCGAGGATTTATTTTTTATCATTTATTTAGCGTATAGTTCCATTTTATTTACATTTTTACCAGATTATACTCTCAATAATGATTCATTCTACTGCGCAATAAAATATTAAATGTATCATTTAAAATTATATCCAGCGAATATAAAAAAAAACAGATTGAATAGTTTGAATTATATTAATAATGATAATGAATATAAATAAATAAATAAAATATAAATAAATAAATAATATATAAATAAATAAATAAAATATAAGTAAATAATGAATATATTATTAAATAAATAAAATATAAATAAATAAATAAAATATAAACAAATAAATAAAATATAAGTAAATAATGAATATATTATTAAATAAATAAAATATAAATAAATAAATAAAATATAAACAAATAAATAAAATATAAGTAGATAATGAATATATTATTAAATCAATAAAATACACCATTTTAATTTTGAACCACTTACATTGAAGTTTTAAATTGATCTTGTAATTGATTTTGATAATCAAAAAGAGCAACACTATTTGAACAACTCCAATAATTTAATATTATTTATTTTTATAATAATTTTATAATATTACATAAATTTCAATTATATTTTTAAGTTTTAATTTTTTTTTCTAAATTATTAAAATTTAAAATTTTTTTTCATATATTTATTATTTTAACAGTAATTTATTATTTTTTTAAAGAAAATATTTTTTTACTTTAATTATATTTTAATTTTTTATAAATAAATTTTATTTCACTTAAAAATTTTCTTTTCCAAGTTTTTAATGGAAAATTTTCCCACAAAAAATCTTTTTTTTTTTTTGTTTTGTTGTTGATGACTGACTACACTTTTTTGTCTATTTTACTCACGCACAATATTTTATACACACTAAATTATTATTTTGATTTCTAAGTAATCAACTTCAACTTAAAAAAAAAAAATTATATAATTTGATAAAAATATGAAATACGGAAAAATTCACCACTATACTATTATATATATATATATATATATATATATATATATTTCAAATATATTTAAGTAACTTTCACTTTATATATATTTTCTATTTCTTTTTCAATTATTTTTGGTTTAAAAAAATTTTCTAAATTTTCTTCCTCTATAATTACAAAAACAAGAAAACTTAACTTGTATATTTACAATTACCGTACCTCACTAGTTAAGCTAACTTTAATATAAAACTCAATAACTTTTATGTAAATATACTCTAATATATAATATATTATAGTCTACTATACACTGACTAAACTCGTTACACAAAATAAACAAAACCGTTATGTTAAAGCAACCAAACAAAAAAACATAAACTTTTGGTGATTTTAATTGAAGTGAAGCTTCTATAATGTGACTATAAATTATTTGTTTCTACTTTTTTTTTTTTGCTTTTTTTTTAATTGAACTGATTATTCAATTTTCTCCTCTTTTAAATTTTATCTTATTTTCTTTTTCTTTTTAATTTTTAACTTTAAAACAAGAAGTACAAAATTGTAAGAATCAAACCAAAATTGAAATTAAACTGAACTGAAACTGACTGATGACTGAACAATGCTGATACTAAAAATTGAACTGAACGCTTGAGAAGACTTCAATCGACTAAATAAAAATATTTCAGAAATTTGTATTTACTAGTAAGTAACTCTATCTAATCTCATTTCTCGAATCTCTATATACTTTTAAAGTTGTCTAGTTAACAGACAATTTCTTCTATGATGGAATTCCCACATTTAACCATGGTTTTAGTTAATTTGTTGTTTTTTGTTTTTAATTTCTTGAAAAATAAATCTGAAATATTTCACTAATACATTCATACTTTACTTTAAAATAAAAACAAATAAAAAAATTCGAAATTTCGAAATTTAAAACTAAGATCCTTCGATTTCTTCAAGTGTGGAAGAAAATTTTTTCGAATTCTGTTTTACTTCAATTCCCATTTTTTTTTTTTTTTGTTATTATTTCACAAGTTAACACAATTTTAATCTGTTTAGAGTGTGTGTGTGTGTGTAGTTGTATATTTAAAAATTAAAACTTGACTTAACTTAACTTAACTATCTTGAATTCCAGTTAGTAAATATGTATATATGAATATGTTGCAATTATTATTATTATTTAATTTAATTGTAGTAAGTAGTTAAATTTTCGAAATTAACTTTAAAAATAAAAAGCAAAAAACAAAATTAAAATAACAGAGTATAATGTTGTTGTTGTTGTTGATTTAAAGTCTGGTTTAAGAAATATTTTAATTTATATTTATTTATTTAATTTTTTTTTAACATAATTAAAATTTAATACTTTTTCTAACTGATTTTTTTTTTTATATATTTTTGATTTGAAACTGTTATGTATTTTTTTGTTTTTATATGTGAGTAAAAATTATTTAAAAAAAACAAAATGGTATTTTTATGTTTTCGAGATCTGGCTTAATACGCTTTACGAATGCATTAATACAGACACATACACATATGTACGCTGGAAATATACACAAATGTAGGCATACAAATTTACTTAATAAAAATCAATATTGCCATATTTTTATCAACATCTATTTTTATGATTCCACATTGGGGCATAGACGATCAATCTCAAGCATCTCCATCTCATTTGGTTAAAGGCGATTCTTTTGATTTTAATCCAGAATTTTTAGTCAAGTTGCATTCTTGTAGAATAGTTATTTTGTAGGGCAGACTTACAGTTTTTAGTTTTGTAACTATTTTATTGTACGTTTGTGTTCCACTCGTTTATATGAAAGCTCGCACAAATAAAACCAGTTACATATGTGCACGCTTTCATAAACTAATGGAACATAAATGTGCAAGCAAACTAAGTTGGAAAAAACAAAAATTGAATGTGTGTGCCTAGCCTATACTTTTATTTTTAATTGGTACTAACTTGGCGGCTTCAATTGGGGGTTGAATAATTTTCAATTATTCCCGGATTTGAAATATTGTCTTTGCAAGTTAAATTATTTTATAAGAAAAATTATAATACTAAAAAATAGGACCTCTATCTTATCTTAAGTTAGATAAATTCAAACAATAAATATTTCATATTCTTTGAAATGATTCCTTTGTATGGATCTGATTTGGCACTAATAGGATACAATTTCAGCTGGTCGTTGATTCAAATCAGTAACAATCTAATTTTTAAGAAAATTCTACGACCACGTGATGACTTCAGAAAACTATTCAATACTACAAGGGTAAAATTGTAAAATCGTATCTAAAAATATAATTCGAATAGACTTAGACTGTCATGGTTGAAGTGGTCATATATTATTTTTTATTTCTAATACGAATTCGTATCGCGCTGATTGCAAGAGTCAATGAAAGAATCAATGTCACGAAACAAAAAAGAAAATAAATACAAACTACAGTGCCTACCCAAACCCAAGAGATTTAAATTTGATACCCATTACTCTAAAAGTACCTTTCAAATGTTCATTTTTAACCATAAGTAGGCCAATCCTACCACCTAAGTAACCATTTCGGGTTGTTCTAAAAAACCAATTAGAATTTAATTGTGCCTTTTTGATGTCGCGACTCGAGTGACTTATTTGTTGTTATTGGTTGTTTTAGAGGTTATCATTCTGTAAAATAACTCAATACTAGAGCCACCCTCGTAACATTGAAAAAACTAATCAAGTCACCAATTTTTGTTTTACCGCAATAAATCATCCGTATTATTCAGTCAGAGTAAATAAAAGAAGAAGGCACCACATATTGCCTTCCTATATACCACCATATATTGTTAAGAAAAGCCTCGCATAAAATGCGGAATCAAGCTCTACCTGAAAGCTGCAAAGAAAGTGTTCAAGCGTTTTTATTTTGTCTTCTTTAATTCAGTTGATTCGTTCGCTGTCTTTCTTAATATATCAGTACGGGAATTGATGGATAGAATTTGTTTTGCTTCGTTGATAATATACGAGCGCCATGTTTTTCTAGACATTTTACAGACAGTTAGTCTTTTAAGTTAGACGTTTTCTTTCATTGCTCTCTTGCCAAATGATGGTTAACATCGAAGAGTGAACGCCCGTTAAAATTGGAATTTTGCTTTACCAATACTTTTTTACACTGTTCAATTAATTTTTCTGTTCTCCTTATTTTTATATCAAAGTTATCTTTCAGGGTTGGTAACATAATCCGAAGTTACAAAACCAGGAAAATCAAAACATACAAATTTTCCGAATTTTGTACCTTCCGGATTTATATATTTATCTGAATTTTGTAGCTAAACCTATCTTTTATCCAGCAAAGATCTAAAAAACAATTTTTTTTAAAGGGTTAAAGATTTTAATCTAATACAATTTCGATTTCGTCCATTTGAGGAGTGTAACAATGTTTTGACAGTCAAAATTGAAAGTAAAACTTCAAATTAATATATTAAGAAAGACGGCTATTATGGTCTTAGCACATCTATTGATTTTGCCTATTACTCAAATCTCAAGGAAAGAATCTTGAAAGCTATATATTATGTTGTAGGCTTGTTATGTTGTTACAATCATCAGAAGATTTTAATTTAGTAAAACCTACATTTTTGGTTACTTTTTGAATATAAAATTGTTATACTCCATATTGGAATTCCGTATGATCAAATTGGATTTAATATTCACAATCAAAACTTTTTTATATATCGATAATTTCGACCTGCGGTACTTGCCAATAACCAATAACTCTCTCTGCATTTTATATTCGAGTTTTGTTCTTTCTATCGAAGTTCAAAATTAATCTTAAACTATTGGCAACTCTTCTATCCATTCATTGGCTCAGCCTATTTATCGGTTATAGATTTTGAAAAATTAAATTAAAAATTTAAATTGAGAAATTGCATATACACATACTAACATATCCATATCCATATATATATATATATTATTTGCATGAATAGACATTTAAAAGTCAAAGAAAAAAAATAATATTAACAAAGTTGTACTGATGTTCTCAAAGTGAATTGTTTAGTTAAGAAATACCATAAAAAAAACTGGCTTTATTTTGTAAACCTATGTAAAATTTATTGATATTTTGCAATTTATTTAAAGTTCAATGATTTCTAAGAAATTCTGAATACAACATATTTTTTTCTAATAAGGGAAAACATGTTTTTCGATATTATCTAGGTACTCATAAATTTGTTTGGCTAATGATACTTATCTATATATAATACATAATATGTATAGATATATAATATGTACATTATTAACTATAAATTAAATTATTAATTAATAAAGAGCATTACATACGATCTGATTTTCTGATAAGAAGATAATGGGTTAAAAAAACGGATTAAGACTTAATCCGACTAAATCTCAACTTATGATTATTTACGTAACAAATATTGTCATTACTATTCTGTCTAAAATCAAACTTCATTATTTTGTACTGGAGTATGTCAATATAATTAAAAACTTAGGTATCACTTGGCTTGAAACACATTAATTTTATTTCTGGGCTTGTATATTCAGTACTTCGTAAGATATGGAGGTTTTCTTCTTATTTAAATGAAAATGTAAAGACCAAGTTTGTATTGATTTGATTGAGGTCTTCATGTATATTGTGACGTAATTACTGGAATGAGTGCACAGGAGGATGATACAGTGGGATGATTTAACAAAATTAATGTTATATTTAATACATGTACTCGTTTTGTTGCTAATCGTCATACATTTGATAAGATCAATTATGTTTTTAAAACCAATTACAGACCTATAGATATCTCTATAGTCTAGTTATGCAAAAACTAACGCCAACCGAACCTATTCTAAAATTTCTAGGTGAAAGCTTACAGCAACTAGAAACCTTAAACATTCTCAGAATGCTAGTAAATCAAAATATGCTCTAGAATGACCATTTTTTCGATATTGTGAAAAGCGCTGCAAAATGTTTTGGTTTTTTAAATCGATGTAAGGCATATTTTGCACATAAGATCTGCTTAATATTTATAAAGCCCACATACGACCCAAGATTACTATACGACCAAAGACTACTCTTAGCTTTCTTGACAGAGTACAAAAACGCGCCATTCACCTCAAGAAAATCGTGAAAATGTAGATACATCGAATGCAGTTAACACAGTAGAATAACTATTGGTTGCATCAAAACTATAAATACAAAAATTTTATTATTATTTATAATTAATTTTATATTAAAATTTAATAAGTATTTTTGTTTTAAATTCAAACAAAATTTTAAAAAATTATTTTTATAATATTTTAATAGATATATAGTAATGCACACAATCATTCAAAAATATATTTAAGTTTTTGTTGTTGTATGCAAATTATTTGATATTGCATGCAATACAGTAAAATGCACTTTAACCGAATACAATTTTAGTATATCTAGACGTAACTAAGTAAATACAGAATATAAGTATTTAAAGATACATTTTCTTTTATTATAAGCTGTACTTTAACTGAAATTTTTCATGATTAAGCTATATATACACAAACACACAGGTAGTTGCAAAAATCTATGAATTAAATTTAAAAATGTAACCGGTTTCAATTTAACATGAAAATAAAATTTTTACATTCGGTTGATCCCCACAACAAAAACAAAAACAAACAAAAACAAAATATATACTGATGGTGAATTTTTATATTGCATCTTTGCAACTAACTGGATTTTTATTCTTATATACATATATGCATTATATATAGTTTTACATGATGAATCAAAAGGGCATACAACTCATTTAATTTTTTATATTTAATATTAAAGTATTGAAGGTCATGGTAGTTTTATATTTAACATTTAATTTATGTTTGGTTCTTCAACATAATGAAAAGAATATAAATTTATAGAGTGTCTCAATACAAGAATTCAACATTTGGTATATGATAGTTGCTGATCTGATGTCAGCTCTGATAACAGATATTACGTATTATAGTGGCTTTGTGGCTAGTGATAGCTGGTGATATAACAGATTTTAAAAAACAATAGGCTCATTCAGTTGACACTAGAACGCAACCAATATCCAAACCAAAATCATGTTCTAAAAAATATAATTTTCAATCACGTATTCAAACTGATTGAGATCAAACGTCATTGAAAATAAATGAAGCAAACGTTTTAAATAAAAAAAAACATAGATAATAAAAATATTTTCTTAATAATTTAATAATCTTTTTAAAAAGTTTTTATTAGAAGAATGTGTGATGGATTTCATACAAACAAACACAAGCTCGGGTTATCTAAATAAGCCCATTTACGGCTGGAATGACATAGGGGACAGATTCCCTCCTGAAATTACACAATTTATACAATGATGGATATCAGCTCTTCGAAAATGTTTTATGATTTTAGTAGTGAAAAATATTTATTTTGCCATGTACTTTAACAATCAATGATTTCAATCAATAATCGTGATTCGGCACATTCACGACAAAATTTTAATTATAATCATTGCAAAAAAAATTAATCAATTTCAAGCACTTACAATTAATTACAATCATTGTTTTTAGTTATTGAACAAAAATTTAGAATTGTAATCGATTATAATCGATTTACATCTATTAATGAATAAAACTATTATTATTATTATTATTATTATTATTATTATTACTATTATTATTATTATTATTATTGTTATTATTATTATTATTAATATTGCTATTTCCTTATTTACCACAATTAAATTTACAATAAATATAAGAGCTGAATAAAATTTAAAATATTTTTCATCTAAATACAATATTCTGCTTTTTATACATTACAAATTTCTAAAAAGCCAAAATAAAACCCTGGTGACTTCAGGATTATCATAAAATTTATTTACATCACTATATGAAATAATCAATAAAAAACAGAATATGTGTAACGACTTATCAAGAACTGAGTTATACATTCTTGTGTCAATCCACACACAGAATTCAAATAAATGCATTACCATTACAATTTAAATGTGGCATTACAAATAGTACAAACAATATTAATTAATTGGTATAGAGTTTAAAATAAATGCATTATCATTACAACTGTAATGTATAGCATTGCAAACAGAGATGGAAATTTTGAATTATAATTATAATGCATTATTTTTCGTAATTATTAATTAGATCCTGATCTCTGATTAAGAATAACACATACAATATAAACTAATTAGCATTGACGTACTAATTTAAAATAAAAGCATTACATCCTTAATAATAATTTAAATAATGTGATATTATATTAAACTGATTTTGAATTACTGAATTATTTTTTATTATTATATTTTTAAATATTTTTATTTATTTTGTATTGCATTAAAAATAATTGTCTTTCAATTTAATTAAATATTATCAAAATATTAAATTAATTAACTTACAAATAGTAGGAATTCTAAAACAACTAATATAAATTATTACCAAGTAATGAAAAGTAATGTAAAGTAATGTCAATTATTAAAAAGTAATATAAGATGATGTAAAGTAATGTAAAAGCCTATATAGCCTTAAAACAAGAGTGGTCTGTTTATTGAATTTAAAGTAAATAAATAAATAAAAGAAAACAAAGTAATGTAAAGTCATGCAAAATAATGTTATGCCAATTATTAAAAAGTAATATATATATTATAAAGTAATGTAAAAGCCTGCAATGCCTTAAAACTTTATTGAATTTAAAGTAAATAAATAAATAAAAGAAAGCAAAGTAATCTAAAGTCATACAAAATAATGTAATGTCAATTATTAAAAAGTAATATAATATATAAAGTAATGTAAAAGCCTACATAGCCTTTAAACAAGAGTAGTCTGTTTATTGAATATAAAGTAAATAAATAAATAAAAGAAAGCAAAGTAATGTAAAGTCATGCAAAATAATGTAATATCAATTATTAAAAAGTAATATATATATTATAAAGTAATGTAAAAGCCTGCAATGCCTTAAAACTTTATTGAATTTAAAGTAAATAAATAAATAAAAGAAAGCAAAGTAATCTAAAGTCATACAAAATAATGTAATGTCAATTATTACAAAGTAATATAATATATAAAGTAGTGTAAAAGCCAACATAGTCTTAAAATGAAGTTATCTGTTTGTTTAATTAAAATAAAATAAAATAAATAAATAAATAAATAAATAAAAGAACACAAAGTAATGTAAATTTATGAAAAATAATGTAATTATTAAAAAGTAATACAAGATATGCGTAAAGCATTGTAAAAATTAATATAAAGTAATACAAAATAATATAAGGTAATGCATAGTTATTAAATTTTAATTTAATGAACAAAAGTATTTAAGTTTAGTATTTCAATAATAATAATAGAACTTTAATTGAGCATTTGAAAATACATACTTAAATTTACTACTTTCATGGGTATAAATTGTATAATCATAATAAAAAAAAATAGTATGACAAATAATTAATAAACACCTTGTACTTATACATAGTGTTTCTATATTCATAAATATTTATTCTTTATACAAATTGGTTATAATACAAGATGTATTGTCATCATATTATGAAATTTAAACCGGATATTCTAAAGCTAGTTTTAGTTCTATAACGTCATCATATTTAAGAATTGAAATTGAGAGACGTATTTAGTAGTAAACATCCTTTTTAGTTGACCTCAACTCTAACTTACTTGCCTGACCATGTAAATTTTAATTTTTATAGAAAATAATTTTTTTATTATTATTATTTTATTTCATGTTATGATATAAAACATGAAATTAATGCACCATTAAATCTAAAGTCAACTTTATGGTAGCTTAAACTCAACAAGAATCTTTTCAATTACAACGGTTTAATTTGAATTAATTGAGACTAACAAAAAAATTGTAGGTTATCGTTTTTTTTTTTTGTTTCGTTTATTCAAAAACGAAATCAGCTGTCAAATGTCAAATGTAATTTAACGGTAATTAATTTTGTTTTATTTTTAAAATTGTTTTTTTTTTTTGTTTCTGTTTAAGCTTTTTTTTTGTTTTGTTTAAATGGGGAAAGGGAAATTAGTAATTATTGGATTTAATAATAAATAAACTACATTGCAATTGCAACAATCATATATGGTTCAATATTCATTAGTAAAGCAAAGTCAGCTAACTATGCATTATAAAATTTCATACTACAAAATTTTTCTCTTGTCAGTTTTGTTTTTAGAGGTTTGTTTAGAGATACATTTGTATACATTTTTAAAATGGCTAAGGGTGAAGGAGAACTAAAAGATATCATCAAAATAAATTGCTCCATTTTTATTATAGATATTATTTATTTATTTTAAATTTATAACAAAATTAATTTGAAATTACAAACAAAATTAAAACCAATGAAAACTAAATTTTAGAAAGCGTTTACACATCAATATTCTTCAATATTTATTGACGATTTTAGATTGAAGAGAGAGACATTTGTGTTTACACATCAGTTATTAATCAATCAAACTATTTGTCAGTTTTTTCTTATATATGTCGTATTCACCAAAACTAATATAAAAATAAAAAAATGTTAATCAAATTTTATGAATGTTGCTAAGTATTTCATTATTCGCCATATTTAATTTAGTCTCTTTCAATAAATATTGAAGAAAATAGGATAAATTCTATCTTTTTCTTCAATATATATTGATATCAATATGTGTTTACACATCAGTATTTCTTCAATATTCTCTCTCATTAGTAAATACTGTCAATATATATTGATGTGTAAACGCTGCCTTAAAATGCATTGTTCATAAACGTCAATAATTTTTTCTTTTTATTATTATTTATTTTTTGCTCGTTTTTACCGTTTTCCACTTGAGAAATATGATCTTGAGCTATTTGATTATGTATGGACTTTTATTGTTGTGAAATCTGAAATATAGAGTTCGCACATTGACAGTAATGTCCTAATTCTAATAATGGAACTAAATTGGGATTTAAATAGTTTTAGAATCTTGCATTTCCACCTGATAAGAGTGAAGAGAGTAAATCAAAGTACATTTTTAATGATTTTGACTATAAATTTTTTCGTTCGCTTTTAACTAACCAAGCTTTTTGTTTTTGTCTTTCTGAAGTTTAATCTATGTATATTCGTTCATCTGAAAAATTTTGCTTGGTCACGTTCGTGTTGTTGTTGTATATGTCACGTCCTCAACGAATGTTTCAAATTTACTACACAAAACTATAGTTTTCCAATAGTTGCGTTGAAAAAAATAGTTTTTTTTTATAATAAAACTTTTTTTTTGCTAATTTCAATACAAAAACTACATTATTTTACAATCATCACTTAAAAATGATTTTCTTTTCAAATGTCAAAGTGTTACTAAAAAGTTTTTTTTTTGCTATTTTCATGAAACTAAGATAAATTGATAATAATTTAAAACTATAATTTTCGGAATCGTTAAGGAATATTAAAACAATCACGGAGTTCTTGTCATTCATTAATTGCAAAATTTATGATTTAAAATTTAAACTATGACAATTTTTTATCCCAAAAATAGTGTATATGTACTTACATATGTACAATGAGGCAATAATTTCTTATTTTAATTTTTTAATAATAAGTCATAAATTAACTAAAAACAAAAAGATTTAAATTGAAATAATAAATAATTCTTTTCATTTTACTTTGTTCAAAATATTTCTTCAAAAAAAAAACTTATTTTAAAATGCCTTCCGCATAAATTATCAAAAAAACTAAAATAAATACAATGCATCAAAAT
This sequence comes from Argyra leucocephala, assembly GCA_963942445.1. NCBI lineage: Eukaryota > Metazoa > Arthropoda > Insecta > Diptera > Dolichopodidae > Argyra > Argyra leucocephala. The sequence goes on from OZ012678.1 coordinate 180,130,331, forward strand.
ATCTTCATTACATCAATCCATCCATCTTTTTGATCATAATACTGCTGCCCACACACTATTCACCTTGATTGACAAATATATATTTGACAACACGTTGTAGGATGTACAACCATTTACAATATTAAATTTCAATTAATTTGACAATCATGTCTTATTGATTCTTGTCATAAGTATAATTTTTTTGTAATTTGCTTGTTATTGTAAAAATAAACATTTTTTTGTTCACAGTAAAATATATAAGAAACAAACCAAATACAATTTTTAGAATTATTACAATTAATACATTTATTTTTTATATTTTTTTTATTCTGCGATACTTCCAGCCATTCACTAAATTCATTGACACGGCATGACAGTTTTGTAGTACTGCTTATTCTAGTCGAAAGCTTGTGCTTATTTTATTAGTCTTATACTATCTAGTCAAAGAAAATGCTTATTCTAGTTCGACTAGCTAATCTAATCTAGTCGAAATTTTTACCATATCTCTTAATGAAACCTAGTCATGACTTTGTAAAATTTCGGCTAATTTGCTTTTTCAGAGGGAATTGGATTACATCACTTTATCTAAAAAGTGATTTTATATCAAGTTACGATTCTAAAGCTTATTTTTCTAGTTTTAGTATGTTTTTCTAAAAAAAAAAATTTTCGTCATTTTATTTTTTTGGTTATCACAAAAGAACCAAATATAATTTTTAAAAGTAAGTAAAAATATTTTTACAAGGTTGTATACTTATTATTATTTATTTAATACAATATAAATGGAATATAAGTTATGTTACATCAGTTTTGACATTTATCCGTACTAATTTTTTTTTGACATTTATAGCATTGCCAATTTAGCACCGGCATGAACACAGCAATTGATATTCTGTAATATTCTTAACAAATTGTTAGTCTTTATTATATATTTATGTATTGTACTTTATTCATTTATGGTATTCTTAATAAGACTAACTTGCATATCAATTATAAATACTATACAAATTAAAATTTACTTAAAACTAACAGTGTTATTATTTGAACTGGGTGGCCAACCATGGCCAACAAACATCATTTCAATACTAAAAATCAATTTTACTTACTGTCAAAATTATTAAACAATTGGCCCACTAACATTATAATTTAAATAAAAAATTAAATATTGTCAACTTGGTTGTCAACTAAATTGTATAGTGTGTGGGTAGTATAATATTTACTTAAATAGACAACACCATCTTTAGTAAAAATAAGTTTATTGAAATTTTTAGAAAATAATTTTGCAAAACTTTCCTCATCAACATAATAACCATCTTTTAAAACCAAATTTTTAATTTTCAATTTACCATTATAATTTTTATTTTTATTTTGTTTTCTTCTTTTTTTTTTGTTTTATTTACTTAAAATTCAAAAGAAAATTTAAAAAAAAAATAATACAAACAAATTTTGACTTGAGTAAATCTCTTAATCATATCTCAATAAGTTCAGCGCGTTGACATAACATTTTTATGATTCAAGTAAACAAGCAAGCATATTTTTGAGGTACATGTGGTCCAATGCAACTAAATGATGCTGATTTGTATGCTTACCTATATAAACATAAGAGTTATACTAGTAACAGTATAGAAACAAAAATGATCAAGTCCAATTAATTGAAATTTTAAATAATAATTATTATTGTAATCGGACTTGGTTTTATGTCCAAAAGTAGTTTTAGAGCTGTATGTAGTAAGCTTATTATGTTTGTGGAAAGTTAAAAGTGACGAATATTCAAATATAATATTAAAAATTAATTCATATGAAAATGTAGTGCACACGCTAGTTTAGATATTTTTGTACTGAACGAAAAAACATATCCAGAAATGCGCAAAAACGCATGAATAGTATATGATGAGAATATGCATGCACAGTTTAAAATAAGCATGGATGCATGTGCAGTATATTGGTGCCTTTAGTGATGTTTTTAATTATATTATTAAATTAAAGTTAACAGTACATAGTGTTTACATAAATACTAAATTTTTGAATGCCGGTAATATGGTATTATTTTTTCACGAATACCGATATATTGGTATAATAACGGTGCTTTAAAAATGAATCTAAAATGTAATAATATAAAGAACTAAAACGTATATACAAAAAAGTCATTAAAAATACAATAAACATCAGTATTGACATTAAATTCAGTATAATATATGAAATCACATTTAATTACTTATTTTATCATCACCGAGTCTACAAATAACAGCATTTTATCACCGGTGTAAATAACTAAATATTAAACTCCGCTACAGAGACAAGGTTTTACTTCACCCAAACACCTTAACATACATTTTAATTTTAATTATATATCATTTTAATGGATAGCTTAAGATTAGAAGAAGATTAAAAGGAGGCAAAAAAAAATCTGTGTGATTTATTAGTCATCAGTAAAGTAAGTAAACAAGTTAACAACCATATTTGGAAATGGCTTGAAAGTAACTGAAAGTATTTAAATGTTACTACAATCACTAAAAATTAAATCATCAATATTTTCTTAATAAATATAATGGTTGAATATAAAGTGTAGGAAAACTTAGAATGTATAGAAAAACAAAAAAAAACATGTACATATTTAAAAACAGTCCTTAACACAGCTGCAGCTGCAGGAAAAAATTGTATGGTGACATTTTTTTTTTTTACCAGAGGCCTGATTCATATTGCATTTTGATTGCGAATTTGAGATGAAGTGCTGAATATTTGAAAATGAATTTTAAATCGTAAATTTGTGTGATAGACCGTTTGAATTGTTTTGCTAAAATTAAAAAAAAAAACAAAATTTAACTTAGTCACTTTTACTTTTAAACTAACCGTTATGCTCATATACAATATGTCAACTATAATACATAATGGATAAGCTTAAATGAAATATTAAAGAGATTAATGTATATACATTTATCTTTATAATATTGTTGATTTAATCATGCATTATCATGTCTTTACAGACTATGAATTCATATACATACAAGCTAACAAATAAAACTACAGAACACAAAAGTACTAAAATAGGCTCAAAGTAATAAAAAAAAAAAGCTTTAAAAATTTAACCTAAGATTATTTGGCGGTATAATTTTGAAATCTAAAAGGAGTGTCTATAACCACCGCAATTTATTACAACGATTTTTTCTTAATATTATTATGTTGAATAAATTTTGTAATGTTAAAATTTATTTTTCTAAGAAAAGCTTAAAGCAATAGATAAATTAAATATAATTTAAAATTATTACACAAATCATTTGAAATCATGAGAAATTAATTTGTTTTACTCCGACTCAGACTATATTGATTAGGAGGTTGTTGAAAATATTAATACAAGTAGCAAATAAATATATATTTTTAATTTGATGGACGTATTTGCATTGTCTTGTCTATTATCATCAACTAATTTTTTTTGTTTAATAAAAAAATTCAAAAATCTAAAAAAACAATCATTAACTAAATAGACCACCATGTATACAGAAATAGCTGGTAGAAGACTAAAAATGTTTAATATAGACGTTATTGTCAGTCTAATTTTAATATTTATTATTAGTTGTCATTTTTAGTGAAGTTTTAATAATTTAAAATTAAAGTCAACTTTTCTTTCTTTAACTATCTTTTGATTACAAATGTCATAAACAATATACTTTCTTCATCATACCTACAGTTAAATTAAGCAATAGTCGCATAGAAGGAAAGAATGATGAAGGAAAGAAAAAAGAGTAATCAAATAAAATCAACTTTAATTTTAAATAACTCGAATGCTTTGATGATTTCCATTAGAAACCATTAGATTTAGCATTGATCCAATATTGAATATATTTTTTCGGACTATTTTTTTTTAAGTTACTTCTCCGGATTTTACAATGTTAAAAAACAAATTACAACATATCTACCACGTAAAACTACATATAAATAAATAAATAAATAGACACTAATGAGGGCTTGACAAAACCCATGTGGTTGATAAGCCCATAATAAAGATCTTATAAATAAATAAATAAATAAATAGACACTGGCAAGTTAATAAAATTATAAATATTAGATAATTTCCAACTAATTTTGACGTATGGGACTACTTATGGAGCTCGTCAACCTCAGTGTTTAACATCAACCAAATTCAACGGGCTCGATCAATATTTTTTTAAGTACGATTTATTTTTTTATTTTTATTTTTATGCATAACCAAAACACTAGGTGGGACCTTTTATACCGATTGGTACGTTTAACTAGGGTGGGAAAGGAAAATTTGGAAAGGAGGATGGTAAAAAGGAAGACAATTACGAACGGAGGTGTTAATGTTCGTCTTGAATTTGTTTAGATTATTAATATAAAATTTGTTATGTTTTGGGAACACATAAAATGGAATTTGGTTCCACATTCGGGATGTTGAAGTTATAAACGAATTTCCATAACTTGTCTTGCCATCTAGGTGTAGGGATGAGCACATGCTGTCCTTCGTGTTTCGCGGGCGAAACGCTTAAGTGGAGGTAATATAGATTTAATTTCCACTGATCCTTGTGCCGATGCCTACGAGATATCTATAAAAAAGTGAGAGAGCTCCGACTATACGACGATGTCCAAGAGGAGCAAGATGGGCTGTCACATTTGGGTCATTGATTAGATGAATAGACCATATCTGGACTTTATCCAAATGTTTTAACGCAATACTAGAGGTGCCAGTCCATATGTGAGAATTGTACTCCATTTTGGGTCGTATGAAAGCTTTATAGATTTTCAAGAGGTCAAATATTATAGTGTATGATTCATGCTATATCCCCAACATCATTATTTACCAAAATCGTATCATGACTATACAAGGGAAAGCTGTTTAAGCAAATACAAGCAAAGATTGTCACATTATCCAAAATATAGTTATCGAAAAATTGTTGGATACAATTCAAATACACCAAAGACTTATGCAGGTTTTCATATACAAAACTTAGAGTTAAGATTTGTCAAATTTATAAATCCTAAACACATTACGCAATATTTATTTCTGAAATTATTAAATTTTTAGTTTTCGATCACCAAAATATGCATCCACCATGCATGTTTTATAAATTGTAACTCAATTCTATTTGTTTATTGCCTAATTGTAATAGATTGCAAATAATAACGTAATTTTTTGTTACGTTTTATATTTTGCTTTAACCAAAACAATATTACTATCGTCTATTCACACATTTTCAATGTCACAATTACTACTCTACCTATCAGATTAAATTTTAAACTCTATAAAAAAAAAATTAAATTTCCTAAAAGTTAAATGTCAACTCCAACACCTTCTTAAAATCTCATTCAAAATTCAATTCAATAAATTTACCCACTATTCTGAATTGCTTCACATAAATTTTTCGCCATTTTAACATCTTGTTGCACCAATTTGGCCTCCACCATAAAATTTTTCATTTATATTGCTTGACGACACGAGTACACGACGTCATAGAATAAAATATGTAACAACAATACTCAAATAAAATAACTGTATTTACATAAAACTCAATGTGAGTATTAAAAATTGAATGAGGGAGTCAGAAAACACTTTCAATACACATACAGAATTCTGCTAATACAGAAAGTGGATGAGAGAGGAAGGATAAAAACGAAATAAAGGTAATAATTGGTATAATTTGTTGTTAATCATGTGAATTAAATTAAATTCCAATTTTTAATTCAATTGGAAAGTAAAGAAAATTGATTTGGGTACCCAATTTACATTGATAAGACGATGATGATGGAATGTCAAATTTTATGTGCGATATACATAGGGTATACTGTTTTTAAAATGTTTTCAAGGATCAAGGATATACATATTTAATTATTTAACATTTTAATTTAGATTTTTTGTTTGGTGAAATGAAATTAATATACAAATAATAAAATATTTAAAGTCTGTATGACTTTAATTGAATATTTTTAAACTTTTTGCAGAAAACAAAAAAAAACACAAAATAGTAGAAAAAAAAATTGTTTTGATTTAATTTAAACTTGAAAAATTGGAATAAAATTTTGCCGAAAACATCTAAAACGAATCATTTTGATTTTGAATTCTATATTTTTAGAAAAAAAGAGGAAACAAATTTTTATTTTAGACAAACAAAAATCTATTTTTGTTCTTCATTGACCTTGGCTATTAGTTACAATACTTTTATATCTTCAATCATTCTCGATTCAAAAATTGTGTCCTTTAATTATTTTTCAAATTCTGGTAGCTATAACTGCATACTTTTTTTACATTGTATAAATTTTGTCTTTTGTAATTTTGTCCCGATACCGTTAAATTCAACTCAGCTTGCTTTACTCCAGTTAGAAATTTTAACTATGATTTACCATGTCGTTCTTTTGTTCTTTATTGTTCGTTCTAATATTGTTCTTTTGGCAAAAAATGGGGAAGCTGTAGCATTAGATTGTTTAAGGAAATCGTAGGACGTTACAAGAGTGCTTTTATCTGCAAAACTATGGATCGGCTTTAATGTTTGCTTAGAGGAGATCATTAATAAATATTAGAAAGAGAGTTGGAGATAGGACAGAGCCCTGTGAAACACCAGCATTAATTTGAAGTTGATCAGATGTTATTTCACCAAATTAAGCTCGGATCTAAAAATTAGTGAAAATTTGGCCTAGACCTACAGCATGACATTAGAGCATATTTCTATTAGAGCGTTATGTCATACTCGGTCAAAACCTTTTGAAATATCTAAGACAACAACAGCAGCATCACCAGATTGATATAAGCTGATGTTTAGTCTTTTGCATAGGCATTACATATGATCACCAGTGGAACGGTGGGCTCGAAATCCAATATTGGTGATTATGAATTATACCATTACTAGTAAGATATTTCATTAGCTTGTTGTTGATCAAGATTTCCATTGTTTTGGAGAGAATTGAAACGATAGCTATAGGTCCGTAGTTTGAAGTATTAATTTTGTCATCTTTTTTTGAATAGGATAAGCCTACAACTTTGCATTTCAATGGGTATGTTCCCGAAGACAAATGAAATAATTCTGCCATTGTATGTTATCTTAACTAGTTTTTAAACATCCATTCAAAACACATGATCACTATTATATGTTTCCTACTATGCTATTTCTATTACACCACATCTCGTATTGACGACATTCATGAAGTCATTTTGCACATCTTATTTGGGATTTGAATTTATTTATTTATTTATTTATTTTAACAGTTAATCCTACAGATAAATCTGTAGGCCAACTTTATAGGTCCTTTTGAATTTTTTAAAACAAAATTATTAAAATAAGTTAAATCTTCATCTGAAATGAATTATTAATGAGAGTTGAAATCTGCAATTCACTTTAAAAATGAAATCAGTCTATAGTCGTAAATTCGATTTTGCAAGTATTGAAATTATTTTGAGGAGAAATTGCAATACTTTAGAAAACATTAAAACTCTTAATGAGAAATTAATTTATTAAAATCATAAAACAAAAGCGATATTTATTCAATTTAAAATAAATAAAATCAAATAAAACAAAACATGGTTTAATAGAAATTTATAAATATATTGTCATATTGGCGATGCTTATTATTCTACTGAGTTTGCTGATACAAAGCAGCTGCACCAAATAGGCTTGACAAAGTGCTTTGAAACGGTATGTCCACTATACACCAACCAATATTTGTCGAACACCATGTATTACAATTTTAACAAGAATTTTATTACAAAATGAAATTTTCCTTCCAAAAAATAAAGTACTCAGGCCATTTTAAAATAAAAACAAAAAAAAATGATGTCCTTAAAAAAAAGGATTAATTTTTTTATAATCCTTTCATAATAATAATAATAACAATAATAATTTATCATCATCATCATCATATTACTCAAAATATTGAATATAAGCCCACCAACGTAAAAATTTAAAATATCACTTATAATTTTTATAAGCCTCTCCTATATTGTATCGCCCATGAAATTTCTTTATAATTTATATAACTATAAATATTTATATAGAAAACCTTGATTTTTACACATGTGCATAATAAACTAAATTCTAGTACTAACTTTTTGTGTTTTAGGATATTGAATAAACATAAACATAACAAAATAACAAAATAACAAAAAAAAAATATTATTTTTAATATTATGTAAGATAAATTTAAAAGGATAACATTTTATTAAATGATTTATGGGTGAGTAGAATAGTCCATTTTGTTTATTTATATTTAAAATTTTCGAATATATGTACTTAACAATCACTGAGAAAATTAATTTTTTTAACTTTGATTAACTTTTGATAAAATTTGACATTAAATTCTGATATATAAATTTATTCGCACAATAATACATACATATATGCAAATACTGTCATGATATTGATGGCATCGTATATTTCCAAATACTGTCATAGTCATTCAAACTCAAAGGTGTCTAGGCGTGTGCAAAATTACTCCATTTACTACACCCCACCCTATTATTCTGGGGTGTATGTATTCAGTGAACCGAACACTTGTATATCCAGATGGGCATGCAGGTCAACAATAAAATGATATGGACTGCTAAAAATGCAGCGCGATGTTTGGGTTTTTTGAGTCGCTGTAAAACGTATTTTTTTTCCCCAGGACATATTAAATATCTATAAATCATACATACGACGCAAGTTGGAATACAATTCACATATATGGGCGATAAAATAAAAACCGTAGCACTTGTTCAGATGAAACAAAAATCCTAATGCCATCCCTTAAACATTTTCGTCAAGAAACAAGAGAGGCATAATCCAACAAACGTGTTTCCACTATGCAAAAATTTACCTAACTATATAGATAAAAATATCCACTATATAAAATATACCTAATTGTTTAAACCCTAATGTTTGGCTTAACTAAAAAAAAAATAAAACAAAAAAATTCTACCTTCAGCATATCTAATTGTCGAATGAAGGCTATTTTTTAAATATTTGTTGGGTAATTTCTGTGATGATAAATAACAGATTAAGACGTATAGCCGAAAATATTCTAGGAAAATATCAAAGTGGATTTAGACCAAATAGATCTACTACCGATCAGATATTTCTAATGACGCATAGCATGGAAAAATACTATGAGTACAACAAAAGTCTCCACCTATTAGTGATTGACTTCCGCCAGGCTTTTGACTCATTAAAAAAGGATATGGTGGAAACTGTATTTAATAACATGGGAATCCCAAGAAAATTGATATCCCAAGAAAAGTATGCTAACACTCAGACACACCAAATGCAAGGTAGCAGTGCAAAATAAAATAACAGACGAATTTGAAATAAAAACAGGAGTCAGACAAGGTGATGCCCTGTCAACAACAACTTTCAATCTAATGCTTCACCACGCAATAAAAGATTTAGACAGAGGCGGTTACATATTCATAAAATCATCTATAAAAAGTATATAAAAGCTATTGTAGCAACATCATTTGACGAATTAATAGAAATATTTCTGACTCTAGAAAAAGAAGCTGCTACTGTAGGATTAAAAATTAACGAGGCTAAGACCAAATATATGAAGAGGCGCGCACGGAAACAAGACGATACGCCCAAAATATAACAATAAATGATTTTAACTTTGAAAGAGTAAATAGTTTTATATATCTAGGTGCCTTAATAAATAATAAAAATGAAGTCAAAAATTTTAGCCAGAACAATTAAATTAAGAATGTACAAGACCATAATACAACCGGTCGTAACATACGGATGAGAAGCATGGACCATGACAATTAGTAACGAAAATAAATTGAAAGTATTCGTAAGAAGAATACTGAGAAAAATATTTGGTCCCAAAATAAATGACGATGGTGAATACCTAATCAGATCAAACGAGGAGCTAGAAGCACTAATTGAAGGACACAATATTGTTAAGTTTATTAAGGCACAAAGACTAAGATGGGCAGGTCATATGGTGAGGATGAATGATCAAAGGATGCCAAAAAGAATATTAGACGCAGTACCGTACAATACAAGAGCAAGAGGTAGACCAAGATCACGATGGCTGGACGAAGTCTAGAGCAACTGTCGAAAGATTGGAGTTAACGGATGGAGAACAGTTGCACAAGATAGAGCAGAATGGAGGAAACTTGTCGAGAAGGTTAAGGCCCCCCCCCCCCGAGCTGTAGAGCCAACAGATGATGAATTTCTGTGATGAAATAAAAAATATTAAGCCCAAAAAACAACTATTCCAGCGTAATACTCTCAGAGCAGTACTTACTCACAAATTTGTAGTAGAGTCTCTTCGAACCAGAACTATGAAATATAAACCAATATTTCATCAACATCTAAACTATGAAACCTCTAATGAATGAAACAACCTACCATCTTACCTGGTTTCACAAAAATATAACTTAGAAGTTTTCAAGATATGGGTGAATATATATCTTTTAAACTATCTGTAAATATTATGTATACCAACTCTTTTATTCTGTTCTATTATTTTTCATTTATATTTTCTTAAAATTTTGTTTATTTTTTTACTATCCATCTTTTAAGTCTTTCAAATGACTTATATTCTGCGAAGGCAATTAGTGTGCTTATCCCATTATTTTGGCTTCAATTAAAAAACCAATTGAAATTAAATTAAAAAAAAAATTTGCAAAAAATTAAAGCATGTTTCACTTCAGCTAGAAACACATTGTAAAAGACTGGATTGAATTCAACAAGCAGAATATATAGTTCGTTCAATTCAAGCCGGTACTAATTCTTCTAAAATTATGATAAGCTATTTCGTTAATCATTCTGACCTGAAATCGGCTTATTCAATCCCAAGTTGTTACAAGATAAAAATGTGTTATTGTGCTTAATGAAATCCAAACGATTTGATCACAAAAACTCTTATGGTAGTTCTAGTCAGCACTTAGTAAAATTAAGATCGATTTTTTATTTCTATTTATTAATTACAATTTATATCAAAAAACATAGATAATATTTTTAACCATATTCACACACTTATAAATAAATTTCAGATAAAGGATATTATTTGTTAAAGAGATGTCCTCTTATTTTAAGGTTACAAAAAACTATTATAGAGTAGGTGTTTAAAAGTAAAATCATGATGACAAAAAATAATGTGTAAGCTTATTTGAAATTATTTTCATATACATATTATATACATATGCATATACATTCTATCTCTGGTTTTTTTTTTAAATATTCAAAAGAATTCATATTACATTTAAATATAAAAGAAAAACAAAAAAACTTCTTTGAACTTGAAAATGAAAATAAAAACAAACGAATTTTATATTCATTGTTTTATCATATATTATGTATTCATTATATACTTTTTTTATATTATTATATACATATTTATAATTTTTTAGTTTATTTATTTAAACATAAAAACTTTTTAAATAATAAATTTCGGATAATTAAATTTCTAAGAAATATTTATTCTCAATTTTTACGAATGAATATATAAGAAATTAAAGTCTTTATGAGTTTAGTAAGATTCTAATTAGAATTACTAATATTAATTATTATGCAGGAGTTAAAATTTCTTATCAATTTATTCACGAAAGTATAATCGTATAATCACAGTGTAATATTTCTTCCTAGAAGATATTCAATTCTAAAATAATTCGATTATTCAATTCTTATCCAATTCTTATCCAATTCTTATCCGCTTCTCATCAAATTCTAAACTGTAGCTGATATATTTTTATTTATTTATTTAAGTTACAGTTATTTATTTAATTTGAGAAGATTTCATAATATTTTTTTTTATTTATTTTTTTTATATAACTTTATTTAAGTGGCCTTTGAACACAATATAGTGTTTTGTCAGACCAAGTTTTTATTTATTTATTCAAACAACCTAAAAGAGCCCACTAATCCCACGGAACAATTTTATTGCTATAAGACTCTTGCGCACTCTTATGACAGTAATATAAACACTCTTATATCAGTATTAGTGTTAATTTGTTGAAACGTTATATAAATACGTTTTAGCACTAAATTGGAGAATCCTAACAGGCACCGGAGCAAGTGCTGTAATATTGTTATAGGATTAGTATACATATGTATTGGTGTGTATGTTTTTGTTTTGAAATGAATTTTTTTTTTAAATAACTTATGTTATGCGAGAGTGAGATAGGTATTATTTTTTACTTTAATATAATAATTTTATGGAGTTTATATATATTTCATGAGAGAGAGAGAGATAAATTTTAATTAAATATTTTTATATTTGTATGTAAATGATTTATAATATAAAAAATGTCTTACTAATTAAATAATATTTTGCAGTAAGGAATAATTGTAGATATTAGTAATTATAATTATTGTGACCAAAATGCAAAATATGGCTAGGAAAGAAATTTCATTGACATTTATTATAATAATACTTCGAAAAATACATTGCCCTTCAAAAATATGTAACGAATTTTTAAATAAATAAAATAAGATATATTTTAAAATTGCATCGTTAAAATGTTAAATAATGTACGTTAATCAATGGATAACATAAAATTTGGTATTTAAATAATTATTCAAAAATAATACTTTTGCGAAAATAATGCAAACTAAAGCTTCTCGGTTTTTGTTTATTTAAAATAAATTTTTTTTTATTATGTTTGTAGAAAATAATAGCCGTCGCAAAATATTTATTCTAATTCTAAAACCTACAGTAAGTTTATTAGTAACATTATAGGACTACAGTAATATAATAACACTATACTACTGCTATTCTAGCAATTATATTCTTATAACAACAATTTAACTCTTGATATAGGAACATTTTTAGACTTAGAATAACATTGTATTAGTTAAATCACAAATAAAAAAATACAATTTTATTTTTAAGAAAACACTTATTTCTTTTTATTTTTAATTCATTAAATCTTTATTTATTATTTGTAATAATCATTAATTACATTTAATGATAAAATTTATTACAAATCTAATTTAACCAAAAATTAATTTAAAAAAAATCAAAAATATATATATTATACAAAAAAAAATTGTTACCAAAAAAACCTTGCTTGACGAACTCCAAAATGAAAAAAGAACGTTGAATAAACATTTCATCATATGCGAAATAAAAAATGTACTACCAGAAAGGTACATACCAATTAACAATACTTAACGAAGAAATTGTTAAAATGACAATTCTTATGATTGACATATTATTGATTTATTAATTTTTCAAAGGTAAACAAGCAAGGTGGTATTGTATACATACTATTTTTATTCAAATTTAATTTTAATTATTTTTTATTTTTAGAAATGCTTCAACAGTATCACTTGCTGAAAATCCCATTATAACAATTCCCGCAATTGCTATAAGAACATTCTTATGGCAATATTAATTACATTATTCCCATAAAAACATCATTGTAACACTTTTAGTGCTTATCGGAAGTCATATAGGAGTTTTATAGCACTCATTTTGTTTTTATAACAATAAAATGTTACATGGGATGGCTGGTATAAGGTGTATATAATTACTATAATTTTACGATTGACAACAAACAAAATCAAATTTAAGCAAGTTAACGGGATCTCAAATTAACTTTTAAACCCCTATTCGACGACAAAATAAAATAAAATCAGATGTTAATGTCTCTTTAAATTCAACAAAATTTTAATTTTCAAATCCATCTTCCAAAGTACGTATCTGTATGGTGTACTCCGGTCTGGTCAAACTGCCCATACTGTCATAAAAAAAAGACTTCAAATTACGCAAAATAAACTACTAAAAATGTTACTAAACCACTCTTGTAATCACAGTACATTAAATATCCATTAAAAATCCAAAAGTACAACAATAACAGACAAAATTACTATTAGAGCTAACAAATTTATTGCCAACTGCACCAGCACCGAAAACATTTTAATTAAGCAATTGGTCGATAATTACTAAATGTAAATAAATTATGGTTGTTTGCTTTAATTATTTCTTTTTTATATTTTTTTTTTTTCGATGTCTTTGTTTAACTATAAATTAGTTTAAGTCTAGTCATAAGTTTTTAAGTAAAATTTTTAAAAATACAAGTAGTAACAGAATTTTTGTAATTTTCCACCATTTTTCCTTGTATTAATTAAAATATATTGTATAAATCATATTAAAATGTGGCCTCGGTAGCCGAGTGGTAAAGCACTAGAGTGTAGTAATGTAACGACCGAAAGAGCACGGGTTTAAACCACGTGAGAACCGAAAAAAATTTTCAAATGGTGAAAATTACTGAAAAATTTAATTTTCTATACAACCACATCGGTTCAAATATAATTTAATAATTAATAAAGATATAATATAACTAATAAAAAAAATAATGTAAATACATAATATACAAAAATATATACCAAATAATTAATATAGTGTAATAAAAAAGGCCCACATATCGAAAGGTAAAAGGACCTATAAAGTAGAATAGATTTATCTGTAGGATCAACTGTTAAAATAAATAATAAATAAATAAATCATATTAAAATAAATTGTAAATCAAACAACAAATGTAATACAAAATAAAAATTAGAATAAAATAAAACTAGCAGCTGCTAAGATACTAATAATCTAAAATTTACACGCTGGGTGGCGCAGTAGGTAGAGCGCCTGCCTTTCAACCGAAAAGGTCCCAGGTTCGATTCCCGATGAAGCAAAACATAAAAAATGCTTTATGGATTTTTCGACCTGGTCCAGTACCCTTTGTCATTGGGATATAATAAATGGCAAAAAATAATTGAGAGTATAATCTGGTAACAAATTAAATAAAAATGAAACTATTCTATTTAAGAAGGCTTAGTTCCTGACAATAGCAGTAGTTTTCCACATTTAATGAGTTGATAAGCCAGTAATTTGTTAAAATAAATACTCGAAATATTGTAGATTGTAGTGTAAAATTGCAGTACCGTACTTAATTAAGCACGAAAAGGTGATTCTACCTAAGTTACTGTAGAGTGTAAAAAAAAAAAAAAAAAAAAAAAAAAAAATATTAGTTAAGTATAAAATATTAGTTCTGTTATTATAAATTATGTATTAACAAATTTTGGAAATAAAATAATAAAAACGAAATAAGTATAAAAGTTAGTTCTGATTATATTTGATATATAATTATACAAAAAGAAAGAAAGAGAATATAAGAATAAAAAGGAAGCAATAAAAGAAAAAATAAGATGGACATAACATGATTGAACTAGAGCTGAAATTTAAGATAGAATTTATTCATTATTATACTTAGACTTTAACCTATTTCTAACTGAGTTTTTGAATTTTTTTTTGTACGATAAAGCTTTAATGTCACATGGAACTGTATTATAGAGTTTGATTGACAGGTTTTATTATTGAATTATATCCTGAGATCATACGCAGATTATTTGCCTTTCTATTGTTCTAGTTATGTATTTTAATTGTTAGTAATTAGCTTTATGTTCGATTTTATATTTTTTTGTTATGTATTTGCAATGTTTCATCCAAATTTCTGATATCTTCCACTTTAAACATTTTTTGTATTGCTGATGTATGTGATTGGCAGTAGTTCTACAACCAAGTTCATATAGAGATTTTTTATTGCCTTGTTTTGAATCTTTTGTAATTTAATTATATTATTACCGTATGTGTAACCCCAGATACACCCCTAGACACGGGTGTTTTTTTTAGAGTGATAAAACTTTAAATTGAAATATAACACATTTAAATTACGATTGAAGACACATTTTTTTTTTAATTTGAAAGATAATTTTATGACATTTAGGTTTTGAAAATAATTTCCGGCATATGTCTATCACGACTAGCTCTGAGGAACCGCATTCGATCAGACCAATTTTGGATCACTTTTTCGAGTAATTCAGGCCTTATTTCATTAATAACACGGGTTATGTTGGCTTCCAAAGCATCTATTGTTTCTGGTTTATCAGCATAACCAATGACTTCACATAACCCCAAAGAAAATAATCCAGTGGTGTTATGTAGACTGATCTTGGAGGCCAATTAATTGGACCATTTCTCGAAATAATGTTATCACCAAATCTTTCTTACAATAAATCAATTGTTGCCATATAGCAGTATGAGGTGTAGCACCATCTTGTTGAAACCAAAATACTTCCGGGTCGATACCATTCAAATTTCGAAACAGAAAATCATTGATCATTGATCTGTAACGAGCACCATTCACTGTAACATTTGCTCCAGCATCGTTTTTAAAGAAATATGGACCGATGATACCTCTAGCGTGTAAACCACACATACGGTGCATTTTTCAGGATGCAATGAAACCTACAGAGTTTCTTGAGGATTGTTTTCGCTCCATATACGGCAATTTTACTTGTTTACGTAGCCATTCAACCAAAAATGAGCTTGAAAAAATCAACTTGAAGCTGTTATAGGGCCCAATCAGCAAACAAACGACGCTTATTATGGTGTAGACCAAGATCTTTACGTAAAATTTTCCATGTGGTGGTTGCAGACAGTCCAACTTGTTGTGAACCTCGACGAATAAACATATTTGGATCTTCAACAACACTAGCTCTTACAGCACCGACATTTTCCTCTATACGAACAGTTCTTTGTCTTGTTGTTGTTGTTGTTGCATCGAGTAGAAAAAATGTTGTCCGAAATCTATCGATAGTTCGACGAATTATCTGCTCTGATGGACGATTATGTAAACCATAAATTTCACGAAGGGCTCTATAAGTTTGGCGAATAGAACACTGATTTTGAAAATAAATTTCAACAATTTGTAAACGTTGTTGCGGCGTGAGTCTTTCCATGATAATTTGTCAATGCAAACTGAACAGAAATGTCAAAACTACATGGCTTCTATCTTCTATCAAAACAGTTATCCCTACCGAAAGTAGGTAGATCATTCTAAAAAAAAAAAAACACCCGTTATATATACCATAGGATATTACACTGTTAAATAGACTTAAAACGATTCGTATGACAGTGCTTGTCCATTATTTTGTGGTTTTTTTCATGATAAATAATTTTTTATGTTTAATTTAACATGTCTAATAAAAAAAAAAACCTAATTTGTCTTATTTTATCATTATATTTTATTTATTATATTCATGAAAAGCAACAAAACTGAAAAAAAAAAAACAAACGTAACATAACATAAAAAGATTATATTAATTAAGGTATTGACTTTGTTACGTTTGATGACTTTGTTATCAAAGATGTAATTAGCAATAGATGAGGTGCGGTGGCAAGTGAAAAAATGACAATACGTTTGTAAACAATACCAGTTCATGAAGGTATTTAGGTCTTCTTGAAGTAGGGTAGAGTCATTAATTGTTGCAATTTCTTTAATTGTTGCAAAAGGGCCCAAATGGCTGCCCTGAGGAAGACCAGTGGATCAAAAAATGGCTTGCTTAAATCCGTATAAATCCCTATTTTTCATAAAATCATGTTCATTTGGAGTAAATAAAGTAGCGCAGTCATAGTATTTCATAGTACACCATAAGTTCAAATATTTTTGTGGTGCTGGATAGTTTTGCAATTGGACGATAGTTCGCGATATCATTTTTTGACCCTTTTTTATGAATAGGTTTAACATAGTGAATTTATAAGAACTATAGACGACTGCAATAGGCGGATTGATCAGCTAGTTTTAATATCATGTTTTTTTACCATGAAAAACCAGCAGCAACCATTTACTTATTTGCTCTAATAGTATAACCTCTTCAATATCCATTTGTAAAATTTATTTATAAAAAAAACACTCCTACACTTTCTATACGTATATGGTGGTACACACATAACCAAATTTTTTATTTCATATTTCTCTGAGTATCTCTATGGATATCAGCATTTCGATCAAACCGATTATATTTTGCCCAATATTTTGTTTTGGAAAGTTTGATACGTATTTCGATATGTATATAAGCAGATAATAATGCAATATAGAATCCAATGCGATTATATTTATTAACTAAAATACAAAGATTGTATTATCTCTTCTTACTTTGAAAACTATACTTTACTGATGTGAAACTATCTTACCTTTTAGTAAGTACTCCGATTGTATTGGTCAATCGTTATTTATAACATATTTAAATATAATTAGAAAATCTCTCTAAATTAGAAAAATATAATATAGTCTGATATATGTCCACAATGTCCTTGTTATTTGCCTATACTCCTCGTCCACAAAACAGTAAAGTTTCTTAAAAAGTCAGCTTTGTCAACATTATATTTATTTTCTAAATAAATAATAAAAAACTTTTATTTTCTAGTTTTTTTTGCAAACTATCTTCTCATATAAAATGATTTTCGACCTACATTAAAAAAATTATTTTCATTGAATATCCTTTTTTATTCTATTTTATTTTTTCTAACATTTTGCAATATGAATTCAAGCTTTATTATTATATCGGACTCTACTTTATTTTAATAGCATTGGATTTTTAGAAAAAAAAAAATAGAAAAATAATTATAATCAGAAGATTTTTTTTCTTTTTTTTTTTTTTAAATACAAGAAAAAAAAACTAGTACCATCATAGACAATGTCCAAAAATATCCTTTTACATTGTCTATTACAGGACATAAATTTAAAATGAAGTTTTAAATTTACACATCCAAGTTGGCGCTACAAAATTATATATATTTACTAATTTATCACATCCTATGTATGAAAATATCAAAGGATATATACACAAATATGTATATATGAGTAGGTGTGTGTGTACCATACTAGATAGTTCTAATCTTCTTGTTTATTTTTTTCAATGTGGTTATTGTAGGATTCAAATTAACTAAGTATCAAATTTAGGATAAATTAATTTGATTTATTTTTAACTGTTATAATATTGAACATAATATAATAAGAAGAGAAAATGCATTAATATGTTTGTATGTATATATGTGTGTGTATATATATATGTGTGTGTAGTAGTTAATGGGTGTTAAAATAAGTTAATTTGTGAAAAAGTGATCATATTATTGTCGCCATGATTTGAAATCAAAAAAGAAAAACTGAAATTAAAAAAAAAACAAAAAATGATAATGATTTCTCTGGTCTGTAAAAATTAGAATACATTTTTTGTAATTTCTTTAAAAAAACATATTTAATAAAATCTTTGACTTCCATATTGTAAAAAAATGTTTTGTAATGTTTTTAGGTTCCATATCAATAATTTTTATTTATTTATTTACTTATAGGATCTGCAGATAATTTTTTTTTTTATATAATTCCAAGCTAATGGGATGAACACCCTATAACTGCTTTTACACAGAGATTTAGAATACGCAATCACATACAATTGCTTTTCTGTAGAATTTTTATGGTACATCAACTAATTTAAATCTCGAAAGCTATACTCACTGTAGATTACTTCGCCTTTATAATAGCATAGTTCTATGCAAGCCAACTACAGGTCCCTTTCGGAATGTGTATCGACGTGATTGTGTTGAAAATTATTTTCAGTTAATTTTTTATCATTTTCGGCTCTCAGGGGTTTGAACCCGTGCTCCATCGGTCGTTATATACCTTTTTTTTTTGTTAATAATTTTAAGATACACTCGCAAAAGCTTATTCTAGCTTATTTTAATTTTCTTTTAATAGTTTTTATATAACTTAAGTTATTTTTTGATTCACAGAATATGTCTAATAAATTCATAAAAATTATATTCGAAAACCACGAACAGTTTGACAAATTCAAAATTTGTTAAATATTTATTTTTTTTATTGTATTTAAATTTGTAAAAAAATCTGTTTCTAAAATAATTCCACTTAAATTTACAAAAAAAAAAAAAACATCAATGTCAAAACATCAAAAATTGCATTAAGTAAAGACGATATATTTTAATAATAACCGATTGAATTCGAGGTAATCAGGAAGAGTAAGTCCAATATCAGAACACTAATATGATATACGGTTCATCTCAGAACACAGTCCTTTTAACAAACATCTGTACAAGATTAACAAGTCTAACACATCACTTGCCCTCTTTTGAATGCTAGGCTAAGAAATCTGAATTAATTTGTTAAATAATTTTGTAAATTTAGTATGTAAGTTAGCTTAAATTGTTAATGAAATAAAGAATTATTATTATTATTAGTATTATTATTATTATTATTATTATTATTATTAAAATATTTTTGGATATATATAAATAATTTGATTCAGAAATTATCATTTTATAAAAATTTTACTACGTTGGAAGATGCCGTTGCACTACAAGCTGATTTAAAACAATTTCATAGTTGGTATACAAATAACAGTCTCCATTTAATCATAAATAAATGTGCACTAATATTGTTTTATTATTATAAACTTTACATTCATTTTATTTCAGAAACAGCATTGTCTTCTAAATATTTCTCAGTAATTTCCAAAATAAGCATTTTCCAAAGGTCAGATTGTCACAGACTCATTTATATAAAGTTTTTATTATTTTTAATTGTAATTATTATGTATACAGACTAATAAAAAGCAACATTTTTATTATTAAGCAACATTAACTGTTTTTTTTTTCATAAAATATTCAATCAGTAAATATCAGCAATATTTTATTAAACCACTACTATTCTGCAACAAGTGTTTATAGGTACCAACTTCTTTTTTCAATTATTGTTGTTTGTAAATCAAAATATAATGTTGAGCAACATTCTAATAGCATTAAAACATTTTTTTTTTTTTAAACAAAACATTAAAATTTTAATATAAATTATAATTTAAATATTTAATTTTAAGTATTTTTTTTATACAGAATTTTATTATTAATAAAAATTAAATTATCTAAAATTTAGCAACATTTTATTAAGCCATCAATTTACTGCAACAAGTGAAGTTAAATCGTACACTCACTACCACCAAAGACCATAATATTTATATAATGGTCTTTGCTACCACTTACCAGACTATTTCATCATATGTATTTGTAAATTATAACTCAAATTATACTGTCACGACAGTATTATGCAAACCAAAATAATGTTTAGAAACATTTTTTGTTTTGTTTATACATTTTCATACAAGCAAAATTTTCTTTTTTAATTTCTTTTTCTTTCTTTTTTTTATTTTCAAATGTTAAAATGTGGAGGCGATTTTCAAAAAACAAATAAAAAAAAGAAAACTAAAAAAGTGTTAACGAATTATTATTATCCGCAACACACTACTAAAACAACAATAAATTGATAAATAATAAGAAGGATATCCTTTCGGATATTGTTGTTGGAAAAATTACTGTTAAACAGCAGTATAAAAATATAAGAGGGTAACAAATCAAAAAAATAAGAACAAAAAACAGAAAATTGTTAGAAAATGTATTGTGACCGATGATGTTCTTATTAAATATATGTATGTATATAATATAATGTATATATACATATTTATATACATATATACGATATTATTCAACAGGCTGTGTTTCTTCTTATTACTTTTGATATAAAAACAGGATACTTTAGAATAAATTCTGTCAGAATAAATTCAACAGTCAAAACGGAAGTTTTAAAACTTTCAAAATAATAAAAACCAAAAATTAAAAAAAAAATTAAGAAAATTTATTTTGTATTGTTGTATAGTTTTTATTTTTATTTTTTATTTTTTATATAAAATACAAGAAAAAATAAAAAAAAAATTTTTAAAATTGAAAAAAACAGATTTTTTTTTTTTTACAAAAACTTTCAAAACAAATTATTATATTCGAAAAAAAAGTGTTGTTATTTGTGAATATAAATTTAAATAATTAATTTTTGGATTTTTAAAATTAATTTAAAAAATAAATCACTTTTTTTTTTAATCTGGAACATTTACAAACTATTTTTAATATTAATAAATTACTGGATATGAAGTGAAATTAATGAAACTGATGAACAAAAATTAAATTAAATTAATTTTTTTTAATATTTTTTATTTATATTAAATAATTTGATTTTTTTAATATTATAAAAACATAAAAATTATAATACCTAATCTGAGTTTAAATTTAAAACTATACTGATTTATATACATTTGATACCGGTGAGTTTAAAACAAAATTAATTAAAAGTAATTAAATTAAATATTATATATAGATATAATGTATGGTAGTATAATAATTATGGACCAATTAATTTTCAAATTAAATCTATTTAATATATTCTTATATATATGATATAAAATATAAATAAATCTTTATAATACTAAATAATTTATTTTAATAATCGCTTAAACAAAAAATAATAATATGAAAGTGTTAGGATGATATTTTTTTTTTAGATATAGTCACGTATACAAATAATAATTCATATTTTATCAAAACCTTTCACCTACGATTTTATCTATATAAAACCAGTATTTTTAAAACTGTGAAAAAACTGTTGCCACAAACACTGTTGAGTTGTTAATTATGATTTGTTGAGAAAAATATTGAAAGATGTAATTTTTTCTTTATTTTTATATTTTAGATTAAAAAAATGGATTGTAGAAATTCTAATACCATAAAATAATATGTCTTATCGAATATGCTGTCGCGTTAAATACTTTAAAATAATATAATAAGAAATTTTAGCAGTTATTTCGTTCATCACAACACTACTTGAACTCATCAGTAGGTAGATTTGTAGTGTTAGACTACCTATTCAACTCCTGCTGATTTTGCTTTGATTGACTTTATAACTTATTTATTATAGATTTTATTAATATATCTGTAAGTTATAAAAGTCGGCCAAAGTCGACGAACAAGGTCTATGTATTTATTAACATTGATACATAGATATAGGTGTAATTTATATCTTGTTCGATTTCGATTATTACACCATCATCAGACAATTGATTACAAGACCGATGACAGTGAAACAAATGAAATTGATAAAGATATGAATTGAGTTTAGTAAAACACTATACTTAGAGTTATTTTTTTTTTATTTTCATTTAATTATGATATTCTAGTCCAGCTTCTCTAGGCCAGAAAAATAGCCAGATAAAGATGCAATAATATGTCAAAGGAAATGTTAGATAAACATCGCTAAATGTAGTCTACATACAAAATAAAATAAAGCCAAAAAAAATTGGTCATTAGTCCTATAGGACTAGATTGCAATATATTAAGGATGTGGTTTAGTGAGTAAGAAATTGTATTATGATAAATTAATAATTCCAAAAATTCATAATCTCACAAATTTCTATGATTGACCACCTCCTTGGTATTTATATACTTACAACCTACGACATTTTAAAATGATTATTTAGATAAATATAATCACTAAATACACTTACAGCAACTTGTATAAACTAGTCATTAAAACTAATTATTAATTTTCTCTCTAAATTCTCTTATTAAAATTATTTAAAATAATGTCGTGAATCTCGTTTTGCCCTATGTCTCACTGATGGGATTGCAGGAAATTGATGATGATGATGTGAATCTCATAGTAAGCTATAAAAATTCTATTATAGATAACGAGTATAAATAGAAATTTTTTGAATTATGTATAGGGCCGGTTCTGCTATATATGCAAGTTGTTGAATTGCACAGGTCGCTTGATAAATAAAATATTAATATTTCATTATAAATAACAACTTTATGTAACAGAAAAAAAAACAATTTCTCGGTCTTAGTTGACATACTCAATTTCTAAAAATACCATTCATTTTGTTTCTGTTGTTGTATATTCTTTAAAAAGCGGATGCTCAAGCTTAACCTGATTCTGGAAATTAATATTGGAGCCATGTTGTGCAAATTTATAAAATTAAAACCCTATTAAAAATAGTCTACATCATGGGGGAATGCAGCTAATAAATTTTTCAAAACTGCACAGGACGACAGATCGGATATGGTTGACCTTGATTAATCAAGATGGGGGTTTGGTTATATTCTAATTCTTTCTATACATTATATGAAAATTTTAAACTTTAATCCAGTGCAAAACGATGCAATAATTAAATATAATATAGAATAGTATATAATGGTATGTAATGCATAAGTATATAATAGAAATATTTAATTAAATTTATAATAGAAAAATTTACATACTTATATAAAACAAAATTATAGAAAATGTAGGTATGTTTCACTGGTTTAACTCAAATTTTGACCGATTTCGTTTGTTACACTGTCATCAACAAAAGACTGAGTCATTCAGAACTCGATCAAAATATTAGTTCAATTTAGTGATAAAACATACTTAGAGTTAATAATTTTGTTGTTTAAAAATGTTTTACTCAGATAGTACAAAATATATGATAATATATAGGAAAAAAATATATAATATATAATATATTATATTATAGTTTATATACTCTTATAGAGACTCACTCACCGTCTCATGTATATACACGAAATAAAATTAAATAAATAAATAAATAAAATGTAGACTAACCCAATGTAGGCTGACATCAATGTAAATTAAGTATTTTTTAATATTTTATTTGTTTATTCAAAATAGTATAGTACAGCTGATATAGTCTATTGGTAATAGATTAAATTAAATAAAAAATAGTTAATTATTTTTTAATTTAAAAAATTGTACAACAACATACATATAACATTAGTTATAGTTAGTTTACAGGATGGATAAATAAATAAAAGAAAATCAGCTTTTATTCTATACACAATTAGAACTCTCGGCCTGCACAGAAACACTTCTTCAGCAATTTCACTACTGTCACTCGATGGAGTATGGGCGAGCCAACTAATATATATACAACATTAAGTATACGTATAGCTTAAGGAAAAGTTGTCATTTTACGAGAGTTCTAAGAAAAATAATTAATTAAATAATTTAATTGTTGCCAGGTTTCTATTCACAAATAAACTTTAATATTTGATTAGATTTGAGTAATTTTTAATGTTTGATATTGAATCGAATAATAACCGAAATATTAATATTTGAAATCAAATATTAAAAACTAAAAGTTTGAATTATCACAAAAAATAAAAACCTGATTAATCAGTTTTTAAAAAAATTAAAATTGAATACTAAATTGTATTTTTCTAGCTAATTTACTACATTTCAGGTAACATCACTTTAAATAATTTATATTTATACTCAAAATGTAGTAAATAAAACTAAATTTTACTTTCTTTAGCCAATTATTTATTCTGTAGTATCGAACCACATTTTTTGTGGTCATTTCTAGTATTAAGTCATTTATTCTGTAGTAGCTAATCCGCTTTTCTTTGGATCCTTTTGAAAGCCATTAAAGATCAGTCATTTCTGTAGCAAGTCTTTATCACTTATATTTTACATAAAAATTCAGTAAGAAGATAAATAAAACATTTCCATTTCACAACGAAAAAAATTTAAAAACCATAATAATAATAATAATAAATATATTTTATTTATTTAAATATAATGATAATCGAAAATTGATATCCTTGAAATTATATAAACATAAGAAAAATAACAATAAAAAAAAATGATTCATATTATATAAAGTGTGAAGAAAATATCAAGAATATTTTTTGAATTTCTAAAACATACAAACAAGATAGTAAATGAGTATGTAATGAACTGAGATCAAAATAAAAACAATAATTTTAATATTTTGTGTTGGATTTCATTTCCATGAAAATATTTAGAAACATTTAAAATTATTTTATTTTATTTAAAATCCTGTATTTATGTAATAGAGTTATTAGAAAAAACATTTTTTGTATTAAAATTTTTTAAATTGTTGAATTTAATTTCAGAGATGTATATGAAGTTAGATTATACGTTAAAGTAACTATACTATAGTTCCTTAACTCTATTTATATAATTTATTTATGAGTGAATGCATATTATTATACTTTCACATAAGTTTTTACATTTTTGGTTTTTCATTTTCACATCGCATCTTAAATTTGTAAGTAGCAAAATGCAATTCTTATGTGGTTAGATTCCAAAATTGCCGCATAATATAATATAAAATATTTTATCTTTGAGATACGATATTTTACTATGACTAATAATTATTTTCTAAAACTGATCCTGAAAAAAATTTAAAAAAAAAACAAATTATTATTTATTTATATTATAAAAAAAAAAAATACAAATTTTTCAGTTATAAAATTACAAAGTGAAAATATATGGGTTTATGATTGAAAACGCGTGATAAATTTAATATTTCATCCGCAACATATGCAATTTCAATCGCATTCCTAAAAATAATAAATAAATAAATAAAATAAAAAACACAACATACATTATAGGTTTGTACGTCGTTTGCCTCTTCAACCATAGTGAAATATAAAAACATTGCTAATCTAACGAAAAATTCAAATGCTTAAAACCAATAACATTATGAGGTTGCGATAATACACCAAATGTGGTCTTGAAAAATTTTATTAACAAGACAATACAGTACGTAACTCTATTTAATAATTATCTAAACTACTCTTATTACCTGTAAATTTGGAAAAACGCTAATGTATTACTTTTATAAAATAACCCAGCTATGTCTGAAAATTATAGGCCAATAAGCCTGCTTCCAGACATAAGTAAAATTTTTTAAACACTAACCAATGACAAAATTAATACATTTATTTTGCAAAATTAATACCATAGTGAAAATTATAAGCTATCAAGCTTTTATTAGACCTACTCTCCCTTACGCTGCACCCATCTGATACAACGTAAGGTCTAGCCTGATGGAAAAAATGAGAGAATTCGAGAGGAATCGCATATGAGTTTGTATCAATGAAAGTGTAGGAAAATTTCGTACACTAATTTTAAAAAGAAAAAAAATACATATACGAAAAATCAAAATCAAAATAATTGACAATTTTATAACTCAGATGATTCGTAAGCATTTTGGTAGACCAATCAACACTCCCGAAATGGGTTTAATATCTCATATATTCTGTCATAATAGGGAGTATATAAATAGAACATTAAAATTGTGGTTTATAGCAGCAGAAAATATTATCTATCTAAGTGAAGAAAATTTTATCCAAAGCAATGTCCCACTATACTATTCCATTATATAGTAGACGGACTATATGCACTAAAATAGAGTATGATCCTGATTCCATTGACATTAGCAGCTTAAAATATGATACATATATCCCTTTTAAGGATATGTTGGATTACAGAAATTAGGTGGTTAAATAATTTATTGAAATATATAGTAACCTTGTTACACCGTAGGGTTAGTCGTTATAGTTTAAGTTAGTTTTTAAGTATTAAGTTATAATTAAATGAAAATAAATTGTTTTTTTTTCAAAATAAACTTTTTTACATCAAAAAGAAGTTAAAAACTTAACTATTAAAATTATAATTTTGTTTTTTTACATGTTAATAATTGTACAATTAGTAGATATTTTATCTAGTTTTGTAAACTTTTCCCTAGATTTTTTGTAAATAGATTAGAGATTTATTTGAGAAATACATTGCATACTTTTAGGCATATTTGTCAAAAAATATAAAAGTTAACTAACTCTTTAATACGATTCCAAATGTAGTAGGTATCGTAGTAATGTTGGATAATGCTAATTTATACAAATATAGTGAATATGGAAAATATGCAGAAAATCTACAGCAATTTGAATATTTATCTCTCTGTTTATTAATGTACAGAAATTTGAAGTCCACCATTGATATTTTAAATTTACATATATCCTATATATTATTAATTATTTTTTCTGCTAGACCAACTTATAATTTGATTTAATTTCATAATTATATATTTTTAATTTTGATATCAATATTAAATGGATAAGACCTCTAATTATGCAATAACCTGTATTTGTTATTTAATTTTGGCTAGTTCTACAAGTTTGGTTATTCCATTCAATACAGCTATATTCTATTTTCATTTCCAATCATATTCGAATTTATTTCACTATTTTTTAAATATTAATTTGAACTGATCCTGGCGGTACTGTAATATCAGGCCAACCCGTGACAGAGATAGAGCAAGCCCTTAGCATTCTATCTAATTACAAAAATAAGGTTAACATTTGGGACTTCTTTGAAGTCTATTAAATGTTAAGTTGATAAGAACAGATAATACATTTTGATCTTAGCCATAAGGCCTAGAACCGATTTTAAAATAACAATATTATCTTAACAACTTTGAAGGCAAATTCTAGAAGCCTTGCAAAAGACTGATCGGTTTATATTTTGACCACCACTGATATAAAATAATAAAAATTAAATTAAAAAAAAAAAATATTGAAACAATTGGAAATAATTTTACTCAATATTTACAAAGATATTGATTACAATTTCTTAAACAATATTGATAGCTTTTTCATATCTATATATACAAATAAATCTACAATTAAAATGAGTGTGTAAGTAATTCATATTCAAAAATTTTATTAATTTGTTTTGTCACATCAAAATTGAATAATAAAAATAACATTTTCGAATCGAATCTCTAAAAGAGAAGAGCCCAGTAATATTTACATCAATATCACAGCAATTTAATAACTACCGAACATTCACTAATATTTTTTATATGATATGGTCATACAATGCCTCCATATCTTCTAGCCTGGTCTTGCATTTAAATTGTTGTTGTTTATTATTTTTTATCTGAATAAAACTGAAATATGAAGTTGTGTTTTTTTCTCAAATTTTATTTTTATCAAAAAAAGACTTGTGCTTGTGCACAAAACAAAAACAAAATTTAGAACGAAATCGTAATTCGATAAATTCCGGAAAAATCATCGTGTGGCTTGGCTAGAAGATATAGAGGCATTGAGTCATATATAATGTGATGACTTAGATTAGAAAAACCCTTATATGCTTTGGTTAGGAATATGGTACCGATGGTTAAGAGGAATAATGTCGTTTAACTAAACACTTTCTCCTATTCTTAAAAATGCTTGCAACGTAATTCGATTCCACATTTTAGAGATGTTCTATAACTACAAACAAATTTTCATAATCATAATCTTGATATTTTCACGGTTTACGAAGTTGGTTAAGATTGAATTGATGATAGGTGTGAATGATAGATAATAATTATTAATAGATTAGAAGTATTGATTAAATTCTTAAATGTCAAAATTTTAAACAAAATTTTGCAAACAATCTTATCAATTTCTGCACACTCAAAAGCTAGTCTACCAAGTTGACAGAATTTAATTATGAAGTTTACGAGATATTTAGTTGATAAGCATCAGTGTATTGCAAACAAATTGACAGATTGTTTTTAAACTTCAAATGATAAAATTTTGTACAGATTGACATTGAATAATTCACGGAATGATTTTAGTGCCGAACGATATGGTGCAGTGATAATGTTATCTGACCACTAATCAAAAGGTCCCAAATTCGAATCCTGCTCAGAGCTTGAACGTTGTAAAAAGATTTTTGAATCTTTTTTTGAAATTAATTTGGAATACAATTTGCTTAATACTAAAAATAAAAAATGGAATTATGTGGTTATGAAGTCAAAGTTACTCTAAAATAGATTAGATAGATAGTTTTCCACATTTAAATTATTATTATCATCATATTAAATTGACCATCTTTTTAAATTATGATCAATTTCATATAAGCTCTAGCTGCAGAGGCTTTAAGCTTATCACATTTAAATTAGTTCATATACATGTACATACAAAAAAAAATTAAATAAAAAAAAAATTGTATTTGCCAAGTCTCTGCTTAAATGTAGTTAGGTATTCATTTAATAATAAAAAAAAAAAAAACTACATATGCTATCTCAGATGTCAACTGACGTACGTGTATCAGCTGATGTAGACAACAATCTAAGCATAACCAAGTGGATTTAGTTTAAATACAAATTTTTACATTACCTCTATACTTAAAATGTAAATGTTAAAAAAATGCAAAAAATAAAAACTTATATACATACATAATACATCTACTTAGTACCCCATTGTATCAAAATGAACAGTAACATCTAAAATTTATTAAAAATATTACAAAATCCATATCATCGCTTTTACAAATTTTACAACTAATAATATTATAACACTCTTTTGTTTCATTTCGTTTCTTTTAATTCGATATATAACCCTTCTTACACACACTTAACGGCTTAAATTAAAGAAACAAAAACAAAAGAACAAAAGAAAAAAAAATTATCACATACTTCTTTTCTGTACTCTGGTGTATAGCTTTTAACAGTAAAATTTTATGGTATATAAAATATGAATGGATATGTGTGTGTGTGTGTAAATTTTGTAACTGTATAATAATAATGGTTAACTCATATTATATTAATAACATATCTTTTTAGCGAATTAAATTACAAACTTTACACTCCCTACACTGCAAGATATTTTTTTTTATTTATTTTGAATTATTCCAGAGAAAAAAAAAATAAGCATAAAAACAAAAAAAGGGAAGATTTTTTAAAGTTAAATTTTATTTTAATAACGGTGAATTTTAATAATGAACCTATTAAGTGATTTTTATCACACACACAACCACATTTTGTTTTTTTTTTGTTAATCCTTAAAACTGAATTATTATCTGTTAGTGTATGTAAAGTTGTATGTGCAGTATAATAATATTCATCCTTTGAAAAGGAAGTGTTTCCCAATTAATGGTACATTAGGTTATTTATAAGCTTGATCATTTTGATTTACTACAAAAAATTAATAGTATGCATGCATTATTCTTATTGGGGATTTTATTAATTAATTTCCTTAATTTGTCTACAAGTTGATTCTAAAAGCAAGGTTCAGCTTAAAAAACCCTACTCAATTTCGTTGTGAATATAGTTTTTCATCATTTCAATTTATCCTTTTGACACTATATAAATGTTTTTTTATTGATTTACCTTAGACAAGAACCGGATTCGTAATAATTTTTTTAAAAAAAAAATTTAAATTTGATTCTGGGTAAACTGTGGTGAATTTTGCGAATGTATGTATGTTTCTACATGACGTAAACTTTTATATTAAAATTTATAATTGAAAAAAAAAAATATTTAATTTCGCTACCTCTCTTTTTAAATACCTATACTTTAAAAGCATAATAAAATAATGAAAACCTGTTTTGAAATGGTTTTTTCTACCATATTTTTTTTTTCAATTTATAGACTAAAGGTGCATTTCTACATATGCCTATTTACTGTCACTGTCGATTTTGATAGCTAAATAACCAATCAGAATAAACCGTCGCGCCGATTTTTGGTCGGGCCGAAAATATAAATGAATTTTATCTTTTCTGCGATGGTGGTCACATAAGCCACGAAATTTAACATTTATGACAGGCAAAAAATTTAGTTATAGTTGTTTTGTAAATATAATTATGATGTGAATATAATTTAAAAATATAAATACATATTTGTTTAAATTTGTTTAATAATTGGATATATATTATTTGTAAATTAAAATAAATCAAAAAAAAAATTATAATATTTTTTTTTATATAATTAAAATATTATAAAAATTGCTTTTATTTTGAATATATTTTTATTTTGTCAAATATTTCAATGTATACGTAACTGAAATCAGTAGCAAACATTTTGAAAAAACCGTCACAGAAAAAATCGACCGTAACGGTAAATCGGCACATGTGGAAATCCTCTATAAAAACAAAAATTACCACTTTGCTGTTGTTCCACAAAATAAAAATAACAAAAATAGTTAAAAATTTCATAATGAAACTGACAACATTGAGAAATACTGCTTTAATTAAAAACATATTCATTTTTTTGTTGTGATGATCCAAAAAAAAAGAACTATAATTGGTTTTCGGTTTTATTAATTGTCATTTTAAAATTTGATACTCTCTAGTGCGAACGTAAAGAAGATATTTAAAGCGGTTGTGATGATTTGACAGTTACATTTACACCAATTTGGTAATACATAGTAGTTGTGTTCAGTAGATTTAGAACAAAATCGGACAGAACAGTTTTGGACAATAACAGTTAACTGTCAAACACTTTAGAACCATTTAGAACAGAAAAATCTACTGAACACCTTTTATGATCTTTCTTGAACTATTTTGTTCTAATTTTTGTTTACTCTCAAATTTCTTTGTTTAACTGTCAAAATTTAAAGAAAAAACAACAACAAAAAAAGTTGTCCAAAATTGTTCTCAAAAAAATTCAGAACCAAAAAGATCAATTTAGAACAGTTTCACACGATCTAATGAACACAGCGTAGAACACTTTCGGACAAAAAACAACAAGTAACGCAAACTAATGAACACAAAAACTTGTTCTTTTTTTACTCTAGAACGTATTAGAACGTCCTAGAACAGTTTACTGAACACAACAATTTGTTTCAATAGAGCTTTCAATAGCAGCAATATTAGTGATAAAAATAGTATAGAAATAAATATAGTATGATATTAAAAAAATAAAAATGACAAAAAAAAAACAATTTCAGGACGACAATGGCAAAATAGAAGTCGAATCGAATCAAAATCGAATTGAATTGCATAGAATTTAAATGTTTTCATTGAGTATTGTGTAGTAGTTGGGTGCATCATATTTACAATTTTCACGTCATTTTCGGCCTTTTCACGAATACATAAAGTAATTCATTAATCTCGTCATCTGTTCATAAATGATTTATACGTTTGTTTACAGTTCATAAACTACATTGCAACTTGCAATAATCATATGACACAAAATTCATTACCAAAACAAAGTCATCTACGCATTATAAAATTTCATACTTGTCAGTTTTGTTTTTGAGATTTTGTTTTCTAGAAATAGATTTGTTTAAATTTTTAAAATGGCTGAGGATAAAGGACAAGGTATTATCAAAATAGATTGCTCTATTTTTATTTCAAATTTTGTTGCAAATTAATTTGAAATTGTAAACAAAATTAAAACCAATGAAAACTAAATTCTAAAATGCGTGTTCATAAATGTCAATAAATTATTGTAGTGTGACCGTCATAAACTTAAATCATGTGATTATAAGTCAGCCATGTTTAACGCAATTGTCATGTCATACTGCCACTTATAATTCTTTATTTTTACATTTCATATCAAATTCATAATCGAAATTCGATATGCATTTGTGACACGATCTTAGGCTCCTGGATCGTAAAATTCGAATTCGCTTCGAATTTAGTTCTAACATATATGCAATAGTTGGACAATTCAATATAGGTTTTAATTTCATTAAATCATTACCGATATATAAATCCATTGAAGGTGAAATTAAAAATAAATTAAAAAAATTAATGATTATCAAGGGAAATACAATACCCAAAACTGGAAGTGTGGTCTAAAATATGGCATCAAAATCTATCAAAACTCTAATGTCAATTAGTGGTGAATTAAAACAATTCGCAAGAGACATATATGTCTACCCTACCCTCACCCTGTCAAATCAACATTAGTGTGTATGATCTGATCACCAATGTAATTTCCCAATTTAGAATACAAATAAATTAATCTAGAAAGTGATAATAATTTAGGGATATAAAGATTAAGAAAGAGATTAAAGATGCGAGAGACAGAGAAAGTGAATATAAATTGTTTTAAAGAAAATTCACTTAAATTATAAATAAAATAATAAATATTAATAATTAATTTCCGATTTCTTTCAATTTTAATTTTACCAAATAATTTATAATAAAATATTTAAATTTTGCATTTAATTTAAAAATGATGGGGGAATGATGGAAAAACTCTTTTATTTCTTTTATTAACTTAAAATTGAATTCTACAGTCCGGAACGAAAAGTTTTCAAATTTTTTGAAAAACTTAGTTTTACATTTTATTATTATGACATCAATATCATTAAGTATAATTTATTCTTTAAAATTAATAACAAAGATTTTTAAATTGTAATTAAATTATTTTGTATTTACAAATATTTAAATTTAAAAAAAAAATATTATTTACAATTTTATATTATATAGATTTTAATTAATTTCCGTTAATTTATAAAGTATAGCTATTTATGTATTTCAAAATAATTGAAGTGTAACATAATTTAGAAACTTCATATACAATTCATTTAGATTTTCTTTAAATTTAATGAAATTAAAATTCAAGGACTTGATTTTTATAAAATTAGATTCTGTTTATACAGATTCTGTCATTACAGTATAGAAGAAATAAAAAATAATGCATGAAAATTGGGACCAATTATTTATTGGGATATATATAATTGGGAGCCGAAGGTTTATCAACACGTTTACATCCTACGTAAAATTAGCCATGTGAGAAACAGTCATTTTTAAGATTTAACCCACACACTTGTAGCGATTGACCTTGCGATTTATTTATTTTCATTGCAAATGCTAAACGGACTGGAAATTTAATACGCATATCTGATGGATTGATTGGTATTCGTGGAATTAATACAATTTCTCCTTTGTATTTGCCAATATATGTAGTTGCTTCGATGATATTAGGTATTCATTAATTTTTTCACTACTAATCTTGTGCCATTACATATCAGTGATTGATTTAAATTTCGTATAATAATTATGGGCATACCAATTTTCGATTGCAGAATATGTGGTGGATAGTTTCTGGTAAATCAAATTAATTTCAAAATTCTATTCTGTAATTCACAACTTATCAGGATTCATACCGCAATCGGTTGACTTGTATGTATATTGTTTGACCATTTATTTTGTTTTGAATGTCTACATATATTTATTTCATTGACATCTTTATTATTTTATTGTATTAATATTTTATTGACATCTTTATTATATTATTACTAGGGGCCCCTTTTGAGGAATTATATTTCAAGTTGAAATCAAATTTAAAGTTTTAAAAAAAAACTGTAATTTACGTACTGACATAGACTTCGCACGATATAGCAGAAACCACTCGTGTTTAATAAAAAGTGGTTAGTAAGTTTTATTTAGGACACATAAATACACGTCCCTCATATACTGCTTCGTTTCCGATATATTCCCTATGGTAAGTGGCATTTAGTGGATAAAATTACTAAAAATATGTCATTAAAGAGGTACGTATATATATACCTACATAATACATAGTTTTAATAAAAACTATATTATTACTACAAATAACCAAAATTTAGAAACAGTTACTTAAAAAGATAAAAATGAAGAATTCAAGTGATTTGCTTTTTTGTTGTTTTTATATTTTTTATTTTAGATATATTTTTTTTTGTTTTTATTTGACATAAATGTACATTATGTTCACTGCAAGTAATTATAATAACTGATTTGTTTGCTTTTGTTTATTATTTTCATAAGATCTCACTTATGCATAATGTATTTGCTGAATAATAAAATCATATGAGTACAAAATTTTCAACTGTGGGCACATTTTTGTTTTATATACAACTTATATATTATATTAGAAGTTCATTAAGGAGTAGGAGAATCGAAATACAATGAAAAGGTGTCTACTGCACCGGTCCCTAAATGCTTGTCAATTATAATTATAGATTTTGCTACCAATATAGCGCGAACACTCAACCACTGATAATTTATACTTAAAATATTAGTATTACCAACAGGAAACAAAAATATAAAGACAAAAAGAAATAAATAATATTATTTAGGTAGTAATTTTTTATTTTTTACTAAACATTTACTTTATTTTATTTTTGAAACAAAAATTATATTTCACGCATTTGGGTGAATTGATTTTTAATTGTAAAGCTTAAAAATAACATTATATAATTTCATTTGACTAAGCACTGAATTCAGCATAAATTATAACTAACTTTATAATAAATTAACCTTTTACTTCATACGAAGTTAAATATATGGCTTTTTGAAATAATCATCAGGCTTTGTTACGCTTTTATTATAACATAAAAAAAGTTGTTGATTATTTCAAAACGACATATTTGAAGAAGAAGAAATAAAGTATCGTAAGAAATAAAGGGTTAATATTGAATAACAAAATAAATATTAGTTTAATATTAGTTATTCAATAAAAATGAGTACCATTTTATTTTTAACTAAACCTTTTTACGTTGTTAAATAAGCTTTGTTTTATTGAACTTTGGTTTTAGGGCAACTTGTGACTCTAAACTCGAGATAAACCATTCTCATAAGTCATAAAACTTATATAAAATTTTTTGTTAAAGTTAGTGAGTAGTTTTTGAGTAAAATGATTTCAAACATACAGCTTTCCTTTAATATCTATATATAATATATATATATATATCAGGCACGTTCGTCCATATATTGAGTTGAATGAGTGCTTCCCCAAAGAAAATATTATTTTATTATTTTTTACAACTTAATATAAAATATATATTTAATATAAAAATTACTTAATTACGAAAACTCAAATCGAATGAAAAAAAAATTTGAAGTAAAAATTGTACGCATAGATATAACTATGTACGCTTAGAAAATAATGCCTATATAAATATCATTATTTTCTATTATTCTTTTCAATCATACAATAAGAGATATTCAACAACCACAAATTTAAAATATTTGAAAATAATGCCTATTAAAAATCATTCTTCTCTTTTTTACCAATACATCTATAATAATTATACATTGCATAAAAATAATAATGACAAATTAAATATTTACATACACTCAAACACACTGTTTCGATTTAATTTCCTAGTAACAACAAGAAATAATAAATGAAGCGAAAGCGACAACAAAATAAAATGTTAAAAAGAAATGAGTCGCTGATATTCATTCCAAATCTACCTGATATAATTAGAAAATATCTGATAGAAAATAGATTATCTACAAAAACAACAACAAAATATCGCATGACACATAATGAATTTACAAACAAAAAAAGTAGCAAGGAATAAATTAAATTTGTGCATTATTGTGGTTGTTGACTTGAATGAGAATTAACATTTATATAAATAATGTATGTAGTTTTGGGTTTATTTTAGAGAGTAAGAGTATTGGTTTGTTAAGTAATTTTGTAGTTTTTTATTACTGAATGCTACATATACATTGTTTATTTTCAGCCATCATTTGGTTTTATGTAGTTTTGAAACAATTAATTTGTTAACAAGTGTAAAACTTTAAAAGTTTTTTTTTTTATTTTTTATAAATAATTAAAATAGAAAATTGTAATTGTGTTATTGAATGCTTAAGAAAAAATCATTTTCTGCTAGAAGTTTTGAGTAAAACTATTAATTGTTAAAGATGGTAAACCAATGCCGGCTCTACTAATAACAATAACAATAAAACGGTGTAATCAGCATTTAAATTAAATCTTATAATTCGTATACGAGGTATTTTTCAACATTAATATAGAAAATTCATATTCACACTATTTTTACATTGCTTTCTTAGTAAGTCAGAGCTAAAATTAAAATTATATTTTCTGATGAAAATTTCAATAACAAAAACAGTATTTGCGAAATATTAAAATTTTTAATTGAAACAGAATTAAAAAATGATTTTAATGAATATTCCGAACTTTGTAAATTGATAATAACACTTCCTATAACAACTACTTCAGTTGAGCGATCGTTTTTCTGCCTAAACAGAGTTAAAACTACTTTGAGAAATAGATGTGAACAATTTTAACTGTCGAAATTATCAAAAATTTCAATAGAAAAAGAAAGCTAAAGCAAACTGATGTTTCATTTTATAGTGCTTCCCTAGTTGAAAATTCCACACCCCGTCACTGAATATATTTTATAATTTTTTATCAAATGTTAAATTTTGATATCTTTCAAAATTCTTGGAAAAAAAAATGAACAAAATAATTTTAAGAGAGCACATAAATATTTTGATTTGAAAGAAATTAAAAAAAAATTGAACGAAAATTTTAACGTGTTGAACGAGTCTCAAACAATCAATTTACGAGTCTCAAACAATCAACATGTATTATTGAGCGTCTGTTAACTATATTTCAACCTAAATAAAAAATGTAAAGGTTAAAAAAATTAATATGTATGGGCACAAATTTCTTTAAATCAAATCTAATAATTTTTTTGTTTCCTTGAACCTACAAGAACTAATTAAAGGTCTACTAAAATTTATTTAATCAAAAAATAAATTTATATATATGAAAGTAGACAAAATTAAAATAAAAATGAATTGCAAAAACGAAAAAGAGAAAACAATAATAAAATAAAAAGTCAAATTTTATAATAGTTAAATTCCTAAAATAGAAAATTTATTAAATAAATAATATTATTCCCCAAATAAAAAATAATCAGGATAATTTCAATAATAATAATAAAAAAACACTTTGAAGTTTTCTAAAAAAAAAAAAAAATTCAATTTCTAAAAATTTTGTTTCCCAAAGTTTTTAGAAAAATACAGATTTTTTTTTGTTTATTTCTTAAGAAATTTATCAATCAAAACTAAATTTGAAAAAATTTAACACATAAACATATGTAATGTACCTATTTACAATTTTACACACTACAAATATTATAGAAAAACAAAAACTTAAAAAAAAAAATTGCTTAAGGATATTTACTCCTTCTGAATCCTTACATATGAATTGTTTTTGAAAAAGTAAAAATAAAAATTCAGTAATTTAAGGGTTAACTCCTCTTTTAAATGTTTTCTAATTTTTATAACTTTTCCATCATATCTCAAAAATTTAAATTTAATTTGAAGAAGTCCCAGACTTTCAATTTTGCTTCATACCTGTTGATTGTGTTTTAAATATTATTACAGTAAAACAAATTGCTATATAACAATAGTTTATAATATTACTTTTGATATTATGTACTACTCTATTGCAAAAAAGTTGACCCACCTTTAAACTTATCATCACAATAAAAAATGTTGTGTAGGTATAAAAATTACTATCTATAAAAGATTTCATTTTATATCGTATCTACTGAGATGTTCTGCAAAATATGAGAAAAAAAGAGAAATCATTATGCCAGTACAGAAACGGATTTAAAATACAAATATTTTATGCGCCAACTATTTTTCAATAGAGTAGTGTATTGTAGATGAATGAATATGCTTTAATATTTATATACAAGACGATATAATAACAAGCTTATACAGCAGATTAAAACACAACAGATTGGCCCCAAGCTGTAGACTAAACGTACAAAGTTTTATTAAAATTTTTTGTCCCTGTTATTTCAATCCCAAATCTGAGTATAAAATCTATATTTTAAAATTTTACAGAAGCTTAACAGAATCCCAACAAAGTCTTGTTAATACGAAGTTTTACAAAATTTACATATATGTCATAGACATAGTAGTGCTGTCAAACATATACGTAAATATAGTTTAAAACAGATATGCAAACAGACTGATCCAATACCCTAACAATTTAACGAGAGATCTAATTCCAATAACTAGTAGGTTAAAAAAATCGCTAGCCAGTCATGTAAGGTAGAAAATTGGAATGAACAAATTGTCAAAAGTGTCAAGATTAGTGCAAAGTATGATAAGTTCGGTCACTTCCTTATTGAGCTGCTATGTATTGTAGTATTTAGGGTATGGAGTTCTTAGAAATAAATTTTTAAAAAAATATCGAAATAAAACACATTTGCAAATACTTTTGGAGAGGTGTAGTAAAAACAAAAAATTTCGGAGACTTGAAGTAAAAACAAAAAATTGCAAATCTGTTTAAAACATCTCCTAAAAAATATTAGCAAAATAACAAAATATAGATTTTTCAAAATTAATTAAAAATCGTAATGTATTGAAAATTCGTAAAAAATCGTATGATTGAAAACACGTGATAAATTTAATATTTCATCCGCAAAGTATGCAATTTCAATAGAATTCCTAAAGATACCAAAACATTTATCACGTTTATATGTTTATATCTTAGGGCCCTTTTACACATCAATCATTCGTCAATCATTCGTCAATATATTATCAATCATTGACCGTTGATTGACCGTTGATTGACCGTTGATTGATGAGAAATGATTGATGGTGGTTCTATTATCATCAATCATGCCATCAAACATGCAAGCAAAATTTCCATCAATCATGCTGTCAATCATCCCATCAATCAGCGGAATTAAAAACAAGGCGCTTTGGGGAATGTTCAGATATTTTTTTTGGGGAATGTTCAGATAAGGTTATAATATTAATTTGTGATGTAATTCTAAAAAGAATAATTTTTATTTTAATTTTATACACAACATTTACTTTAAAAATTCAATTTAAACCGAAGTCAAAAACATTCCTCTAGAAATTATATTTTCAATATTCATATATGTTTCGAAATTATCAATATATTCAGAACACTTCCACAGTGTGTCCTTGCAAAATGTATAAAAAGATTGACGAGTACATGATTGATATGTCATCGGTCATTATTCTTTTCATTCATATATTGTCAATATATGGACGAAATGATTGATGAAAAGAATGATGTGTAATAGGCACCTTACGTTTGTACATTTGCGTCTTCCACAATAAGCCGCAGAGTTTTTTTCTCTAATTACGAAAAACAACCAATTTCGACTTACATCTGAGCTTTCATGAAATTGTATAATAATAAGCTTTTGGAAATGTTCTTAAGACTCATCAAACACATAATCTCATGTTGTAAAATGGCAACAAACAATGTGTGTTGGGCAGTGGGTTATGTTCAAAATTTGTTGTTGTCTGCTACATTAGTAACAGTAAAATTTCTATTCAAAAATAAATTATCTCAAACATTTTTTGATACAATACAAATTCAGTTTAAATTGACAATTCATTTTTTTTAAATTTTTGACGAAATTAAAAGACTTTTTTTCTATTTTTCTGAATAGATTCTAAGATGAAGAGAGAATGATATTAAAAATTGTATTTTATTTTTATTTGATTGCTAATATTCATATTTTTAAAGTTAACGATTCTTATAATTGAAAACGTGTGATAAATATTTCATCCGTAGTGTATGCAATTTTAATCCTATTCCTAAAAATACCTAAAATTAGAACATTTATCACCATACGTTGTCAAATATCTTGGTGTTCTTCTGCATCGTAATTTGAACTACATCGAACATGTTAAATATACAATCGCTAAAGGAAATAAGTCCTTTATGGCTGCAAAAAAGCTTTTTTACAATAAAAATATAAGTAATGAAGTAAAAATAATCTGTTACCAAACATTAATTAGGCCAACACTTGCATATGGTGTGCCCATATGGTACAATATCAATGCAAGTCTAATGGAAAAATTGCGCAAGTCTGAAAGAAAATGCATAAGAGTTTGTACTAATATATCCAGAAAGCCCGAGTCCGATTACAAATATTATTACTGCAATAAATATTTGTATAAGGAAGCAAACATAATCAGAATCGACAATTTTCTAATAAAATTGATTCGAAAACATTATGATAGAGCACTAAACACTCCAGAAAATGGTTTAATATCACATATATTTT
The DNA here is from genome assembly GCA_963942445.1 of Argyra leucocephala. Taxonomy (NCBI): domain Eukaryota; kingdom Metazoa; phylum Arthropoda; class Insecta; order Diptera; family Dolichopodidae; genus Argyra; species Argyra leucocephala. The sequence goes on from OZ012678.1 coordinate 180,171,353, forward strand.
ACCACAATGAGGAGTACATAAAAAAAAAAATGCTCACGGTATTTATTGCACCCGAGCATTTTATATTCCTTGATCAAAATGGTTATATTCAAGACCACAATCATGTCCCTATACTATATCACTATAAGAGACGGGCCACATGTAAGATCATTGATTACAATACGGACCACTTAAATGGAGATAACTTAAAATACAACATGTCTATACCAGATAGAGACAAAAAAATTAAAAGAGAATATTGGTGGTTAGAAAACACATTCAACCAGAATTAGGTACTAAATACATATTAGGTTTAACAATTAGGTTAAGTTAGATTAAGTATGCTTAATAATTAGGTTATGTTAGGTTAATTTAGTCTAGGGTTTTATTTAACAAAAAAAAAGATTTAATATTGATTTTTAAGCCTTATTTTTACAATATATAATATAAGAATAAACATGTTAACATACAGTAATAATTACGAGCGAAACAAAATAAATAGTAAGAAAATAAAATTAACATAAAAATTTAAAATAAGTTTAAATTTTAATAGTAAATAGTTATAGTAAAGCCGTTTTTCTTAAACTTTTTCTAGGCTAAGATAGTTTTAAGTTTATCTCAAAGGCAAATAATAAAAGTTTATATTAAAAAAAAAAAAAAAAAAAAAATTTATCACCATACGGAATACGTTTGCGTCTTCCATTATAAACCCCATTATTTCAAATGTATTTATATACCTATATAATAAATAAATTAACTATAATTCAATTTAAAAATGTAAAAATGTAATTGAAAATAGGAAAATAAATGAATAATAAATAAATAATAATAATACCACTTTCATCAGTGAGTTCTGAACATGCCTGCAGGTTTGAATTTTACAAAAGATTTTAAATCTATGGCTTGAGATTCTATACCAATATCATTTGTAATTCACAAATCCGTTTATATACTAAAACTAATCTGATCTCTGTACCTGCACTGCCTTAAGATTTATATTCAAATTATGAATTTCATTTTCTCAAAATCTATATGGCCAAATTTGAAAATGAAAAATTTTATTTGCAAAAATAATAAATAAAAAAACTGGAAACTTCTATAATAAAATATCGACTTATATACAACTTAAAATATATGACCACACAGCTTTTTGCTAGGTCTTTATTTTTAAATCTATTAATAATTATTTTATTAGAGATTTGTTAAAATCTTTTTTATTTAAATAATTTAATATAAAACATGTACTTAGTTAGTCTTTAAGTAATAGTTGAATAATAAAGAGAAAAAAAATATGTCCATTCATGTAAAGCAAACAGTTAAAGTAACCTATAACACCCTATTAAGCTACCAATTTAAGTCTGTTGAATTTCAAAATAAAACTTTCATACATAAAAATTGAAAATATCCTGAAAATGTTGTTTGTTGTCTGTTTTCATTTTATACTTTAACAACTTCCTAATTATGTATACATATATATAAGTTAAAAATCAATGCCATTCGATGAAATCATATGATGAAAGCATTAAGACAAAAATCTAGATGTCATCATAATATTATGATCTCATATAAATAGACAAAAATGTATTGAAAATTCAAAATATTCAATTGGCCTAACAAAAATTTTTGCATTCAAAACCTTTGTAAATAAAATTATGTCTCTTAAGATTGAAAATATAAAAAAAAATAACAAAAAAAAATTCATTCATATTATGAATTTCGAAATCTTTCTTCACTTGTACACATACACTCACACTCATATATAAAAAGTATTTACAAAAATGTGACAAGAATTTTTATTTAATATCCTTTTGTTATCCTTTACCACACACCATCAGAATTAGAATTATCGAATAAAATAGAGTAATGTAGGAAGAAGGCATTATGTGGGTGTGTGGGCAACTATATATACTACCGTTTTATTGGTCTATAATTTTTAAGATTACAGATAGTTAAGATTGTTTCCATCAATTTTAGAATAACATTTTTCTTTTTTCATCTTACCAATGTAATTGTATATAACGATTATATATAGATATGTATACATTTTAAGTAGACTTTACTAATTTTATTACAATGTATTATATTAAGGAAAAGGGGTGATTGTTTTGAAGTGATAAAAATATTGAAAAAAACAGCTGATAGTGAATAACACCCTGTGTTTTTTTGTTTATTTATTTATCGCAGAAAGAGCAGCCCCAGTCGATCGTACCACAGAAAATATTTTAATTTACATTACATATTTTTTTTCATTATTTTATTTTTAAAATGTAACAAAACCTTACATTGATCATATTTTCCGGATTTTAGTAAGGTTGGAAGAATTAACAAAGACACTTCATCTTCGTCATCATCATTGTATTGTAACACCATTCGTGAGGCATAGGACGGAAATAAAATCTTTCCATTGGCTCCTATCTGCGGCTAAGCTTTTTAATTGTGGCAACGTTCTTTGCTGGGTACTTGCTTCGGTTAAGACTATTGTTCTACATATATTTCTCGGTGTTCCGACGTGAGGTGTACTCTGAGCATTCCATTCGAAACATTGTTTCGTGATGTTGCTGTCAGGTTTCCTCCCAGTATGCCCAATTCAATGTCATTTCCTCTGTCTATTTGCTTTTGTTTCGTTTTTTATCACAGCATTCTGTTAGAAATGGTTTACAGCCAACGAATGTTTAGGATGGCGTGAAGCCATGTATTTATGTACAGTTGAGCAAATCCACTTACCCAGCAACAACGTTTGTAAATTTTAAAAATTTATTTACAAAATCAATATTGGCAAAGTTGTACAGAGCATTTCGCTTATCGAAAATAATTTATTTGTTGAGTTATTAATAAATTTCGAGTAATATTAACTCTATTTGACATAAGAGCATACAGCAGCAAGATGCAGAAGTGGAAGCCGATACAACGGTACAAAAGAAAATGTTTGTGCTTTAAGCGAAAGTATTAATGAAAATTTGAATTTATCTATTCGGTTACAGTTCTCAAAAAGTTGGATCTTTTCAATTTCACTTGCGTACACTAGTTAAATTTTTTTTTTTTTTTTATATTATAGCCAAAACTTAGGTTTCGAACCTTTTAGTACTTGCGTAACGCTGACCATTTGAAAAAGGAAAGGATAGTTATAGGAAAGGAAAGAAAAAGGAAGAATAAAAGTTTTGTTGGAAAGAGCGTAATATTCGTCTTAAATCTCTGTAAATCATAAATTAAAAATCCTTCTCTCATTGGGAATGCTTCGATTAGGACGCTATTTCACAATCGAGATGTTCTTACTATAAAAGAATTTCCATAGCCGGACTTAAACCATCTCGGAATTTCCACTGTGAAAGGGTGTGCACTTGATGCCTCTCGTGTCATGCGACAGAATTGCTTGAGAGGAGGAAGAAGTGACTTTAGTTCCTCGGAACAAGTGCCAACACCAAGTAGATATCTATAAAATAGAGAAAGTGCTCCAACAATACGACGATGACCAAGTGGTATAAGGGATGAGGTCACATTTATGTCGCCTATAAGACGATATAAGAGTGGCGCGGTTTTGAACTTTGTCCAAAAAATGTAAAGCAGTTTTTGGTGCACCTGCCCATAAATGTGAGTTATACTCGAGTTGGGTCGTATATATGCTTTATAGATTTTTAAGAGGTCTGGAGATGAGAAATAAGCTTTGCAGCGACTTAAAAAGCCCAAACATTTGGCGGCACTTTTCGCAATATCGAAAATATGCTCATTCCAGTTCATTCACTCGCATCCCGAGAATGTTCAAGTCTTTGAGTCGCTGAATAACTTAATTTTGAAGCCGGAGAATTGGTTCGAATGTTGTTAGCTTGTTAATAACAAGACAGCTTTGAGTTTTTGAAGTGTTAAACTCGACTCTGTTTGCTCTACCCCAGTCGACAATTTTGGCTAGGTCGTGATTGAGTGCACCAGCCATCATTGTTCTTTTGGAGTTGACTGTTGAAGCTGTAGCTTTATTTGTTTTAAGAAAATCATATGATGCTACTAGAGTGCTGTCGTTATTCACTAATTACACAAGATTTTTTTTTTCAAATAGAATAAAATCATCAAAAGAGTCTTCAGCTTCGGTTCTGTGTGCCGGCGAAGAATGAAGTGAAGAAAGCAAATAATTCATTTTTGGACATTGTTTAATATACCTTGTGACCGACCTCAAATAGTTTTTATTTCAGCAGTATGGCTATACATACCATCATATTGTGATTTAAACAATTATTTTATTGAAAAACAAGTTGTATGGCAAAATAATTTATGGAAATGACCTAGTAAATTAGTTTTAAAGATCATGTGATTCAACTCCATTTAATAATATTCTCTCTGGAATCACTGGTTTGAACTAATAAATCAGCAACAACTGACGCTTCTTGCAAGTCAATATAACTATAGTCTTATTTCGGAAGTAAGTTCTTAATTGTATGAAAAAATAGTACGAAATTGAATTAATCGAATATGATTTAAGTGGAGCTAGTCGTAGGGGACACATAATGCCGACAATTATTTTTAAACAATAAATATCATAAAATATAATCTCTTAACAAAATTCGATTCGAACTTAATTCATATTTAAATTCAAAATTTTATCACTGTAAAAAAAAACAAAATCACCCTTTATCTAAGTATAGGGAAACAAAATATCAAAGTTTTGTCTAATAATAAATTGTCTAACGAAATAAAATATAATTTTTGGTCTCCTGTTCTCATTCATTATCCTTTGGAGGAGTATCAGTCTTTTTATAAGAAATAAGAGCTTATTTTTCTTCTGGTTAAAATTGAGACACTTTTAAACAACTTTGGTTATTGCTTATCAGTTAAAATTACTATTCAATGTTAGTTACTATTTATAATATTTAAAGTTCTACTATTAATGAAAGGCAAAGCATTTCCATTCTAATTGAAAAGTCAAAATAATTTGTATAACGGTATTGATTTACTTAAATGTTATAAACATTTTTCTTCTTCAATGTTCTGCAAGAGATCTTAAATGCGGCATAGGCATACAAATTTAAAATTACATTATAAAAAAGGATCAAAATAATTTTAAGTGAATTCTAGTATCCTGAAAATTAGATAAACACAAAAAAAAAAGGATTAAATATTTTTATTATTCAAATATTCGATATGAACTTGTTTGTAAACAATAATAATTATTATGAGTGCTATTTTGGGATTATGTAACTAGATTTTAATGGATACAAAATGAATTCAAAATATTTGCTGGAAAAAAAAAACAAATGAAAAATATTTTATGGATAAATAAAACTTATATTAAGATAAATATTTTGGCAAAAATTGAAATAGCCAATAAGTAATACGTCGATTCCAAATATAATTAAATTGGTTAGTGTATTAAGATTCTGTGCGGTTTGTACCAAGCAAATGATTTTCATGTCGGACTAGCACAGCTTATTTTTTTTTTGTTCCTAAAGAAGTTTTATATGTATTTGCAGTTTATAATTATGTGCAAAATGGATCAAATTCCATTACGCACTAGAAGAAAAAAGTCAGGCAAACATTATTTTTATGATTAAAGCAGAATTACTGAAATAATTGGAGCAGTAGATGGAAAGCTTATTTAAATTAAATCACCGAGGCAAAACGTACAACATTTATGTTATAGTAGAAAGGGATTTTTTAGCATTAATGCAATTCTGATAAGTTTATACTTTATTGTAATTAGTTTACATTATTATAACAGTTTTTGTTTTTAGATATGTGATCATAATCAGGTAATTGGTTTTGTGAGTACAAGATATCCTGGTACCTTTTTGGAAAATTTATAATGGTGTCTCATTATTTACACTAACTTTTACATATTGCAGTTTATTTGTAACAACAGGCCTCTCATTCCTATTAAAATTTATTTCAATAAAAAATTATTATGAAGAATAAAGTAAAATACCTACTTTCATTTCAACTTTTAAATTTATTTTTATTTCAAAAAATATCATAAATATTTTTTTTTTTTTTTTTTTTTTTTTTTTCTCCTATTACTCCGCGTGGTAGCATAGGGCTTCGATAGTGAACCTCCATTCCTCTCTGTTGAGTACTACTTCCTTAATATCGTCCCAGGTATAATTGTTGACTGTTAATTCTTGATCGATTGTGCGTCTCCATGTGTTGTATGGTCTGCCGGGTCTCCTTTGTCCTTGTGGATTCCACTCTAGAGCTCTTCTTGCTATATCACTTTCTGATTTCCTTAGTGTATGACCTATCCATTTCCATTTTTTCCTATTTATCTGTCTGTTGATAGGTTCTTCTCCAGTTATCATCCATAAATCCTCGTTGCTAATTCTTGCCGGCCAGAATATTCTGCATATAATTCTCAAGCACTTGTTGATGAATACTTGTAGCTTCTGTTTGATTCTGACCGAAGTGAGCCATGTTTCACTGCCATATATTAATGTTGACTTAACACATGCTCTGAATATTGTTAGTTTTGTTGTTCTCGATATTTGGTTGCTCCGCCATATCTTCATTAGGCTCCCAAATGTTCTTCTTGCCTTATTTATACGGCTGTTGACATCTTCTGTTGCACCTCCTCTTGATGTTATAATGCTCCCCAGGTAGTTGAATTCTTCTACGTATTCTATCTGTTGTCCACTCACTGTTATTGGCTCACTGTAACTATTGTTTGTCCTCATTGCTTTGGTTTTCTCGATATTTAATTCCAGTCCCGATTTCTTTGCTTCTTCCTGTAATCTGTTGACTTTGTTCTGTAGGTCCCTTTGATTTTTTGATATGAGGCATACATCATCTGCGTAATCTAAGTCTTCTAAGTTTCCGAAGAGATCCCATTCTATTCCGTTTATTCCAGTGCAAACTTCTCTTAGAATGTCGTCTAGTATTGTGTTGAAGAGAAGTGGAGATAGTGGACATCCTTGTCTAACTCCTATATTGGTGTAGAATGGATCACTGATCTTACCTCTGTGTTGAACTGTTGTCTCTGCATCTTCATACATCGCTTTGATGATGTTGATGATTTTTTCAGGAACTCCCTTCTTTGTAAGTGTTCTCCATATTGCGCATCTCTTGACTGTGTCGAATGCTTTCTTAAAATCTATGAATAGTAGATATAGTGGGAAATTCCATTCTACTGATTGTTCAACTATGACCCGTAAAGTATTTGCCTGGTCTACACAGCTTCGGTTTGGTCTGAAACCTGCCTGCTCTTTCCGTAGTATTGGTTCTAGTACTTCTTCTAATCTTTTCTTTATAATAATTGCTATTATCTTATGAATAGTATTTAGAACCGTGATTCCTCTCCAGTTGCTGCAATTTGCCAACTTCTCCTTTCTTAGGTATCTTGACAATCATTCCTTTCTTCCATGATGGTGGTATATTCTCCTCTATCCATGCTTTCCTGATGTGGGGTTCAATTGTTTTTGCGAATAAGTCAGGGTCCAGTTTGGCTATTTCTGCTGGAATTCCATCTTCACCTGTTGCTTTGTTGTGCTTCAGGATATTGATTGTAGCTTTGATTTCTTCTATATTTGAAGCTTGAGTAGATATTGGCAGTCCCTCAGTTGGGTAGATATTTGCATTGTCTCTGTTTCTTATGTCTGCTTCATTATTTGTACTTTCTTCGTTGCTCAGTTCTTGGAAATGTTCTCTCCATCTCTTTAATTGATCCTCTAAGTTTGTGATGAGCGCACCATTTTTATCTTTAATTGGTTTGTTTTGTTGTTCCGACTGGCTTGTTAAGTTCTTGATTATGCGATGCAATTCTCTCAGGTTATGTTGCTGTGCTGCTTTTTCTGCTTCTCCGGCTAAATTTTGTAGAAATTTCCTTTTATCTCTTCTTGCTGCTCTTTTTACTGTTTTCGCTATTTCTTCATATTCTCTTCTTGATACCATCCTGTTGTTTATCATTTTCTTCATTTCACCTCTTCTTTTAATCAAGGCCCATGTGTTATCGGTTATCCAGATTTTTCTTTGTGGTTGTGAAATTCCAAGATTTTGTTCGCTTGTTTGGTTGTAAATTTCCAGAATCTCTTCCCAATTGTATTCTCTATTATTTCTAATATTTTCTCGTAACGCCGTAACTATGTCAGCTCTTACTTGCGGATTTTTTAAGTTGTTTATATTTATTTTCTTCTTAAATATAAAACAAAAAAACCAAGTGTCCAAGCGCACTTTTTTATTTTATCTTTTCAATTCAAAATTAAAATAATTTTTACAAAATCTCTCTTTCGATGTCTCTTTCGCGGTAAAATTTTACACCGATAAACTTTATCGATTTCGTCGACAATTTCTGAACGATATCGAAATACATAATGGCAATTTTGCATTTTGACATTTCATTCGATCAAATCGTAATCATTATCGAAATACATAATAGGCACCTCAATCTGTCTCAATCTCTTCAATTCAATTTGGTAAGCCAACACAAAATTTGTGTTAAATTTTTCAATTGATTTTATTGCAGTAAATGAAAGTATAATAAATTTAAATCTACCTTTAAATTATTGAATTTTCCCTAATTCTATACTTTGATATTAACTAATCAGCATCTATTGGGATATTTTTCTATTTAGATTTCTGTTTATATATTTTTATACTCTATTAAAGAGTTTACTGTATACAAAATAATAAATTAATTCACAAATTTTCATTTTTCTTTAAATTTCTACTCTGTTACTTCAATTCAGGTATGATATTCCAAAAGCAAAATTTCAGTAAATACAATTTAATTTTGAACTAAACCCACTGTGGTATAAAATTAGAAAATTAAATGACTGAATTTGACATTAGATTTTTTGTATCAGTTATCCTTCAACTGTCCGACTGATTTCTTTTCTATGTAAATTTACCACTATCTAAACAGAACCAAATCTCTCTCTCTCAAAAAGTAATTAATAAATATTGGATTTGATTTATTTATTTTTTTTTTAATAAATATAAGTCAACCCACCCAACTATATTCTAACCATCGCAATCAAAAAAATATTAACAAAAAATCATAATCTTTCACAACTTTTCAATTCATGAAATGAAAAAAAATTAATCAAAAACTTACCAAAAATTAATAAAAAAATGAACCAAATTGTTAAAAAAACTAAAAAGAAAATATCCTTTAAAGCAATTTTCTCAACAAAATTTTCTTCTTTTAAAATTACATTGGTTGTTGGTTACTGTCTCGCGTTCTAATTAAATTGAATTAGATGGTGTTAGGAAGGTACACATTAAAAAATTAACTTTTTTCTTTAAAATATAATTTTTAGAACTTCCATTGATTTTGATATACTTTGGTTGTTCTGCAATATGTATACATATACAAATTAAGTATACACATATACATATATGCTTAATTGGTAAGTAAAGGATATTTGAAACATTTTATCATCACCCTCCCCTCCCCTCTCTCTTTATATGTTTCAATATCATTATTTCACTCTTTCTTTCTCATTATTTCACTCTTTTTCACAGTGTTTTAACCTCTTTTCTTAACACTGTTAATAAATTCCACTTTCTTAAAAACAAATTTATACAACTACACACGAGTACATATTCGAATTTAGTTAAAAAAAATGTTCGCTTAAGAAAAGACAGTGTCTTAAACATAATCAAGAAATAGTGTAAGAGAAGAATAGACAAGTCTGAGGTTTGAGTAGAAATAATTTATTATATAGAGAGTTTTTTTTTGTTTCATATTCCATGCGAAAAGGATTAACACAATTTATTTTTCTATTTTGTTGCGATTGGATTATGTTGAATGGCCACGTTAACGAAGTTTACCTTAAAAATGGTTAACTTTAAAAATACTTTAAAAATAATTTTTGTGATACGCAGAGTAGTGGTGTAAATGAAAAATGATAACGACATTTTTGAGAAGTCACAAGAAAAATGGTAAATTTCTTGAATACTGAATACACTCTAAGACTGAATCAATAATGAGTTCAAAAAATATTCCTCTTGACTAAACTCGAATATCACGAATTGAGAATAAGTCACAAATTAATGAAAACTCATTTTAATTTTGTGTTCTAATAATTAGAAAACTTCATTGTAAGGGGCTTATGATGAAAAAAACATCACACAGTAATAAACGTTCTATTTTAGATACAATTGAAAACAAACGGTAACCGTTTATTGTGGAATTGTTTAGCAAAAAAATTAGCTTTTAAAGATTTTCTATGGAGAGCAAAACATATCACATATGGACTGGCGCCGCCACTAGGATACCTTGACAAAATTCAAAATCGCGTCGTACACCTATTGGCCACCTCACCGTCTAGTTAACGATTACTCCACTTAACACACGTCGAAACGTTGGAAATGTCTCCCTCTTTTATAGAGTTGGAAATGACAATTGTTCGATTGAAATAAAATCAATAATGCCTCCCTAAAAACGATTCCAACAGCGTAAAACTAGGGCGGAGGCTTCAAGTGCCCATTTCTACATTGTGGAAATACCTAGGTGGTCCGAAATATCGGAAATTCTTTTATTGTCAGAACTGCTAAAATGTGGAACATGCTTCCATCTCATGTGTTTTCCTCTGATAGAAATGCACCATTACACAATTCTCCTCTATCATCTTATTTCCCTCCTGATCGTTTTTCTCCTTTACCACAACTACAATATTTTTGTATAATGAAATCTTTTCTAGTGTTGGTGTTAAAAAAAAATATATATATATATATATATATATAACTAAAATTGCATACGCATAGGTTGAAATATTAAATGTATTCGTGTTTTTATGCATACATTTAGGATGAAATATAAAATTTAGCATGCATTTTCATGCATACATTTAGGATGAAATATTAAATTGAAAAAAATTGACAAATACGTACGTTTAGAATGATGCAAACAAAACAAATTAAAACATTTAGGTCGTAATATGTTCAATTTATCACTCCTCTCCAGACAAAATGTGACAAGGTAAAGGTAAATAATGCTATCAAAGCTCCAAAGAACAATTTATTTAATTATATTTATGATTACTCCAAATCTGCATGCATGTACCTACTTACTTTCACAAACTGTGACATCGTAAATGTCTTAAAACAAAATTGTACAACCTGATATAATATAAAAAAAACTAGATTGACAATGTTATCCGTAAAATAAGTTGACAACATTGTGTAATGAGAGATTTCTGGAGACATTGTGTTTTAATTCATTTGTGATCAAGCAAAATAAGCAGAAAGTTTTTATTAAAACTGTACAACATTGGAATTTTAATATTTTTTGTAAACCCACCCAAATACCTGTCAAACTGGTCGCAGAGACATCGTCAGCAACAATTGTGTCCATGCAGTCAATGTCTCAAGCTTTTGTGAGCTTTTGTAGACATTTAAGATCATGTGGACGTTGTATTTAACTTTGTGTTGAATAAAACACAACATAATTATCATTTTCTGAAACTCGGATCAGTTGGGTATATAGACACAAGTCTAATGTATTCATTCTCTCTTACAGATTATGATATAAATATAGTGGTTTACAGTGTTATAAAAAGGAATATTTTTATGAATGCCTTGGCTACCTTATATTGTACACCACTGTTATTTTAGAAATCGTTGTCCATATTATATTAGAATCTCCTTACTTACCTTGTTTTTTATTATTTTTACTTATTTTTTTTTTTTTTTTTAAGAAAGGTTACGACAACGATATATGAAACTTTTTTATGTCCCTCTTTTATGAAACATTTAAAAGATAAAAATTGCACTTTTGCACTATTCAAGATGTTACCCAGTTATATCATATATCTATTTACCGTTACTGTTTTTTTAATGTATAGTGTTAATGTGATACATTTACAACTATATAATAACGGAATTTTAAATTTTATATCATGTGCAATATTTTTGCGTAAAATTACGTAAACCGGTAACATTTCAATTACAATGCACTCTAGTCCACTATATAATATGTATGTATGTGTTCTACCTATATTATAACTGTATTATATCTTATGATTGTTTTTTTTTTTTGTTATTTTCCGCTTCAAGATTTTGTTTTAAAGTCGCAAACTATTTTTTTTTTGTAATAAGTTATATTATTAAATTGTGATTAGATGCTGGTGATTTATATAATATTAATTTCAACCGCGGGATTTACATACAAATTAAAAACAAAAAAAAAAACAAATCAAGGACCTTTTTTAAAATAATTGGCTTGTCATCAAGTTGATATGAAATTGCATTACAATAAATAATACAAATAGCACCGCATTCGCATTATCTTAGACACGATAAATAATAAAATTGCTAATCGTGGGCATAATTGGCATTTGTTACAATAAATAAAAATAAAATTAATGTCCTTTTATTATTATTATTATTTTTTTTAATTTAAATAATGAGTGCGAACAGATGAGATACAATTGAATTTTTTTTTTTACTATTTTCAAACCAATCTTCGATACTAAAATTGTTTTCTATCTACAAATAAGATGAATTTAATCTTGAAAATAAAATAAACAGAGCGCAAAAATAGTTAGGTGTAGTTTAATTCATTTGAATACAATTTATAACATCATCACGAATTATATTTTTCAATTGGAATCTGTTGGAAGAGTGTTAAAAATTTGAAAAAAAAATTTTTATTTTAATTTACTGTACTTATATTTAAAATCAATTATATTAGATCGTTTACAATGAGTTGACTGGAATACATTTTTATCACTAGCATTAAATCAGCTTTGGACTCATATACATTACTGTTAAAACAACAATCTTATTATTGTTGATTTAATATCGATTAATAATATTTTTTAACAAAACCTTTTAATTTGTTAACATTTCAGACAAAGTTCACCAAATTTATTTAAATGTCACTTGAAATACTAGACCACATCGTTCGTTGGTGAAAAATTTATTAGTGTCAAACCGTTGCTTATTTTTTTTTTTTTGTTTACTACCGCTTACCTTTTAAGATACGACAGCAACATTTAATTACAAAAAAATAATATTTCAAACTTAAATTGACACTTTTAAAATTACATATATGTAGGTGTTGAGCTGAAATTATAATAATTTATTTTTTAGTTATTGTTATTTCCTTTTTAAAATTTACTAATCACTTTACAGACTGAAGTCACACGATTAAATTCTATTTTTATATATTAATTATAATTTTATTTCATTATCAAATTTATATTATTGAAAAAATATGAGAAACCAAATTTGTCCAGTCCAATTTGTTTATATTATTATAATCCTGTTAAATAATATATACTTAAACAATATATCAAAATACAAAAAAAATATATATACATATATTAAAAGTTTTAATAATTGCACGGTGACCTTAACATTTTCTTCATTATAAAAATAAAAACAAATAATTCAGAAAACACAACACAGAATGAAAATTCCCACCCAAACGAAAATTGAATTGACTAAAATAAAATTTTCATTGAATTAAAAAAAAAAAGAACAAAAAAAAAAACAAAACTCGTCATATTTTTATTTATCTTTAGTCCCCGTTGATAACGGTAATGGGGATTTTTACTGAATATTAAAAACAAAAAAGAAAACAGGAAAACACAAAAAAATAAAAATGTAAATTAATAATTTAAGTATGAAAGGATATTAATGAGTATATAAGTTCCATGCCTTTTACCTAATCTGTAAATATGGTCTACTCTTTCAATATTAAATAAATACAGTATCAGCGTTTTATCGCAGAGCTCGAATCAACAGATTAAATAAAATAAATCAGTTGCTTAAATAAAATATAAATTAATTTTCTATTGATCCTATCGTGTCTGACTTGTCACAGTAAGTTCCAAAAAAATCTCCAATCCAAAAACTCAATTTTATGATAAAGCTTCCAATTTACTATATGTAAATACCTATATATGATTGCTGCCACAACAACCGTTCGATGCCAACTGGTTTTATTGTTCATTTTATATTACTTATTTGCGGAATTGTCTTGGTTAGAAGCGACTTACATGTTTGGTTGTTGAAAACTGCAAGTTCAAGTTCCTGATGGCGAACCCTATTATTGCGTTAATATCAACTGATAAAAAACAAAATATAAATTAATATTTGTTTGTCTAATAAATTGAGTGAATAATATATATGTCGAACAACTTTAATGCTTCATACTAGATACATAATACATTTGTATTTAGATTTAGTTGGACTTTATCTTACCAAAAAATTGTGAGATTTTAACTCTTCGATTTTAAATAATCTGACTATGCATGTTTATACGGGTAAAAAAGTGGTAGAAATCTACTCGTTCGTATGAAAATGCGAAAAAGTGGTAGAAATCAGGTGAGAAGTGATTTTGGTAAGGGATAAGCAAATCTATCAAATTTTAAAATTTCTGGTATATTTTTGACGTTTGAATTTTTTTTGTGGGAATACTATATGTCAGTGTCAAAATTTTTTGATTATTTTTTTATACAAAAAATGCAAGGAAATTGCTAAATCGAAAATTAATAAAATAAAAAATATATAAATTATACAAATAACAGTTGGATTAACATTAGAATAATAATAAAAATGTATTTCTTTGCCGATAATTTCATTTTCGGCCATCTTTACATATCAATAATCTGAGAGCAATAATGGCATCTACCATGTTTTTTTTAAAGTATGCCTCACTGAAAAAAAACACTAGGTAATATTGACAAAAACCTGGGTTAAAATGAAAAAAATTAGCTAAATATAGCATCAACAAAAATGATGAGTCAATATGACAAAAAAATTAAATTTTTTTTTCATTCTGTAAATATGACAAACAGTTGTCTATATGACAATTTAAATCGGAAGAAATGACAAAACTAAATTTCTTAATATGACGAAATGAATTTTTATTATGCTAAATTATTTTGTAAATGTAATAAAATAATATGTTGAAATGAAAATAATATTTTGTTGATTATAGAAAAAAATACATCAATTTAAGTAAAGTTTTTATTAAATCAACAATTTTCTTTTGTCAAAATAACCTCTATTCAATTGTCGAATTCACAGAATCATTTTGTCAATAGGATATATGGCTAGTGTCAGATCAATAATATTTTTTTTGTCATAATAACATCTATTTAGTTGTCGATTTAACAGAATTATTTTGTTAATAGGGTATTGTATGCATATACAAATAAATAACTTTATTTTTGTTTTAACATATTTTAATGATAAGCTAATCTGTAAGTTATTTATTTGTATGCATACCGTACTCTACAAGTTAAATGTGGAACCATATCTTATATTAGCAAAATAAGGCAGTCCTTATAAACACTACATAATATATGTGGGTCTGAAAAATAAATGTATGATATTATTAAAGTTGGAAATAAAACAATAATAGTCTTGTTAACAATTAATTTATTTGATAGCATTTCTATTATTTGAAAACAAAAAAAAATTAAATTCATTATTACATTCAAAAAATTTAAAATAAAGTTAAAAAAATAAAATTTTTTTTATCACATTACATTTTTCAAAATTATACAAATAAAGTTCAAAATATTTAAAAAATGTTCAGACTTCAGTATCTGATTGCTCCAGCTCTTTAGTTCATACTGTTTCTTCAAATTATTTATTTAATAAAATTATTTTTTTTTTCCTTCTTCAAATTATTTTTACTATTTTTAATAAATGTTTTAGTTGCAAGATTCAACTAAATTTATTAACATCGCAAATTAAATAATTCACTATTTCTGTTAAAATACATAAGTAAATAAATTTTAGCTTTAAATATTTCACATTATGTATTTAGTTTTTTAACTTAATTCTAATATCTTTTTTTAATTTAATTCTTCAAAAAATCTTTTTTTATTTCATTTTTCATTTTGTTTTTGAAGGGATAATTATCTTTGTTTAATTTAATTTTTCAAATGTCTTTTTTTATTTAACTCATCATTTTTTTTTAATTGCGAACTCTTTAATAAGCAAATTCAAAAACGCAACTTCACAGAAAATCGCACCTATACTTTTATATTTTCAACTAAAATAGAAAAAAAATTGTTTGTGAACTGTTTACAAATTTCTTTTGTTAATCTGACTATGACAGCATCAAAAATTATAATAATAATTTTCTTATTGACTACATAATAGATTTTGTAAAATTAACAAAAATTTATTAATTGCAATGAACTACATAGAAAAATTTTTTTGTCAAATTAAGATAAATTTTGTCAAATATACAAATATTGATTTAAAACGGTTTTTTGTCGAGATAACAAAATATTATTCACTTGGACAAAAATTTTTTTTTTTTTTTTTTGTCAATTTTACAAACTTAATTTTCCATTTTACAAATTATAAATTTTTGGAAAAATTATAAAAAAAATTCACAAATTAACAAAAAATTGTTGAGCAAACAAACATTTTTGATAAAATAGAAAAAAAATTGTTGTATGAATAAAAAATTTTTGTTAAGCTTACAAAATTATTTTGTTAATCTTACTAGGAAAAATTTTTTCAGTGTATGCTTATACGAGGCAGAAACGTACCGCAGAAATCTACCTTTATGTTCATACGTAAAAAAAACTGGCAGATTTCTGACATTGTTGCTGTCAGATTATTGAAATATCAAAATGGCGAAGATGAAATTTTTGGCAAAGAAATAAATAATTAAATTTTTATTATTATTCTAATGTCAATCGAATACAATATTATTTGTATAATTTATATTTTATTTATTTAATTATTTTCGATCCAAAAATTATGTTGTCAATAACAATTTCCTTGCACTTTGTGTATAAAAAATGATAAAAATATTTTGACACTGACATATATTGCGAGAAAAAAAATTTAAACGTCAAAAATCTACCAGAAATTTTAAAGTTTTGTAGATTTGCTTATCCCTCACCAACTAATTTTGGTAGATTTCTACTACTTTTATACCCGTATGAACATGCATATTATGAACATGAAGGTAGATTTCTGCGGTAGATTTCTGCCTCGTATAAACATGGGCATTAGGGAGCGTCTCGACGAGACATAAAATCAGGCACCAAAAGTGTCTGCAAATGTCAAAAAAAGTCAGACATTTTTTTTGCTGGGCAAATTATGTCTAGACACACAAAAGACGTTAACATTTTATACATAATCGGAAAATGAATAGAAAACAAAAAACCGCAATTCTCGCGTTAAATGCATTAAGAGAATTACACAAAATTCAGGAAAAAAAAAGAATATCACCGCAATTTTATTTTGGGTGAGTCCATTTTTGGGAAAAAAAGTTATCTTCATAATATTGAAGTTTATCTTTTAAAAGATATATCGTGGGAAGGTAAGGAAACTTTAAAAATTTGTGCCGAATGACGATTGCTAAATTTGAACATATTCTGGCATTGGCAAATTAAACTATTAATATAATATAATATATTCACGAGATATAAATTAAATTTAATTCCAAAGGCATTCATGTTGTCTATACATATTTATTAGTTCAATAATATCATCTTTTCTTAATTTATCACTCATATTGTTTATTTAAAAATTTAATTTAATTACAAAGTTATTAAATTAACAAAACAAAAATCAACAAAAATATATAACAAAAATCAATTTTTAACACTACTTATTCACTTTTTTTATTTATATTTTACATTTAAACAAAATATCAATATCCGCAGAACAATAATTTACAGTAAGAGTCACAAATAGTTAATAAAAAATACCTAAATATGTATATTATCTTAAACTGACATTTAAAACGTCAAAAAAGTGTCTTAACATTTGTGTTAAGACATTTTGTTAGACTTTTGTATCTTGACGCCAAAAATGTCTGGTTTTCACCCGTCTCGACTAGACATAACACAAGTAAAGACGCCAAAAATGTCTCGTCGAGACCAGGAATTAGGATCATATTCGGATTCACAATCATAATATACTCACAGAATCCATATTCTAATTTGAAAAAATGTCACAGATATTCTAAACATGTCAGAGCATTCAGAATCGAGTTTTTACGATATCCCAATTACATCAAAATTTTTGAGCGAGTATAACAACTATAAAAAAAATTTACATCCGACTGGAATCTAATTATTCATCATCAATTTTTACGGGTAAAGCTGAACTAAGATATATATCGAAAATTTTAGAAAATAATATAGAAAAATTTATTTGGTGTCTGATGATAAGAATATTTCACAAATAATATTAAATAAATCTATTATATTTGTATACACCTAAAAATTTAGCTCGAGGTAATTATTAAAAATAAAATAGCAAACTTTATACAGACAGGTGAACTGAAGGGACAGTTGACTTTAATATTTTTTGGAATAAACTAAAAATTGGAATCAAAATGAAGTAAATGAAAGCTAAAATCACTCCTTTTTTATTCTATTTTTATATCTACGTAATGCTTTGCTATTTTATATACATATGTGGAATTCAGTTAATATAAAATAATTTTATTTTTAATGAAACTATATTTACAATTAAAATACAAAAAAAAACTACTATAAATATTAAATATTACTAAATTTATAGAATTTCCAAATCTACAAATCTACTTTACTTTTCAACAATTCATTTTAGATGAAGCAAACAAGTCCAAAATTAATTATAATTATTCTACATTTCTTATTCCAAGTTTTATGATATACCAAATTTACATGATTAATCAGTGTTTCTCAATTTATTATCAATTTTTTGTATACTACATATATAACATATATATATGTATAGTTCGTAATGAAAAAAACCTATATGGAAATATAAAATAAAAGCTGAAATAAACTAAATAACTTTAGTTAATGCCTTCTATTTGGGAATTTGTCCAATTTGTACAACCATGATGTAGTAGTATTATTAAATATAAATAGATATAGAAAAAAAAATATATCAATTTGATAGGTAGATAGTCTACGTTTACGAAATTCGTCAAAAATCTCTATTAAATTTGAAACAAAAACTATGTCCTACCTAAAGGCAACAAAATAAATAAATCCGACCCTGGTCTTACACATTATTTGTATTTGAATATTAACATACATGAAAATTTGTATTTATTATTATCAAAAAAAAAAACAGTTATTTTAAATATCCAAACATAAGTATTTGATGTGTCAAAATTATAATTACTATACTACATACTTACAAAATGGTAAGTGTTACTGTTGTTTTTGTTACATTAATTATAAGAGAGAGAGAGAGATAGAGATCGAAAAATTATTTTAAAATGTGAGTGAATTGTAAATGGATTGAAAAATGTTAAAATTAAATTTGAAAAATGAGAAACACAAATTTTGTTTAAATTTAACTTTTCTCAGACGATTTTTTTTTTTCATTTTTTTTTTTTATTTTTTTAATTTTTCTTCTTTTTTGTTTTTGGAAAAATTAAAGAAAATTAATTTTAAAAAACTTTTTAAAAAAGTATTACATTGTAACATCAAAGAGTTTCCGGTTGGTTTTAATTATTTATATATACACGTACACACATGTAAACACACAAGAGTGTGTGTGTGTGTGTGTGTGTGTGCATATAATTATTAAGTACAGTTAAGTTTCACTTTAATTTAAAATTAAAATTTCAAGAAATTCGTCTGTGTAGAGTGAATTAATTGTGGAGTGAATGCATAAAACAGGATATTAACATCCTTATTTTTTTGTTTTTTTTTTTTTTGTTTCTTATTATTATTGTTTTTTCAGTTTATTTATTTATATATTAGTTTGTTTAGTTTTGTTTTTGAAGATTTA
Source organism: Argyra leucocephala (assembly GCA_963942445.1). Classification (NCBI taxonomy): domain Eukaryota; kingdom Metazoa; phylum Arthropoda; class Insecta; order Diptera; family Dolichopodidae; genus Argyra; species Argyra leucocephala. The sequence goes on from OZ012678.1 coordinate 180,190,970, forward strand.
ATTTTCGAAATTATGACGTTTTATTACAAAAATACCTGAACATATTATTATTATTATTATTTTTTTTTTGCTTTATTAATTTGGATTATAAAAAGTTTTTTGTATGGCAAAAACAAAGAAAACAAAATGGAAAAAAAATTACAAATAAAAATTTTCATTTTATTTCATCCTTTTTCTTGTGGGAATTACAAAAATTCTCTTTTGTTTGATTTTTTAAGTTTTTAAAATTAAATTCAATTAATTCTATTCTTTCTATAATTTTTTTATTTTATTAATAAGATGCTTTATTATAATTCCAAGAATAAACTTATTTCAAGTTTAAAAAGTTCAAAAATACTAAATTAAAAAATAATAAAATAAAAAAAAAAAAAACAAATTTATTAAATTATTTCTATTTATAAAAGAAATTATTCGAAATTGTTGAAATTCGAATTGGTTAAATCGTTGCTGATAAATATATATATATATACAGAGGTTATCGAACAATAAATTGTAGAGCTTAAAATGGCATGTCAGAAATTATCAACTTACTTGCATTTAAGCAAATTTCGTAGCTTATCTTTTATGTGAAGGATAAGTAAAGTAAGAATCACATTTTATTTGACTTGAAGACACTTTTTCGAATTGTAGTTCAGATTGATGTAGTCAATTCTAATTTAAATGTAGTCAGTTTTAATTTAAACGTATTCTAATCGTAATCTTTATGATATGGAAACAATTCAATTGTAATAAAAACTTATTCAATTCTAATTCAGAATAGTCAATTATTGTAATTCAGACGTAATCAATTATAATTCAGGTGTATTAAATTATAATTTAAGCCTAGTCAATTGTAATTCACATGCTGTCAATTATGATTCAAGCTTAGTTAATTGCAATTCAAAATAACCAATTGTAATACAGATGTAGTCAATCGTAATTCAGAATAGTCAATTATAGTTATAATTATCAGATGTAAAAAATTTTAATTTAAGACTATTCAATTTAGATGCTGTCAATTTTCATGCAGACGTAATCAGTTGTAATGCAAATGTAAACTCAATTACAATTCAGAATAATCAGTTGTAATAGAAATGTAGTCAATTGTAATTCAGAATAATCAATTGTAATTGAAATGTAGTCAATTGTAATTCAGAATAATCAATTGTAACTCAGAATAATCAATTGTAATTTAAATGTGTAGTTAATTTTAATTCAGAAGTAGTCGATTAGAATTCAGACTGATTCAAATGTTATTAAAACGCTGTCAATTAGGATTCAAGCGTAGTTTCAAATATAGTGCAAATGTAGTTAATAGTAATTCAAATGTAATAATTTTAATATATTTTTTTTCAGTTTTTACTTTAATAAACAAAATAAATTAAAAAACAAAAAAAAATCTAACATCATTTATATTAATTCTATTTTAAGAACTAAATTTGACATTTTCGAATTTATTTCATACATTATGTATACTTTACGTATATACATACATACATATATATTTCTTTAGAACGTTCTCAAATTTCTATAATTATATTTAAATATTTTTTTTTTGTAAATTGTTACATTATATATGTACATTATATTCATATATGTTTCATTCATATATATATCATTACATATGCAATGCACCAACTTGATAAAATGATGTTTTTAAAGGAATAAAATAATTTTCAATCGTTAGAAAAATTTCCATTTGAAATTGGATTAAATTTCGTGGTCTTAAAAGTAAAAATGATTATAGAATATATTTTTTATTGTGTTAAATTTTAGTAATGATGCGTGACATTCTATAGTATTCTATAATCTTGAGTAGTAGAAGTATTTTGTTCCTCGGAATAAATATAAATAATCACCTGAATATGTTAGGTCCTATGTCGCACAGGATAGGAACTAGTAACATAAATTGACTAATAATGATTACCCGCGTAGCAATGCAATCATACATTTGAGCCTCTAAGGATGCTTGATTTAATGAGTATACACTCCAGAAGTAGTCCATTTCATGTGATTTGTGTGTGGCAGAGAGAATTACTTTTCGATATTTTCGATTTATTTTTATCTTTAAAAAAGTTAATTGCAATTTCTTAAATCTGTCCGTTTTTAAATTCTATAACCGAGTTTCTTGACCAATCAGTTAATCATGGTACATGTTCGTATTTTAAAATATTTTTATATGTATGTACGCATGTATATTTATTGTAATAATATGTAGGTATTATATTGTTTAATTTAACAATGATGATAAAAAAATTTCAAAAGTGAATAGAATTTTCCACAATTTTTTTCACCAGCCTATTGTGAAATACACATAAATACTGTATTGCGAAATACCACATATTGCGAAATACTGAAACGCTAAATATTTATACATAAAAAAAATTATTTGTGGGCTTGTTAGCTAAGTGGTAAAGCACTCGAGTATAGTAATGTAACGACCGAGGGCCCATGGGTTCAAGCCCCGTGAAAGCTGAAATTTTTTTTAATCATTATCTTATCTCAAAAATCTTTAGAAATATAACTGAAATTGCATACGCTTAAGATGAAATATTAAATTTATCACATATTTTTCTTTATACGACGACAAGGTAAATGTGATACATTCTATTTTATTTTATTTTTTATTTTTTTTGTTTATTCATTTATTTACTCAAATGAGCTCAATTGCACAGAGTGCTTTTAGTTTTTACAATTCTACTTATAACTAATAAGTTTTAATTCAGTGCAATAAGGAATTTTTTTGTTTTTTATAGAAAAACCGTGATATAAACAAAATCCGTCAAAAAAGCCAGGCTTCATATAAACTAAAGTCGGTTTTGATAATATAGTTGTCAAAAAGACCAAAATAAGATTTTAACAAAATGGATCGAGGCTTTGATAAATCATGATGATCAATCAAATAAAAATTAGTATTTAATATATTTTTTTGAATAAAAACAATTTACAAAACACTATTTTTACACGCATTTTCGATTTATCTGGATTTTTGTATGGATTTAGGATTCAGCTTATTCCAAATTCTTTAAAACTTATAAAAATAAATTTTTTTTCTTATTTAAAATTTAATTAAATTATGTTTTTTTTTTCTATTTTTAGCTTTACACACTAACAACAAACAAAAAACACAAGTATGATACCATCTCAATTTATAATCCTTGTTGTGGCTCTAAGCCTTAATGAAGTACAAATTCATGGTGATGTTATAAAAGTTCCGAGACAAATAAATACAAATAATAAAAATGATTTAAATGATTTTACATCACAACTTAAAAATACTTTACAATCAATAAAATCGAATGAAGCCGAAACAATTCTAGATGAAGATAAATCAGATGATTTCGATGATATTAATGATGATATTGAACCACCAATTTCCGATATTGATATTGACAATTTAAATAATGCTTTAATTATAAAATTTAGTAAAAATTTTATAAATTTTCGTGAAGCATTATTTAACAACAACAACAACAACAACAACAACAATGATAATAAATTAACAGAATCAAATAATTTTTCAAGATATACACGAGCTGGACGTACAACAAGTAATAGTTTAATGCGTTTTGGTAAACGACAAATTGAATCATCAAAAGATCAACATGCAATTGATTCGGGTGAAGGAAGTTCACGTTATGGTAGAAGTAGTAGTAATTCAAGAGATTCAAGAGGTGATAATTTTATGCGTTTTGGTCGAACAAATAATAATTTTATGAGATTTGGTCGTGCAGCAGCTGCTTCAAGTAATAATAATATGATGAGATTTGGTCGTTCAAATGCTAATAATTTAATGCGTTTCGGACGTTCTTCTAATCCAAATTTAATGCGTTTTGGTCGATCTGATGGTAATTTAATGAGATTTGGTAGATCAAATTTAATGCGTTTTGGTCGTTCTTCTAATCCGAATTTAATGCGTTTTGGACGTAGTAATTCAATGAGTTTTGGACGAACTGGTTCAACACCACCAAGTCGAATGGACAATTTTATACGTTTTGGACGTAGTAGTAGCCAAGGTAATAATTTAATGCGTTTTGGACGACCAGATAGAAATTTTATGCGTTTTGGTAAATTAGATCAGAATTTTATGAGATTTGGTAAACGTGGTGAAATATTTTATGGAAGTCATTTAGATTCTGATTTAAATAATAACAATAATAATAAGACAAATGATCATGATTTAGTCACTATTCATAATGATTCTGAATTATATAATTCATCTGATGATCAATTAGATGATACTGCTAATGAAACATATGATATTTTAAATGGCGGAGATAATGATAGAATTGAAACGACTAAAGATTTTTAAAAATTAAATTTAAAAAAAAAAAAACTGTTTTAATTAAATACATTAAATATATTTTGTGAGTCAATTCTATCATTGATAATCAGTTGAAATTTGTATTGCTTGTAACAAAAAAAAAAAAAAAAAAAACAAAACAAACAAAAAAATAACAAAAAATTTTTAAGTTTATAACGAAAATGTAATGAAATATAATTTTTAACACATTTCTATATTATAAAAATATAAATAAAATATTTGTCTACAAGTACATTAATATCTAAACAAAAATGAACAAAAAGAAAAATTAAAATATGTATTAAATAACAAAATTTAGAAGACAAAAAACTAATATAATAACAGTAAATATTATAAAATACCTATCTAAAATTATACTTATATACAATACATAAATATAATTACATACTATTTGTTATTATAAATTAAAAATATGTAAATAGTTTAAAATATAAATTATGTAAAATTAAATTTTAATAATTATTTTTTTTTCTTTTTTGAAAATTAATTGAAATGAGTTTTTAAATTTTGGCTGGATAAAAATTCATTTCAAAATTTTTCGAAAAATGAAAGGAATAAATATGTAATAAAAATTAAATTAAAAAAAAAAAAATTTATTAAAAAATAGACAGAACTGTGTAAAATTTATTGTTCACAGTGCACTATGCAAAACAAAAACAAAAAACATAAATATATACATATATAATGTATACATATATTGTAATATTAAATAAATTAGTAATAATATACATTATTAATTTAAATAAAATTTCTTTTAAAAATTATTTAAATTTATTTTATTTAAATTATTATCAACATAGGTACCTACCATTCTTCATTTTGTATAAAATATATTTTTCTCAATTTTATGTTTTTTAAATTGTTTTTCTTTTTTAAGTGAAAATTGATTTTAGTATGATTGATCGTCTCGTGCTTCAAAATAGCATATACATACATACATACGTGCTTAAAATGTTTAATTCAAACACCTTGTACAACCAACCTTGAATTTTATAAAAGCATCGCATAAGGCATCATTTGTTTTTATTTATAAGGCAAAACATTTCGAGATCGATTTCGCAGGAACACTTATTTCAATTTGCTCTTTTTAACATAATTAAAAACTTTTTTTTATTTCTAGAATTAAGGTATCGAATGAGTTATGTAAACTGTTAAAGCTCAATCTGAACATAATGTTGATGAACTGATTGAGTAATATGGTTCATTATCGAAAGAGAGATTAGTTAATTTACTTACTATAAAAATCGATCATATCTTTTCCATCTTAACCATCTTAAAGACGTAACTGTAACAAAAGATTTCTAACTGTAAAAGAAAGAAGTTTCAAATGAAAATATGTACAAATAAAATCCCAATTTTTCTCATTTTGTATTTTTTTTTTTTTATTTACATAATTACATTTTCATCGAACAAAAATTAATTTCCATTATTTTATGAAATAAAAAAAAATATAATTTTCATATTATATTTTGAATATCAATACATAATACATAAGTATCTAAAATAATTCGAAAATAATTCGTTGTATTTTTCAATTTACGTTTTCTTTGAAAACATTTTTTTCTTATTTATAACTTACTTTTTTAAATACAAAGTAATAAAAAATTGATAAAAGTAATTAATTCCAATGATTTTTAACTTAAAAAATTCTTTCTTCAAAATTCTCATTTCTTCTGATTTTGACAATTATTTTAATTATTTTCAAAACAAACATTTTACTTTTCAAGTAGATATGAAAAAAAAAATACGTTTAACGTTTAACATCAAATTTAGGTTTTAGAAACAAACTAAAATATATTAAAATAAAATTAGAATAACTGATTTCTATTCATTAAATCATACATCAGTTTTACTAAAAGAATTTTTATTATATGGTTTTAATTCAAGTAATAATTCTTTAAATAATAGGGGATTACTATTACAACCAATATTATGAAGAATAAACCAATCACCATAATTGAAATTCGATAAAATGTTTGATAATTCAGATGAACTTAAGTAACGCGCTTGGGTTCTTAATAATTGAACACGAATTGATTTAAATGTCATTAAACTGATGCGAAATAAAATATTTAAACCAGACACAATTGTTAAGCCTAAAAACCATATATAAAAGAAAGCAAACAGTTTTTCATTTAGAATATTTAAAGGCAGTAAACAAAGTAGATCACGACTTTCAACTGTACCAGATGCACCAAACATATGAATATCACATTTTACAATTTTTGGAAATAATTTCGAAGAATAATAATTCCATTGATTCCAATCATATAATGGTATTGTACTTACAACAGATGCATAATTTGACCAAAAATCCATAAAAAATATATTCATCAAAATAACATTTAATATCTAGAAATTAAAGGTGTAAAAATTAAGAAAATTTAAAGTATTTATAATTAAAAATATAACTTACGCATACTACAAAGTTTAAAAGTTCACAAAAGCTATACTTTAATGCGTAACAAAAATGAACATCATTTATGCCACTCGAAAAATATTTGCTCAAATTCATTATTTTATTTTGTTGTTCACTTTCTTTATTATCATCATCAAATAATAAACTGTCTAAAATATTATAGGTAATTATTTTATTTTGTTAATATAAAAAAAAATTTTTTTAAAGCCAAATTTTTGATATACAATATCATTTACATACATACCTAATTTTTCACATAATTGTTGTAACCGATTTTTTTCCCAAATTTTCCAAATAAATCCAGGTAAAGAAAAAGCTGTAGCTTGTATTAGTAACATTAAAATAACCCATTGATAATATCGTAAATAAACACGATCTTCATTGTCATTTGAGCCACCACGATGTGGTAAAGATCGCAAATTACTAAGTCTATGAATTTCGCTTTGTATACCAAGACCTACTAAATGATCTTCTTTTCTGAATGCTTTTTTTTCATGTTCATAATTATAAATATATGTTCCATGAGTCCAACAATATTGTGTACCCCATACTTTATCTTTTTCATCACCACTTATTTTACATTGAATTGGTTCACCAACTAAAAAAGCAATAATGATACATTCTTCAAATGATTTATATACAATTTATATAGATTCTTACAAAATTGATTTAGAGATAACAAAACTGATGCTACCAACAGTAAGCTAAATGTAATCTGAAATTATTTTGCAAATTGTAAAAAATTAGAACCAAATATGAACCATTGGGAATCAAATGGAAAATTTAAAAAATTTAATAATAAATAAAATTACTTTTGAGTGCAGCGTGAAAACAAAATCTTGTGTTGCAACTTTTTTGGGCTTCAAATATTTTGTCAATGTATTCACTTTATCAAACATTATTATTTATTTCTAAACTATTTTTTAATTAAATTATAAATTTTAGACAAAATTTAAACAACTGTACGTCAAATTAATCAAATTTCGAATAAAATTTCACCCCTAATTTCACGTGTTGAATTCTAACGGTATGTCGGCATTTTGAGAAAATTTAATTCAACTCGTTTCACATTCACCACGGCATATTAAAAAAAACCGTTCAATGTGTCATACAAAATTTAAAAAATAACCGATTTGATAATAAAAGTACTGCCAGATTTCAAAGAAACAATATATGGAATAGATTTGCAGATGTTCAATACAATATATATATAGATTATTTGGGTAGTTTGGAAAATTTTAGTTCTTTTACAAAGTGAAATGTACAGGGCTCTGATTTTGTAGTTTTGTGCAAAAAACATTTTTTTTATAAAATTTTCAAATATTGAAATAACTTTGTTTTTAGTGTAGAAGTAGAAGTTTTTGACGTTTTTTAGCTGTATCTTTTAGAGTGTTGACAAAAAAATTTCTTCAAATTCACATAACAAAATTCGTTGTGTTTTCTAAAATATACCCATATTTTAAATATAGTTTTTATTAAATATAATATTTACTTTTCTATCATTTTTTATCGACATGTTGACATTAAAAAAAAAAAATAAAAAAGTTCACATTTATATAAAAAAAAATTTGCATATGAGAATCGACTGATGGAATATTTATAAAACTTGCATCGCACTCGCCGAAATGCGGAATTGCAGGCATACGGAATTAATGCTTTAATCCTCATTTTTTACATTAAATTTTTTTTAGGAAAACCGTTAGAATACTTCTTATTTCAGAATAAGATTTGTTCTTACTTTTTTTCAATTCTCTCACTTTGAAGTTCTTGTATTATTACTTGAACACACCAATTAATATAAATGTTTACATTTTTTGTTAATTTTTCCGAATTTAAATTAATTCATTAAGATCGAAGATAATTAAAATAAGATTATTATAAAAAGAGAAAAGTTGTTTTAGATTAATTTCTTTCAAACATCAATTATTATTAGCGTGTTACTATTGTATTTGATGTCGCTTACACTGGTTTTGTTTCTGACCTAGTAGATTAAGAGATGAAATTTAACTCTCAAGGAATTTGAGCTCTGGAATATAATTAATTTTCTATAGATCCAATTTATTCAACTTTTATTGTTAAACTTTTAATGTATTTTGAAATGTTAAAATCCTACAAAAAATCACATAATTTAAAAAATAAATAATAATTTAAAATTTGTATTTGTATAAATAAATATTCAGTTTCGTTCGAAGTTAAATTGTATATGATAACGAAATTAGATTACTCAACCCTATATTTGACAGCTGAAAATTGTTTTTGAGATGACGTGTCGACTGTCGTGTACTGTCAAAAATAAGCTTCTCTAACCTTCATTGTCGTCACCACGTAGAATATATCTTTTTCAAAAATTATATTTTAAATTTCAATATTCATTTTAAATAATAACATTTATATAATGTTAAAATTAAGTAAGTTTTATAGTATTTCCTCAGTTAATATTTATTTAATCTTAAAAATTTAATAATTAAAAGATCTTGCATAGAGAGTTTAGTACCGGCTAAATTTTTAATATGTGTATAAATGTGCTCGGAAATTTTTAATTTACATGTTTTTTTTTTTACATTGTATTTTTAGTATTTACTGTTCTGCTTTTAACATATTCTGTGAGTTGTGCTCCATCAAGAACTGTAGCTGATCATTTATCTTCAGTTCATCTTCAACGAATTGAAAAAGTATTCGTTGCTGGAGTTAATTCTAATGATTTGCAAACTATTTATTATGCCGCAATCAACCATGACAAAATAACAAGTGACGAAAAAACAAATCTTTGTAATAGAATTATTCAACTTCATGCGGAATCTAAATTAAATGTAACAAATTTAAAGATTTTATAAGATTTTCATTAAAACTAAAAATTACAAATTTTTATAGGATTTTGAAAAGAATTTCTACTTGGTTGGAACATATAAACATTTAAAATGTACATCACAGTTACCATCAAATATATTAACTGCAGTGTCAGGAGCTTTATCAAAGGAAGTTTCAACTGCTCAAGAAATGTTTTTTAATTTCTTTAGTTCAAAAGTAATGGGTGTAAAAATTGATAAGGCGACATCAGAAAAATTAGCAAAAAATTTGCAAAATATTTTGAAAAAAGATGATTCTTTAAGTAGGCAAGTATTTTTTTTTTTCTATTCAATTAGAGTTACATCATTATTAAAAATTTTTTGTTTTTAGTTTGGGTTATGCTTTCTATCTTGGTTCTGAACTTGGTACAGCTGCATCATTTGTAGCAGATCGTGTTGAAGATGCTATTGTACAAGCAGATGAAGTTGATGGTAAAATGTTACAATTTGAAAGTGGTTTAAGTATAACTGCTTTGATTATAAATGGAGTTTTCAAAATTACTAAAGCATTTGCAAAACCATCACCTATAACTGAAGATCAATCTGTTAAATTTGCAACATATTTCTTAAGTAGACGTTCAGTACAATCAGCTAAAGGTGCTCATGTTCTTTTAGAAGCATTAAAATCAATAAGTGAAAATAAAAACATTGCACCAATATGTATTCAATTAATTGGAAATGGTCAATTAGAATCTTCATCACCAATTTTGAATATTAAAGTTGTTGATTTATTGGGTCGCCCATTACCTACACCAATTTCATCTATTTCAGGAAAAATTGTTGTAAAAAAAGGCAATACCGTTTTAGCTGAAAAAGTTCAATTCGTATCAAAGAGTTCTGATAAAACTGTTTTTAGTGCAGATTTAGCTTCCTATAAACCAGCACGTGGAATATATACAATTGATATTGTTGCTGACAAATATTCACAAAGTTTAAATTTCAAAGTGTTAGGTAGAGTAAAAGTTCATTCATTGGAAATTGGTGTAGGTGATTCAGATGCTTCATCATCTTTAAAGAAATTAGCTGTTGTTTATCCATCCAAATTGGTACAAGTTTTAAATGCTGATCTTACACAAAAATTAGTTTTAAAAGTAGCACTTGTCGATGAAGGTACAACTAAAACAATAACTGTACATCAAGCTTTTGTACGTTTATCAAATGTTGAAACTGAAGATGAAATAATTTTTGTTGCTGAGCAAGATACAACAAAAGCATATAAATTTGATATGGATGTTGGAGCTCGTGGTGGTGATTTTGGTTATAAATCTGGCTTATATAAAATTGAAGTAATAATTGGTGATGCATCATTATCAAATTCATTCCAGTGGCATGTAGCCGATGTACAATTGAAATTCTCACAAGATTACAGAACTGGTATGTTAAATATATTTTATAATTAAGTACATATGTATTATATATGTATAAGAAAACAAGAAAATATTTTTACTTTTAAATTTTATTTTTTTTTATTTTTTAGATCAAGCCCATAAACCACGTACACCATTACCAGAAATTACTCACAAATTTAGAGAACCAGAAAAACGTCCATCACGCTTCTTATCAGATATATTCACTGGCCTATGTTTAACACCATTAGTGTTATTATTTATAATTTGGGCTAAATTAGGTATTAATATATCAAATTTTTCATTCAGTTTATCAACAATTGGTTTTCATCTTGGATTTGGATCTATTTTAAGTCTATTTGGTATCTTTTGGTTGCAATTAAATATGTTTGAAACAATTAGATATTTAATACCTATTGCTATATTTACATTCCTATGTGGAAATCGATTGTTAAGATCTATTGCTGCTGGTCAAAAATAATTTCTAAGTTTTAGGTTTTAATTACAAAAAAAAAAAAATTCTACTATTATCGTGCAAATTAATTACTAAAACAAAAACAAAAAAAAAAAAAAAAAGAACTGCTACATATAAAATTATATAAACTAGATGTATTTATTTCTCTTTGATTTTCTTTTAGTTAGCATACAATTCAAAATTTAATATTTTTTTTTTTATATTTTCATATTATGTATAATAAAATTTGTGATTGAGATTGCACGTTCATACACAAAGAACAACATATTTTTAAGATTGTAATGAATAGGAGAGTTCTATGTGGAATTTTCTGTATTTTGAGAGTTATGAAGAAATAAACTTTTAACATTGATTTAAATAAAATGTTTTTTATTATATTTTAAAAACAACAGAATTATAATTATAATTATTGGTTTATACAAAACACGATCATTTATTTTTCAGACTTTCATTTAATAGAAAACATACAAACATAAAATAATGAAATGCATTTTTGGAATTTACGTAATATTACAGAAATTTTACTTTCTCAATATTACATAATAATTTAAATTAGAATGAAATAATTCAACTATAAAAGTCCCAACTATTTAAATTAGTCTTTGAACATAAATCTAAAATAATAGAAGATCCAACAGTTGCGGTATTAGCTTTCATACAAGTTCCTGTTGCAGAATTATATATTGGTGAATTGCCACCCTCATTTGTATAACGCCATTGTTGATCACCCAGCATTTCATGACATTTTCCAATAACCGGAGCAGATTTTCCAGAATCAGCAGATGCTTCCAAACAATACAATTTATCTAATATTAATTCAGATTTATCAGTTTGATACCACATTTGATTTTTAGCTTTTGTACATGGCTTTAAGTACAATGTACTACCGCGTTTCCAAAAACCATTTTCTTTTTTTTGACTTTTCACTGTTACACACAGCTCTGTATCAGATAAACGAATCATAAAATCTAATTTAATATAATTTCGTTTCCTTGTATGCCAAGGATGATATGCTATTTTTTGATTAGTTGATTCTATTATTTTTCGTTTCTGTCCTGGTATATCTAATTCTGGATATATATTATCTATATACCATTTAAATGATTTACAATTTAATTTTTTTCTTAATTCTAAACGATCATCAATATTTCCAAATTCAAATGTTTTTTGTCCCCATTTTTTTTGACCATCTAAATAATATTCTTTATATTCATCCATCCAAACATAAGCTAGTCGTAAAGAATTATGCATCATGGTATTTGAACCATCTACAGAACCGTATGGTCTTCTTTTTCGAAAAATGTGACCGACACGAGAACATGGATATATTTTAATTGAACCTCCACATTGCCATACTCTAAATGATATTTCTAAATTTTCACCACCCCAAATATCCATTCCCATATCATATTCACCAATATATTTAAAATATAAACGATTTACAGCAAACAATCCACCAGCCATTGTTGGTGATTTGAATGGTCCAGCAAAGGATTCATTATTTACCTAATCAAAAAATAAAAAAAAAAAAATTTTCATTTGATTTCAAAAATTTTTAATCAATTTTAATACTTGCCAATATTCCTAAGGGTAAATTTTCCCATTTAAAATGTAATCCCCAATTAAAACCACCTCTTACTAAGGGACTTGGAGAATAAGCAAATGTATCTGGATTAATAATATCGATTACAGGAACAGCTAAAGTAGAATTTTCTTTTAGGACAGCATTTACTAATGGTAGTAACCAATCATGATTTACTTCAATGTGACTATCTAAAAATATTAAAACTTCACCATTGGCTGCTCTTGAACCAATCACACGAGATCTAATTAACCCTTCTCTTTTTTCATTTCGAATAAGATGAATCTTATTCTTTTTATCAATTTCTTTTATTTTATCTTCCAAATCTTTTTTTAAATCAGGTAAATCACTTAAATCATCAACTAAAATAATTTCTTTTAATAAATTTCTTGGAGATCTTTCTAATACAGAATTTATTGAACGTAATAGTGTCATTAAATGTTCATTATAAAAACACATAATTATGGAAGCAGTTGGTAAATTACCCGAGTATATTTGATTCAAACATACAATATTTCTAGTATCTGGAATGTTTCGCATGGCTCCAATATGATTACTAACTAGAGCATTAAATGCATGTTGTTTATAACCAATATCTCGTATATGTTTATCTTGAATTGTACGTACTATACCCAATTCACCAGCACCATAATCACTATCAAAACGAAATATTGGTTCTAGATTATGAGAATCAATTGCAGTTTCATTAAATTGGAATGTTGGAGCATTCTTTTGAAATAATTTTAACAGTGTTAATGATGATGATGATGATGATGGCGAATAAAATTTTTGATGTTGAGCTAAATTTGATAAAGGTGTTCTTTTAGTAACTACATTTAAATATAAGCTTATGGTTACAATCCATGTTATTGAAGCAACAATTATTCCAAAACAAAATGGTTTATTGAAACACTTTATGAATGTCATAATAAATTTTATCATTACGTCATTTTCTTGAATATAAAACTGTTCTTTTTCATATAAATTTGAGATAGGATTAAAACTAGTTTTAAATAAATTACATAAATTTTAATTAGAAAAAAAGTTTCTTTGCACAGTTTGTTTGTATATACAACAAAAATTTTCTTCTCAATTAATGCCTACACAACTGTCAAAACTGTCATTGGTAAAAATGGGCTTAATTCACATTCAAAACAAAATCTGCATGTAAACAACAAATTTTTTTTTTGACATTATGACGTCATACATATTTTTGATAAAATGTTTAATAAATGCAATTTTTAAATTGTACTGTACTTCATACTTGATCTGGACCAGACCATCTATTTTATATTTAATACTTGATTTCCTGGCTCGTATAAAAAGATCAAATTCTAAATTATTTGGAAATTTAGCTATAAAACTTAAGGTATTGTTAGGTTATGTATTTACTAAAATTTAAAAAACAAAGTCAGGACAAATCCGTTATCTATTTTTCATTCAATTTTTTACAATGAATCGGTGTTTCTTTATGTTCTTGAGTCTTGACAGTTAACTCTAATGGTAGAATTTATTTTTCGTGCTTCAAGTATGGTACTACAGTTTTTAGTACGTTTTAAATCTTTTCTTGAGGTTTTCAATTGAAAGTAAACGAATTTACTGCCTAATTTTTATAATTATCAAGACTTATGAGATAAACCCTCAAGCTTCCTTAACTCAAAGGTTCGAAATAAAATACATGTCACATACAATGTCATGTCAAATTTCAATAATTTGACTACATGATTTTGATACACAAGCTTCCCTTAAAATCCATAAGACTAAGCTGAAATGTTTGAATGCAAAAAAAAATAAATAAATAACACGAGTTTTTTTTTTTCATAGAAAATGAATTTTATTTTATTATTTTTGAAATAATTTTTCCACTGATGTTTGTTTTTGTTTTTCTAGATAACTTATTACGTATAATAAAACTTATATAGGATTAGGGATTTTTTTATTTTTGTTTAAATCATTTAATTTGCTTTTCTTTTTGAAATTAATTTAATAAGGATAATTTATAGTTTCTTGAAGCAAGAGAATCAAACATATTTTACACATATTTAGTTTCTCGATTGCAATGATTTTTGCATTGAAACTTTGATACACAAATAATATTTATTTATGTATCCGAATATATTTATTTAGATGTTTAAATATATATAAAAATACCAAAAATTCAATTAATTCAAAATGATGTAATTTTTATTAATATTCATTAATAGATATTTCCTTAAAAATTAATTGTAGAATCACTGCTGGTTATTTTCAAGCAATAGAGCAATAAAGCAACTTTGATATTTTCCTTCAATTTGTATGAGAAAAAAAAGAGATACGATTAAACAAAGTTGAACATATTCGCTTAATTTCCGAATATTAATGATTCGGCTTTTAATAATCAAACAGCAGTGAAGTGACAGTGATTATAAGTAAAAATTCAATGGAAAATAATGAAAAATAATGTACTTTTAAATCGATTCTATATTTAATCAAAAATTTTCATTAAAACTTAAATCAGAAGAAAATCTTAAATACGTAAATTTAATTTAAAATATTTTAGCTTGGTGGTGTTTTTTTGTTTTTTTATATGTATGTACTATTATTAAAATTAAAATTATTTCACTGAAGTAATTAATTATACGTATTATATGTATTTTATATTATAGTATTGTTAATTAATAAATTTAATTGTATTTTTAAAAAAGACAATGAAATATGTAAGAGTAAAATTTAAATTTGATGTATTTCTATTTAAAAAAGTTTTCAAAGACAATAAAAATCGATTTTAATGTGAGAATAAATATTTTGTTTTAATTATCTTCCCACAATTGTTTAATACAATTTAATTGATTGCTAAATAATGTATATTATTTAAAAATTTTTCCAAATGTATTTAAAAATGTTGCAGATGAAAAATCAATTATTCAAACATAAATTTACAAAAATATTTGAGTGTTTGAATCAAACATATTCAATAAATTACAAATTGTTGGAGTAACTTTCTCAAATCAGAAATAAATCGAATTTAATTTTACTTCTTTATACAATTGTAACCTAATTTTTAGAAGCAAAAAAAAAAATATATTTTTTTTTTTTTTTAACTTTTATAATAACGATCTTTTGTACTTGATTTTATTTTATTTTTTGTTTATTTTTATAATCATTATAAAAATTATGTAATGTAAAATGAAAGTGGATAAAATTATTTTGAATAAAGAATTTAAATTTTAAGAAGTTATTTATAAAAAATAAATTTTGAAGAAAATTTCAGTTTTTTGGCTTTTTAAAAACACCATTTTTTTTATTATATTAATTTTTTTCTTTCATTGTTCATGTAAGAAAATTTTACAATTTTTTATTTTTAATTTTTGAAATTTAATCAGAAACACCATATATTTCTTGTTTTAATTTTTGATAAATTTGATATTATGAAAGCATAAGCATACATGCATTATTTATTATTGCACTTTAATTATCTTCAAAAGAAAATTTCCACTTTTTGGTTTTTGAAAGTTTACCAAAAAATTGGTAAATAATTATTTAAGAGCAATGATCCGAGAAATATTTAGCTTAATTTATTTATAATTGTTTTTTTTTTTACTTTGTAGTCCTAATCACATTAGGGTTCATCTTAATTGAAAGAATTAAATAATGAATTTTGTTTTTGAAGAAAATTTTATACAATCAAAAAATATGAAATACTTGACAAAGTTTTAAGACTTGGTTATTGTTTTTTTTTTGTGTTTAAAATAAAGTTTAAATGAATGAAAAATGGAAGAATTATATAGTGTTTTGTTGATTTTTTTTTATTTTAATTTTTTTTTATATTTTTCTAATGATTCTTTTACCAAGCTTATAAACTAAAACTATAATTAAAAGAGGTTAACCATATTATAAGTATGTATGTATTTCTATTATAAAATGAATATTAAATTTGACTAAATTAGTTAATTATTTCTGACTGATTATTTACTTGTTCTTTGAAAGTTGAATAGAAATTTTTTTTTGTTTCTATTTTAAAAATGGTTTTTAAATTAAATGCCCATAATTATTTGAAAAAGAAAAAATATATATTATATTATATATATATATAATAAAAAGATATATTTTTAATTTTTATTAAAAAGATAATGAAGATGATTAAATTTATATGGTATTTATTTAATTTTTTGTTTTTTTTTTTTTGTTCATATTATAAAAAACAAAAAAATTATGTTTAAATTGACAGTTATTTGCAAATGTTTGAATTACTATTGAAATTATTATGAGTGAGTGTTTATCAATTACACGTTTTTTTTTTTAAAAACATTTTAGTAAATTCATTTTTTTTTTGTATATGTGTGTATGTTTAAATCTATGTAAATATTATCTTTTAGATTATGGTGTCAAATTTTACTTGAAACATTTTAATTATTAATTTCTATATTTACTTTAAATTTTAAAATTTATATTTTTTTAATTTTAATTTTTTTTTTCTTTGCATTACAAATAGATATATTTAATTAGTTCACATGTATCAATTTTATTTTGTAATTATCATATATGTGTATATATATATATTTCCTTGTTATAAATTATTTCTAGAATTTATTTATTTTTATGTTCGTCCTTGTTTGTTGAGCAGAATCCAATAAATTTTTCGAAATCCAATATTTTCAAAGGAAATCATGTCAATTTTTTGTGAATACTAAAATAAAAAAAAATATACATCAGTATATAAATTTTGAATTACGTATTTGATTTTTTTTTTTTTTTTTAGTCTACCCACCCATGATGTTGATTTGTAATTTTTCCATCATTTTTTTTTTTTGTTTTGTTTTATAATTAAAATTTATATTAAAGAGAAGTTCATAAAATTAAATCCATTGGTTTGTTTTTCATATAAAAAAATACGACATTAATTATATTATAATATAGTCAAATTTTGAAAGTGTTTTATTTATGTTTTTTTTTTGTGTTTGTTTTCATTCTTATAATAATTAAAAGTTGACAAAGAAGAAAAATTTTATCCAAGCTTTTATTTTTGAATTTATTTTCTGGAATCCAGGACGCTGTTGGAAAAAAAAATTTAAGTAAATTAAAAAATAGTATATACATATATATGTATACGTATAAAAAAGGATAATACATTAAAAGTTATGTGAAAAAAATTTTGTAGTAAAAGTAAAAATTATGAATTTTATTTTGGTATTTTATACATAATAATTTTTACAATTAACATAAATAATTTAGCTTTTATATTGTTTATTATTGGTTTTTAATATTAGTAAATGTTTATTACAATAAAGTAGTTTCGCGATTTAGTTTTTTAGTTTCTTCTAAGTTTAAACAAAAAAAAAAATACATTACTGTTGTTAACATAAAAATTATATTCCCTTTATATTTTTCGATATCACTGTATTAAAATTAAAGTATGTACTATTATTTTTATAATTATCATTAATATTTTATTATTATTTAATTAAATGGGGCTCATAATAATTTAAAAAATTATTATCTGCCCCATTTGCAACATTAATATTATTTATTTGAATAATATCCTGTTTAACACACCAAGGAGATAGTAATGTAATTGAGTATCTCCTAACGATAAAAAAACAGAATTTTGCTTTAGCACGATTTAAAATGCGACCAAAGGTATATAAATTTATTTGCTTTGGAGATACCTGTTCGTGCAATTTAATTATTTTTTTTATACATATTAAATCCATTATAATATATTAATCACTTAAAAATTATTTAGCACAAAATATTAATATTTTTTTTTACATTATAACTATTAACAACTTTTTAACCAAAGAATAAAAAAAAAAAAAAGTAATGAAATATGTATTATTTAATATATTTATATATATTTTTTTTTTTTGCATATAACTAAATGATATATTATATAAATGAATTTTAAAATAAATTATTTTTTTTAAAGAAGCAATAGCATAAAATTCCCAAAAACAACAAAAACATGAAACAAAAATGTTAGCAGAATGAAACACACATTGTAGAAAGACAAGAGATTTTTTGTTATTTTAAAATTCAAACAACAAAATCACTAGTCTTCCATACAAAGTATGTCAAGATATTTAGTTAGATTATAAGTAGTAAAGGAGTTTGAATATATGTACATATATGTATGTATTTTTTTTTTTTTCAATTCACCACAATTAAAAATAATTAATGAACATGTATTTATTAGTTATCTTATATAATTAGAACATGAATATTAATGAATTTATTGTTATTTAAGCTGAAGATAAATATTATTATTAATTTATTTGTTTTAAAATTTTATTTCTTGTTAGTAAATTAATATTAAGAAAATATTTAAATAATCAAATAATTTTGGAAAAAATAATAGGAAAAAAATAAATTATTTTGATTATAATTTTACTTTTTTCTTAAAAATTAATTAAATTTCTGATTTATATTATTTAAATCTACATTTTTATGTTATAATGAAAACTAAAAGAATTTATTTAAAATTACCTCTGCTGTAATAAGTATTGAGCCATTTGAATTTGTTTTGGTGTACCAGAAATTGTGATAATGCGATCATTTGAACCTGGTAATGGTTCATCTATTGTAATGTAAGCATTTGACTCATTCCTTATACGTCTTATTCTTTGTCCATTTTTGCCAATGATAGCACCGGCAAGCTACAAAACATACAAACAAAATGGTAAATTTAAATTTTTTTTATTTATTTATTTATATTTGACTTACATCTTTTGGAATTGTGACTTGTGTGCTATTTTTAGCATCACCACTTGCTCCACCATTATTTCCACCATTCATATTTCCACCACTATTACCAAAACCACCACCACCACCACCACTATTAGCACCACCCATGCCTCCTAAATTACTGTTTCCATTTCCCATACCCATATTACCGCCACCTCCGAATCCACCACCTTGTCCACCACCAAATCCAGATCCACCCCCAAATCCACTTCCACCACCACCTCCACCTGATCCAAAGTTTGGACCATTACCACCACCAAAACCACCGCTACCAAAATTACCACCTCCCGAACCAAAATTTGGTCCATTACCACCACTTGGCCCAAATCCACCAAAACCACCTCCATTATTACCGCCACCACTACCAAAACCACCAAAACCTCCACCACCACCGATTGGACCATCATTAGCCCATGGATTAATAAAATCACGATTAATAAAATCACGATTCATTCCACGAGAACGACTACGACTACGATCACGTCTACGATCACCACTGTAACGATCACGTCCACGTTCATAACGATCTCCACGATCACGGAATCCACCACTGCTACCACCACTACCGCCCCCACCACCACCACCGCCATTTTGATTTACAGCTCCATAGCCACCATAATCAACAGCATACATATCATCATAATTAATTGGATCATAACTGTTTACTGGGCCACGAATTGGGGTCTAAAAAAACGAACAAGTAAAAAAAAAAAAATTGTTTCAATTCTAAAATTTAAAAAAAAAAAAACATTTTTTAAATTAAAACTTACATCTTTTGTTAATAGTAAAACTTCTTTAACAGCATCAACAGCTTGTTCTTGCTTACCAATAACTTGAACCACACGATCAGAACTTTGTGGTGCAGTACTTGGGAATACTTTTAGGACACGACATCCTACTTTCTATAATAATAAAAAAAAATAAAAAGTTAAATAAAAATCAATGTGTTTCATAGATTGTGTCTGTCTAAAACGTATAAATTAAATTTGTAAAAAGGAAACGAAACAAAGAAACAAAAATTGTAGACATTTTTAAGAACAAATTTAAGAAATTCTATTTTAAATAATTCATCTTCACATTTCAATAATTATTCTATATAATATAAATCATACATAACCTATAACTAAACACACACATATGTATGTAATATTTTCCAGCTTTAGATTTACTAAAATATGTGATTGGGACTTTAAATCTATATGAAACGAAAATAAAATTAACACATTTTAAAACAATAGACTAACTTCCTCTATTCCTGCTTTACGATGAATATTTGAGAAAATCAAAAGGGAAAGAGGATATCCTGTTAAACCCATACTTCCTTCTTCTCATACAACAATTTTTAGATTTATTATTGTTTTTTTTTTCTCTTTTGTACCTGTTGAATATAGTAGTAGGCAATATATTATCAATATTCGAAAAAAAAAGGATATGATAGGAAACTGTTAAGAGTAATAAATACGATGTTGAATATTGCGTATACGAATGAATACGTACGTGATACGTATATATAGATATGTGTATGATCCACTCATTGCTGAGTTGAAATTTGTAAATATAAAAAAAAAATATGTAATAACAAAAAGAAAATTTTGCATAATATATAGACAGATATATTTGTTTGAGAAGAGCAAAATAAATAAGAGGGAGTAGGTTTAAGGTAATTTTGTGGATGCGCATCTTCACATATATGTGTAATATACATACAGAACAGGATGTATAAAAAGGAGTTAAGACTAATAAATTGACTAACATAAGTCATAATGCCCACACAGAAGTTGTATCCGACATCAATTTTATTGAAAATTTTCTACTACTAATGTCATTGTACTGTTTTGTAGCAAATTAATTATTTAAAATTTCATTTCGTTTTAAACTTACAAAAACTAATTTCTTGTTCTATAGTGAAAGTAGTTGTACTTGTACTTATGATTTAAATAAATAACCATGCTTTCGGTAATACTGAATTGACGATTAATCAATTAATTTTTGATTCAACCAATCCAGCTGTCAAGTATATGCTTACTTTTGACGTTGTCGCCGATATTACCGAACATAAATTTTTGATTTGTGAATTGAGATTTATTGCGTGTATTTTGGGTTTGTTCATTCAATAGCATACGAGAAATATTCTAATTTTGACAGTTAAGATATCAGCTGTTATGGAAAAAAAAATTTTAAATAATGAACGGAAGGGGGGGTATTCAGAAAGATAAATTTTGATCTTAATATGAACATATTATAATAGATTCTCAAATCACCCTGGTATTATTTCTAGATTCATACGTATGTGAACGTATTACAATAGAGTTGGCGAATTTCAAACAAATAAAACAGTAAATTGAATTCCATTCGCATGAATTATAATTTAAACCAATTAAATTCTGGTAATGAATTGAATTGAACAGTTTATTAAGGTCAAGAAAAAGATTATGGTATTAAGGTAAATCCCTATTTACGGTAGTTAACAAAGTTAGTTTAAATTAGTTTTATTAATATATTTTCAATCTAGTTGTAGTAAAAAATAATTTACTAATACAATAAGAAATAATTATAATACATATTTCTTTATGAATCAATCAATCATGATATATATCTGACATATGTAATTGTTCTTGAAATCATTTCAAAATGTCAATAAACTTTTCTTTTTTTTTGACACTCTGTATTGAATGATCTATTTTCACCGTTTTTCTATGCTTTTTTTATGATTTTTTTTTGTTTACAATTTAATACAGTTATTTTCATTGTACATGTACCAAAAAGAAAATGTTTAAAAAAAAAGAAAATGTTTAAAAAAAAAAAAAATTAGAAAAATATAATTATAGGGATTTAACTGTAAAAATGACTAAAAGTTCTTGTATATTATGTATAATATGGAACAGACAAAGCAACATTTTTACAAAAAATGAAAATTCTCGATATAAGTGATATCTACTTAAAATACAGCGTAAAGTGATGTATATAAAGAAATCCAAGTAAATTTTATGATAATAGGGAGTTTGGGTAAATTTAGTAGAAGTTAAATGATTGTAATGCGTTACAAAAGATATATAACTGTCAAAATTTACATATGATATTTCGAATATTCATTAAGGTATTTCGAACTCCGAATCTACTAATTGAGATGGTTAGATGATATAACCATTACATCATATCGATTGGCCATGTCTATGTTTGACAATACTACGTTTATAAATTACAAAAACTGATTAAACATAAATAAAGCATTTTAAAATTTGAATTTATCTATCAGAGTTGGGACTATATATTTTTAATGCATTACAATTCCATTATCATTATTTTTACATGAATTAAAATAATGCATTAATTTCTTTAATAATGCATTAAAATAATTATTTTTAATTATATTTTTAAAATAATTGATTCGATATTTTCATGCATTATATTAAAAAAAAATGGATTACATATAAATAATGCATTACATATACTAACAAAAATAATTAAATTAATTTAATTACTTTTGAATTACTTTCGAACATAAAATTTTTAAAATTATTTTATTTAAGTATAATATCTGACCTGTATTTTCGTTATATATTTTTGAATTAAAAAAGTAATTCATTGAGTTATTTGCAGTGTATGCAAATAACTATTATTAATCAATTTTTTAATTAAAAAAATCATTCATAAGGAGTTATATCGAATAAAGTATACGTATGTGATTGGTAAGAGGTCTTTTATCGATCTCACAAAAGATTGATAAATTTCCAATTTATATAATTAGCTTCAGAATTAGAAAATGATTTTTATTTTAATCGAAAAAAAATAAAAATAGCTCGTAAGAATTATTTTTAATCGAAAAAAAAATAAAAATTACTTTGTAACTATTATCGGTAATAGAAAAATAAAAATTATATCATAACTATTAAAAATAAGAGAAAAAGATAAAAATTACAAATAATCGATATGAAAAAAAGTTAAAGAATAGCTCTTTCAATGTGATTTTTTTAATAAACCTTACAACAGTTACAGTCTATGGTTATTTGAATTATTTTTGAATTAAAAAAAATAATTCATTGTATTATTTATTGTAATGCATTATACATATGTAATGCATTATAAAAAATAATTCAAAATAATTATTTGAATGCATTATTAAAGAAATTAATTAATAATTACGAAAAATAATGCATTATAATTATAATTCAATATTGCGATTCATGTAATATACACCCATTATTATTATTTCTAAATTTTATACAAACTTTTGCTTTTTTAAGACGTCAAAAATTTTTATTATATTAACTTCAATTTAAATACTTTTTTAATATTTCATTTTTTAACTTTATTTTCTTTTATTGTAAAAAAAAAAAAAATGGTAAAATTTAAATATTTTAGGCGTTGGTTTTAAATAAAAATAAGGATTAAAAACAATAAACAAGATATTTGAAAATAATTTTCAAATTATTAGAAAAGCACAAATTATATTTTACTGAATGCATTTAATACGATATGTAGATGCATCAAAATTTAATGTATATCATTTTTTTTTTTTACTTTGTCTGATGTGACAAAATTTTTATTTTAATATCTTATTGTACCATTTTAATTGAAATTGTATTGTTAGTCATTGTCGTTCATTTGATTATTATATAAATTTCCTATTTTATATTAAAAATTGAATCAATCAAATAAATATTATTAATTAAAT
Source organism: Argyra leucocephala (assembly GCA_963942445.1). Taxonomy (NCBI): domain Eukaryota; kingdom Metazoa; phylum Arthropoda; class Insecta; order Diptera; family Dolichopodidae; genus Argyra; species Argyra leucocephala. The sequence continues at coordinate 180,215,336 of OZ012678.1, forward strand.
TTGACGTTAAAATTTAAAAAATTACATATACACTCCAAATCCATAGATTTAAAGGCAAACAAATTCAGAAAAATACATTATAATTCTGTCACTGAGTGTCATTATAGTGATATAGAACTAGAACTCAAATCTCGATATGTATTAAAAAGTTACGTATGTATTTTAATATTACTGTCAGATTTTTTGCTTAGGACAAACAAATTTGACATCTATTATAGACGAAAGCTTGCATCATTTACTAAACAATGAGATAATCATCCAGTGGGTTAGTAATCATCACCGTTAGTAAGGGTTAAAATGAAATAGCTAACACACTGTTTATATAATTTGATTTTTAAGCTTATTTTACTCAATTTATTACCTCGCATTAGATTCATGTAAAATTCAAGACATAAATTCAAATTTATTTATTTCTCAAACGCAACGAACGTAAATTATATCTTCAAATTTCTCTCCTTCTCTTTCGAAAGTTATTAGACCTGTAATTTTAATATGTCAGGATATTTCCAGCAACAATTGTTTATCAAAAGCAAACAATCTTAGTAAAGAGAAGATGAAAAGGGAATACAAAACACTAAAGAAATCTGCAAATAGTAGATGGAATATGCGTATTTGTATACGATAAGTACATTTAGTAAAATTAAAAGGAAAGTATTCTTCAACAATTACACAAATTTTCCTCGAATGTTAAAGAATATATTTTTTCTAAAAACTAATACATTATGTGAAAATAAGTGTTGCGAATACATTGTCAAATGAATTACACCGATGATGAAAGAATGGGTTAGATCGAAAATGTAATATTATAATTTTAATTACAATCTTGTATGTTTTATAAAGAAATATATACAATGTAAATAGTTTCAAAATGTTTCATTAAACTACGAAGTAAGAAACAAAATAGAAACATGTTACTATGTTAGAATTATTTATGTTGTATATAGCACGTTATGGAACATACTTTATTGCAATTAAACCTCTAATACTGCATTTTGGATGTCACGGAATGTGAACTGTTTTTTTTTTGTTTTTACATTTCAGATAATGCGTTAATGTGTTAGCGACGTTTTCGATATATTTCCCAAGTCAAAAGTGTATCAAAGGGTAATCAATCAATACAATTTTAATTGAAATATAATTGGGTATGTATATTGTATTTTTGCACATATTTCTATACATATATTTTTGTTTTTATTTCAACAGCCTTCAAAAAAATGTATTGAAAACGAGAAATGAGTAAAAAATGTTAGAATTCTGAAATTTCAATTTTCCATTAAAATGTTGGTAAGTGCATAACCAAATAACTCAAAACATATTTCCGTTTCGAAACTAAATCAAAATTTCATAACGTTTACAATAATTGTTGGTAATTTAAAAATTCATTGCATTATACTTTACGTTTGACATATTGCTTACCATAACTAGTTATAATACAATCTTTTAATTAATTCAATATTCATAATAAATAGAACTTGCGTACAAAAACAAAATATTAACCAATTTTGTAAGAATGTAGTGTAAGTATGTTACGTAGTTACTACCTAGCAAAAATAAAATAAATTTTTTTTTTTTTTGGAAAATTTAAATACATGTTAAATCAAAAACAGAAAAATTGAATAAATAATTCTTGGAATTTAAGCCCCGGATATTTCCTAACAGAAAAAAAAACTAAAACTAAAAAAAAAAAAAAATTTCAAAATCAAAATTATTTAATAGATACATTATTTTACAATCATATCCTACTTCTGCTTCTTTTTTTTCTCCTTCTCTTATCCTATCTTATCTTGCCCAACAAATATGATCGATATTATAAGAATAAGAAAAAAAAAAATTGAGAAAATCAAAAACATAAAAATAACAAATTTTTTTTTGTTTTTGAATATTGAAATCTTTCAAGATTTTTTTTTTTATCCAAAAAACCGACAAAATAAGAAAAAAAATTTATAAAAAATGAATCTACAGAGGAAGGAAATGAGTATTAAAAATAACAAATAAAAAAAAAAAAAAATTGCATCACTTACTTAAACATTCCCAAAGTACAAATTTCCTTTTATAAAAAAAACAAAAAAAAAAAAAAAACAATACAATTAAATCACATCTTAACCATATATTCAACCATGTACTCCATACATATATTATATAAGTACATTATATTTAAATTATATGTATGGATATATATTGTATTATTTAGTCGCCATGTATATTAATTTACATGTTATATACATTTCTTTTCCTTTATTATTATTATTATTATTTTTTTTTTTTTTTTGTACAAAGCTATAATATACATATTTATTTATGTATATAAACTTGTAATTCAGGATATTTTTCCTTTGAAATACATAATTGTTTTAGATTTATTTTCTGTTGTTATTATTGTTGTTGTTTTCTATTTATATTGTTGATGCTTGTTTTCTCGTTATTCATAGTACACACACATATATTATAATATATAATATCTATATAATATAATTTTGTTGTTTATATTATGTAAATTATACTATATAGGACTAGGAGTTTAAAGCCATATGTCTGCTGTTTTTTAATATTACTTAATTTTTTTTTTTTTGTTTTTTGGTTTTAATTTTTATATCCTACATAATATGTATATTATGTTGAAAATAATATAAATATTAAGCGCACTAGAACAACAACATAACAGCGCCAGTAGTTAGGTGTTGGTAGTGATGTGATGAATGAAATGAATAAATATAAACGAACCAACGAACGAACGAACGAATGAACGAAGAACGTACGTATATGAACATAAAGCAATTAAAAAAAAAAAAATCTTCACAAACAATATTGTGCCATTGATGCCATTGAAATATTTCCACATAAATCAGAAAAGGTTAGTCAAAAGTTTATTAAAATATGATAGGTATATATCTATATGTAACTATAACTTGCTAGCCATATTATTATATATATAAAATGAGCACAATAAAATATTACAATATATATATATATATATATATATATATTGTTTATACATATATATTTGTAGGTATGTATAGCTCTATTTATTTTTATTTATAACTTTTTAGAACGGAAATGAAAAAAAATCTTTTCACTGGTTTTTCCTTTTCGAAAAACAAAAAAAAAGGATATATGTGTGTATGTCAGTAAAATACTTTTCGTGTTTTATTCAAAATTAATTTTTTTTTTTTGGTTTCTAGATAAAAAATTTAATTAAATTTCATAGAATTTCACTAATTTAACAAATATTTTATTTGATTGCATGTAAAAAAAAAAAATTTTTTTTTTCAAATTGTGGTTTCATCTGGCAACCCAAATTAATTTCGTTTTTTATAATAGAATTATATTTTTTTTTCTTTACTTTTTTTTTTTTTTTCAATTAATGACTAATTTATTTAAAAGGTGTTTTAATGGAAATTCCATTAACGTTAAATATTTTAGCAAAAAAAAAAAAAAAAATTATTTAATTTATTTTATTAGCTATTATCCTTTAAAAATTTTTATTAACATGTAATTTAATTTTTTATTAACATTTATTTTAATTTTTTATTCACAAAATATTTTTTAAAAATTAAATTTTATAAAACATATTTTTTTTTATTAATCACAATAATGTAGAATTTTATCAGAAATCGACATAGAAAAAAAAAGGAATTAAATTAAATAATGTAATATCATGAATGAAGGTTAAATGTATACTGAAAATTCAATTCAAATAATATTTTTGATTACAAAGTAACTCTCAGGATATTTTAAGAGAAATAAAGAATAAAAAATGTAAAAAAAAAAAAACAATATATACAAAACAACAAATTATAAACGGAAAAGCTACAAAAAAAAAAAAAAAAAAAAAAAAAAAAAAAAAAAAAAAAAAATATGTCATGAGAAAATACTGTTGTGTATTTGGGTAGTTGTATAGTAAAGTAATATATAATGTTAGTAACTTTTTTATTTTTTTTTTGTTGTAAATTTTTGAGTGAGAGCAGCTGATGATGAAATTAAGGAAAAAAAAAAGAAATAAAAAAGAACATGAATAACTCTTATATACATATTAAAGGTCTTGCCAGATGGTTTTGTAATTTATTAAATACATAATCAATTGAATTTACTTCTTTACTTTTTGATAAATTTAATATAGTTAACATTTTTATATAAATGTAGGTATAACAAATGTTATATCAGAGACTATAATAGAGACGTCGAATTGCGAACAAAATATCATGCATTTTTTTTTTTCTAACTATCAGTTTTTAAATTTAAAAAACTGATACTTGTCCAAGGATTTCTACCAATTTATTAAAAGGTAGTTGTCCATGTTGAAAAATAAGATAATTGTAGCCTGTACAAATTTAAGTAAAATAAAATTGTTATTTTTAGCTTATACCATTTACATTACTTATACCACTTATACTACTTATACATATTATTGGCTATTATTATTCATTATTCTTATAAAATCTTGTGTATATGAATAAATATGTGTGTTTAATTTGAAGGATAGTTCAGATTGCAATGATAATGAATATTAAAAAAAAAAATATATTATATTGATTGAATATAATAAGGTAACCTTTCTTAATTTATTTCTAAAGTTAGAATACGTTTTTAGTGTAGATGAATTAAATTTTCCTTTTTTTTCAAGTTATAAAGGTACATATTTTTCAGAAAAAGAAGAGGTCCGGGCCCCAAATGTCAGGACCGAAAACCTTGAATTTTTTGTTTATTTGTCATCAGTACAAATATATGGTCTTTGATCCAAACTTCCGCACATTCGGACCTATCAAAAAAAATTTTTTTTAAATTATTTATAATAATTATTAATAACCTTTTTCAGAAAAATACAATTTAAACACATGATATAGGGTTTCGGCCCCAATTCCTGGGACCCCGCACCTACTATCTTCATCGCATTTAAGAACCATTGTACTCATGACCAAAAATAAATCAAGGTCTTCAGTCCCGACATTTGGGGTGCCGGACCTCTTGTTTGTATCGTGCTTATGACCCATTGTACAAAAGACCTGTTGAAGAAAAACAAAAAAAAATTTTTTTTCAAGTACTTTGTGAGACGGTACCGGACCTATTTTTGCTGGAGGCTGCTCAATTTCTTGACTTGGCACTTTCAACCAGTCACCTTTAGAAGATGTAGTTCTGATGCCCGTTGATTGATAAAAACTTGCTACATGAATCCTGTATTACTACATATCCAGTCAAATGAAATGCAAACAAATTAAAATGCAGGCAAATCGCAAGAAAACAGGCTAATGATACTAAGGGCAAATGAAGCACAGGTTATGACACGCTCCCAAGTATTTTTGGTCAAAAGTATTTTTTTTTTTAAATTAAAAAATTATAAACTTTTTAATATACGTAAAACCGAATGTTATAAACGTAATGGGAGAATAAATACCTTACAACAAAATTTCTTAACTCTGTACAAAAATTCATTTTATTTGGATTCAAAATCAAAAAACATTCTTAATTCAAATTGATTGTAACTCAACCATACAAAATCAAATTATATACATATATATTATTTATATGTATATATAAATTGCTTTAGTATCAATAATAACGCACCTGCGAAGAAAATAATTATTTTTCGTATTTTGTTTTTAATTCCATTCTTAGCTTGCTTTGAATTTTGAAAATTTTAATTTTATAAGAATCATAATTTTTATCATTTCATTATTTCATTTCGATACTGTTAGCGACATCTGTGCTATTTTTGCTCCAATTCGACGTCTCTATTATAGTCTCTGGTTATATATATAATATATAATTTGTGTGTATATATAATATGTGTTATACATTATATGAGGATGCTTATTTATATTAATAACACAAATATTTTATAGATATTATAGTTAATGTTACAATCTATAATCAAATATTTGATTGACAGTCAAAACTTTTTAAGACCATTTTCTGTCACAACACTAAGTCAAATGCTACGAGTCTATTGTAATTTGTTCAAATCTAAATTGACTGATATTACAATAAATAGCATTAGACCATCTAAATATATTTGTTTAAAGAAACTAATTTAGGATAGATTTTTGGAACCATTGAAATGTACTCCATACAATTTCATTCAACTGAATTTATTTTATTATTTATGATCTACTGAGAGAATGTAACTCAGATTACGGTTAACGATATATTTGATCCAACTACTAAATTTATGGTGAAAGTAAATAATAATTAATTTTTTTTTTGTTGATGGTTGGTTATCCGTCAAAAGAAGATTGCTTAATAATGCTCCTATTACATTAGTTAAACGAATGAATTTAGTAAAACATTTAATTTAATAAAAATAATTTTTTATAACAACTAATAGATAATACTTTATATGTTATTACTTTCAATTTTGATTTTTCCTAGTTCAAAATTTATCTATAGTACTCATTCAATTATGATTTTGGTATTTTTATTAACAGACGTCTGATATGCATGCTTTAAGCAGTATTAAAAACAATATTATTAAGTAGAAATTTCATTAATAAGCTTAAATTATTTAATTAAAATTTCATATTAAGAATATTTCGTTCAGAAACTAAAATTAAGATAGGTTTGAGATTAATTAATAACAATCATAAAATGTGATTACAATAGTCGTCAATCGCCGACAAATATTCAGAAAAATAAATGTAATTAAATGTGAAAAGGAAATTATTCAAACTTTGACACATTTTAAAATTAAAAAAAATATTTAACTATATAAAGTTTTATTTTAGAACCGAGTTAATATACTGCTGAATATTTAAAAACGGTTATGTTTTCTTAGTTACTGAACCCAAATCAAATATTTACCTATATTCACATTTATAAGACAATAATTCGATTACACCATAAAAAAATATTTTTAAATTAAAAAACAAAAACTACAGATTCATAAACTTCAAAGAGATTTCAGTTCTAAAATCAGTTGAGTATTTCTTCGCCTACAAACTTTATAACGTCCTTCTTTCTTTTGTATTAAATAAAATAATAATTCACATCCTACTTCCACATACTTGAATGTCCTAATTTTAGGTTTTGACTTAATTTATTATGGCATATACATAATATAGTATGTATACATTATTAATATATCATTTTATATGTAATTTAAATTACTTTTAAAAACAAAAGCATATTAAGAAAAAGGATATCATACATAATATATATATATATACCTATATTATAAATGTAAAAAGAAAGAGATGTCAATAACATGGAATCATTTTTAAAACAATAAAAACATTTTTTTTTTTTTTTTAATAATTTTAAAAAGAGCGGAACTGCTTTTTTTATTGTTATTTTTTTTTTTTTTTTAAAGAAAATACCGGTCAATTTTTATTTTATGAATATCCTAGTTTGGTTTCTGTTTTTATTTTATTCATTTCAGAAATAATTTTGCGCTTGCGTTTTAAATTATTACTAATTTTATTTTATTCCTTTTAATTTGAAAATGAATGAGAGAATTTTGAGAATTGAGATGAATTTCATAAATATATATGTATATTTTTTTTATCAGAAAAGCAAGAAAGGATACATATTGGCTCCAATATTTTCCATGGATGTTGAGTTTAGAAAAACAGAAAAAAGAAATAAAAACAAGAGTGCAATAACTTTTCTCTCACAAATATTATTTTACGAATCTAATATTTTAGCATTAAATAAACATTTCCATAAATATTCACACACAGTGATGCCAATTTATGACAAAACCAATAATAAAAAGAAAAAATTGTGTTTTGATACATATATTTAGATTAATTTCGAAATAGTCTCATTTATATTTGTACTTTACAGTACAGAAATAAACGAAAATTAAAATGTAACTTTTATTAAAAAGCTTTAAAGGGTAGGTATTAGAGTCTGCCTTTCAACCGAAAGATGCTAGGTTCGATTACCGAATGGAACTACGTTATTTAAGAAGGCTTAGAAAGCTTAGGCTTAAGAGATTTCTAATATAGTTATTATCTGTTTATAAATTATGTACATATTGTATAACTTAGAAATTAAAGAGCATGCCACAACTTTCACTTATATATACCCTATTCATACTAGACACTTTTTTGTCGATTACCTTGTTGTATTCATGGTTATCTAGTTTTATTTGCATGTAAATTACTGTCAAATCATAAACCTTAAAATACTGGGCAGCGAGATAGCCTTGTTTAATTTGCCTTAAAAATTTTCATATAACTTTTTCGATAAAAAAATGTCCATACCATTTTAGCTGCAGTCAACATTTGAAATGTCAGATTTGTCACATTTGTCTGATAATTTTAATAAATTCACGTTATAATATAAATTGTTCTTGACTATGGAAAATTAAAAATATTTCTATTTAATACAACTTACAACACTTGTAAATTATTCATTGGAGTTTGTTTACATAACCCATTTGTGTTTTTTAAATATTTCAATTTTTTGTGGCTGTCAAAAGTGAAAGCTACCCAATTTAGTAGTATGAATGATAGTTTTCTTACCCAGGTAACCTTGTGTGATATGAATAGGTTATTATTTTCATACACTCAGGTAACTCTATGTGTAGCATGAATAAGGTATTTTTTTCACTAATTCCATTTATTAAGTCACTCACTTAATACATTTGGATATCCCAGGCTCAGCCCAGCAACTTTTGTTCTACTAAAGTGAATAAAGACTTGATCTATGTTTATAATTTTTTCGTATGTTTAATTAATGAAATCATTTTTTTAACTAAAAATATAATTTTTGCTCTCGTTTATACTATTATTGAATAAATGAAAACAAAAAAATCCGAATGAAGATCGGCTAGGCTAGTTTTTTCTTGTGTCTTGTTACAGTAATTGTAAAAAATATTTTAAATAACTTTAAGAATTTAACTATTATGGATTAACTTAGTTTTTGAGTGGAAAAAGAAGTTTTTATTTTAATTTTGTTAATAAATTATTTTCTATGTACATACATACGGTGACATCGGTGACAAATGTATCCAAAAAATTTCAATCCACACAATATACATACTAATGTATGTAAAAATTTATTTTTGAATTGTTTGCAACATAATGTACTTTTACAATATGAGACAATATCATTGTACACCATGAGACAATCTAAACAAATTTTTTTTGACATTTAAGTCATACGTCATAGTTGACGAGTCGGCGACAATGTCGATAAATTTACGATGTCACGGACACTTCCATATAAAAATAAGTAGTTGTAAAACAATGTTTGCATATAATTTTATTCACTTTTTACATCATTAACTGAATGAATGTACTGCTGCGTTACAAAATAACAACGTAACTGAACGAAAAAAAGAGCGTTAGAGTAAAAAGTGATTTTAATCCTTTTAAATAAATTTTTGATAAATTTTTTCTTCGTCAGATTTTTAATACATTCAACATAAATGAAAATCGCATGTGGCAACACTATTTGTGGTGTTTAGACTTTTAGGAAATTTGTAATATTTATTATGCATGTTGTATATGTATTCTATATACAATATTTATATAAATGAATATGTATCAGAATAATAAATTTTCAATTAAATTTAATATGTAATGTTATTTTATTATGGAAAATTTAATGTACAAAGAGTGGATATTATTAATTGCTTTCCTTATTATTGTTATGTATTTTTTTTTTATCATGAAAATATTTTGAGCAAACAAAAAGCAAAAAATAAAATAAAAACAAGTATAAATAAATTGAAATAAAAGTTTATAAGAATATTTAAAAAAAAAATGTAAGTACATATATGATATTACGTTAAATGGCGGCTAAATATCACTCATATGATAAACTTTGTGGTTTAATAGCGAAAGTAATTGGTATTTTTATTTTTTTATTAGTAATATTTATTGGTAATTGGTCTTATATTATAAATTTTAAACTGATAATAGAACTTAAAATTTAATAAAATAATGGAATTAGGTACGTTGTTTATTTATTTAATAAGGACTAATTGCTGACAGTAGTAGTATATTTTATATAATTGCAAAAAAAAAAAAGAAGTTAATGTAAGTACATAGTGCTTGATTGGTTTGACGTCAAATGTGAAGAGATACAGATATCAAATCATGTAAAAAATGTCAGAGCATGCATACATATATCAAAACTAAGCTAGCGAAAAAATACAGGCAGTTATCGTAAATTTATTATGAATTATCCCTATTATCGTCACAAATCATTCAACTTTTAAAAACAAATTTTCTAAGTAAAACTAAACTTTATGTGTCCCCAATTAATAATGAAAAGTCAATTACGAAAGATTATCAATATTTTGATGATTTTTAACTTTATGAATGGTTTTTTTGATCATATAAAAAACGGTTTCAAATAAAATGAAATAAAATAAAATAATGTAAATTAAATATCATTATTTCAACCTTTTGGTAAATAATTTTTTTTTATTTTTCTTTAAAACAAAAAAAAAAAAACATTTTAAAATATATATTTTACTAGCCCGATACCTTGAATCAACATTTTTTTTACTGTAAAACAATTAAAAGGACTTGTTTTTTTTTTTTTTTTGTACTTTACATACATACAAATAACAAAAGCCAAAAAAGAAAACCCGTATATACTTGTATATGAATTTGTAAAGTTTCTATATATACCTAGTGTACAATCTAAAGGAAGAAATATATCATCATCGAAAGGAAATACAATATGTATGTACAAAGAACCAGAAAAAGGTTAACAACTGAACCCGTAAAAAAACTTATTGAACAAAAACATATGCTTGACTTTTGTTCTTATATTTAAAATATATAAATATGTATTCTTCTATATACAATTTAAAATACATAATAGTAATAATAACAATAATAATAAAAGAAACATGATTTTTGTCAATCTTCTTTCAATTACGACAACCTAAAAATAACTTCCTTCAAAAACAAAAATAAAAAATTTTTTTTTGTCACACATATACAAAAATGTGAAAAAGATGCAGCAGCAGCAGCAACAGCAGTAACGAACATAAAAAATCACTTATTTTTTTGAATATGTAGTTTTTTTTTTTTTTTTTTTTTATAAAATATAAGTAGAGACCAGACGGTATTTTTTTTTTGCCTTTTTGAATTTTTCTCCAATTTTAAAATTATTATACAAAATTTAATTAAAGGTAATTTTTTTTTGAATATTTATCTAGGTGTAATGAGTGTGTATATGTGCAAAAAATATTTTATTTTTGTATTCATAACTATATTATACATTATAGTTAGTTTAGTTATGCAAAATACACATAAATAATTCCTGTCAACACAGTTTTTTGTAATTTTGCAAAATAAGAGAGGTGTTAAAAAAAAAAAAAAAAAAAAAAAAACGATTCAATCCATAAGATTCATTCAATCAAATTTCAAATTAAAATTTTCTGAGATTTGCTCTCATTTTTATGTATATATATATATAATATAATTTAAAATTTTTATATGTATGCATCTCGTCCTTTCAAAAGTGATAATAGAGGATTACCAAAAATTACTTGAAATTTAAATAGTGATATATGTATGTATATACATTTAATTAAGTTTTAACAAATTTTAGAAAAAAAAAAAACAATTAATTTTTTTTAATTTTTTTTTTAGACATATATATACACACTTATGTATGAATACATTTTATTTTTGTGGTGTTAATTAAAATTAATTGAATTTGGAATTTTGATTTAATTAAAAAGAATTATAAATAGCTATCGAACATAGTTTTTTTTTTGTTTTATAAATCAAAATTTGATTTTAATATGTAGGTATGTATTAAATAAACTTTTTATCTATATAATAATTATTGTTAATTATATTATTTGTATTAAATTTTTTTCTATGGGATGAAACACACCAACTGCTTTTACACAGAGATTTGAATACACAATTAAATACAATATTTAGGATTTGTGTGGTATATCTACTTTTTTCAACTTCAATTTATAATCGTGGGTCAAATTGATCTGATTCACTCTTATATTGATAAAATTCATGTAAAAAAAAATTGTCTGTAACACACAATTCATATAAAACAAAAAAGTCTAGTTCAATTAGACTACCTGAAGAATCAATCTTAATTCAGTGGATTTTATTACTATAAATATCGTTTTAATAGGATTATATAATTGAAAATTATTGTCTTAATCTCAAGCAAATGTTACGAAATTATTTTCTCTAAATTAATGTATACAAACATTTTTTTAAACTTTCATTGAAATGCTTCTTGTACTGATTCAATTTTAACTTAGGTTATAAACGATGTCACAAAAATAACGATTACGACTGGAGGGTTAATAATATAATATTCAGTGATTATTATAAACAGTGATTATAAATTATTATCACAAATACTAATGAATGAAGCGAATTGCTTCCGAAATATCGAATTAGGGTTTATTAGGGTTAATTAGGGTTTATTACAATAATAATAATATATTATACTGCGAAATAAAATTCAAATTTTATTTAATGCATCAAGTTAAATTTTCTTTTCTAATTTATATCTTTCGATTAATATGAATGCAATGGAAAAGCCACCTGATATAATTATATATGTAGTCAATTAAATTAATAGAATCACAAAACTGATATTAAAAAAGACGTTCACTAAAAGTTGGATGTTACGTTTGTTTGACCATACACCAAAAAAAATCTCAATCACTCAAGATGATATCGAATAAAGAAAATAAATTTGGTTTCCTCATTGCCTTATCTCAATATATGAAATAAATAAATTGAATTTGTCAAAATTTAATTTGAGTAACGTTTTTTAATAATATATATATCACAATTACTATTATATTACCCTATATATTATATAAATATACATAAGTGTTCAACATGCAGAATTTAATAAAAATCCTTATTAAAAGAAATTTTAACTTTTAACTTTTACTAAAGATAATTCCATAACTTTTAAATTTGAATGCATACACAAACACACACAAGAAAAAATGTCCTTTGTTCTACTATTTTTCTGCAAAAAAAAAAAAAAATGCAAACATTCTGGTACAAAAAAAAACAAATCTTCAAAAGTCATAATAATAGGGTCCGAATTATGTTCATTCAAAATATATGTATGCATATTGCAAAGTATGAATGAATATCTATCTGTGCATACTATACTACATATTTATTATATTATATTAAAAGAATTGCCATCTTTGCAATATAACTGGATTTAATAAAAATCAAAAGAAATATGTACATAATATTGCCCACTCATGGCATTGCAAAATAATGATAATGATGATGATTGTATAATGAAATATTAAACTTCTGATGATGAATAAAATAGAATAAAACTTTAAAATTAATGCAAACATTTCTGTCTTAATATTTGAATCTTAAATTCTGTTAAATTTCAAATTATCGATATTGTAATGAAGCAAAGCGATTTTATTATTATTATTTATTATTGATCGGATTTCATTTTAGTTGGTATTTTAATTGAAGTCCCAATTTTCTTTCACGAATAATTTTATTTGATTTGAAAATATCGATATTTAAGTTTGTAATATAAATATATTATACATTATGTATATACTTCCTTCATTAGAGCTTTCAAAATCGACTTTAATTAAAATATTATTTTATTAATTACAATTTAAATTATAATTGATATAAACTGCAATTGTCAGTCTATTTATAATTTTTATAAAAAAAATTAATAAAAAAATATACATGGAATAGGTACACAAATTTTCATTAGATTAAGGTTATAGTCCAAATACATGTTCATATATCTGCAACGCTTATATAACTTTAAACAGCAATTTAAATTTATTTAGATTATTTTTATGTATCTATATAAAAACCCACATTTCGAAAGGTAAAATGACATATAAGTTCTGCATATTTATTTATAGGATCCACTGTTAAAATAAATAAATAAATAATAATGTTATGTATACACATATGCAGATATTTGCATACAACGCATGTATAGGTTTAAACATAAGAATTTAAATTTATTTAGATTAATATATACTTTGACATACATTTTGACATTCTATCTGTCATATTACATTTAAATTTTGCCAAAAATGCTTATAATCAAATTTAAAATGAGAAAAGAAAATAGAAAAAAAAAAAAAACAAGAAAAGAGAAAATATATTTAATTTAGATTTTGCATCAACAGCTGTTCCGAATATTATTTCGAATACAATTTAAAAACGATTGATCAAATATGATTACGATTCGATCGAATACGATTGATCAAACGAAGTATTTTTATTTTATTGTGCATGAACGATAATAATAATTAATAACAAAAACGTTTTTATAAAATTAATTGAACATTAGAACATACTACATATTATATTGATCGACAAATGATAATAATAGGTAAATGAACCTATATAAATAATAAAACAAAAACAAAATAAATTAGGGTTAAAACAATTCATTTGAAAAATGTATAATTCATATGGCAACCCTTACATATGCATATACATACATATATTATTATATCTGCATACTTACAAAATATATCCATACTATATTTGAATTTTTAAAGGATAATTAGTCCGTACAATGTACTCTACTGAGTGCAAGTACTTGTTGTGTGAAAGGAACATGCGAAAAGAGCACTTCAACAAAAAAAAAACATTTTTTTTTTTAATATCTGTGATGTTAATATACCATATATACACAACATTATATATTTTCCTATATTTAAAGGCAGAAACATAAATGTATAATGAAAAATGAATATTTTGTATGTATATTTATATGGAATATTATTATGTGTAAGCAAGGCACTTTAAATTTTGCTTCCAAGTTAAATGTTTCTTTGACATTAAAGACTTTTTTGTTTTTATTCATTTCAATATACTAAATATACATATATATATATATATATATATATATATATACATAATATGTATATTAGTTTTGTTTTTGTTTTAAAGGTGTTATTTAAATTGTTAAAGAAAAAATTGAAAATTTATAGAATTTTAAAAATTAAAAAAAAAAGAACAAATTTGAAAATTTGAGTGAAAGTGACACTACTAAAATGTTTAAATAACCATCTTTAAAAATAAAAAGATTTCAAGTCAATATTCTCTAAAAAAACGAAAGTAAGCAATTAAATTAAAATAATTTTTTTAGCCATTTTTTTATGTCTGTATTTTACGTTCCAATTTCACTTTATTATACTTTGGGGGAGCATTTTTATTTTATTCATTCAGTTCTCTTCCACACCCCCTCCCTTCCTACCCTATTTTATTTCCTTTTCTGATAAGTTCAATTTTATTAATTTCGTTACTGAAGGATTCACAGTTGTTAAAATTTCAATTAATGCTGTATTATATAGGACCCTATAAAATAAAAAAAATTTTCTAGGATGTGGTGTGGTAATGAATATCTTTTTTTTTTTATTTTTTTATTTGATTGCATGCAGCTTAAATAAATTCTAAAATAATAAAATTCATTTATTTGAATTTTTTAGTATCAACATTTTTTTTTTTGTCAATTTTTATCTTTTAGAATAAATGTTTTTTTATGAAAAATTTACTTTTTTAATATTGGAAATTGAAGGTGAGTTAGATATACAATGCATTGTATTTTTGTCATAATATAGAGAATATTTCGTACAATTGAAACTTTTAGTCAAAATCAACCAAATTGGCAGTAGTCAAATAAAAAATTGGATGTAATAACAGAAATGAGCGCAACACAGTAGTATTATAATAGTGAAAAATTTTATAATAAAAAATTATGTGAAATGAAAATGTAGTTAGGTGTATATTATAATTTAAATTTGATTTTGATCTAAAAGTTAATATACCTACAATGTTTTTCATGCTGCCAAATTCAACAATATTTATTTTACAATTCAAGATCACTAGTTTTGGTTATTTAAAATAAATTTGAGAATGCGTGTAGATATACAACGGTTGACAAATTTGAAAATATATAAGAACTATTGTCATACCATAGCAGTCGGTCGTTATGATATAGTAAACTACAATCTAATAAAAAATCTCAATACTAAATTAATCACTTGATCTACTAATCAGATGGCGGCTCCTGGTTCAAATCCGTTCAGGGCATGGATGTTGACATTTTGTTTTCAATATTCTTTGAAATTGCAAAGCAATTGGATTATCACAAAAATAAAATGAAATTTTTTCATTATGAAGTCATTTTTATATAGATGTTGTTTTGTAGTTTTAAAAATCAATTAATCCAAAAATTCAAAGTTTTAAAATAATAAAATTCATAACATTCTTTAAAAATTAGTAAATTCTGCAAAAAATTTTAATTTAAAGTTGAACTATTATGTTTATAAAGCACAATACAACATATTATTAGAAAGATAACATTTAAGAGTATTAAAATGTCGATTCTTACAAATAATGTAAAAAAAAAAATTCAATTATTGAACCGATTATATTTTTGTAACACAGAGTATACGATTTGATTTTATTATTAAAAATATAGGACAAACAATAAAAACAGAAGACATAAAATAAGTATTAAGTCTATACAAAATCTATAAACAAAAAAAAAATAGATAAAAAAATAAAAAAAAAAAAATAAGGAGCATCAAGGATTTCATTATTTGTACATATTTTAAAAAGCAATTCTTAGCGTAAGTATACATACATAGTACATATATATTTAGATATACACAAATTAATTTAATTAAATTTTTATTAAATTCCTTTAAAGTTGAAATTATAAACCTGCACCTTTCAGAATTGAACATAAAATATAATTTTAAAATGTACATAAAATATAGGTACGTAGGCATATATTGTTGAGGTATATGTATGAATCCTTAAGCACGATAGTCCCATTGAGTAATTCAAAATAATTTCTATTTCATATAATATACAAATGCATGTTCATTTTTTTTGTTTTGTTATTATGGATGTTTTATATACATTTTATACGTATGTGTATATTATATAGATTGATTATTAAAGATATAAAAGTAAAGAAATATTTGAATACGTTGTATTCAACCAAAGCAAATCAACAGCACCATATTTTTTCTATTCGTTTTTTTTTGTTTTTGTTTTTATATTGAATGAAACTTAATCATCTGCCAGAGATTTAAAGAGGCCCATTCATTCTCTATAATATATTTATTATTATAATCTTTCTATATACATTTATATAAATAATGTATGATATTTTCACTAATACATAAATATTTCCTGCATTTTCAACTTGATTTTTCTATAATTCCAAACAAAAAACAAAAAAAATGCAGACTATGAAATCAAAATTCAAGCATCAAAACTCGATTTTTTTTTTTTTTTTTTTTGCTGTAAAAATCCAAATTAGTGTGACATAGAAATGTCTATAAAACATTATTTATGCGAGAAAAAAAAACAAAGAAAAAGAACATCAAAAATCAGAGTGTTTCCTCATTTTTATCGTTATCATCAAAACATCATTGTCATGTTGTATAGTAGAAAAGGATTTTTAGGAATTTTCTGATTTTCATTTAAGAAATATTATGAATAAAAAAAAAAAAGCAAATTCCCTAACAATCAATGGAATGACTATAAAATAGTGTTGCAAAACCTTTTTTTTTTTTGATACAACTTACAAAATTTTTTTTTTAGTTAAGTTTAATTATCTGATGCTGTTGTAACATTCACCCATATTCTGTTAGATCCATCTCGCGAGATCGCGTGAGAATATCTCTGACGAGATAGCTTTGTATTCTGTTAGACCTTTGACGAGACGAGATTTATCTCGTCAAAAATTGTAAGCGATAGAGTATCTCGTCTTTAGTATTTTGTGTTTTTTTATCAAAAAATTGAATTAAATAAATAAATTGAATAGATAAAATAGGTAAGTAAAGATTAATAAACAATTTTTCATTATTTTTTTTGCATTATTATTAAAATTGTGTTTCTGTTTTAAAAAAAAAAAAAAAACCATCTTTACTATTACATACTGTTTTATTACTTTTATTACTAAACTAAAAAATATTTAAAACATAAATATATTTATATTTATTTTTCATTTAAAAAATATTTTAAAACTAAACTCCACTAATACTTTCCAAAAAATTTATAAACCATATTTTGTTTATATACCAATAATTTTGGTTGACAGTAAAAAATGATCAGTACTACCAACAAATAAAATGTTCTATCTCGCCGCTTACAGTGTCTAACAGAAATGTATATTCAGCGAGACGAGACGAGATGAATTTTTTCTTCTCGTCAACGATCGGTCTAAGAGAATATGGGTGATTATAAACATATAACGATCTTTTACAATATGAATTGGACCAACTCATAATTCTTGATGAAAATCGTACATACAATATAGACATATAAATATTTAAAATATATATTGTAGGCATCTCTCCAACGCTATTAAAACATATACTTCACACCCAAATACTATTAACAGGGTTTCAGGATGCAGAATCAGGATAATATGAATATGCATGTTCATACCGTGGGTAGAAACATGGTAAAATCTATCAAAACAAACTGAACTGGTAAGGGGTAACCAAATCTAACAAAATTTAAAATTTCTGGTATATTTTTGACGTTTGCATATTTCTCTGGCAATATGTCAGTGTCAAAATATTTTTATTATTTTTAATACACAGAGATAATTTTTGGATCAAAAATTAATAAAATAAATAAAATATAAATTATACATATGTATAATATTGTTGGATTAACATTAGAATGATAATAAAAATGTATTTTTTTGCCAATAATATAATTTTCGGCCATTTTGATATTTCAATATTCTGACAGCAACAATGGCACAAATCTACCAGTTTTTTTTTTACGTATAAAAATTAAGGTACATTTCTGTGGCAGATCGAAGGTAGATTTCTGCCTCAGTATAAACATGGGCAGTAGAATAAATTAATTTAAATGCATTTTTAAGAAGTTATAATTTGTAAGGTAAATAGCAATGAACTATTTGACATCTTATAATAGCTGTGTTCTTTATATGACAGAAAATGATCTGATAATTTTTTTTAAGTTGGCAAATCTGTTAATTGAATTATGTATCAAAATTTTTTATTAATATAATATAATTACATAGATAAATATAGATAAATATAATTACTAAATATTTGAGACCTATATAAAAACCAGATAAATATCTGGGTTTTGAGTTGTTATTGTAATTTC
The DNA here is from genome assembly GCA_963942445.1 of Argyra leucocephala. Taxonomy (NCBI): domain Eukaryota; kingdom Metazoa; phylum Arthropoda; class Insecta; order Diptera; family Dolichopodidae; genus Argyra; species Argyra leucocephala. Next base: position 180,234,415 of record OZ012678.1, read on the forward strand.
ATATTAAAGTATTGACCTACACCGTGAACCGGATGAAAAGAACATAGCTCATAACATTTCGTAACTAACAAACATAAATATTTTGAATGTTAAAGCGTCACTCTTGAAAAATATTATTACATTATTAAATTTTTTAAATCTGTATAAAAACAAGATAAATGTAGATTTTCATAATATCTGAATATTCCTCCTCCACCCCCATCATATGCTTAATAATAAATTGATCAGTTTTGACGTTTAAAATCTAGCTATAAAAAAGTTATATTTTTATAACCAACCGTTGTATAGTTAACAGTTTACTTTATTTATTTGGACGACCTATTTATTGTCAAATTCTTAAAAATAAAACAAAAATTAAATTAATATATTTCTTTTTGTGTTGTTGTTTTTACATAATTCTTTACTTACACAACCTACTCCTAGTCTATTTAGTGATTTTTATTTATTCCACTTCATTAAGTAATTATTACAAAAATGTATGTATAGTTTGTGAAGTTTTTAAAAATCAGAGATACATTTGTTTTTACTATACTGAAGCTGTAAAAATGAATAAATGCAGGGGTGGGTAAGATATTATATACATATATAGTAGCCATAGATATAATTTCAACCGACCAAAATGACTAGCTACATTTATTTAATTGTTTCTCTTCAAATAAGTACATATAAATATTTTCGTGGGATTAAGATCCTATATAACACTAGGATGTGTGCCTATTTATATTACATTATATACAAGTCATGTATCTATTCTTATATCCACATAAAAAAGAATATGTATGTAGTTTGTAAGACAACAAACAATTTTTATTACAAATTAATAATCCGTATTGAAGAAAAATTTCTTACTATACAATTTATCTCCACTGCAGCAGCAGCTTGATATTGAAAAAAAAAAAAAAAATTGGAGGCAGTAAAGTAAAATTAAAGAAAAAAAGGACAATAAATATGACAACTAAAACATCTGCTCTTTGCTGCAACAATTAACATTTGTTTTTTTTTTTCCTTTTGTAATTTTGTTAAAGAGAAAGATTGGCGCGCGCTTCGTAAAAACTTTTCTTTGTTTCCATATTTTTTTTTGTTGTTTCAAATATTTTCAGATGGCATAAGAAAGCACCTGGCGATTTATCAAAGTAAGAATTAAAAAAAAAAAACAAGAAATGAAAAAGAACTATACAAAATGAAAAATAAGTAACTATACAGAATGCTTAAAAAAATGTGTAATTTTAAAGATGCATTTTAAGACATGCATTCTACTGTTGTGCCATTACAACTAAACTAGAATAATATTAATAGATATAGATAAATTAGTATGTATAGTGAAGGGATCTTATTATATAAATTAAAACTAGATATTGGTAATAATAAAAAAAAAAAAAAACAAAATTCCATGAAAATAAGGACACATGCTAAGTTGTGGTTAAAGATGTCCTTTTTGTTTTTTTTCTTATTATGTTACTGTATAATAGAGAATAGATATATGCTAGAAAATTATTCAGTGCAGTGAAGCAATCAATATTACAACAGTTTTTAAAGAACCATTAATTTTAATATCGAAACGTTGAATACACATATAGGATTATTGTAACAAAATTTCCAACTGTTGTAAAATATATGATGTACATACATACATACATATTAATATGTACTTTTAATTAAATTGCAACTGTTGAATTTCATCTTTACAAAAAAAAAAAAAAAAAAAAAAAAAAAAAAAACCAACAGTTACGAGTGAAGTCATTGGATTAACATAAAACATATAAATGTAAAATTTTATTTACCCATGTAATTATTTGTAATTAATATAGTAAAAGTATAGTATAGTCAGTGTTCATTTCAAAGTTCAAATTTAAATTATTTCAACCACTTTTTCAAGTTTAATTATATACATACGTATGTGTATATATAAAAATGATATTGTAAAACTGAAATTGAAATAATTTTGTTCAAATTGAAATTGGTTTTATAAAATTTTTTTTTATATACACACACATTTAAAATTAATTAATAAATAAATAAAAAGGTTTAAATATGGAACAATAACAAATTTTCAAGATAGTTTAGCAAGTAAAATTCATCACTATAAGGTATGTAGGTACGTGAAGTGATCATTCTAGTTGATTCTGGAAAATCAATTAGCACTTAAATTTGCTTTTTTTGATGTCACGACTCACGAGTCGAATGACCTATTGGTTATTAATGGTTTTATCGCCTTTCTCATCATCAATATAACTTAGTATCTTTAGAGGGTGATGTTATATATTTGTTGCGTTAAATGAACAATTCAATTAACGACCCTTAAACATTTTTTAACAACTACTATAATAGAAAAAAATATGGATAAATGTGAAATCTATAGTCACGATATTATTTCAAGTGACGAAGAGGATGGTAGTGTTCAATGTACAAATGATTACATGTTAAATGCTCAATATAAATAAAAATCTTATGAATTTTTGAGATACAATGAAGGTGAACCATATTATAACTGACAAAAATGTTCACCGTTTTCGTAAAAAAAAAAACTCTCTGCAAATATAATTCTCGAAAAATTAAAGAACCGTCAAGGGTCGTAAATATCTCAATATCTAAAATGTCAACAAAATCTAATAGTAGCTTGAGACATTATCTCATGATCAAAATTGTTGTCGATGATGTCTTCGCGTCGGTTTGACAGCTATTTAAGCATCGAATTTTGTAAAGATTAAATAAAACAATTACATTTTTTTTGATTTTTTTACAATTTTAAATCTTCTATTTTTTAAATTTTTAACATTAAATGTCAACTCGAGCTCTCAAGTCGCCTATTCGATTAAAATTTTCAAGTCAAATAAGTAAATTTTTGTGATTGGCTTGAGTGAAGCTGATTTTAAATAACTAGCGTATACATAATGTTGAAGCGTACCTGAAGCTTACTTGAAGATATCATGTATACGGTTTAAATGTTTCACAAAACTCTCATTACACGACAATGTTGTCAACTTATTTTTATACATATAGTTGGCAAATCAGTTTTTCGACATTGTATCATATTTAAGTTTTTTTTAAGACATTTACGATGTCACTGAACATTGAACAATAAAAAGTTAGAAGGTTGTTAAAAAATGTCATATTTGTAAATGAAAAATACGATGACACAAACGTAAACTAATCTTGATAGAATATATATTGCATGTACCTAGATTTTTTTTTTTTAAATTTATTTTGTTTTAATTAGACATTAAATTTTGAAAATAAATAAATTTCTTTTTTAATACCTTGTAGAAATATTGACAATTTTGTAATATTGTTATTAAAATGTGTATAATTAAAATTTATTCAAAAGAAAAATTATAAAATAACGAACTTTTTTTTTTTTAAACATTTGGTGAAATTCTCATGATTTTTATATAATTTTATAAAATTTAATTATAGTTTAAAATCATATATACTTTTTGTATATATACATATTTCATTTAAAATTGATTTCTTATTACATATGCTATTTATGTTCTTTAAGAAATGTTTTTATTAAAATAATTCATACACGCAAAACTAAGTTAGTTTTTTTTTTTTTTTTAATAAAAACTTTTAACAAATGTTGAAATTCTCACAAATTTTATTAAAGTTTTTTTCTTCTTTTTTTTCTGTTTTTAAATCAAATCATGCGTAATAATTCTTACAATGAAAATTTAATTAAATATTTAAAATTTGTTTTAGAATTTTAATATAACAAAAAAGGAGACAACATATTTTATTTATATCAGAGACCACATTATCGTCGTTATATTGACATGTCATTTTTTTTCTTTGCTTTTTAAAATAGTTTTTTTTTTTTTTTTTATTTATACTCATATTAAATTTCCATCGGACTAAAAAATATTCAAAAAAGACAGTAACAACTCAAAGGAGAATTTTAAATTATGGGGGGACAAAGAGAAAAGAAAAAAAAAATTATAAAGTGACATTGTTTTACTGATTTGAAAATTCTCATAGGTATATAATGTCCAAGAATAATTATTGAATATGGAAAGAAATCGATAGTGGACGAGTAAATAAAAACAAGAAATTATTTAATATATATGTATTTGCAAAAAAAAAATTGTGTACTTACATCGCGGATTTCTTTAATTTTGGAACCACCTTTGCCGATAACACATCCAGCCAAACTTTGATGTATTAAAACTCTGACATCAACTTCACCATCTCTCTATAATTTTTAATAAGCAAACAAAAAATTTTTTTTTAGTTTTATTTAATATATATTTTTAAAATAAATCAATATTAATATTTTATTTAGTATTTAATTTTATTAATTACCAATTATAAAAAAAAAATGCAACAATTTAAATTTTGAATTTCTCATTTTTCATTTAAAAGTTAGGGCTTTTTTTTTTTAAAAAAAAAGTTTTATATTTTTTTATAGCGTTTTAGATATGGCCATGAATATCTGGGGTTAGTTCGATATTGCTATGCACTTTTCAATTCCCAGAAATTTCTATCACTATAAAGAAATGTATCTAACAGATGTTATAACAGTTAATGACATGTGAAATGTATATAACAGTGAGGAACATAGTCAATTAAAAATTGTTGCTAACGCAAGTTATATCAAATATTATAGTTTTATTTGACAAAAATAAATAGGATAAAAACATTTTTAAAAAAGTAATTTAATAAATCAATTTAGAATTAATGTAAAAATAATTAACATTTGACTTTTCTCAAATAATAGATTAAGCAATTTTATCGTTTGATTTATCAATTATTCACTGACCACATCGAACAACTCTTGAAATATCAAACAAATGTAACAAATTTGATTTGCAAAAATACTCCAATTTATTGAAAAAAATTTGTTATTTATTAAATAACCAAAAACTCTTGCAAATCAAATTGAACAATAAATTATCACAATTATTATCAAATAAGATGATACAACATTGAGATATTCCTGCAATGAAATTTTAAATTGATTTCTCTGTACAAGTGCATTGCGAGTTGTAGGGTTATTCATAAATGGTATATCATCATCCTGAAATTCATACATAATTGATCATAGTCTTGAACATAATTTTTACACCACCCCTTTTGAAGCGTCACAATGCAAAAATAAATTATAGACATAAAAAACAAATTTTCAATTGTTGCATTAAATAATTTCTAAAATAATTTCAAAAATTAATTTAAATTTAAAATAATTGTACATATTATTTAAAAATATTATTTAATTAAATTTTTTTTTAATGCTTTTTTTTTTGTATAAAATACAATTGAATTTCAATTAACTACATAAAATGTATTTTATTATGAATTCACAGTGGGAATTGATTACAAAAAATTGAAATTGTAAATAATTACATTTTTTTTTTTTATTTTATTGATTAAATTCTGAAGTCGAGAAACTAACTTTTAATCATTTCATTACTTATTATTATTATATGTTATATGTATGTAATTGACAAAATTGAAACAATATTAAATATAACTGACTGACATCGAAAATGCAATATTAGAGTTTTGACTACAATCTAGTATGTCCATAACGAACTATATGCAATGTAAATAGTTTCAAAATGTTTACATATTGCTTTAACTATATGCAGAAAGAAACAGAAAATAAACATTTTAAATTATTATTTTTCTCTGTTAAGGGCAGACGTGACAGTTTTCAATTGACATAAATCTTCCCAAATCCAGCAAAATTGTGAAATTTTGGTTTCACATATCTTACGAAAATACATATTCAGCTAGACTGATCGCGTTGGTGATGCGTCTAAGAGAATATGGGTATTAATTATGTTGTATATATTATGTAGTACATTATGGAACATACTACATTGTAGTTAAAATATCGTTGTCACGGATTGTTTTCTATTATTTTGAAGTAGTATATGTACTTTACTTATTCAAAGTATAGCTATATGTATAAAATTATTTGTAAGATTGCAATCAGTAAAATAAATAAAAATTTAATTAACTGACAAATACTGTTATTTTTATGTAGTTCAAATTAAACACAATTATTGGAAACTATTATATTAATTCTATTTACTTAACTGAACATAAGTGTCCAATCAAATAAAGATGGACATTTATTTCAATTTTATATTAATAATTTAATAAAAATTTATTAAAAAATATTAAAAACAATGTTGTTTTTTTTTTTTTTTTTTTTTTTTAGAAACTAGCATCTAAATGTTAGATAAGTATCTAGTATAAATGAAAATTATTAAAAATTAAAACTTACCTCTTCATAATAGTTCAAAACATCCTTCATAATGCTTATTATAGATTCAAAGTCTGATGCTACCAGAATCGTACTGTAAGTATTGGTTTTTTTTTCATAAATATATAAAATTAAAAATTTTAAATAAAAAATTTTTTAATAAAGTAAAAAAAATATCTTAATTTATAACAAATATCTAATTTAAACTTATTTAATTTAATTAAATAAGTATATTGTATTTTAAAGAATCAATAATTGAATACATTACAAAAAAATTTAATTTTTTTTTTGTTTTATTAACAAATATCAGAACTTTTATTCTGATGTTAGTTTATTTTTAAAGTAAAAATTTAATTTATTTTTTATATTTTATTCATATGACAACAAAACTTTATGACCATGAATTCCACATTTTTTGAAATGTTAAAAGTTTTCATTTATTAATTCTTTAAACTAAATTTAGTAAATGTCTTAAAGTTTAAAAATTTCTAAAATAATTTTAATCTTTTTCATTGTGTACTTTAAAAATATGAGTTTTATCCTTATAATTTTTTTTTTTTTATTTATTATTAGTATTTTATGTAAATCCAAAATTTCTATTACATTACAGTGGTTTTTTTTTTTTTTTTATAAATAAAAATACCATTAAATACAATTAAACGAAAAAAAAAACAATAAAAATTAATAAAAAAAATAAAAAAAAGACTATAAAATTGTCACCGATTATTTTTAGCAATTCAAAATTTTAATTTTTTTAAAAATAACATTGATTATAGTATTTTAGTAAATTATTACTTTTTCGAAATTTGTGAAACAAATAAAATTGTATAAACAATAAAATTATCATAGAATTAAGCTGCATTATCGATTAGACAATATGTTTGTAAATGATTGCAGTTTTGCTTTTCCGATTACATTTTTAATCCAATTAATTGAAAAAAAAATGAAATTTATGGATTTAAAAATAAGATGATGAGCTGAAGACTACGACGACGTTCTTTAAAAGAATGACATTTTTTTTTCTATTTTGCTATAATTGATGATAAAAATGTAAATTTTAACGAAAAAATTTCGAAAATATTTACAAGTTCGAACCAATGCCATCAAATTAGTATTAACCAGTTAACTACTTTATATTTGTAATAAAATTTTGTTTTGTATTAAGAAGTTTAAGCGTTAAAAAGACAATTTAATGGGACACATATTACACGCTTCTGTAGTTGCATCTTCTTTCACTTTGCCTTTCACACATTTTCCATCAAATTAAATTTGGGATTGAGCTAAAGACAAAGTGGAAGAAGATATACAACTACAAAAGCATATAAAATATATTCCAAGGTGTTCGATTTGCGATTTACGTTCGGTGTGCAATTTGCAATTTTCCAACAGTATACTGTACTCATGGTTCAATCAATGTTATTTTACAATTTTACTTGAATTCAGTGAAATTTTTTTTTTTATCAAAATGAAGTTAATATATTTAATTGTAGAAATACTGAATTAAAATAATCAAGTATAAAAAATTGTCTCCATCAAATAAAAAAAAGAACTGGTATCGATGTTTGTTTTCTTTTTTTAATGAAAAATTAATTTAGAAAATTAATTTTTAAAATAAATATTTTTGTGTATAACTTCTGATCGGATAAGATCCCTTAATTGGCTCTTTAACTGATAAAATTTTGATAGATATACAAAACCAAAATTGATAATTAAATTCAAGTTTTCGCATATATTACAAAAATATTTGAAATTGATTTGTTGTTTTTGTTCTTTCAAGTTTATTCAAATTTTATTTTACTTATTAATCACAATTTAATAAAATTTCAAATGAAAATGGCATTTCTAAATTATTATAAATATAAAAAATAAGAACGTAAAATGTTAACGGGTTAACAACAATTTTTTGTTTTAAATATTTAAAAAATTTACAATTAATTTAATTAAGACAAAAATACATGTTTTGTAAATTTTTTAATATTTTTGTGTATTTTAAATATATATAATTACGTATATTCTTAATTTTAAAACTTTTTTAATTAAACATTTCAGTTATTTATTTACGAAACAAACTATTATTTATTATATATCTGTTTATGTATGTATGTATGTATATAAAAATTGTTAAACATTAATTTTATTATTTAAATATTTAGTATAACATATTATATTTATATATACATATATATATATATATATATATATATATATATAAATATACTTAGTTTAGTAATAATTAGCAAATGTTAAAAAAAAAAAATGTTGTTTTAGCTTATGTAAATTATTGTTTTTCTTGTTTTTAAATAGAAAAGCTTATTAAAAAAATTAATAAAAATTGTTTTTGTTTTTATTTTGAAATGACTAAAATTAAAAGGTGACAAAAATATTAAAATATAAAAGTTAATTAATAAAATTAAACTTTGAACCTTTTGATTAATATAAATTAGTTCATTTTATTGAAATTATTATATACTATAATATAAATTATAATTATTATTTTTTTTTTTTTTTGTATTTATACGGGAAAACCACCAGATAATAAATTTTAAATATATCAATTATTAAAATAAAAATATAAAATAAAAAATATTGTACTATTATATTGAGGAAAACTAAATAAAATACTCAAAATGTGAATGAAAAAAATAAACAAAATATAATTAATTCCCTCTTAAATTTTACTCAAACAAAAAATATAATAAATATATTGAAATTTAACGAGTAATCAAAAACAAAAAATTTACTGCAAGAATAAAAAACACTCATTTTAATCACTCTTTCTTTTTTTTTTTTTTTTTTTTTTTTGTTGTACTTAATAAATCGAAATATATGATGCCCCATTACAAAATTGAACTACTATAAGGTCATTGTACAAAACTTTATGTGCTAAACAAAAATTTATTGAAATAAATCTCACTTAATTTAAAAAATCAATGAACGACTTTTTATCATTTGTTTACATAATGAAGTTCGTTCTAAGTTTACCAATTGGCAAAAAAAAAAGCGAAATAACAATAAGAATATTTCAAATTAATGAGAGAAATAACTTTAACAACGAAGATGGTCTTATTTCCATATCACAATTTTAAATTAATTTCACCACTAACACACATTTTATAATATTGTGCCTCTGTGGTATCATAATGAACCTCTATGATGTAGGTGTTCCAGGATTATTTTTTTAGATAGATCAATTTATTTGAAGTTTTCAATTTCTAAAAGAATTTTTTTTAATTTTGTACAATTTGTATAAATAATATTGTTTAACACAAAGCTATAATAATTAATTATTCTGTTTTCGAAGATATACAGTGTTGTTAGATCAAATGTTTTTTTTTCTTCTAAATTAACATACTAGAATTATAAAATATTGACAAATTTAAAATAAACAAAAAAAAAAAAAACTGATAAATTCATGTTCTTTGAGCACATACAAGACCTTCACAATGAAAATATAACAGAACCTCTGTATACATAGAATTCATATTTTTAATCAAATAAACTCAATATAATAATTTCAATATTGATAGCAATCGTTGTGGGTGTTTGTGGTGGTTGTCGTAAGAAATAATGATTTCAAAACAACTAATTTCGTCTTATTTATATAAAAAAAAATTAAAAATTAAATCAAAAACAATTCTCAAAAACTTCTAAAAACTCATATACAAATAAACTAACATTATAATTACGAAATTAAATGACAATTTTTTCAATTTTTTTTTTAATTTTCTAACTCTGTTTAAATTTTCTTCAATATAGATAACATAATATGAAAAATAAGTATTTTTATGCAGATCTGCAAGATAAGAAATTCTAAACGTTGAAATAAGAAATATTGATATAATTTGTAAGAATAAAGAATAATATTTATTCAAATATGTATGCAAATTTAAATTTTATGCAGATCTGCGAAATTACATGAAAACAAGTATGTAAAATAATATTCAAATGTAATATATGTAAAAAATGAAAACAATATTCTTTAATATAAGTGTAATGGATAAACAACCCACCACTGGGGTTATCCATAAAAACGTAATATACTTGCACGTAAATTGTCTCAAAAGTCTGTTTATACTATAATGCTAAAACTGTTGATATAATAGCATTAATACATACACGTTTTTAATTAATTATAATTATTGTAGTAAAAATTAAAAGTTGTTACAGTCCAAATAATGCACACTTTTTGAAAATTCTTATCAATGTTACTAGCGCATAATCTTTAATAATTAAATTAAATGTAGTGGAAAACTATTTTCGAATTGAACAGATCTTTTATTTATATTTGGCAAGATAAATTAATTTTTCGAACCGATACTAATTTTTCATTTTTTAAATCTATATTTAATATTCAAAACTATATTATATAAAAAATTCTGTAATATGCTGTAATTCTGTCATTAACTTATATAAATCAAGTAAAAATTTTATTTATCTAATACGAATATTTTTATTCGAATTGCAGTGACATATTTTTTTATTCTCAAACAGATCTGCAAAGATATATATTTATTTTATTTTTTTTTAATAAAAATAAAACAAACTAAAAAAAATAATAATACTGTAAGTTAAATTATTACTTCTAGCGTTTCATATTTAATAGATATAAAATTTTAAATTTGTAAAAGATTATTAAATTAGCAGATCTGCTAATTGATACATATATTTTTTTATTTTAAATTAATTGGAAATTCAATTAGCTATCCATTTGGGTAATAAAAAGCATTTTTGAAATATGTGCAGATCTGCAGTAATATTTGGTATTCATATAATTTTATTGAAATTTTTAATACAGTAAATACAATTTTATTTATTACTTGTTAAGTGTTAAAAAACATATACACACCAATAATAATAGATTTACTTTAAAATGAAATTTTTTGAAAATGTGTATTTTATTTTTAAAGATCTGCAGAAACTTGAATTAAAATTTTCTTACTTAAAAGAAAAAAAAAAAAAAAAAACAAACACTTAAGGATGTTTAAAAATGAAATACGTAATGAAAGAACAAAAAGAAAAATACAAATTGTGCAGATCTGCAGAGTTTTAATATAACTAGTTTTAAAATTTGAATGTTTAACACATTTTTATAAATAAAAATAATGAAAAAAAAAAACATTAAAATACATAAATTATTAAATGTATATAAAAATTAAAATTCAATTTCATATTAGTTTTTATTTACTTTTTGATGGACTCACGTATTTATACGTATTTTTAGGATTTTACTCTCTTAATATTTTTGTTTTCATTTGTTTTTTCTTTGAATAAAGTTTTTTCAAAATGAATTTTGTAAAAATAAGGAAAGAAATTGACAGTTACATTTTTCAATTTTTGATTATTGTTATACTTAACACAAAATGTATATTTATATAGCAAGAAAAATTACAAAAAAAAAAATAAATCAAAAAATTAAAATACAAATTAATTTTTAAACTATCTTAAAACAAACTTATAGGTCCTACCATAGACAAAATTAAGAAAAAAAAAAAAAAAAAAAATTAAAAATTACTTCCTTTTCTTGAAATTATTATTTTTTTTTTTTTTTTAATAAAACTAAACTTAAAAATAAAAAATTATGATAAAAAATTTAATAAAAAAGATTTGTGTTTACCGTTCAGGGCCTTGGCAATCGTCGACAGATACAAAGCATTTATACTGCAGATATTTTGGTAATTTGGTAATTTTTGTATATTATTTGATTATTTTGAGTATTTAAAGTTGGTGGTGGTTTCATATAAATAAATATATGTAGATATATATAGATATATAAATCAAATAATTAAAGTTGATATGATTTGGTGGTTTTTTCATTTTTTGTTTTTTGGTCAAGAGTTGAGATTTATGTTTATTTTTTTTTTTTTTTTTTTTTCATTTTTTGTAACAACAGACAAAGACCATTTGTTTTTTTTGTTTTTCGTGTTTTGCAAAGATTCATCATTTCACACATGAACATTTCAGGATACCATTTTTTTTTTGTTGTTTTTATCACATTTTTTTTTTGTTTTTCGATTTGTTTTATTATTATTTTTCAATTATTTTCAAAATATATAAAATTGAAAATTATTTTTAGAACAAAAAAATTAATTTGAATGAATGAATATATATATTTTTTTTTTAAATTTGAAAATACGGTATATCAATGGTAAATAATTAAATTATTTTTTTTAATTTATATTTAAATTTTTTTTTGTTTTGGTAATTTAAGTGAATTGAAATATATTAATATATATATATATACATAGTTTGTACATCACAAGTTCAGATTTATTTATTAATTTTTTGATTGGTTTGTTTGTTATTTTAATATAATATATATTCATATAGAATTATTGTGTTTATATTACAAAAAATATTCACAATAATTATTTTAGTTTCATAAAAAAAATGGTTTGAATAGTTTTTTATTTTTGTATATATATATATATATTTTGAATTTCGAAAATCCCAGGATACCACAGGTTCGTTGAATTTTTAAAAAAAAATTTTTTGAGTTGGTTATCAGTTGTTTTTTTTTTTAAATATATTATTTTTGTTTTTTGAACACATATATATATATATGCATTTTTATATATATATATATTTTTAATGGTGATTTGGTTGGTGATGGTGATTTTAATATATCATCCCGATGATTTGGTTCACGATTTTTTTGAATATTTTAATATATATCACAGAGGCAGGCAGTCAAACAACAGGCAGGCAGTCAGGCAGGTGGTGATAATCATGTTTGACACAGGCACAGATGAAGTATTCAAAAAAAGTTTCACAAGTTTTTTTTTATTTGTTTGTTTGTTTTTTTTTTTTTTAATAAAGTTTTAATTTTTATTTTTGATATTGTTTTATTTATATATTTTTTGTTTAATTTTTATTTTTTGAGTAGTGGCAAGACCAGGATCAGGCACAAGTTTTTTTATTTTTATTTTTTTGTTTTATTTTTGAATACATACGAATTTTATTTTCAATTTCATTGCATGGCATGTGGTGTCATTCGGTTTTTATATATTTGGTTATCAAGTATATATATATATATATGTATAATATATATATTTGGACATATGTATATGAAAAAAAAGATAGGGCGGGAGAGAAAAAAAGAATAAACTATTTTAGTATTTTTTAATTAAAAAAATGATTTTTTTAATATTATAAAAAATTTTGTTTTTTTTTTTTAAAGACTTAAAATATATAATTTATTTATTTATTTATTTATTTAATAGTTAATTTAATAAGATATTAATATATTTAATAAAAAAAAATATATATATATTTATACACAGGGTGTTCGCCAATTAGTAATCAATATTACAAGAAGTTGTTCTAGAGCGTCGAAATATAAATTAAATTAATAATATATTATAATACATACATGTATCCTAAATTCGATTACTTTTGAGACCAAACGTTGTCAATTCAATTACATTATTTATAAAATAAATATTCTTTTTCATTAAATCATCTAATTGTGATAAAATGAAATTCACATATTTAAGAAAACTACACTATTTCAACAAACATTTATTGCCACTTTCAAAATAACCACAAAAATTTTTCATACATTATTTCAATCCCACAAAATTAACATATAATGATTTCACAATCTAAATAAAAAGTTAAAAAATCAAATACATCAAAAACAGAGTGGAGAAATTGTGCACAAAATGTTAATTAGAAAAATTAAAAAAAAGTGAACAATCACAAATAATTTAACGGAATCTAAATAAATTAAGGTGGAATATCCTTATTGAAATATTAACAGTGTTTTTTGATATTCTATATGTGACAAAAACAAACAAAACAACAAGACATAACTATCGACGTCAAATAATAATTATTTTTGAAAATTCGTAAAACGAATTATGTTATTATGTCAAAATAGAAATAATTTAAATACACTTTTGTATAACACCATACTCGTCGTAAGTGCCATCTGAATTCAAATATTTATTGATCATAATCATTTTGATGCCGATAATTATGTGGGTTTTATTGATAATTAATTGTTGTTGGTTTTAATATAAAAATTTGTCACAGGTCACATACAGAACACACAAAACAAAAAACCCACACAGCTATTATGTATGCAGTATAGAGTGAAAAATGTTTGTAACTAAGTTTAAATTAACTTTAATAAAGAAAAACATTAATTGATATTGAAACATAAAGCGACTAATGTTATAGATATAGTAAATAAATTTAATTAGATTAATTGAAAAACCTAAATCAAAATCAAAAAAAAAAAATTCCAAACTATTTGCAGGACAATGAAGAACAATAAATTATTTAGAAAAATCTAGATTAATAAAATTATATTAAAAAATCTCAGCAGAACTTAAAAATCATTAAAACCTCTTTGAAAGATAGAGCAAACATCAAAACCTTTATTGAAAAAATTTTTATACTGCTTTCGATACTCCGAATAACTTCTTGAATTATTGATTATTAAACTTCAAACACACTGTTTTTATTTAGAAAAAAAAAATAGACATTGATTTAAAGTTGGATCTTTTTTTAGTTAGAAATAATATATATATATATAAACAAAAAACTAAATAGAAATAGTATTTAATATAAAAAGAGATAGAGAGTAGTAAAATAGAGATAGATAGATGCAATATTTTTTTTCATCAATAAATATTTTTTCTAACAAAAATTAAATGAGAAAGAAGTATATTATATTAAATAAAAATAAATAATTATAAATTTAGGTGTTAAATCGGCATTATTTAAATTTTTCGTTTTTAATATTATTTATTAATAGAAGCGGTAGCTTGTTTTTATTTAATAATAACAAATTTTGTATACATATTTATTTAAATTTTTTGTAAAAAAAAAAAAAAAAAAAGTTATAGAAGTTAAAAAAAAAAGAAAAAAAAAGAATAAATTTTGATTGACTGAACAAAATTTAATCCTTTTCTTTAATTTACAAAATTTCTTTAATTTTTTTTTTTTTTTTAATTATAACCAAAAATAAATTATATTAATTTGCATCATTTTAATGATTGACTATATTTGAAAAATTAAATAAAAAAAAATATATATATATATATAAATTAAACAAATTGTGTAATTAAATATACCGAAATATTTGAATTTAGTTATTTTATTTTAATTTTTTTTTATTTTGAAAAATTTTTTATAATATTTTTAAAATGAAAAAATTTATAAATGAATTTAAGAACAATTTTAACTTACGGTAGTTCTCAATTTTTGAATATGCTGACCACCTTTACCAATAATAGCACCAGCAATCTAAAGATACGGGAAAAAAATATATAAAATTTAAACTAGTCACTAATTTAATTTAATAAAAATATTATTAATAATGTTGTACATAGCATTTTCTTTAGTAATTCTAAATCTCGTTTAGAATAAATAAGGCTTCGGTGGCTATAACAAAAATTTTTGTTTTTTTGTAACAATATAAAAATTCATACTTTTTAAATAAAAAATACTCAGGTAATCGAAAGCGTTCGTTAATTTCAAATTGTAAATAAAAATTCGTAAAATGAATTCATACATAAAAATATTTTGTGCTAGACTGTCATTATAGCGATCAGTAAAATTAATAAGCAAAAGTTGTTTTCCATTTTACTGCAGCAGTTTTTACTAAGTTTTTATATACATAGAAATCGCAAACACTATCTATATCCTAATAAACAAATTCAATTCCAAATTTTGACATTTTAAGTTAACATTTGAATCAATTAGTTGTTTCATCTGTTCACAAAAATAAATATTGACTGATCCGTTAAATGATAAAACTGATTTTATATGAAGCTAAAATATTAAAATTTCGTAAGTATTACGGCACTAAAATGAAAATCAAAAATTATGTGTATTCGTTTTACTCATAACCGCGACTCATTAATTTTTTTTATGTAAATTTTAAAAATAAATTATATATTGTTATTGAAGTTGGCAACGCTAAAATATTATGTCAATGATTGTCAATCCTATTTGTTATATACTTTATACTTTGTTATATATTTCTGGTTTATATATTGTATTAGTACTATTAGTCTTAAATTGTTAAACTGAGACAGTTTTTTGAAATATAAATCTTTTAAAATTAAAACAATCCTTTAATATTTTAATAGTTGTGAATAATTCGATAAATTTGGTTACCCTACTGACTGACGGTTTACGATGTATAATTAATTACAAAAAAATTTGATGAAATTGTTAACGAATTTTTTGAACCAATTTATCATATTTTAACAAATTTTTTTTGTTTTGTAAATAAACGATATTAAAATCGAAATTAAATTTGTTATACATTTTAAAAAAAAAAAAAAAAAAATTGTTACAAAAATTTTTTAATTAATTTTATACACCACAAAATGTCTTAATTTCTTCGTATGTGTATTGCACATGAACAGGTGCGAAATGTTTGATTTTTTTTTTATTTTTGTATGAAACTTTTTTATGTTTTATTTAATTTACTTTATAATTTTGGTTTTATAATTAAAATAATATAAATACTTACACGACTTGGTATTAATAGACGTAATTGTTCATCATTATTACGGCGAGATCTCTTATTGTTATTGTTATTGGAGTTGCTACCTCCACCATTGCCGCTCATACTTCCCTCATCTTGACTATCATCATTATTTTGATTTTCACGTTTCATCTTGTCAAATCTGAAATTTTAAAAATTACAAAATTTAATTTATAAAATATTTTCTAATAATTTAATTTATTTTAAACTACTTATATGATTTTTATTTAATTTATTTACTTTAAAAATTAATTTAAAAATAAATTTTATATTCTTAAATGTATAATTCTCTATATTAACAAAAAAAATAGATATATATAATTAATTAATATTAATTGAACACCTTATATAACACGAACTGTAAAGATACTAAAAGACGAAATATTTGTTTTAGAGAAACAGTTTTACAATCTCATATAATGGTTAAAAATAGATAATATGAAAAATAAGAGAGACAAAAGCTTTATTGTATTATTATATACAAATATAATTTAAATAAAAAAAATTTGCAAAACGTGTTATACGACCTGTCAAATAAATTCTAATGTATGTTATAAAATAATAATAGTAAGTACAGAGAAATTTACAATGTGCGCGACAAATATTTACATTGTGTCATTTCAACCGGCTCAAAGTTTTTCTTTACAGATCAAATTATTTTTGTTTTTGTTTTGTAATTTAAACATAATAACATTAGAGATGGAAACTTGAGTAGCATTTTAAAATTTTTCAGATGCATGCATGCATACATATATAGTACGCAGCATATAATAGCATGTAAACCAATATCATATTGAATTGTGATTCAATGGTTTGAAAACTTGATTCGTATAACAGTGTTTTTCAAATTATTTCAATTTATTGGATTATTTTTCAAACACATAATTTATAATTATTTAATTAGTTATAATGAAAATTTCAGTTTTTTAAATAAGTGTTTATATTATTATGAAATCCCGATTTGCAATAATTGCATTGTGAATTTAATTAAATGCAGACAATAAATTCTCCGTACGACGATAAATTCATCAAACTGCAAAAGCATTGAATATCAAGTTATTTTTTTTTTATATTATGAAATCTGGATTTGCAATTGCATTATGAAATTAAATGCAGACAAACAAATTCGGCGTTCGGCAATGAATTCATTAAACGGCAAAAACATTGAATATAAGATTATCTACAATTTAATTAGCAATTTGATATTATTGATTACACCTTAATTAAGATTAGATTATATTTGTTTTGCGGCAATATAATTAATTATATTAGATTTATCGGGAAGATTAAAATTTTATACTTTGATGATTGATTATTCAATTTTATATTTTATAGAATTAGAATAATACCAATCAAAAGCATATTCAATTAAATATCAATATTTTTATAAAAAAAAAATCATTATTATATATTCAAGTAATAAGAATACCTAATTTTATTTCATTATTATAACTACATATTTCATATTTTATATACAAAATGGGTGACATCGAAAATACAGTAGTATGTTCCATAACATAGTATATGCAACATAATTAATTCTAAAAATTGTGTATTATGTTTCTTTCTGTGTAGTTAAAACAGTTAGTAGTGAAAGCATTTTGAGTTTATTTACATTGTATATAATTCGTTATGGAACGTACTAGATTGTATTTAAAATTAAATTCAGCATTTTCGATGTCACCATATTTTACACTTTAAATTACACTTATTTATTTTACTGAATTTTAATTTTGAAATGTTTTTGAATGCCAATAAGTTGTTTTAAACGCCTCAACCTAAACATATGAAATAATTTTGATTTTTATTTAATTTAACAACATTCATAGACTAAGGTCAATGTTTCTAACTGTTTTATACCCTAACTATAATGACATAAAATTACATATTTAAATGTCAAATTACTTAATGAAGCTTACATACATATTTGTCAAAGCAGATGTCGACCAACATAATGACATCATAACATAAGAAAATATTTCTTAGAAAAACAGGAAAAAAAAAATTACATGTCGAATTCGGTCTGGATGGAATTTAACTAAAGAATTCTATGCTTAACGAAAATTTAACGAATTGTTAAATTCAACTTAATATTATCATATGTCGATTGTGAGCATTTACATGTATTTTCCATATACGGAATATCACAAATGTGATGACATATGTAGTTCTATGTCATTATAGTAACCACATTGAGCATGCATACCAGTTATTCTTTTTAAATTTCGAAAAAATTATTTTATTTGCTAATTTTGAGAATAACTGTTTTTTAAAAAAAAAAAAAAAAAAAAAAAGCTTTTGTTGCTTAGGCGAATTCCAAAAGGTAATAAAAATTAAGGAATTTGTTTTTATAAAAAAAGAATTATTATTGAAAACTCAAAAAACATTTTTTAAAAATAGCACAAAGGAAATAAATAAATTAATATTTAATGTTGTTTAATAATGTCATAATAACATACAAACCTACTAAAAAAGATTTCTTGAAATGTTTGTAACTAATAAGTAGGTGTTACCATTTTTTTTTTTTGGAATTTGAAACAATAATTTATTTAAAAACAAATACAAAGCAAAAATCAATAAAGTGTGTCGCGCTCTTTTTCAATTGTGGCTGTTTCCTTCCCCCTCATTTTGATACAATAAAAAATAAAAAACACAAAGTACGCATAAGCACGTGTCTTAAATAGGCATTGTGGAAAAACATATGTAAACTTTGATTTGAAACGCTAATTTTTTTTTTCTGTTTATTTTTCGTTCGATAGACAATTTGTTATAATTGTTGTTAATTTCTTGAATTAAAATTTTTGGAATGAACAGATTTTTTTTTTTTTATTTACATGAACGTATATAGATGGTCAAAAATATGGTATAACCTATATTTAATAATAATTTAGATTTTTTGGAATTTACGTCTATATGTAAATTGTGGAAAACAATTATTATAGGGTAAATGGATTATGATGGTGAATTAAAAAAATTACATTCTCTGGTTGATCTGAGATGTTTACTGAACTAAATTGAGTCATATCAATTTCAACATTAAATTGAAATATGAATTTTGCAAGGCAGTTTTGCATGTCTTTTTTTAATACTAAAAAATTCTGCACATTAAAATTATTTGTAAATTATATAAGTTCGAATTTTTTTTTGTCGATTATATAATATACCATGAATCATTTTTTTCTATTGCAAATTTATTATTCTGCTGCAGCAGACATTTTAATTTTCCTCAACTAGAATATAATAAATAAATTATCCCAAGATTTATACAGATTAAAAAGTTTTTTGTCGTAAATTTCAACTCAAATTAAATCAAAATAATTTACGTATGTATTTATGTATACCTATAGTATATACTAAGTTTTTTTTTCAATTTTAGATATATAAATATTTCGGCACCTTAAAAAGAGTAAACACCTAAGACAACCTTGTCACATTTTTAAGCTTGGTATGATGTATTTCAGTTAACTATAAATGTTCCTACACAAACAATTTATTTTTTAAAAACAAATAATAAATAATTGTAATTGAATAATAATTATTCATCTTTTCATTGTTACAATAATTGATTCGCATTGATCATACCACAACAGAAGTATTTGAATACAAGGTTAAAAAAAAAAATATGAAAAACAAAAAAAAATTAAATTACACAGTCACTTTGTAACTTATACCAAATATGGTTGAAAATTTAATTCCAATATTATAAAAATTAATGATTATTGTAAATTGCGAAAATAAAATAAATTTAATTGTTGATAAAATCAGTAATAAATTTTTTTTTTTATTTTAAATAATTTTGTAATAAAATTAATATAATTAAGAAGAAGCTAAATAATATAAACAGTTTTCGATAGAAAATTTTAATTTGGTTTTCCAATTTATGGTTTTAATACATTAGGTTGAATAAATTATATTAAGTTTTTAATTTTTGAGATATAATGCAGTAAATGATTATTTAAATTAAATATTAGACTAACAGAATAAAAATAAAAAAAAAATAAAAAAATTATTTCTTGTTTATTGATTTAATACAACAAGAGTATTAAAAATTAATTATTTCGTGAATAAACAGAAAAAATAAATTGATATAGGAATACAAATTTTATCGAACATTCTAGTTAAAACATTTTTAATAAAAAAAAATAGATATATTTCACTACCTATATTAAATTAAATTGAAATTATATTATGATTCCCTTTAATTTCTGGAATCATAATCCAAATATAAATTCATTTTTTTTAGAAATCGAATTTATCAAAAATAGTAATAGAAATTAGAGAAGTTAAATGGATTAGAACATACAAAATACAGTATTCACATCTAACAATCCCTTCCTGCTGAACTTTCATTTGTTACACAAGTATTTTAAATGTTAACATACGAAATTTATAGCTTACAAAAATTATCAAAATGCTTTGTGAAACATATAATTCTTGCATTTAATACAAGTTCAGAAAAACCTATGAACGTATTTATAAAGGAAAATGAAGAAAAAAATCTGTTATTTTACAGAATTCTTGTAACTGTACTATATATCCTTGCATCTTGCGTAATCGTACAAATTCAATTTTTTATCATAAAAATTTCAAAATAATGTAATTTTAAGGCATACGCATTTAAATAATTGAAAAATAAAAATTAATTAAAATAAGTAATTCAAACAATTTGAAAAAGCAGTATAACAGTTTTTGCAGTGCTGTTTGAACTTTGTAATTGAATTTAATTGTACTGAATTTAAAATGAATTTTTAATCAAATTGATGAAGTCGGAAAAATGAAATAAAAATTTTATAAATTATTTTTTTTCTTAGTTTAAAAATGAATATTTCAAAACACAAGTTCAATTCTAAATAAGCTAAAAATTAAAAAAGAAATATTTTGAAATTCTAATTGAAATTGCGTAAGTTCAAGTTTTAATGTTTGTTATGTCACCAAAATGTGAATTTGAAATTATGTATGTATTACAAAACAAAAATATTATTTTAAGTTTATTTTTACTATTTTTACAATATTATTTTAAGATCTTTTTCAAAAGCAATATTTTTTATTTAAAGATATTTTCTAATTTGAGTACTTTCAGATAAAATTTTATTGATGCAATATGTATGTATTTATAAAAAATTATGCAATTTCATATACTCATAGGAAATGTATTCCATCTTTTAGTTGGATATTTTTGTAAAGCGAAATAAATAATGAAATTAAATTAAGTTATGAACACTAGTCATAATATATCATTGAAGTTATATAATATTAATATATATATATATATATATATATATATAATTTAAAAAATATAATATTAATATATATATATATAATTTAAGTTATATAATTATATTACTTAAATTAAATAATATAATTAAATTAAAATAATAAAGCTATTTCTAAAATCGTTTAGAAATTTTTAATTTTGGTGATTCAATAGCGGAAGATCGTCTCAAGTTGAAAATGTAATTAACATTTTAAAATTATTATGTTTATGTTATAAAATACAAAAACTGATATTTTTTTTTCTTGAAATTTGAATAATATGTTTTTATTCACTTGAATTGATATTATTTATTGAATAAAAATTAATTCAATTTCAAAATCAAATTCTGATTATTAAATTGTATTTTACATATTATAATGAAAATTGAAACAATTAAAATAAAAAAGTAAAATAAAAGTAAAAAAATTTAATTCTTGTCAATTTCCCGTTATTTTTTAAATTAATAATTTAATTTTATAAAATTTACTATTTTTTATATATTTAAGAATGCATAATTATTTAAGCATTTAAAAAAAAGAGTAAATTAATATTAAATATACAAAAATATTAAATATAATTTAAAATAAATTCACATACCAATAAAATTATTATATTATATAATAAATTTTATTATTGATCAATTTAATGTTATTTTAAGTTATATCACTGTTATAATATATATCTATATACGATTTTAATTAAATTTAAATAACAATTAATATATTTTGTATATAGTATATTTTTTAGATAATAATTTGAATAACAAATAATTTTTTAATATACATAATATATATATATTTTTTTTGAAATAAATATTTTTATTAACAATATAATTTTTTAACAAAATGTATAACAATTGAAAAAATTAATAAATATTGATTTTTAAATAAGTTTAAAATTTGAAAACCGAATGAAGACTAAATTTATTACACAATTGTAACTCATATTTATTAGATTTTTGTTCGTTCTAAATTTTATGAAATTTTCTAATAAAAAAAAGAAGGACCTGAAAATGGACACAACCCACGATTTAAAAAAAAAAAATCCTATACACAACTGTTTATTCAAAGTGGGGATTTTTTTTTTTTACAGTTTTGATCTTCTTCAGTCGAAACAGAAAAAAAAAATTCTAATTCTATTCGTTTCTATCACTCTAATATCTTTTTTTTTAGTAATTAAAGTAAAGGGCTTATTTATAAAATAAAAAAATAAAAAAAAATCGAATATTAATATTTGATGTGCGCAACGGAAATAGTCAGATTAATAATAAATAATAAAAAAAATTAAGTCTTAAAGTTAGTTATTAGTTAGTACAATGCAATTGAAGTAATATAACCTCCCTTATATTAATAAAATTAGATATAAGCAAGCACACATTATATTTAGACTATAATTCAAAATAAGGACACCACAATAAAAAAAAAAAAAAAAACAATAAAAAAATAATTGTTTTGTTCAACAACAAATTTAAAAAAATTAAAAATAATGGCGTTAAAGGCAAAAAAAACGAACGGAAAATTTTCTTTCGGGTTGCTATCATTTTAGATTTGTTGTGGTCAATAAATTGATAACTATTTGTCCAATAGAAAAATAGAGGGGAATCAGTCCATAATTATTTCTTTTTTTTTCAAATATAAATGCATTAAATATATATATATATATATATATATATTATATATATATTTATGTGACATAAAAACGTCGTAATAATATTACATACTACTTATAGAAAATATAATTTATATATTTATACATATTATATAATAATATTTTTAAATCAATAATTTCTTATATTAACAAGTTTATTATCTTACAAAATAATTATAATAATGATAAAATATAAATAAACATTGTTCTAGATTTTTGAGACATTTGTTTTTATCGTCAATTATTTACATATTTATTTTAACATTACTCATTTTCTAACAGACTTTTATATTTATTATTATTATCATTTTATACCATATTTATTTTAACCAGATTTTAACTGATATATTTATTTATTCAATACTATAAAAATACCTTTTTTTTGATTTATTTTATAGTAAATTAAAAAAATTATTTAATTTGTAAATAAATCCGCGTCTTCTACATGTCTTAAAGTCTTCTACAAGTTAAGATTTTATTGATTTTAATAAATTAAATATTATTGTTTGATATAAAATTTTAATATACGATACACAAAATGTATGGGTAAGAACAGTATTAATATAGATATTGACCTGAGCTGAACTGCATTAACTGACCTGAACGAAATGTACCCGAGTAAAACTAAACACTTTTCAAATATGAATATTTATATGTTATTTGAAATAAATTCTTCGACTTTCGGAAATGTATCAATCGCGTTCAAATTTATCATAATTCATTACAAGGACGAAATAAAATATCCTATTTCCCAAATTTTTTCGATTAACACATTCATTTTTCGATACAAAATGCATTAAAATTTTCAAATTAAATAACTTAGCATAGCATTTTTTAAATATAGTTTCATCGAGATTGAACTGTTCTGAATGTCATGAATTTGATAAGAAAATATAAATAACATTTTTTTACCAGAAATAAATTATTAACAATGTACCGATTGGAAAGCAAAATTACGGAGAAAAAAATTTGAATGCAGCTCTCACAAGTTCAAAAAAAAAATTTCTCAAGTTTTGTGGTACATGCTAGTGGCACTAGATTCTACATTAGTATGTACCCGCTAATAATCGAATTTTTATTTTAACTAATTTTAAATTATTTAGTAAAGAAGAACGGACCATATATATTTACATTTCTGCTTTTAAGATATTAACGTAACATTTAAGTTTATAATTTACATTGAATATGGATAATTTCAATAGATTGTAAAACAAATACATACATAAACATATTAAATATAATAAAAATTGAATATAATTCTATAAAATTGTACTTAAATAAACAAATATGTTAAAAAAAAAATAGAAAAAAATAATAAATAGTTTACGCAATATTCTTATAAATTTATGAAACAAATAAAGGCCTTTAATTTATTTATTTTTAAATTACTTTGAAAATGTATGCATATTATTAATATTAATAATATAATTGCATTTAATGGAAGTTTTAAAATAACAATTTAAACTAAATAAATATAAAATTATCCTTTTATAATACTATAAATGTTGATAAAAAATAAAAAAAACTTCACAAAAAAAAATAAAAATAACCTTAAATCATTTCGTTAAAAAAAATTTATACCAATATCAAATGATGTTTTCGCATAATTTATTATTTAAAACAATATAAAAATAATATAATAAAAAAAAACAAATCTCTATTATAAGCAATGTGTACTCTATTATTAAAATACGTTATGGTTTGCTTGAAAACTTAAGAATGACAAAAAAAAAAACGGATTCAGTTACTTGAGAAAATTATAACTATTTTTTTAGTACTTATTCGACTTCCAAAACAAATTAGCATTATTTTAAATTTGACCATTAGATTAGATAGTAAGTTGTAACGGTTGATTTTAAAATCTTAATGCCACTGCAATCAATAGGCAGTCATATTGCATGTACTTATTATCCATAGATTAAGCCTATGCTTTCTCTGACCTTTTGATTAACTTGGAGAAATTGTTCAGTTAATTGGTTAGAAGTTTGAACTAAATCATGATTAAATAAATCCTTTGTTCAAAACAAGTGGTATATTGTTCAAATTTGACAGAAAATCTAATCAAGAATCACAAATTGACTACCTACTACCTATTCATAACTTAGATATAACTTAATAAAATTTGGTTTTTCATATATACATTAAGTTTCTGTTCTCTATTGATTTTTTTTGTAGTACATTCATCGTTTTAAGTATGTACATTTACATAACATAAATATGTATTTTAATCAAAATAGATTTAGGTAAAATATATATTATATATAAATATATATATATATATATATATATATATAAAAAACTTAATAACTTTAAAACAAAATTATATCCTTTTATAAATATATATATATATGTATTTTCTATAAGAGTTTTCAAAAGGGACATTATTTATTTTATTAGTTAGTATTAAACTAATATACTATTTCCTATATGCCTTTATTATATTATTATATGTATAACTAATTGTTATTTTTGTTAGATTATAATTAAAACTGAAAAACAATATCAATTTTTAAGTAATTTTCCTAAGTTTATTTTTTGTTTTTTTTTTAAATTCCACAATTTAATTAAAAAACGTTTAATAACATTTATAATTTGTAATTTTGTTCTCGAACTTTGTTTGAAGAAAATAACAATAAAATTTTTGAATTGATTCATATACGTTACATACTTTTTAAATGATTAGAATATGAATATAAATTTAGAAAATACCTTTTTTTCAGTTTACTAAAAAAAAAATAGATTATGGTGAAAATTATGTATGTAAGTAAATAATGGATATTCATTATTATACAAAAACAGATTGATTTTAAAATAGAGAACATAAAATTCGACTTTAAAATACAATTTTTCGAATTATAACTGACAAAATATATATTTATGTGAAATTAGTATGGTATATTTGTATAGTATGTATAATATAAGTATAATGTTTATATTAAAAGTTAAAATACAATCTGAACTTTAAATCTGACATAAAATCGTTTGTAATGACATAAAATCATCAAACGTCATCATCAAATCACAAAATAACTAAATTACATTTTTTAAATGCTATTGTGCCTTATTCTGAGAAGCGAATCACTTTTTCGCTACGTACCGGTAGAGTATCACATTGCATCACATTTGGTATTCTGAGAAGCGAATGATACAATATTTTATAAATAAAATTAATTTACTTGAATTTTACATTAATTATATAGTTACTTTTTCTCATTCGCCATCGTTCACTAACTTTTTCTATAATGATATATTTATCGTTTTTTCTGACAGCGAAAAAAAATAATCGATTCTCGTAATACCATAAAAAACGAAACGTTGCGATAAAAACCGATCCGTATCGTTATTTCGCTTCGCAGAATACCAAAAATTAAATTTATCATATTTTTCAGTACGTACCGAAAAATTCGCTTCTCAGAATAAGGCCCATTGTAATTAATAGTGATGTAATCAGTTCCGCAAATATATTTATTATTTACTAATGTAAATCTTGTAACAACAAAATACATGTTTCTTAGAAAATTTGAATCCACAAATTCACTGTAAAAATTATTCATGATATAAATTAGTTTGGTATACAGTGTATATAACAGCTGTTTTAAATTGGATTCATAAATACAACAATAACCTAAGTCCAACTTTTTTTTTTAATTTGATTAGTGAAATTTATAGAGACCCTCTTAAAATTCAAATTTTATTTGGTTAATTGAGAACTCAATTCAAAAGCCCAAATTCGATTTATACAGCTCTAATATAGTTTTAACGATATTCTATAAAATATTTTTTTCTTCAAAATTCACAGATTAATAATAAATTAGTAGTAGGAAAATATAGAACAAAAAAATTATACTTTTCCATATGCAAAAAAATACATTATTTTCTCATCAATTTAATAATTTAAACTTGACATAAATGTATATAACAGAAAAGTAATTAATTTGCAAAAATCATTTAGCTAAAATTAAAAAAAAAAAGTTTAAAAATTCATTTATGTACAATTTATGTGGGTAACTATAAAGTTGACGGAAAATTACAAGTTTCAGTATTTTAATAAAGGACATTTACACATTTACTCTTTTGTTTTAAGCTAATATAAAATTAATATCTCTTTTTAACCCAAATTCATATATTGACAGGTAAATTATGAGAAAATTGCAATATGATCCCAAGGTATAATCTATAAATAAATTTTTAATTCATTTTAATAAGACTTACAACAACTATGTTAAATAATTTAAAACTATATGTATTTTGTACAATTATATTGCAATATTTAAATAATTAATTCTAGTTGAATAATTTAAGATTATGGTGCCATCTAAATACAAAAAATATAATATGTGTTCTTTAATAAATTAACTACAATTTAATATTATTTAATTACAAGGCAATTCATTATTTATTACTTATCTATTTAATTTTTGTATAAACTCCTTGTAGATATATTTTTTATAACTAAGAAATATTTTTTAAATTAATATGTACTTGGATCAATATAAATTTTATTGAAAATTAAAATTAAAGTAACTGATAATATATTTAATCTTTTCCTATTTAAGTTTGAACCAATATCACATTTTAATTTTTTTTTTAGTTGTTTTGCATAAAATAAAGTTCAAGCAATAAACAGAGAAATTTGCGTCATAAAATTAAAACGAATATAATATAATCTTGAAATATAATTTTCGTATTTTTACGAAATAGTAACTTATCTGTGTTTATATGTACATAATTATGAATAGATCTCTTATCTAAATTTAAAATCAGTCTTAATTCCGTTCTATTTAACTAATTGCGTTACTGTTCTGTGAATGAAAATTCTCAACTTGATTATGTAACAAAAATAATTTACTTGTTTTACATTAATACACCTAAATCGTTCACACGCGCTTAGTATGGTCTTATAATTTATTATTTAGTTAATTTTTACAATTTTTTAATTTATTTTAATTTAGTATTTAAAATTGATTCAATATATTTGAAATATTAGATGTGTTTTTCATAAACAAGCAATACTACTAATACTGCTGTTAATGCAATTTTGTTCAAAAGCAAAAGTTGCAAATTAAGTTTGTTCAAAAACGTCGTTAACTTTGTATAAAAACTATAAAATTATAGTTGAGAATGAAGTACAGTCTACCTCCACTACTTTTACAATTTTTTTTAAATATAGTTAAATCTAATTCCATTAAAATTATAGTACTACAATGTATGCGCGTATGTACTACCATTTCTGCATGTTTTGCTTTTGCAGTGATACCTTTCAAAAATAAAGTGGAAACGTCAAATTTACAATGTACTGTGATCAAAAATGTTTAAAAAAAAATTATCGGTGTTTTGAGATCAGAAATGTTTGATATCGGTTTTAATACCACAGTGAAACAGTTTTTAAAATCTATTGCAATTACATTTTTTAAAATCTACTACAATCGGTGTTTCTCAATACAGCAAAGGCGTATATTTAAGGAAATTTTGAAGTTAATTTTTAATTAAAATTTTGATGAAAAACAATTTAATATATGTCAAAAAAATTCAGTAGATAAGCATAATTCAGTGATTTTTTTTCACATTTTTATCATCAAAAGATGAACTTTGCAAATGAATTAAATAGTATTTAAATAATTTTTTTAATTTCACACAACTTTTTAAACACAAAAAAATATATATTCCATGTTTTAAACACAAAACGTTAATTCAGTCAAAATTATGATCAAAAATGTCTAAATTATACTGTATTTTTTTTTTACATTGCAGTCAGGAGTTAGGTATCTAAACAATGTATCGATACAGTATTAAAATCGCAGCAAAACTTTTTTCACTGCATTTTCGATGTTACGGTTTATGAAAACATCTTACATCTAAATTTTTACTTTATTACAATTTTAAATTTTGGTTAAATATAACTGAATTTAGTTGTTGAAATTATATAATTAAAAGCCAAAGGACCTTATATAATATATGCTAACCGAGCGTTATATTTTTTTCAATCAAATTAAGTTAATAACATAAAATTTTGTTTTAATAGAAAAACTCCAATATGTATTTATACTTATGTATAAAATTTATTTTTAAAATAATTAAATAATAATTGGTTTTTAAAAAATTTTAATTTTTTACAATTAAAAAATGGGTAAGTATTTTACAGCAGGTGCTCATAAAATAACTTTACACATAAAACTTTTCTTATTTCAATTAATTTACCACTGAATACATATACATATACTTTTAATAAATTAACCAGGTCTATCGGTCGTCATCATCATAATTGATTACTTTTATTTGTTATTGTTGTTATACAACATATTCGAAAATTTAGTTCTTATACATATTCTAATATTGCACATATTATATGGATTGTATAAATACTAATTTCCAATACAATGGCGAAGTAAAGCTTATTATAGTTTAAGTGTACTAATATTACCTGTATGAGAGGTTAGATACATTAATTCGATTTTTTAAAATCTCAATTGTTGAAAAGTCAAAATGTATATATTTACCAATTTTTTTGAGTCATTAACTGTATATTTCCATATCTATATGAAATCCAAAAAATCATTCCAAATTATAGACACGTAAATTGTCAAAAATGATTTGACAAATAAATTTTAGTAATTGACAAGTACATAGATAAATTTTAAATTTTTTAATAGATCAGATACATTCATTAAATTGATATGTATACTCTCTCTCTCTCTAGTTTTATTGAGTACATAATCTATTTTTAAAGTATGTAGTCTATTTTACTGAGTAGAGTGTAGTCTGTTTGTTTTAATTAAGTAGGTATGTTTTTCTCGAATTCAAATTTTTATTTTAATTTTTAAGCTATACAACTTGGTATTTGTTATATTTTTTTTTTTGAACTAAAACTAATTTGATTTACAATTGACCCTAGGCATATGATACGCTCTTCTAATATATTCTTTCCACAACTGTTTTAACCAGAAATAAAAAATGATAAAACAAATCCAGAAATAAAGAATGATACTAACAAGAAGTTCGATAATTACGTCATCGATTTACTGATATCAATTATCACTTCTCAACAACACTCTTACCATTGTTTGAGAAGTAAGCATGAGGAAATGAATTTCAAATTTTTGTTGTTTGGTTTTTAAAAGCAAACGGATTTTGTTGTTTTGACGAATGACAATTACATTTTTTTTTATTTTGAAAATAAACAAAAAAAAAATTATTTAGTACAATTCTGTTTTCATAATTTTTTCAACTTCACGACGATATTGTCCACTATTGGTCATTAAAAAAAATTTGTTAAGTGAGAGAATAAAAAAAAAAATTGAATTTCTATTGCCTGCAAGGAAATTTCTTCTATGAATACTTTTTTAATCCCCCTGCTCTACCTTGTCTTTTATATAATATACATACATAATGTATACATATATTTTTCATTTTCTAGAAATCATCAATCATATAATTGGAAATGGAAAGAGATAGTTAGTGTGTATATAGAAAAAAAAAACAAAAAAAAAAAGGAAATGGTGGGTATATTCGGACGGAAATCAATAGATAAATAGATTGACAATAGACATTATGATTTGTTATGAAATTGTCATGACAACTTATTGTTTTGACACATAACAGTTATTTTTTTTTGTATTTTATTGACATATTGCTACTGTTGTCATTGATTATTATTTTTGTTTTTTTGATTATTGTTATAAAAAATATTATTCTACATAAAATTCTTGGATTTTACGTCCATGTTTTTGCCGTATTTCAGGTGGAATAACAAAAAATAATAATAATAATATGACTAAAAAATGAAATTGAAAAGTAACAACAACATGTATATATATACATAGATATACAGTAATATATGGGTAAGTTAAAATATTTTAAATAATAAAATAAAATAAAATTGACTGTTATAGTAAATATAGGCGTTAGAATACAAACTTATACATTTAATCGTATATACAACAGTTATATAAGCAAATTGTGGACAGTAATATTTATATGTACAATGAATGTTAACGTTAATATTAAAAATAATTTATAAACCCTTTCCTTTTTAATTTTTTACCTTACAGAGTAGAGTTTATATGAAACCAGTGATGAATTAAAAACTACATGTCAGTGTTTAACTTAGTTTAACAATATTTAAGAGTTAACATAGGTATAGTCGGTACTTAGGCAAAATTAATTTAGGTATACATATAATATACCTATCATCCGATTACTATGATTATACATTCCCAAATTGGAAAAGTGGATCATAGCGACATATTATATCTCGAATCCAAAGAAATGTAAAATTAATTTAAATTCTAAGACCAAATCAATGTAAAACTATTGTAAAACTGTGTAAAATTCTGTAATTGCAATGAAAAAAATGAAAAGTACACAATTTAAATTAATTTTATTCTTAACAAATTTTAACAATTGTAACAAAGGTTAGTAAAAATGATTTATCTTAGACCTACTTCATATTTCTTCCAAACCAAATTATTTTGAAATAAAATCACAAAATAATTCATTTTTAAATATAACGGGAAAATATCTTATACTAATGATTATAATTGATCATAATTCAATAATAATAATAATTTTAGGTTAGATCAGTTCTAATTGATCTGAAATAGACTTACTGAATTGACAGTAGTTATCATAGTTATAAAGGCTTTGAATTTGATAATAACCACAAATACCCTACCCTATATAAAAAAAAACATGATTTTTTTTCTCTTCCTAATTTTAATAAGTAAATATGTGTATTTTGAAAATAATGTCCTGTATGGGTGTTTACATGTAATTTTATATGATAATGATGATTTTAATGATTACAATAATAGTAATAATGATGATGAATATGATCATCAATTTAAGTCAAAAACTTAACATAACCGTTATATTATTATATATGTACACAAGATTTAAAAAAAATGTTTTTTTTTTTATGTTTTACTATTATGAATAACTTACTTTTTTGTTAATATGTATTTTGTAATTTACAATATAAGTACATAGATAATAGCAAGAAAAGAAATTAATTCTATTGAAAAATTAAAAAAAAAAAATAACATTTTTTTTTTCTTATTTCCCCAAAGTAATTTTTTTTTTTTAAAATGTAAGTTATTAGTATTAGAGTATAATATGTAACATGTATATGTAAAATAAATTAGTTAAAGTAAATGTTATATACATAACTACTTAAGTTAATTAGATCCTAGAAGTGGCGGCAGTGGTGGCATATTGGAAACTATTTCTTTTTTTCAAAATTATAAATTATTTGTACTTGTGTTTATTATTTATATACCTACATATATATATATATAAAAAAAATTATAATAATAATTATTAACAATCAGAGTAGGAATTTCAATATGTATAATTAGATCACAAAAAAAAAAATTGAAAAAATTAAAGTGGTTTACTAAACTTACAATTTCTTAATTGTAAGTTTTCCTGTAAAATTGAAAGTAAATATTCTTCAATAATTATTAATTACATAAATTTAGAATTCTACACATGTTAAAATTTGAGAACAAAAAATGAAAGGAAATTATTGATAGTTTTGAATCTTTCGTGTTTAAATTTGTTGCGATCTATAATCATCAGACTTTAAAGAAAAATGAAAACTATTATAGAACTGAAATGTATAATAAAATTTACTTTTGATATCGAATATAAGATGTAATATTAAAAATATCAATGTTAATAAATAACAATATTATTGCTAATTAGATTCGAAAACAACTTTTTTGTATATTTAAATACGTAATTATCACAGTATTCAATTCTGTGAACCCAAATAGAAATAGCTAAAACGTATAAGAATAGTTTTGATAAGAACTTAATAGGCATTAATTAAAAATATTATATGAATATGTCAATAATATTACTAATTAAATGTGAAAATAATTTCTTTAATTATACAAAATTAAAAAAAAAAAAACGAAAAAATTACAAACATGTAAAGTAAATATATATTTAAATGTCAAAATAATAATAATATAATTTGAAATGACATTCTGCACAGACTATTTTTGCTCAATTGTATTTAAATGTCAATAATATTAAAATTTGAAATGACATTCTGCACAGACTATTTTGTTCAATTGCATTTAAATGTTAAAACAATAATAATATAATTTCAAATGACATTTTGCACAGACTATTTTTGTTCAATTGTATTTAAATGTTAAAAATAATAATAATATAATTTGAAATGATATTTTGCACAGACTATTTTTGTTCAATTGTATTTAAAAGTCAAAATAATAATAATATAATTTGAAATGACATTCTACACAGACTATTTTTGCTCAATTGTATTTAAAAGTCAAAATAATAATTATATAATTTGAAATGACATTCTACACAGACTATTTTTGCTCAATTGTATTTAAATGTCAAAATAATAATAATATAATTTGAGATGACATTTTACACAGACTATTTTTGTTCAATTGTATTTAAAAGTCAAAATAATAATAATATAATTTGAGATGACATTTTACACAGACTATTTTTGTTCAATTGTATTTAAATGTCAAAAATAATAATAATATAATTTGAAATGACATTCTACACAGACTATTTTTGTTCAATTGTATTTAAAAGTCAAAATAATAATAATATAATTTGAAATGACATTCTGCACAGACTATTTTTGCTCAATTGTATTTAAATGTTAAAAATATATATAATATAATTTAAAATGACATTCTACACAGACTATTTTTGTTCTTTCAATTATACGAGTTTTGTTGATTATTTTTACGATTACACTGTAATTTTATTTAAGATTAACATTTTGATTATATATACGAAACGAAACTTCTTATTTCCGATTGTCAATACAATACAATACAGTCCGAAAATTGATTAAAACTGTTATACAAGGTTATTAATATTTTTTTTAAAACTTTTAAATTTTTATTTTAGTGTCAGAATTATGTAGGAAATTAGTATAGTTTATTAAAAAACTGTTATACATAATTATAACTAATAATTATTTAAATTCTATATTTTTTTTCATAAATCTGATTGATTATTATCTTAAGACAATATAAAATTGATTGTAAATATCAAAAATTCAAAAATGTTCATTCATAAAAGGAAAATAAAAATTGTTTTTTTTTTTTTTTTATTTTATTTAATTTTCTCCAATTATTTTGAACAAATTGCAAAAATTATATCCATTTATTTTCCAAATCAACTATAAAATTATTTAATGTTACATTTATTTAAGGTAAATAATCTTCTTTCAACTTCCAAACATTATTTCATCATCATGTAGAATTATTTCCTGAGTGAATGAATGAATGAATTTATAGAAATTTAGCTTCTATCATTTTATAGACACACAGACACAATCCAATGTCCAAATATTCAATTTGTATATAATATATATACGTATATTAATACCTATTTTTTTTTCTATATTTATTATTTTTACATAATATGTACCCTTTATATATACATCAACTAAAATAAAAGTACATACATCACATATATTGAAAATAATAGTAAAAATATAATATTAATAAATGCCTTAGAATTTTCCCAGAAGCCTTCAGTTTCAAACAGCAATACAAAAAAAAAAAAGAATTACACAAACTGAATAAAATAATAAAATAAAAAAATTTTCTTTTAGTTTCGTGCGAATGAAATAAATAAATTTTTAAATAACAGAAATAAATTTTGTATATAATATAACTGTAAATAAACACATTTATTTATGTAAATATATGTGGTATATTTTATATAAAATACATTTAGTATAGTACTATTATTAAGTATAATTTTAGTATTTAATAAAATAAAATACTACTATAAAATGAAAATATGTATGTACGTAAATATGTATGTAAACAATTTGATGAAATTGATTAAGGATATTTTTAATTTTTATCATTTATAATATTTTTTAAATTAGTAGAATTTTGCACACAAAAAGAGTTGTTAAAAGAAAATTATTAACATAAAATTTTAATTGAATAATACAAGACAGAAACAGCAAATTTGACATCAATAAATAAGGTATACCTACAATATAAAATGCACAAAAAATCGAGCAAAATTTTTAATTCTCTAATAAATCAATTCTAAAATTCAATTTAATAAAAACTTTTTTGTAAACTAATTGTAAATTAATAATTGTAAATTACTTCAGTGATTGTACATTTATCAGTTGGTAGTTAAAACGACTGTTATTTGTCAAAAGGGATCAGAAAATTATAATATATTCAACTTAAGATGTTTATATGAAAAAAAAGATTAAACTTTTAAATGCATAGTATAGTAAGTATGTACAATATTTAAAAATGCCTTGCCATTATAATATTATTAGTTTATCAATCCCATGTTATATGTAAATCATTCTTATATCTTTAAAAAAAATTAAAAAATATTATAATAAACATTAAGTCGAAAATAAAAATTAGCACTAAAGTTTGAAAGAAAAAATTTGAACTCACGTGAGCAAAAAAAAAAATGGACAACGAAATTCGAAAAAAAATAACAAAATTAAAAATTACAACGAAATATTAATCGTAGTTTATATAATGTGGTTTTCAAAAACAAGTAATATTGGCAATACTGCTTATATTGACAAGTATTTAACTAAGCAGGAAAACTGCAAAATTATAATAGATAAAGCATGAAAAAAAAAAAATATTTTGTTTTTGCAGTATGTGTTTATGAAAAGCTCTATATTTAAAAATAGTATTTTATTTTACATACAAAAAACACAAAATTTGAAGTTAAAACATAATAATTGTGAAATAAGTTCAAAATTAAAACAAAAAATTTGCTTAACAGAAATAATTGTATTAAAATTTTTGTAATTGATTTAGACATGCTGAATTATTTTCCGGAAAGCAAGGAAAAATTTTAAAAATCTTATAAAGTAGTATGACTAAGTTTGTTTATTGAAACGGTTATACAAAATTTTAGCAATATGTAATGACAAAATTAGTGTCCTTATTCAAGTACCTACATATTTAATTTATGTGAACTAAAAGTAAAATATTAATTCGAAATAAAGAAATAAAAAATTTATAAAAATAAAACTAGAAATCATCAATATTCCATCATAAACAGTTATCCTGTGGCCACAAAATAAACTAACCTCATAACAAACAAAAAAAAAAAAAATAGAAAAGGCATTTTCTTTGGTATTTTTTTTTTTTTTTTTTTACACAAACTAATCGGATGTGTCTCTGGAATGCTCGTTCAGTTCCATTTTTTTTTATATACAAAATGCTAGCTTGGAAATTTTTTTTTTTTTACATTTCTCTACAATTTCTAAATAAAAAAACATAAAAAATTTTTTTTTTTCCAAATGTTAATAACTAATGAGAATATCGCGTGTATTACTTTTATTTTTTTTATTGTTTTGTCTCCTTCACTCTCTATAAATTATTAAGTGTTTTCGATTTTTATTTTATGTATAGAAGTTTTATGAATGTTTTTTTCTTTTTTTATATCTTCTTTTCTTTTTGATTGCTAGCTACACTTTAATGTAAGTATGTATGTAATATCAATAATAGCGCATATACATATATCTACAAGTATGTTTATATATATACATATAGTATATGCATACATAATTTTATTCAAAATTAGTCAATCGGTGACCAAGTCAAAGGATATTCAGTCAGTCAGGAGATTTACCTCAGTGCAATCAAATGAATATGTATTTATGTACATATAGTAATGTACAATACTGAACAAAAAATTGGAACTATCATTACATAAAAAAAAAAGTAATTAAAAATATTTATTTTGCAATTACAGATTTTAACATTTAAGTCAAATAATATCAATTTTAGATAACATACAAATTTCTGTAATATTGAACATATTATATAGATAACAAACGATAACGAATGATTTTTCAACATCGAACAAATTTGTCAATATTTTTAAGATTACAAGTACATTAATTTCTTAATAATTAAATATATAAACGATTTTATTATTGTTATTATTAATTATTTTAAATATTATGTTTTTATTATTATTATTAATTAACAATCTAAAGAATGTACAGACATTCGTCATACATTTTAATGAAAAGGATTATTTTCAAATTAAAGGAAGTTAAAAAGGAAGTACCATTTCCGGACAGGTATGGGCACCAAAAGTTGAACAATGAAACAAAATTAGTAATTTGTTTTGTTATTTTATTAGGGTAGGAATGAAGTCAAATACATACCATTCTTTAGTTAAAAATCTTTAAACTCATTTAGAGAATTAACAAAAGTTTAATACATTCGCTTTATATACATTCATCGAATTTCATTTGTTCGAAACATTTATTTTTAAAACGAGTAAGAAAGAGAGAATATAGTTAGATTATTTTTCGATTTAAAAAAATAATAATAATAATTCCAGAAAATTTAAAATGGTCGCAGACTACCAAGCAAACCACCGAAACAACGAATAAAATGTTGCAAGTCCTACAAACAAATAAAGAGAGACAATGTAAAGTGTCAAGTCATTAGTCATCACTTTTTATCTCTAAAAAATAATCTAATTGTAATTTAACATTTTTAAAAAAAAAAAAAAAAAACAAATTACATTTTTAATTTAAAAAAAAAAAAAAAATACCCACATTTAAACTATCAGAAATTAAAAATAATATTTACAAAAAGGAATTTTACAAATCTTTCCAGTTTCCTTGAAAAGTTGTCATGTTTTTCATTTCTAAGAATTTTGAATATTTTTTTTTCTTTATTTAAGGTAAGAAGTTCATCATAAATTATGAATTCCAAACATAAATAATTTAAACTGTATTTTTTGGTTCATTACAACTGAATATAATATATAGTACATATATAATATAATACTAATAATTTAATAATAAAATCAAATAAATTTGCATAACTTTTTTTTTTTTTTGTTTCGCTATTTTTGATTATGAACATAAAATCAATATGGTGAAAACGAGTTCATATTTTTTTTTTCATATTATTTTATAAGCCAAAAAAAAACATTCGTTGTGTAGGTGTTTTAATTTTTAGTAGGTTATAAATTTTATAAACAAAACAAAATACTAACATAAAATGTGCGTAAATAACAATAAAAACGGTAAATATACATATTTTATTTCCTAATTTCATTTTATTTATTCAAAATTGATTAAGTTAGTCCGATTGTGCAGCTATACTTTAACTACTTAATTCATCATTAAGTTCATTTTTAAGTCGAATAACAGTAAAAAATTAATAAGTATATAAAAATTTGATATTTTGATATGTTGGCTATTTGCTATAGTAAATTAAAAATATATATATATATTGAAATTGTCATAATAATAATGATACTAAAATGTTTCAAAATACATTTGAAATTGCTTTCATATCAATTACGATCAATATATTTACTGCTCTTTATAACTTACAGAATACAATATAAGAATGAATAACAATATTGATTCAATGAATTAACGATTATATATATTTTGTACACATTTTGTGCGGGATCGGAATATATTCTATACCAGAGTTCTGAAGCAATAGAAAATTAAACAAATTACATATAACAGTAAAGTGTATGGATAGAAAATGTATTCGGTGATACCACAATGGACCTTTTAGAACTTACTACTATCTACGAACGGATATCATCGCTTGAATATAAAAAAAAAATTGGAAATATAGATTTGACAGAAATTATAGCTTCTAATAATTTTATTTTGTATAAACTTTTACCTTTTCTTCAAACGCTCTATCATTCTTTTCTAATTAGTAATTATACAGTTAGTTAGCTCAACGATTTCCAAATAATATATATTTTTACCATTATAATTTTTTTATTTTATGTTAATGATTTTTGAATTGAATGAAAAAATTGATGTTTTCTATATAAAACAATTTAAATTATTTTTTTTTTTGTTGAAAATCATCCAAAAACTGAAATGCACATTTTTCAAAAATAAAAATAATAAAGCAAACGAAAATAACAAAAATTTGCTTTTCACATTTTCTTTTTAAGATCCGGGATGTGAAGGCTATTATAATATACGCCCGCATTTTATAAATATTATTACACGTTCATGCTATTGTATTGAATTTAAAGCAATCTTGAAACTTAATTTAATC
Source organism: Argyra leucocephala (assembly GCA_963942445.1). Taxonomy (NCBI): domain Eukaryota; kingdom Metazoa; phylum Arthropoda; class Insecta; order Diptera; family Dolichopodidae; genus Argyra; species Argyra leucocephala. The sequence continues at coordinate 180,274,098 of OZ012678.1, forward strand.
TCAATAACCTCAGATATTTTGATTTTTGATAGGAACAATATTCAATAAAGGAAATTTCAAAAAATTTTGATAACTTAATTTTTTAAAAATCTTTAAATAAGTTTTGAAAAAATAATCTTTTAATGTATAGAAACACAAAAATCAAGTAAACGTCAAATAAATAAATATCAAATTAGTAAAATTAATTACACTCTTTCAATGCAAATTATTGAACAAGTAGACAAGTGTAAGTCCTGTCCGTACACGTAAAAAAAAAATTAAATGTGGGTCAAATTGGTTTTTTCCCTCTTTTAGCGTGCAAAGAATTTTTGTAAACACAGGAAAATATTTTACTATTATAATACATAAAAATTGCCAATAAATTTGGTGTAAATTTTTACATTTAATAATTCAACTAAAATAAAGAATAAAAAAAATAGTTTTTAAGAAAACGATCAATATTACTTGAATTCAATCAAAATTAATTGTTGAAATACTTCTTTAAGCAAAAAAGTTTACATTGATAACAATTAAAACTTCATAGTTTAGATAATATTTATGATTATACGCACAAAGTGAATTTCAGTTTACAGATTATTATCATACCATACCGAATATCTCTTAGTCGATAACATATTTGAAAATTTTTGAATAGTCATGTTGTGTCAAAATTTAATTTTTTTTAAATAAAACAATTTTTAATAAAGTTATTTCGATAACAATTGTATTTTAATTTGATTTACGTTAACGGTTGAAGAGAAATATCTAAATTAAAGTAAAGGTCAACAGATATATTATACGAAATTAGTTTTAAAAACAAAAAAACCATGATACCAAAATTTTTTTTTTTAAACTGTAAAATATAAGAGTGATAAATATGAGTATATATATACATGAAGATATATGCATACCAGTGCGCGATAATAAGCTAGAAATTTTCGCTAATCCAAAATGCAAGGTATTTTGATTTTTCTTGTCTTTACAATTCAATTCAATGAAAAACATATGCAGACAAACATTTTCATTGATTTATCTTCTATTAGATACCACAAAATATGAAATTCAATAAATTTATAATTTTTTCTCATGTAGGTATAAGAATAAATTCAAGTTTGAATTAAAAAATAACAATAATAGAAATACACACTATACCTATGCTATATATGCTGCTATATTTTATCTAAACTGCTACAGTTTGTTATGTTTTTATGTAAGTCTAATAATCGGAAAATGATTAAAATTGTGATATCGAATTATCTTCGTTACTGTTATTGCTATTACCCCCTAATTGTACATATATATGTTGGTTGTGCAAGTTAATTTAATTTTTATTATTATTTCCAAATAAAAGTATATATGTATGTATCTATCAAATATATAAAATAATAATAATATAATGTAGCCTATTCAATATACATTTATTATATTAATTTAATATTGACTCATTGCCAAGGAATATCATATTAACAACAATATAATTTCCTATGATAATGTTGCTGCTGCTGCTGCTACTGAAGATACTGCGATGCTACTATTCTACTACATTTGCTTTATTAATAGCCTTTAGCAATAAACAACAGTATTTAAAATAATAATAAAAAAAAAATAATAAAATAAAAAATAAGTGTTTACTTGATTTCATTTTACTTAAAACAATGTGAAATTCTTTTGTTTATCTCATGACAAAATTTATATATATATACATACATATATATGTTTTTAAATATAGGAGGAGTAATCGTCATCTTAACATTTTTTTTTTCCTTTTTTCATGTTTTTGTGAAAATATGAATAAAAATTAATTTGATGATTTGAAGGAACAAGAGCGATAAACAAAAAAAAATTATAATAATGAAATATTTTTTTTTTTAGTTTAACCCCTTTCGCGATTTTGTTATTATTTATATAATCTGAATAAAAGTTGAGAATACACTTTTAATTCAATTTAAATTAATTTTGTTGAAATAATAATGTATATTTTATAATCCTCTGTAAAATAGCTAGTTAATAATTTTATTTGTTTATGACATTAATAATTATCGTGCCTTTTTACACTTGTATTTTTATTGCATGTTGTTAAAAAATACAATTTCGAGTGTACAATTTAGTAGGTATTTTTAACGACATTGAAAGTTCAAGAAATTTGAATGTGTACATACAAATTTAATTTTAAAACTGTTTTCAAAAGGATAAGTAAATTTTTTAATTTATTATGAATTTTCTTTGGATTATTGAACGGTGATTTCCACAAAATTAATTCATACTACTGACAAGTGCCCTTGACATCGCAAATATATCGACAACGTTGCTGATACAAAGTTGCGAGATTTGAAATGTTAAAAAATAAAATAAACAATGTATCATGGTCTAAAATTCATTTGACAATGTATTCGTGACGTAATTTTACAACACGGATTGTTGTTAATAAAATTGTAAAACTCCAAAAAATTATTTTAAAAAAAATTGTCTTCCAAATTTCATAGTTTTTAATTTTCTTTGCCCACAAAAATATTCAATTTGAATTTGGAACTATAGCTATGCGCATAAGTATAATTTTTTGACATTTGATTTGACGTTTAATTCAGATACAAAGGGTTTATAGTGATTGGAATTGTAATTGATAAAACAATGTATTCAGTTAAGAAAATTTGATACATTATATTTATCTATATATTATATTGTTTTTGGATACATTGCCAATGCTACCGGTTTAGTAAATGTAAAAAAAATAAATAAAAAAAAATCAATATTTTATTACAATTATTTAAATTACATGTTTTTAATGTCAAAATTAAGTGTTCGTGCACAAAAAAATATAAATTGAAATAAATTCAAGGAAAATATTTCATTAACTACAAAACATATAAAATGAATCACTCCATATGCTAATATGAAAGGGTTAAAATATCATTAATGCAAAACAAAATGTATATTTTTCTGATTAATATTTTCTCCATTAATTTCAGTTTATTTTTTTTTTATTTTTTAAATTATGAATTAAATATTTTCATATTTTATTATATCAAAACTACAGCTATTTTTATAGCATATCTATAATATTTTATAGTTTTTGTTTTTTGTTCTGAGAATATTTTATTTAGAAATTCAAAAGATTGACCATATATACATATTTTGTTTATTTATTTCTCAGAAAATCATTTAACGTTTGCAATTTCATTTTAAATACATACATATATATTTAGATATAGGTATGTATATATGTATATAGTAGAAGAATTTCGCTTTTGAAAAGCAAATATTAAATAAAAAAAAAATTCTTTTGTATTTAATATATTGATAGCATCAAAATCGAATAATTTAAAGAATAAATTAAATAAAATTTTTTTAATGTTACAGAAATAAACATGTGGAAAAACTAAATAAACAAAACTAAAAAACTAAATAATGTAGTATAATATATATTATGTATTTTAAACATACATGAATTCTATGTCGAATATTCCAAATGTTTAGATATATAAAGATTGTTTATTGAATAAACACTATATACCGAAATGTTGTTTTAGTTTTCAATGAAGAAACTTCCGAATATTTACATATTATATATACAGTAATCTCTCTTTTGTAATTACATTGCAACTAACAAAATTTCCTTTTGAACATAAATATATCAATATAATATATGTACCTATACCTACATATTGAAATTGATAATCTCTTAATTCGGTTAATTGATATTGCTAACCTAAATATGCCATCGATTTAAATCAACATAAGCTGCACTCATGCATTAGTTGTATTACTTTGTAATAGGAAATAGTAACTAATATGAAAATATTTTTTAATTTTTATTTTATTGTTCTAATGTATTTGATTCGAGGTAAGAAATATTTTATATTTAATTTTAATATAAATTTCAAACGCTTTTTTATTAATTTGTTTATTTGAATTACAAAATTACATATGTATTTAAGTTATTTTATTGTACACGGTTACAAAAATAATGAACTGTTGACAAAAAAAAAATTACAATTTCTAATGCATTTATAAAAATTTAAAAGCAAAATTGTATATACAACTATATATATATAGATATGTAAAAATATATATATAGATGTGTGTGAGTGTGAGTAAATAATAAAATCCTTTGTTCTAATAACACTGAAATTTTTAATTGATAAGAACCTCTTGACATAATAATTTACAAGAAAAAATAAATATGTATAAAAAACTAGCATAAAAAGACACTGTAGCAGAAAGATAACAATCAACTAAGGGAAGATACTCTTTAATGTTATTTAAACTAGACATATTGAATCTTCTGTGTGACTTGTCAATTCACTATTTAAAGTATAATTAAATATATGAATAATTTTAACTTCAGAATACTTTCGAGTATAAAAGCGTTGACGTTGTCTATACACATAGGTACATATAATAAAAATAAAAATAAACATGTTAAAATCTGTTTATCTAAATTGTACGATAATAAAATTCAACTAAAAATAGATCCATAATATGAAACTAAATAATAAAGGTAGTACGTTCCTATCATATGTGTAAGCATTCTTCATATACGATTTCGTTTTAAATATATTTTTTTTCATTATCACGGTACTATTGGGTAAGGTTTTTATTATCCTGTTTTTCCCTCAAAAACTTAATATTATAATAATATCGGACGGAAGGTACCATTTATTGAAAATTAAAAATGTTTCAGCTCTGAGAATATCTCTGTGTTTTTAAAAAAAAAAAAGTATATTAAAAGTAAGAAGGAAATAAATGAATTGAAATTATTACGGTACATATCAATCTGAATACAGAAGAATAATAAGTACAATAAATTAACAATCGACTCAATTAGATTGAACAATTTTTAGTCGTTCAAACGTATTTTAATTTGACATTTATCAATTTATCATACATATTATTTATTTTAAACGATTAATAATCGTCGCTAAGCCGTGTAATCTAAATTCATAAATTTTATCTCACATATAAAAATTTAATTGAAAATTATAGTTTTTCTAATTACATATTTCCAAATAACAAAAAAAAAAAAAACATTTTTAGACGATTTTCCGTGACTCATAAATAAATTATATGATCTCATTTTATAACTGAATTGCTGACCAAAATATAAAAATTATACATGAATAGCATATCCTATAAACATTAACACTTAAGAAACTATTGAAATATATTAAGACAAATAAAAACGAACTGCAAATACGCAAATCTCTTTATAAATTTGGCACACCTGAGTTAATTACAGTTAGGCACTAGTATTAACACAAAAATTTCGCAGCTGCGGAATCACATAGTCAGATATTACTGTATATAAAACTAATATATTATCATTATTAGTTATAATGTGTATTAATTTGTCAAAATATATAGATAGGTCTGTACATATTGTATTATTTATTATTTTTATAGTTAATCTATGTAAATTCAATTTAATTTTTAAAACAAGAATTTAATAAAATTTTATATTTAACGTTAAAAGGTTTATTTTCTTTTAATATTTATTTGAATACAGTGGAGTCTCGATAAACAAATTTGAAAAACAAAAAAAAAAATTTTTTATCTTACGATAGTGCAAATAGTCGAATATTTTCCTTTTAATTTTACTGATATGCTTATCTTGCTCAGTAAAAAAAAATCGTTTATATTTATCATGCTCAGTGTTTTTCTTATTGTTAATTACACTGAATTATAATTTGTAAAACAAACTTATGCCTATTTACGAACGATTGGGCACAATTTAAAAAATTAAAGCAGCATTTTGTTCATCAACACTACTGGAAATTATCAGTATAAGCATAGTAATGTTGGACTAGCTACACAATTCTCAGCTTGAATTTGACCAGTTTTAAGACTCATGGATTGGATTTATATCCATTTTTTTTATTAAAACATAAAAAGATAAAAGCCCTTATTGATTGAGAAATTCATTTATTTTCAAATTATAAGTTAAATATAATTTTCACATAGGGCCTCTTAATTTAATTAGTTTTTTTATTAATAAAATAAATAAATAATCCAAAATTCAAATAATATAAAAAAATTGATGGTGATTTGATTAAATCAAAATAAATTAAACTTAAATTAATAATCTCAAATAAATTAATATAAATAGTTTGAATCTTGAAATCAGAGATTATTAAACAGCTTATTAAAATTTGATAAAATGGATTTAGAAAGTCTAAAATGTTATTAAAAAATAAATACCATCAATTCGAAACAATTAAATATTTTGCATACATAATGAACATGAAATCCGGATATCCGAATTATGTATATACGTATATAGATTTTACTGTACCTAAACACTTTCAAACAGATATTTTTTAATATATTTTTATTGACTCAAATTCGTCTGTCACATGACTTTGAATAGACCTTTTTAATCAACAAAAACTAATAAAAAAAAAGAAATTTAAAAATAAGCAATTCAAAATAGAAAAATAAAATTATGGACAAAAATTCTTATTTAAGAAATAAATAAAACTAGATATTCTAAAACAAGAATAAACTTCATTTTTTGTTATTTGATTTTCTGTTTTTGCTTTTTGTTAAAAGATCGTTGAACTGATCTTTATAGATGACTTGTTAATGAGACAATTCAAGGCCAAAAAACCAAATCTAATACAAACACAGAAATTAAAATCTGATGTTTTTTGTTTATTTTTGTTTTTATTAATAATTATTATAAACTTACTTCTCTATATTTAGAAAAATTCAATAGAATTTTTATATTTTTTTTTTCAAAAAGAATAATAATTCAAATTCATTTCCATTTAAAAATTGAATTTTAATTTAAATTAAAATTAATATTCATTTATATCTAGTTGTTTTATTCATACAAATTAAAATTACATTTATGAGTCATTTTTCCTATTTTGTTTTAATTTATTTATTTAACCTTTTAACCCACTTTTTTAAATTATTTTATATTGATAAAAGATGTATTTATTAATAATTATAATTTTAATTACTTTTAATTTTTATAAAAGAAATAAATTTAATCCATTTTTAATTTTTCCATACTACGTAAGGAAAAGAATTACAAAAACTATTGTTTTGGAATGATTTTTTACGAGTAGGTTTTTAATTTTGTATGAAATAAAAGCCGAAATCCCTTTCACTAATATTGGTAGGTAGGTACATAATGTTTTTTTCAATTATTTTGAAATGTTGGAAATTTAGGAAAATATATAAAAATCTTTATCGCACTAAAACTAACTAAAACTGTTACCAAAATCTAAATTTATTGTTACAAAGTTAAAAAAAAATAAAAAATACTATCTTGAACCTGAAATTAATAATTAGAAACAAAGTTATAATATAAATCTTCGTTTTTTAACAATGAAGAAAGACATTTTTATAGTATGGATGACTTTCAAAATGCAGTATAAAAAGTTTTAATACAGTTTAAATATAGTTCTACTACCGTTTAACGCTTTTCCGCAAGTAAACCATTTCATTGCAAAATAATAAAACTTTTGCTACATTTTGGAATGCCATTTTGACAATATAAATGAATACATACATACATTTGTGACGTTTAAATTATAATTTTGTATTTTTGTAATACAAATCCGTAATAATCTAACGCTTTGTTTATCTTTCGATAAATTTATTTTTGATTAATCTGCCATTACATGATATTGATAGATCTTCATAGGTTAGCAAATATTTTTGACGAAAAAAATATATTTTATTAACATATTTTGCTACAATTTGACAATAAACTTATTTTTCGGCAGAAAATATATATATGTATACAAAATGTAGTCTATATTTTTCGCTACACACTTTTCTCTTATTTTACGTATTTTAAACATTTTGGAATAGTATACAAGGCCAAAAGCTTGATGTATATTTTGAAAGATGCTACTTTGTAAGTTTTACGATTTCACTGCACTTCTACAAAATTACGTAATGCGGTAAATCGTGAAAATCTATTGGGTACGAAATTTTTCTATTAATAGATTTTCAAAGTCGACAACATTCTTTTGGTTAAAAGTTATTTATTTAGTTTTAAAAATCATAAAATGGTTGAAATATCAATAATATTCTACATATTTTTATAATAAATTTTGCAATACATAATTTTTTGTATAATTAAGAATTTCAGAAATATTCACTGACAATTAAAACAAGACATAAAATTGCCCATATTATGAGGACTAAAATAATGAACAAAAAGAAACTCTTCAAATATTATTATATTTGTACGTAGAAATACAATTTTCAATATTGTCAAATTTCACTAATAAAAACTGTCAAATTTCGATTTTAACTTGCTAAAATTCTTTAAAGAAAAATTGAATGAAAAAAATATTTTGACGTTTTAAAATTTCAAAAATATGGTAACAAAAATTGAACGTGTGGTATAATATAAAAACAAACATTTCGCCATATTCCCAAATTACAGAAATGAATTATGTAATTTGAATAAGGATATTGAAAATTAATTTCTAGGTACATAAATTCAAAATTAGTAAAACTTGGCCGACACTTTATAACAATTTCGTTAATACGCTAATATTATGATTTTATAAAAATTACGACGTTATTCAATATTCGTAATTTAATAATAAAAACAATTTATTATAATGCGGAAAATAATTATACACAAATTATGTAAACAAATTATTATATTGCCACATAGGCCTAATAAAAATTAATGAAATATTTTTACGTTTCTTTTATTTGTATCCAATCTTATAATTCACGATTAAAAAATGCAAAACAATTTAATATGTTTTTTTATCAATTGAACAGGTTTCTTTGAAGACTAACTTAAAACAGAAGATACACTTTCTAATATGGATTTGAATGTATGTAACATGATCTCAAGAATCGGCGGTAAAAAAAAATCTCAAAAAAATACTATTTTTTCTCAGCGCATAAATGTATGCAGAATACTCGCCAATAGGAAAAAAATATCGAATTCTAATATAAATATAATTTCCAATATTTAAAATGTTGACATAAACAATGACCCCAATACAAATTATTTGTGTTAATTTTTGTTTTTTTGAATTAAATAGAAACTAAATGAATATTTTTTACATAATTTCATGAAATAATAAAATTTGTGTTTTTTTTTTCAATAAACATTTGTCATATACATGATCTATTCTTAGTTCTAGACTAAAAAAATATTTTTCTTTATTAGAATTATCGAAGTAACCATAACTAACAAACTGAAACAAATATTTCTATAATAGTACGAAGTAATCGAAGATTTAAAATTAACTTGAAATTTAAAAACAAATATTTTTTTATTTTATTGATTTGGATTTATTAAATTAATTAATATGAATACGAGCTAAAAGTCATGGCTTATAAATAAACATTATTACTTAATAAATAAAATTACACATTCACGTTCTATTAATTTTAGTATGTACGAGTATTTAAAATATATATAGGTATATATTAATTTATCAAAACATTTATACCTGCACATAATTTTAAAACTTGATGAAATCAATTGTTTTTTTTTATTTTTTCAATTAAATAATATTATGAAATTCTCTTGAATAATTCACCTGTAACTCAAATTGTATATAAATTTTAACTAAATTGAAATCTTGAAATCTTTAGCAAAAAAGAAAAAATTATACTATGTATTTCTATTTTATTTGTAACTACTAAGTTTCTTTTGATTTCAGTGTCCCACTACCACCGGATTAAAAGATTATCATACACTCATCATCATCATACGCTATTTAAATATTATGTGATATTCAACTTCATTTTGATGACTTAAAAAATGGAAAAAGTGACTAAAAGAAAGATGAATAAAAAACAAATCGTAGTAAACAATACCCATAAAAGGTTAATAATAAAATACCATAACTAAAAAATAACAAAATGAAAATTTACAAATTACCTATATTCAAACATTGAAGAAGAAATTAGTAACATTTTTTTTTTATTTTTATGTCAAAAAAGGAAATACACAGTAGGCTGATAAATACAAATGAAACCGCTAAGTTAGATGATCCTAGTTTTTATGTTTCAGTGACGAATTTTTTTTTTTTATTTTATAGAAATAGAGAAATAATGTAATTATTGTATATAGACTCTAAAGAGTTGATATAAATTTCCATAAAAGTTTCTTCATTCAGTTCTAATTGAATTTTTACAGTGTTCTGTTGAACTGCTTGATGGGTTCAAAAATAATTTGATATCGAAATTTATTTTGTTAGTGTATAATTTAAAATGAAACTTCAGTTTAAGAATTGAAAAAAATTTTATTCGAACGCTGGGTAGCGCAGTAGGTTAAGCGGTTGCCTTTCAATCAAACCGAAAGGTTTCAGCTTCCATTACCGATGAAGGTAAAAAATAAAGAGAATATTTTAATGAGGATCTCGGCCTAGTCTACTCCAATACCATTTGTCGTTGGGATAAATAAATGATAAAAAATAGTTTAGATATAATTTAGTTATCACTAAAAATAAAATGGGACTATGGTATTATGAAGGCGATGTACTCTACAACAGATATAGTAGATAAATATAGTTTTCCACATTCAGATTAGTAGATATATTAAAATTAAATATATATATTAGTTGTGTATGCCTAATCTTTGTGTAAAAACAGTTACGCTGTTCACCACATAGACTTGGAATTATATAAAAAAAATATCAAAAATCAAGTAAAATAATGTAGTAGTGAGTATGTATTTAAAAAATGTAAGTTAATTTTATTCAAAAAATTTGTGTTTTTCTGTTGAAATTTAAATTTAATATGTCTTTTTTTTTATTCTTTTCTGATATAATTATAATCCCGTTACTTAAAAAGTAAAACTAGTGTTTAATATGATTAATGATGCTGCCAATACACAATGGTTCGGTTACATTGATACGTCAATTAATTTTACGTTGAACATGTTGTTAACATGGTGTGTGTTGTAACTTGTACATAGAGTATCTACAGAATCATATTTACTTTCTAATGTATGTATTTCAGATTTTAAAAATGAGTTGGAAAATGTAAGTAAAATAATAAAATGATCTTGAAACGAACCGAAAGATTTTCATTCGTTTTTTTTTCTTTTTAAAAATTTAACAGCAATAGTTTTCCAAGATATTTGCTTTTTTATTCTTTGCATTGTACACAGAGAACAAAATATATAGAACAGTTTCTATTTCTACTTAGGTTAAATCTTACAAGTCTCATTTTTCCAGCATGACTTTTTAGAAGGTGTCCTTTGTGTAATTTTTTTTCTTTTTTATGTTTTTGACAGTAACTGGGGTAGAATCATCTTTCCGTGCTTTATTAAATACGGTATTGCAAGTTTATACTTCAATGATTTTCGAGCATTTATTTATCAAATTACTGACTTATCAACTCATTAAATGTGGGAAACTACTGGTATTGTCTGGAACTAAGCCCTTTAAAAAAGAATAGCTCAATTTTATTTAAATTGTTACCAAATTTACTTTGAATTGTTTTTTGCCATTTATTTTATCCCAATGACATAAAAGGTACCGAACCAAAAAAATTTGTTCTGCTTCATCTGTAGTCGTATGACTACATATGGCACTAAATTGACTTAATTCAGCCATATGACTTTCGTTTTTTCTGCATCTGGATTTTCCTCCAGAAAATCTCGTTTGAATTCAAAAATAGTTAAATTTCTGCATGCATTTAAATGGACAAATGTTTACATTTATATCTACATTTTATTTCTACAAATCTACTTCCTTGTTTGTAATAAGTATATAAATAATGAAACATATATCATCAATTATATACTTAGTAGATTTATGCAAGCTTATGAAAAGTTATAAATCTTGGTAACTTTTTACATTATATTCTAAAACATTTTTTGATACCTATTCGTACAACATATTTAACTTCCTTTTCATTTTAATATTCCGATTCGTGTAGGTATTTCACACATGTAACACTAAAAATAACTTAAGCAATATTTATTTTTGAAATTTTGATTGCCTACCTATTTGAAATTTTAAAACAATTATTTTAGAATAGCAAAAAAACCACTTAAATTTGAATTCTTTCAAAATCTTAAGTCAAGGTAATTTTTTTACAAAACAATATTAGGTACCTACACAGTATTTTAGCATCTATTTATTAATTATGTATAGGTAATGTACGTATGCAATGCACTCTATATACAATTAATATTTCAATTTTATCAATAAAAAAAATAGTATTTGTTACAATATGTATTCTATTTCGTATTTTAGAGTAGAAAAATTGTCCTAATAATGTACTTGAAAATAATAATAATAATAATTATCAATTATTTGGATTATCACGCAAAAATATAAATATGTGGTTATATATTATTGATATTATTAAATTCTATCAAAAACTTTGAGGAAAAAAATAACAAAATGGGCATAAATTCTATTCTATTTACATTATAACAAAAAAAAAAATCTACTACCAAAATATAGAATAAAAATAAAGTTGCTTTCTTGATTTTGATTATATTCTAAGCACGTTGATATATTAGTTAACATTATTGGTTTCCCCAAACAACCTAAAACTAAAAATACATTAAAAAGAATATAGGTACTTAGAGCTTGGGAATTGATTTTACTTACGAGAAATATGTAAGGAAGGGAATAAAAATGTAAAGAAAATAATATAAAGCTTCATCAAAAACAGAATAAGCAATTGTTTTTTTTTTTTTTTTTTTTTAGTTGAATATGTATGAGTACATATTTTTCATTTTCGAATTTTTTGCTCGTTTACAATTTTGTATATTCTAATGTGCGACAAGAACGAAGAAGAAAAAGGCGAGACGACGGATGAGGTCACCAAACTTTTAACTTTTTTTTTCTTCTTTACTTATTCATAGATAGCTATCAATATTACAAGCAAAAATATATGCATATATATGTATATGTATATATAAAAAGAAAGCCTTTCAAAAGCTAGGTTAAATCATTGAAAATTATTCAAAAAATTTGTGTTTTCAACTCAGCTAAAATAAAAATCAATAATTTTTACATTTTATAAATATTTTACCATTTTGTTATTTAAGAAAATGTATTTTAGCAATAAAATTAAAATATTTATATCTATTAATATTTTTTTGTTCGAAATATTTAAAAAAAAAAAAATGCGTACAAAAACTTGATGTGACACTCAAAATTTAAGGTGTATTTTTATCTGGGTATGGAGACCCGCGCACAAATTTTTCTATTCTTTTTTTTTTTTGTAATCACTTTAAATTACACAATTCAATTTTTATGACAATATTTACACAATATAATTTTTTATAAAACAATTGAAATAGTTGATTTAAAATTTTGTTACTATTATATTCTCGCTTTACTTTTAATCAATTCATTAATTTATCATCCCTCCATCTTTTTTTTTATTTCGTTTTTTTTTTTTTTAAATAAAACACGCCGCAATGCAAGGTCATGCTACTTTTTTCCTTTTTGATTATAAATGTTTTGGATATTACTTACAAACTAATATATACTAATAAATAATTTATCTTACCTGATAACTTTTTATGTATATTTAATTGAATTATTAGAATTTTATATAAAATTCTACACTTAATTATTATTTAATTTTATGAAAAAAAATATTTTAAACGAGCGCGGATCTACTCAACTTTGTGATACAAGCAAAGCACAAAAAAAGTATTTCTACAAAAGAACAAAAAAGACACAAAAACTTGGTTGCAAAATGGCGGCTTGCCATTTTTAACCAGTAAAAGATTCTACGGTAAAATGACTTTTACCAAGTTTGAAATTTATGAAAATATTAAATGGTTTGTGTTTTTGATAAATAATGTTGAAGAATTCGCAAAAATATGGTTTTCGGTTTTATACATATTTAGGATTTTCAATTGGTTTTATTATATTTGTAATTTGAAGAAATTTAGAAGAAGTTTTGATAACTTACGTAGAATTTTGACAACGAAACTTATATAAATTATATGTACCATACGTTCATCCTGATTAATTGCTAATTCAACAAATCGACATTGCTCCTTGTTGTATATGTCAAAACTTATTTATTGTTGAATGAAATGCAAAATAAGCCAACATAACCTATTTTCTATTTTGATTATATAAAATTTTATATACATTAAATAATAAATTAGGCAAGAAATTCATAAAAATATTTGCTTAAAAATTATGCTTGGTTTTGTTATAATTATGTACTATATTTTTCAATCTTGCTTTTGCTCATCTGAGATCTGTAGCAATTTAATTCACCGTGCAATATTAATTCAGCTAACAGTTAGATAACTGAGCTAAATTTGTTTTGGTAAATTTAGCTGACCCTAGCAGTGATAAAAATTCTTGTTCATACTGCTTCTAGAAATGTCAATTTAGCATTGCTAATTTAGAACCGGTATGAACGCAACAATAGTTTCAGTTTAGTAAAGTTATTATCACATTATACTCTTCAACAAATTTTATAAAATATCATTATTACATAAATACTAAAAAAAAAAATTAAATTAAATATTTATGATTTTGCATTTATTTTAATACTTTTAATATTTTTCTGTCAAAATAAATTAAAAATAGGTTTGTAAAATTGTTTTTACATTACAAAAATTGCCAAAATTATGTAATTTACGTCATGACTTTTTCAAATGTATAAATACAATTCCAAAGACAGTATGCAATAAAAAATATTTTTCAAATTTTAACTACAGAGGGTACGGTAATCGAAAAAAATTGAAACATGTTTTTTTTTTTTGTTGTGTTGCTTACTTTGAATTTTGACTATTTTGGCATTTGTTTGTATTTTGAAAAAAAAACAAACAATTTTTTTAATGACAGTTTTTAACGGACTGATTTTATCAAATTATCAATTCAATTTTCATTTGTAATTTGCGATTGGGTGAAAAAGGAGTTAATCTCGAAAAGAAAAATTTTATTTGTTAAAAATTTAATTTGCCGCGAATCAAACAAAACAAATGGATGTTCCTAAAGAAAATCCTGTTTCAACAATTGTTACTAACAATAGTAATGATATAAAAGATGATTCTAATTGTGATAAAATTTTTGAAGATTTTTTAAAAATTTATCCAAAAATGGCAGAAAGTATTAAGTTTGTAATTTTTTTAATAAATTTTAACTAGATATGTTTCATAAGTGTAATAATTTTTTTAGGGAATCTATTATTTTCCAGACCATGGATTGAGCAAATTATGTGTTATTTTTAAAATCACATTGCACAATCCCCGGCCTGAAAAATTATTTAATTACAACTGTTTTTGTTTTTAATATTTTTTTAATTTAGTTCTATATTTTAATTTTTTTTTTTTTGTTAAACATAATTTGTGTAATTGATCGTAAACAATTTTTATTTTTTTTTTTTAGAGATGAACATTTTGAAGATGTTTTAAAAATAGTACAAAAAGAAAATATGACTTTCAACATCGATACATTGCGTACAAATTTTGTTGAAAGTTTAACGGAAATTCTAAAAAAAATGTATGAATCAAGAGATTTAAAAAAGAAATTAACTGTTGTTAATTTATTAGATGAACGTTATAAAAAGAAAAAAAATTCTAACTGGTAAACTATTAGATTACTGAATGATTAATTAAAATTAATTTAATCATAGAAAACGTTTAATTTTTCTAATCCTAAAGGCATCCACATGGTAAAGACGCTGAAGAACAAACAACATTTCAAAGAATTACACTTTTAAATAGACGAAAAAATTTCATGATGAAATTATTGTTAACTCAACAAAAAACATTAGAGGTAATTTATAAATTTTTGTGGTCAGTTATTAAAATATTCAGAATTGTTCAGTTTTAATGTATCGCTTACCTACCTGTCCTAAATTTTTAAAAGAAACACCGCTGGAAATTCCAGTTTTGGGTTTTTAAATTTTTATTAAAAAATAAAAAGTAAGCGAACCCTAATTTATTTTGTCGTATAATTTAATTAAATTAAATTGTTTGACATAAACGTGATATGAAAGTATATCGATAATTAAATAAGTTTTTTTTCTCGACCAATTTTGTAATTTTCACATTTCAAGAACGGCATTTTATTTATTTTGAGAGTTTCAAATTTCAACGCACCTACTAAATATTTCCATTTCTTTTTATATCAAACAATTTTGTTTCGTAGTCGTAATTTACTCACTCGACAAAATTAAAAATTTCTAATTTTTATTTCCAACAATTTCATAATTGTTCGTTATTTTATAACAAATAGAAAATTTAAGTTTTTATGTTAATTAAATATTTGTAGGAGACTGCTAGTAAAGTTACGAAGAATCGAAAACGTATGGAAGAATTAAAAGCAAGACGAGCTGAATTAAATTTTATTCTAGATAAAAAAATGGATGAATTGAGATGTATTCAAGATGAGTATACAAAATTAAATAGTGGGCTTAAATAAATGCAATTGTAATGATTTATTTTTGAAAAAAATATTTTACAAATATAATATTTTATAATAGGATACGATAGATAGTATCTGTACTATCAGTAATTGTATAGGGTAATAAAATTAAGCCTTTTTTTTGTTAGATAATTAATAATTTATGCACTTTATATTTAAGTTAGAATTTAGTACAAAATAAAATATTTAATATACATTGATTATGTATTTTATTTTTTATTTATGGTATTACATACTTTCTTAGGGTTATAGAATTTCTTAAATGATTTTGTTATTTTTAATAGGATGCATCAATAATACTATATTTCAGATTAATTTCTAAATTGATTCTAAACAGAGTTTTATTTTATATAGCGAATTACTAATTATGTTTGCCTTCTATTGTTTTGAATTCCATACTTCATTATAACTAAATTAAATTGTTTTAAGGAAGAAATTTCATTGATGAGATTTCATAGATTTACTTTATTTAAGAGAGTGGAGTAGGGTAAGCAATTCAAAAGACCTGCCTGTCAGGAATAGAAACTTTTATTTTATTCAGATTTACAAAATCTTCACCTTGGTTGTCAATCTATAATTGTAAACAAATTTTAAATATAAACGTAGCCGATTGTAATGCTTTAAAATAGTAGGAAGTAACCTATAAATTTTAGTTCAAGGTCAGAGAATAAAAACAAAAAAGGACGCTGCTTTACTTTTAAATAAAAATAAAAAGTAACGACTATTTCTAAGATAATTTGTACAAACAAAATATAATTCAAGGTCTTCATTTGCTACCTATATCTAAAATTCAAAAAACTGAAAAATAATCCAGATCAGACGTGAACGCTTTATTATAATTCAAATATGTACATAACAAACGGATGATATAAAAGTATGTACCTACATAACAAATAGTTTTTTTTTGTTTTGTACTTCAACATTTTTTTTTGTATTTGTGTAAAAAAAAATATGATTTTCAAATGAATTTCATGAAAAGGATCATCTCATTATCATTCATCTTACCCATTGTAATTTTTAGGAAGGGTTTCTTTTTTCATTAAGATATTTTATTAAATGCAGGTTAGGTATGTATTGGTATAGGTACCATAAAAACTTTAATTCTTAAAATTATTTATTTTTCAAAAGAAAAAATTCTTTTTTAAAATTTTTATAAATCTAAAAATTAATCATATTCATCCTATTGAATATTTGGATGTACAGTTCATATATGTATAGGAGAGTAGTAGGTATAATTTAAAGCAGTGAGTGATTTTAAAATCTTCTAAAATTTACCTAAATGAATAAATTTATCCTTAAACAGATTAAAAAAATGTCCTTTTGATTTTTTTTTGCTGTAAAACTATTTTTTATTTTTATTATTCTTCCTTGGAACTGGTTTTTTTTTTTTGCATAAAATAAGCGGTTTTTGCAAATACAGTATAAAATTGAATAGACTACTTACTATTTTTTGTTTGCGTTAATTTATTTTCATACTAAAATTATGAAATTGATCTCTTTTTGGGTACAATAGAAATTGTACTCTTTGCGTTGTGCCCAAGCCCAGGTAAATTTACATTTTCATTTGAATTTGAAAAGATCACCAGATGTCTTTTTATTGATAAAATTTAAAAATTATATCAAAAAATGATTCAAAGGAGCTGTTGTGTTGCTCCTTTTACTAATTTTTACTAGGTAGGAATGTGTAAAGAAAAATAAAATAAAAAAAATTACTTCAGGTTTTCTTTTAATTCAATTTTGTAGAACCATCTGCTCGCTATAGTCGTTACGACTACGCCAACAATCAAATTGACTACATTTTACGAAATATTGTAATTGTTGCATAAGTATGTATATCTTTATATAATAATCCTTATACACATTTGTTTTTGCTGAATTTTTCTTCTTTTATACCACGTGCTTTAAATTATATTTTTTGACCATGCCATTATTACCTTGTTTGTACATACAATGATACAATGTACCTATCTATACATAATGGTGTATATTTGATGATGTACTCAAAAGTTGAAAGATAAATCTAGGGGGCAACTTGTAGGTAGGTCCCTCTTCCCTTTCACTTTCGAAATTTTGGCGCTTTACTAGTAATAATTACTATGTATATAAATTGGTATACATATACATATATATTTGAATATATATATATATAATCGAAATATAAACGATGTAATTTTCATCATTTGAAAAAATGTAACATATCCTTAAAGAAAGAAATCACAAGGTGTTAAGTCACGCGATATGGGAGGATAATTAACTGAACCAATTCTTCATCTAATTTCATCACCAAATTTTGTTTTCAATACATCGATTGTTGACGTGGCATATCCTGCAAATTATTCTCAACAACAGCAGAAATTCAAAAATTCATTTAACATTGTTCTGTATTGTATCGTTGTTGTCTAGTGACTGTTACTCTTCGACCATTTTATTTAAATAAATATGGACCAATCACTCCACCAGCATGAATTGAATTGCACACCAGACAATGACTTTATCTGGATGTAATGGTGTCTAAATATAGTTTTGTGTGGATTTTCAGCATTCCAAAATTCTGCAATTATGTTTGTTTACATAACCATTTAAAAAAAATCATTTTCAAGTTATTCAAGAGCAAAATCAGAAAATGAATGACGTCTATAGTGGTCTAATGGTTTCAGTTCTTAAATCAGTTGAATTTTGATTCTATAAGGATGAAAACCCAAATGTTTTCTTAAAATTTTCCATGTTGTTTGAGAAAGATTTAATTCTAGAGAAGAACGTGGAACTGATATACATTTGGATTTTCTCTTACCTTGTTGCTATACCAAATCAATATTCTCTTGTGTGCGTGAATTTTTGTTGTCATACAAGGTTCTCTTGTTAAGTGCAAGCAAAATTCACTTTCAAATTTGGGTACAATACAACGAATTATGAGGCGAGATTAACTGAATAATGTCGTTCATGAATTTTTCTTAATTTTCATTCAGTACAATAGTACATTGTACATTCACAAATGACTAATCAGCACTGATTTTGACAAAAAACCATAACAATTTCTAAATTAAATGATTAAATGGCGTTGTGTAAAATATAAGAATTAAGACGATTCAATCCAAAAATCCAGAATTCCAATTAGAAAAATATTGTGAAAAATTTGTTTGAATTTTAATTTATTTCGCCTAAACATATGCAATAGATTTTTTTTGTGTTATCTTTTTTTTTATATAATTTTTTTCATTTATAAAATCTGTGTTGAGTAATGAACAAATCCATGCTTCTGCCAAAGGCATTGATTAAATGTATGTTGTATGACCAGGCTATACCATAGATTAAATGGTAAATCGAAATACTAATATAATATTATTACTGGATTTGTATTGAGTAAATATAGAATTACAATTCAATCCAAAATAATGTTAGTATTTATAAATTTAAATTAGTATTTATTAATATTATAATATTAGTATCTATCTATAGTAATAGAAATATATAATATTTTATCAATGGCCAAGGTAGATTTCATTATTCACTTTTACAGATATTAGATAATGCTATAATTTCCGATCAACAAGCTACAGCTACAGCTGGTTTAGTTTCATAAAATACACAAATTTGGTACAACCAACAAAAATAATCGTGTCAATCTGAAACTTCCGAATTCTGCTTAGCAAATTTTAGAATAGCATATTTATAAAAGAACAGCATAATACATTTACAGCATTTTAACAACAGGATATTTTGTAAAAGGAATACCACATCACGCTGACAAAACATCAATATGCAACCTGTTCAAAAACAATTTAAAATAACAGGTTGTAGCTGCAAAATAATTCCACTAAATAATTTTTCCAGCTACTTATGCCGATTCAATATAAATGAAATTATTATTTGAAAAATATAAAATACTGCATTTGTTAAAGATTACCTATCCATGACCTCATAATTTAACTTCTGATTCAATTTACCTCTTCCTATACAAAAATTACAAACCTTCACTTCAAGTGACTGCTCGCCAACTATTCACAGCTTTTAAAACAAACCAAATGTCCTACTTACCGAATGATTTACTCCTGATTATTGTCCTAGCGTCTAGATATAAAATTATTAATGTAAATCTAAAAATTAACTGTTAAAATAAATAAATAAATAAATAAAATATAAGCTTGCAATTTTTTTTTTTTTTCAAAAGAAATATATTTAATATTTAGTTTGTAACATTTATATTCTCATTTTCATTTTCATTTCCAATTATGTTTTTTTTTGTTTTAAATATATATATTAGATTTAATAATATAATTATTATTAATAACATTAAAAAAAAAAAAAAACTATTTGTTTTTTTTTTTTTATTTTCTTGAAATATAATGTACAATTAGAGAAATATTATTTTCATTTATAATTTTTATATTTAAAAACATGTATAATTGTATATGGGTTTATAAAATCACGAATTAATAATATTATTATTAATATATGTGATAAAATATATAAATAAAGAAAGTTTACATACATATATATATTATAAAATTAGTTAAAAGAAATATTAGTTACATACATTATGATAAATTTATTATATTTGTATAGGATGTTCAAAAATTAATGGCCAGCACTGTAAATCAATGTTTAGTAAGTAGTGTAGTGTAAATCAAATGTTCAGTAACTGTAATGTAACTGTAATTTCACTTGAGGTATATAAAAATGTAAATTTGATTCTACATAACAGCAGTAAGTATTATTGGCGTGTTTCATGTTGTAAAACAAAATGTTTTTAAACCAAAATAAAATTTAGGCAACGTTTACACGTCAGACAAAATCTAATATTAAATCTGAATCTGATGAAAGTCTGAAATGTAAGCACTCATCCGATTTTGTCTAAACGTGTAAACGCTTCCTTAAAATTTGAAACCATATTCCAATACATATAATACAATGTCTCCTTTTTATATTTCGGAATGCACATTTTTCGATGTTTTGACACTGAAATATTTTGGTTAAGTGTAGTGACATTGTCATGTCATGTTTTTAGTCACAGGTTTTTTTTACATAAAGATAAAATTGAATAATAAAGTTTATATATATATAATAATCATTTATTAATTTATAAAATTCTATATACCTAGACTTATAATTTCTTGATAATAAGAATTTATTTTTTGCTTTCTTTCCAAAGTTTTGTATTGAATAGATTATAATTTTTTATTAAGTGAAAGTCTCTGCACATAGTAAGTATTTTCAATTTGTGACGAAATTACAAATTGTGACCAAATGCAAATCAATAATAATATTTTTTTTAAAATTTATTTTAATTTTGACACTGTTACAAAGTTACTTCCAGTAGTATTAACAGAAATTATATAATATACATAGATGATTCACGTAGAATAAAAAAATTATACAGTTTTTGAGTTGATCGTATTTTATTTTATTTTTATTCTGGTTTATGTTTTTCTTTTTTTTTGTTTGTATGTTAGTCGATGTAGGTACATAACATATGTACAGTATGTATAAAATTTTTTTTTTTTTAATGTATACATATATAATAAAAGAAGTCTCATCTGGATATTTTTCAATTTGTTCAATTTAGATGCGTACTTAAAAAAAAATACAAAAGTTACCCTTGTTTTCATAAATGCAAACCTGCACTCAATCTGCATATTTTTGAATTTACGAAAACACTTTTCAGATTTTCTAAACACTCCTCATAAATGTAAATTGGAAGTCTACTGGGCTTCAATTTGACAGAATAAATTTTTAGTATGCATAAAAGTAGAATATCGTTGATTAATGTAAATATAGGTAAAATATAGGTAAAATTTGTTTCCATTATTGCAAAGTACACAGTTTATTGGCAAACTTGTTGTCACTTTGCAGCATTTACACTCTATATCCATGTACATTAGATATTTTTAAATATTTTTTCAAATCAAAGATTTAAAATAAAAATTATAGAAAAATTTAAACACATACGATTTTTAATAAATTTATGCACGGGGACACGTGCATTATTTCTTTATATGGATTTTTATTGGAAAATATACTGAAAAGAAGGTACATTTTTAAATTTAATTTTCAGCAAATAAATTTTTAGTATTGTTAATTTTGTCTGTTTTTATTTATCAATCATGTATAAATAAGTATTTACAGCCATTTATATTTATACAAAAAAAAAGAACAATACAAAAGGACAACAAAATATAAAAGAAAAATATATTTTAAAAATAAATCTTCCAAATTGTATAGAAATGTAAACCCAATCATTGTAGATACAAACAAAAAAAAAATAAATACGGTCCATAAAATCCATCGGTAAATTACCCCAAATACGATCTTAGGATGATTTCAAATCAACAAAATTGACTAACATTTTTTGTTCTGCGTGAATACTCTATGTATGTTACTTTATAGTATTAATCATTAATTTTTGGACATCCAGCATAATATTATTATATTTACTGAGTAAATTTTTGTTTTTCTTCTTGTTTTTTTTTTTTTTTTTTTTTTTTGTAAATATCTTATTTTTAGTTAATTTTAATATTTCAACTAGATTATTTTATTAATTGTATTGTATTTGTCAACTTAAATTTACTTATTTTATATTATTTAATAATTTTTTTTATTAAGTTTTTATTTATTTATACTAAAATAATTAATTAATAATTTTTTATATATATATATATATATAGTTATATGTATTTATTATATTTAAATGAGGTTAATAAACATTTAAAAAAAAATTTAATTTAGTTTAATTTAAAAAAGATTTTTTGTTTTTGCAACAAATGTTGTAGTTTAGTTTTTAATTTTAATAAAAATTTAATTAATTTAAAAAGAGTATATAATATGTATGTATATAATAAAAATTGAATTAATTTGTTTTTAATAATATTATATTAATTAAATTTTTTGGAATTTATTAAATATTTACAACAATGTGTTAATAAATGTTTTTCATTTAATGAATTATTATTGTGATGCATTCCAACTTCACGTGTATAAATATCCAAACCATATTGACCTTCTTCAGGGAAACTAAAATAAAATAAAAAAAATTAAATAATATTTATGCATATAATTTATTCATTAATAATTTAATAAACATATAATAGTTAAATACAATATACAAAATTATATACCAAATAATTACTATATACTTAAAGGACCAGATTCCGAAAGGGAAAAGGACCTGAAAGTTGGCCTGCTAACTATATAAGCTATATTAATAAATAAATAAATGATGACAGCTCAAATTAAAACATATGAAAGGTAAAAATTGTCAATTTGAAATGTCAAAAAACTCTCTATTTAGTGTCTAGAGTCTGTGTCTGCAAATCTTATTAATTTTCATGCTGATAAAATAGAAAAATATATTTTCAGCTTTTCTGAAGTGCCAACAGAAGAAATTTTAATTTTAATCCATTTATTTTCATTTTATAATATGTATTTTGCTATTTGAATTGTCAATAAATTATTAAGAGATTTCGTAATAAATTTATTTGCTTAAATTTATACTAAAAATGTAAATCTGTTATGTGAAAACAAAAATTAACAAAACTTACTTAATTGTAAATGTTACAACTTCATCAATAACACTATGTGTTACATATTTTGATAATTTCTTTTCTTCAATACCATTTTTATGTAATGTTGCCATAAAATCAGTTAACAATCTAGACATTCTAAATTGTATATCGACACCACGATGTGCAAATATTAAAGGTTCCTAAAAATAAAATTGTAAAGCAAAAGTAAAAAAAAAATATATAAAAATGTACCTGATGTGTAATCGGTATTAAACCAAATAATCTTGTTGCTTTTGTTGGTCCCCATTCTCCACTCGCACAATCTGGTAATGGTACCATTACTGTTTCAAGTACTTCACAACAAATCTGAAAAATAAAATTTATTTAAAAATTTCTAAATTTTATTTAATATTTTGAAAATATTGAAATTTACCTTAAATTTACAAACAGATTTAAATTTCATTGGTTCACCAGTTAAATATTCTTGTGGTGTTACAGCATTCGCAAATATATCTAATAAAAATACACCTGAACATGGTGCATGTACTCGAAATGCAACAATATTACCAATAACTGATTGCATTACAAAACGTTTCAATGATACACCATCAAATGAATCTTCTTCACTATCATAAAATTTTAAATTATAATGAAATATTAAGCATGATTGCATATCAGTTGGCATTGCAATTCGAACGGTAGCAGCTCCTAAAATTTTTAATTAAAATAAAATTATTATATATTTATTGCTTTGATAATTTAAAATAAAAATTGAAATTTATATGTATATACATATATATATATATGGATTATGATTATAATATGTTGAACTATTTTTATTTAAATTGAATGTCATAATTGGGAATGGTATAAGGCAATAAGTTGATATACATTTCAAAATACATATTCAGAAAGTGAAAAATATTACTATTACTTTTTTAATAAAAGAAATATTTCAATTTACAGCAGTGTATAGTTTCTGCTGCGTAGTGTAGAACAAGGATGATTTATGTATGCATCTAAAAATAATGAAAGGGTATATGGAAAACATCTTCCAAACAACTTTCTAACATTTATGTAGAAAATTGGTCTTTTATTAAAGCTTGCGGGAACAAAATATAATTCATTGTCGCAACCGTCATTTATAGAATTTAGACAGGCGGTGAAAGAATTAGATATCACACCAGATAAACTTTTCGATAGAACAAAAATTCATAAAACCCTACCATGGATGCTTAGACCACCACACATTGACATAGATCTTAACTCACACAAAAAAAAAATGAAACAAACAACACGCAATACCGCAACAACTATTCAAAAACCTACAAAGACTACATACCAATAAACACAGCAGGGTGCGAATTTAAATGTATATGCAACACGACAAAAAATACAGACTTAACGAACATACAAAACAGTATATTTGGCGGGACTGTATGCCGGGCATAAGCAGGGCAATTGAGTATGTCAGATTCCCTTAGTAGCCTACAGGCCCTCTAATCTGCTACATCAAAAGCCCCGACAGTAATTGTAATCCAAGATCAGCTGCAGGTTTGAAAAAATCATTTAGCATTTATATGGACTCCGGGCCAATATCACCGGTAACGAAGAAGCAGACAGACTGGTAAATACAGCACTTTTAGAAGCACTTTCCGAATAACAAAGCCGGTACTATACACGGTGTATAAAGAGATATGTGATCGAACTTTATGGGATATACACAACGCAATTTGGGAAAATGAACCCCTCACTAACAAACTAAGATATATATATTAAAAGAAATGTATCCAGATGGAATATTATCAATCAAGCCAGCATAAAAATCTGTGTTGTTCTGACTAGACTCCTAATAGGACACACACGATACATCCACTGATATCTTTTTGATGGTCCCCAAAATGCACAGTCAACATGTAACTGTGTTCTAGATACCCCAATCATTATACAGCACATATTTGAGGCTTGCCCTTTATACACTGATGTAAGAGACCATGCTTGGGATCACGGGACTTCATTTGCTACACGCAGGAACAGAAGCAACAACTAATATATTTTCAATAAAATATAATAAAATTCAATAAAAAGCAATAGTAAAAAAAATTTATATTTCAATAAACTAGGCTATAAATTTTAGGACGGAAACACTTAATTTGAAATTGGAAAAAAAAGTAAGTCAAAAATCTAAATTTAAGACAAAATTATGTAAAACAAAAAAAAAAAATAAACTAAAGATAGTTATGTAAAAAACCTTAAAGAATGAGGGTTTGATAAAGCCCAGGTGGTTGATAAGCCAACACTAAAGAGCTTATAAATAAATAAACAAATTGTGCCTA
Organism: Argyra leucocephala; assembly: GCA_963942445.1. NCBI lineage: Eukaryota > Metazoa > Arthropoda > Insecta > Diptera > Dolichopodidae > Argyra > Argyra leucocephala. The sequence goes on from OZ012678.1 coordinate 180,300,270, forward strand.
CTCAACCCACTCAATAAAAATATATGTCATTAATTACCAGTATCATCAGTATATACAACAGCACCATATCCTTCATCAGCAAAATGTAAACCATATCGAAAGAATAACGATCTAACAAATGGTAAATTTTCAAATTCTTTTAATGTAATTGGTCTCTTTAATAGCTGCCATTCTTCTTGTAATGGAAAGAATTCATAAATAAATTCACGTGGATCCGTTAAGAAATAATGATCATCATATTCGTATCTAAAAGCAAATTTTATTTTTATTTAAAAATTAAATATGTGCATTTGTATAACAATATAATTATACCTTAAACTATCATTTTTACTACGACCAGTTTTTGGTGCTTCTTTAGCATTAACTAAATGTCTAGCACCCCAATTACATTGTACAAAACGCCATGCTCCAGCAACATATACAGCATTCCATGAATTTCTAAAACGTGAATCTTGAAATTTAACACCCGGTTGATAACCAGCACTTTTTGAATATCCTTTAATAACAACACAATGTAAACCAGCATAACTGCATAAACGTTTAAATAATACATGATAACTTTCTGTACCATATTTAATGCCTCGTAATAAACCCATTGGTGTATCACCACGTAAATCATCATCAAAATGCATTGCATTCAAATTTTTTACTGTTATCCAACGAAATATTGTACGAGCTTTTTCAATATCTGATGTACTACGTCCAACCAATTGTCTTACTAGATCTGTAAATGTTTTTTGATCTTCTTGTGCCACCGATATAGCAATACGATCAACATCTTCAAATTCAATTGGATCTGTATATATTTGAAATTTACTAACAGTTGGTGGTGATGGTTTTGGTGCAATATTTGGATATTCTGTCATTGATATAATTGCTTCCTCTGGAAAATCATCATCCAAAAATATACTTTCATTTTGCATATATTCACTACGACGTGCACTTATCAATTCTAACATTTCACTTGATTGACGATCAACTAAAGCTGCTGTTTCGGATCTTTCATGTTCTAACATTTTTCTAGTTAAACTTTCTTTTTTTTTTGTTCGTCTTAATGTCATATTTTTTTCTAAATTTTCTTTTTGTTGTTCATGACGCAATGTTAAGATATTTTGTTCATCACGATTTCTTCTCGATGTTGCCAATTCTTTTTCAAAACGATGTGTTAAACGTTGTAATTCACGTTCCCATTCATCTTGTATTTCTGATTGAATTTTACGATCTTCTTCTTCTCGCTTTCTTGCAAATTTTCTATATAAATCATCTTCTTCTTTTCGATGTTTCATTTCAAGACGGGCTTGTTCTTCTCGAGCCTATAAAACAAAAAAAAAAAATTAAAATAAAATTAAATTATCTGGTATTATGAATTTAGGATAAAGGGAAATTTTATTAAAAGGGATTTAGTGGAAATTTTGAAACGTATTAAACGTAAAGTGTGGGTCTTAATGTAAACACAATTTAAGAATTCGTTTCAAAGAGGTCCAATACCTTGGAGTCGTACTTGATGAACATATAAACTGGAATGCTCATCTAGCTGGGCAATGCTCTAAACAAAGCCAGAACTGCACTCTTAACATGTAAAAGACTAAACCCAAAAATGGTGTTATGGCTATATACCGCAATGGTAAAGCCAACCTAACTTACGGTTCGCCAGTTTGGTGAAAGAGGTACGCAAATCAAATGTTTGATGATTCATTCGTAAGTGGTTTGAAAGTTTCCTTTCGAATCGTTCGATTCGTGCTTTGGTCGACGGATTTACGTTTGAAAAATTTAATATAAATGCTGTTGCCCCGCAAGAATCTGTTCACCTCAACTACTCTGTTCTTAATTTTAATCAATGACCTACTTCAATCAATCTTCAATCCAATTCATAATTTTGCAAATGACAGTACTTTGCTAACATCGTTTCATTTTCTTCGCTGACTTTAACTGCTGAAGTTGACAGTAGAAGATAAACAATGGTTAACGTGGTCAAATATGATTTAATAAAACTTGTCGATTCGTCTAAAACTCAAATTTATATAACTTCACACAAACTGCTTCAAGGTTTTACTTTACAAACCTCAGATAGTCTAAATATTGTATGCAAATATTGTATAACAATTTGATTGCTATAACACTCTTGCGCACTCTTGTAACACTATTATAAACAATCTTATAGCACTTGTTAATTTGAGTGCTTCGCAATTGTTGTATTGATCATATCAAAGTTATGTGGAATTGTTTAAAAATACTTAAAACCTTAACAAAAATAAATAATGTGACAATAATGTGGGTACCAGAACATTTTGGCATAGCAGGAAATGAAGCTGCAGATTATATAGCCCGTTCTGTGGGATATTCCTGAGCACAGCGAAAATTAAATTTAAAGCCTGGGTAGAGCAAAAAATTCTGGGCCAAAGTTCCTAGGAAATTGTCAAGCGAAAATTCTCATACTTAAACGCTCGCTCAAGAAAACCAATTTAAATTGGGCCTAATTGGGTAAAATTGGGCTAACCGAAAACAACTTGTGCAGAATATGCAAAATAGAGGAAGAATCTATTGAACATCTGCTCTGTGAAGATAATGATCTCACTCATAGTTCTATTTTATTTATATTTTTATTAAACTGTACTCCTCATTTTTTTTGTTTATTTTTTTTCATCCAAATGACAATGGCTACTGGACTAGGTCGAAAAACCAATAAATATTTTTTTGTCTTCATCGAAATCGAACCAGGGACCTTTCGGTTGAAAACAGGCACTCTACCTACTTTAATACACAACGTTTTATTTTAGTATGTAACACATAAGTACTAAAATTTTGTTGACAGTTGACATATTAAAAACAGTTATTGTTGTAAAAATTATTTGATTATATTTTTTTAACAATTTTGACAGCAAGCAGCAATATAAGTTGTTAAGTCATAATATCACATAACAAAATTTATTATACATAAAAGCTTTACTAAATCCATTTTACAAAATCTATCCCTATTAGTGTAAATGTGAATTTATTTTTATTTAAATTACTGAAAATTACATGACTTTTCATAAATTTGAAGTGAAAGTTAAATTGCTTAAACGAATTAGGATACTTATTTTTGAATTTAATATAATTAAATAAATTTTATGAAATTCCAAAATTTAATATTTAAGTTTTAAAATTTTTAAATTAAGATTTTAACAACCGTTGTAGTTGTTATGTGTAATAGCTTTTCGTTTTGGAAAATTTTTTACAAATTCATTATTTTTAAATATGAATTCAATTACTGTCATGACAGTAAATAGTCGTTAATTATTATTTTAATGTAATTACAATGATAACAGCATTTTTTTTTTGTTAAACAACCATTTAATCATTAGTAGTATCGGATATTATAATTATTAATGAATAAATTTTATTTTTAATTTTTTTTTATTTTTTTTTTTTAAATAAACTTTTAAGTATTTTAATATTGGTTATATGTAAAATGCGTGAATGAATGACTTTTTATTACTATTAAAATCTTGAAAATCTTAAATTTAATTTTGTTTCAAAATTTATGTTCAAATGTATGTATAAATCTCTAAATGTTATTTCATTAATAATAATATGTGTTAATAACAAAATAATAATTATTGGCAATAGTTCCGAAAAGTCTACGCATTTGGTATTTTTAAGCTTTGCATAAATAAAATATTGAGAATATAATTAAGATTTGTGGGTGTGTTTGTAAACACAATGTTATTAAGGGATTAAATATACTACTATTGTGATATTGAGTATTGGCTTGAGGCACGATATAAGTAGTAAGGACCATTCGTTAAGAGAAAAATATAGAACAGTAAAAAAAATTGATATAAAATATATAAATCAAGTACTGTACGGCGAGAAAACTCTATACGAACTGAAATCGTGGTTAGGGTAGGTAAAAATATACTGTTATAATGAAAATTTTTAATAAATATTCAATGTTGAAAGATAAAACATGATGTTTTTAGTTTTTATAAGAACTTGTTTTACAGCATTAGAGTAAAATTTTGGTATAATAGTGAAAATAGTCGAATATTTTCCTTTTAATTTTAGTGATATGCTTATCATACTTGCAGACTTCTTCAGTGTTTTGTACTCGACGTCGAAAACATTCAGTGTTTTGTACTTGACCATTTTCACTATTATGATGTTTTTTTTTCATTGAAAAACATAATGACAACAATAAAATAAAATGTTGAAGCTGGTTGTAGGTATATAACTTAAATTGCATACGTTGCGGATGAAATATTAATTTTATTATGCCATCAATGCTATCACATCATGATATATTTTCCGTTTGTTTTTCCACAATATATGGCCCTAGTTAGTTTTCAAAATTTTCAGAATAAATTGAACTTGCATATAAAATTTTAGAAAAGTCCTTTTATTCCCTCAAAGTCAAATGCGCTTATCGGAAGCACCACAAATCAAAGTTGGTCATTATATTTTCAATAATTTTTTTGTGCAATATTTCAAGAAAAGTTGGACAAAATGGAATTTTCGGAACTATTGTATAGTTTGTTTTATTTCTACAACAAACGGTTATTTTTTATTTTTACTAAATTTGACATTACGAAAACAAAAAGAAAAAAATAGCGCAATTTTTGTTGTTCTTATTGCTTTTTGTTTGTTTAACGTTTACACTGGACGAATAATAACTATGTAAGTACAAAATTATGCATATATAAAAAAATTTTAAACATTGCATTTTTAAATATGATTTGTAATTTGTGATAAGATTTTTTAGACACATCTTATTACGAAATTGAGAACATCGTGCTTCATTTAAGCAAAAAAAGAAACAAAAAAAAAGCAAATTAAGATATTTGAACTGAGATTTTGAATTTCTAGGCCGATGCCATTAACTAAAGACAATTAAAAAATATTAAAAAATATTACATGCATAAAAGCTATAGACACTACTGTGTTGTTGTTATTATTTTGATTTTCACGAGTCGTCTTAAGTGTCATTTTAAAACGTTTAAAAAAAAAATTTAATTTTTTTCTTTTATATTGTATTTTGCAATTGTTGATTTACTTTAGATAAGAATGGATGACAATTTTTATGGAATTTTTAATGAGAAAAGTTTCAACTTTAAAAACTTTTAATGTTATAACGGTTATGAATATAGTATTAATGTATTTAATTTATATATCCCTAGTAACACTAGCAATTAAAGCTTTCGGCAACTAATAAAAATATGATTTTATATAATTTCTCAATATTTTTTTTTACTATTGTGGATTATCCAAATTTTTTATGGTATAATCTTTAATAACAGTTAATAATTCGTAAATAATCATAATTTTTTTTTATTTCATCTGGTGAAGATTTTATAGGTCTAAGTATAGATTACCTAAACAAGATTTGTCTGTAACATAATTTTTAAAGCTATGCAACTGTGTTCAACGGTTGATAACTGACGTTCTCCTCCCTTACAATGTTGTTTTTTACAATCATTGCAAGTGAGAAGGGATCTATTCCTCAACCGAATGCGAGGTTGTAATATACAAAAAATTGTGTATGGGAAGAGGGTGTTAATTCTATAATTTACAAATTATTATGTATTTTCTTTGTTTGTTTTTATTTAAAAGCAGGGAAATTTATTCCGGTCGTTCTTAATTGCATAATTTTGGGCGATTTCAGTAAATTGATTGCAGTTTTTGAACACAAAAAAGCTATAATTTTGCGTATATTTTGCATTTATGAACTTAAATTTTCGTTAATGTGATTTAAAATTAATATTTTTTTTCTTTGAACGCAATTCAGTCAGTCTTAAATTGACTAAGATTCTACTGACTTAAAAAATTATTCTCAAAAATTAAAACATAAATTTTGTAATTTATTATAATTATCAAAAAATGAAACAACAAAACAATATTACCTAATTATTTAATTTTCATTTTAATAAAATTATATTAATAAAAAATTAAAAATAATAATAACCTACATACATAAATTTAATAAAGGAAAAAACAAAAATAGTTTTTTTTTTTGTATTAAAAAGGTTGGTTTAAATAACATGCAACGGATATATATAGATCAAAGTCATTATAAGTACCTACATTTATTATTATTGTAACTTCTTTTGTTTTTGTTGCAACGGATATTATTATTATTATTATATAGTATTTTATGAGAAAAGTTATACATAACCTTAAAATCAGTGCATTTCAGTGCTTCCCATAAATCTATGATGTTTTTGTTTTTTGTTAAAGAAAAAATAAAAATTGTAACCAATTGTAGTGAACGAAATTAATAACGAAATTATAATCTATTTTGAAAGGTTAATTTGATTGACCTTAAATTGTGGAAATGTTATACATATATATATATATATATATATATATATATATATTATATAGATTTAATAAATATATTATTCATTATTCAGTATATTTGTAAAACAATAGGTCTGCGAATATTTATTAAATAAATTAGGTTAACTAACTATTTATTTTTCTATTTCGCTAGATTATAAAATTTAATTAAATTTTTGTAATGTATTACGGTAATCTAATTACGATTATAATAATGAATTGATTTGTTGTGCATAATAACAAAATTTTAGTAGTTTTGTTTTTGTTTTTTATTTTTTTAATATCGAGTCTATTATGTTGTGTTTTAATGATTGTGGATCCTGATGTTTGGTAATGGAAGATAATTCACAGTTTCATTACGCACTTACTTGTAGTGAATTTTGAAAATATGGTAGCTAAAAAATATTAACGGATAAAAATATTGAATATAAGATGTTAATAAAAATCGAATAATTTATTATAATAAATTTAATTTAAATGAAGAGATAAGATAATTTTAATTTCTAAAACTTCATATGACAAACGTCAGTATAATGGAGATTATTAAGGAAAACGTAAATGTACAAAGTATATACCGTATGGTGATAAACGTTATAATTTTTGATATATTTAGGAGTGCCATCAAAATTGCATATGTTGCGGATGAAATATAAAATTTATCAAGCGTTTTCAATCATACGGCACAATATAAGGCCTTTCATAAACGCATAGAAATATATTAAAGTGCCTATTACACATCATTCTTTTCATCAATCATTCATCCATATATTGTCAATATATGTATGAAAAGAATGATGACCGATGACACATCAATCATTCACTCATCAATCTTTTTACCCATATTTTGACATTTTGCAAGGACAACCTGTGGCAGTGTTCTGAATATATTGATAATTTCGAAACATATATGAATATTAAAAATATAGTTTTTAGTGGAATGTTTTTGACTTCAATTTAAATTGAATTTTTAAAGTAAAGTAAAGGGTATAAAAAACAACAAATTATTTTTTTGCACATTTGAATAATATATCAATCGTTTTTTTACAATAATTGCTATAATTATTCAAATTAATATAAAAATTATTCTTTTTGAATTACATCACAAATTAATATTATAACCTTATCTGAACATTCCCGAAAAAGCAATTTTTTTTTGCCTCAGCTGAACTTGTCAAAAATGATTGATGACATGATTGATGGGAATTTTGCTTGCATGATTGATGACATGATTGATGAGAATAGAACCGCCATCAATCATTTCTCATCAATCAACGGTCAATAGATTGACAATATATGGATGAATGATTGACGAATGATTGATGTGTAATAGGGCCCTAATGATATATCTGGCAATATATTAATCTTGTCATGTGTTCATAAATGATTTATATGAACATTATTTTGTTTACAGTTTATAAACTACATTACAACAATCATATGAAACAAAATTCATTAGCAAAATAAAGTCAGCTATGCATTATGAAATTTCATACTGCATACGCAGTCAGTTTTGTTTTTTAGAGCTTTGTTTTTTAGACATACATTTTTTTAAATTTTTAAAATGACTGAGAGTGAAGGACAACGACAAGGTATCATCAAAATAAATTGCTCCATTTTTATTGTAGGCATCATTTATTTATATTAAATTCGCAATCAAATTAATTTTAAATTGTAAACAAAATAATTAAAACTAAATTTTATGCGTGTTCATAAACGTCAATAAATTATTGTAGTGTAACCGTCATAAACTAAAATCATATGATTATAAATCAGCCATATATAATGCAATTGTCACGTCATACTGCTGTGTTTATGAAAAAGGTTATATTCAAAAACATTGTTTTATATAGTTTACAGTTTGAAAACTAATATTTTAATAATAATAAACTTAATTAGGAAAACTTGAGGAAAATTAAAGAAAATGAACAAATATAGTATTGCTATTGCAAATGAATTTATATATTTCAAAGTAACGGTTAAATTTTATATAACGGTTATAAATTTAAATTTATAGTTGTAGTAGACACCTACTTATAAATTTGCAGTAAATATAAGTAAATTATAACAAAAAACAATTTTTCTTAATTTTGTCTTTTGTGCTTTTGACAGTAACTTAGGTAGAATCACCTTTTCGTGCTTAATTAAGTACGGTACTGCAAATTTACACTACAATATCTACAATATTTCGAACATTTATTTATCAAACTTACTGGCTTATCTATACTCATTAAATGTGTAAAACTACTTCTATTGGTCAGGAACTAAGCCTTCTTAAATAGAATAGTTTCATTTTATTTAATATGTTACCAGATAAGACTCTCAATTATTTTATCCCAATGACAAAGGGCACTGGATCAGGTCGATAAAGCATTTTTTTGCCACCCAGTGTAATTGTAATACTAAATTTAGATGAGATAGAGTTAATTTTAAGTTAGATCATAAGCACTTTAACATACTTGATAATATAAAATCGTCAATTTTCAGTTCTATACTCTCTCAGGAAACAACATAAAAATCAAAATCAAACATTTGCATTGTTTTTGCATGTGTATAGATATCAGGAACAACTCTTTACATTTTTTTTATGATTTTCTTTACTTTCAGTATAAAATTTTATTGCTGTTTTTTAAATTTTTTTTGTTATTATTTTTTTTTGTTTTACTCTTAGAAACATTGACATACCAAGGTAAGAAATAAGAAAATGTTATGGAAACCCTCATCTGTCATTTTAGAATATGACGTGGTGGTACACGGTGGTAATAATAATAATAACAAATAACAAATTGTTTTAAAATGATGGGTATTATATATGGGTAATGGGTATACAATTATAAAAATACAAAAATGTATATATACAACAATAGAATAAGCAAATTATTATTTTTGTTGAAATTTTTAATATCTAAATAACTGAAATGTTGCTCTACTTTTTATTTTTATTTTTTTTTTGTAATTATTATTGCTGATATCGTTTTGATTTAACTATTGTTTGAAATTTAGAAAATTTTAGATTTCATTAATAAATTATTGAACACGAGAATAATAGACTACATACATCTCGTTCATAAATATTGTATATTAAAAATTCGAATACAGTTAGTGAGAAGATTGTAATTAAAACTTAAAAGGGCTTAGTCTGACTCCAGTTTAATATTTCTTTCTTTGTTGTTATTCATTGCAGGCCACAATTTTAATTATGGAAAATTATAAGCACTAGCATCGGAAGCTTTTGACTTCCATCCTAATATTTGTGAATCCCTTTACTTCTTTAAGATTTTATCTATCAAATTTAGGTTCACGACGTAAGGATTGTAAGAAAATAAAATGTGAAAATATGAATGGAATTTCGTGAACGACCTATTGTAAAATATAAATTGCAAAGTAAATAATAAAAAAACAAACAAAATAAGCCAAATTAAAATATAATGCAATAGGGTTGAACTCTAGAATGCTAGTTTAGGATTCATTACGCATAGCATACTTTTTAATATATGAAATAACAACAATTTTTATCAAAAATAAGATGGAATGGAACGTGTCGTATAGGATCGATGGAAGACCAGTTTTGCACTTTAACTTGAAATGAAAATTTTATTTTAAATTGTGCAAAGGTCAATATTGCCTACCAATGTAGAATGACAGACAGACTCAAAATCGTCTAGTAAGGTATAATTTAGCATACATTTTATATGCAGTATACACTTTAAACGTCATATTAATTTTACAGGTTGATTCTTGAATAGTCAATGGACATACAATATGAATGTTCATACGACGGGTAGAAAAGTGGTAGAAGTCTACCAAAACTAGGGGTAAATCAACCAAAATTTAAAATTTCTGATAGATTTTTGACTTTTGAGTTTTTTCTCTGCGAATATAAGTATGTCAGTGTCAAAATTTTTTAATTATTTTTTATACACAAAAAGTGAAAGGAAATTATGGTTGACTTGTAGAATATTAATAAAATAAAAAATATATAAATTATACAAATAATATTGTTGGAATGATATTAGAATAAATAATAAAAATTTATTTCTTTGCAAATAATTTCATTTTCAGCTATCTTGATATTTCAATGATGTGACAGCAACAATGGCAGATATCTACCAGGTTTTTTTTTACATATGAACATGAAGGTAGATTTCAGTCTCGTATAAACATGGGCAATAACAATAAATTCTAAAATTCAATTGTCATATATATTGAATGACACTGACAAGTGAAGTTATAAGTCATAAAACCAGTATTGGAGACTGAAAAACGCTGCCGTCAAACTTATTTAAAGTGAAATTTACAAATCAATGCCAGCATTGGAGCCCTTAAAATGTGTGATTATAATAAAACCATTATATTAAAATTGAGAATCACTGGTACATTATTATTAAAAATTATAATAGAGTATAATTTTATTTATGCAATATTTATTTTTGTTTTTTTTTTTTAATTTATTTAATATACAAAATTAAAATTACGAAAAAATATAATCAGAATTTCATTCAAGAATTTTTTAAAAAAATATTTTTATAATATTTGTGTATGCGGTAAGTTATGTATGTGTTTATTGTGATTTATATTGTGTTTTCATTGATGTCCAATAATTTAATTTTACTATTATTGTAGTAATATAGTTACCATATTTTGTAAAAAAAAAGGACAAGTTATAGTGTTATTTTAGACAAAAGTTTAATCGAATTCTATTTTTGATTTATTGTCACTCTGGTTTCATCATAGATTTTGTATTTGTATTAGAGATAATCTCTATATTCATATACTGTCAGATTAATGTTTAGAGCCAGCACATCTATTACTAGACGAAAGCTGGCTTCAATTTGATTGTGCAAATAGATATAATATCCTCCAGTAGGGTTAGTAAAACACCGTGACCTTTGATTAGAAAAAAATAAACTAAACTGGATTATATACCTTAAGATTAAGTAAATGTATATAATATATTAATATATGTATATATATAAAGATTTGTATAAAGATTTGAAGAATTCACCTGCTTTTTATTTCACCTCATTGAAGAAATATGTAATGTATTAACTCGAAGAATCTATATATATATACAATGGATGATTATAATCAATATTCCTTCAACACAAAACCAAAATACATTAATTTTATCAAATGCGCAAATGCGCAAGATCGGAAAATTTGAAAGAATATAGTTAAAAACGTCAAAACTCATATCGAGCTATAATGCTACAAGATGTTGGTGATGAGTGGTTAAATATCAGTTGAATATCAACTGTTATTGCTTTTAAATTAAAAAAAGTATCATAGATGTATGCCAGGACAGAAAATAAACAAAATTAATATTTTTTCAACAAATGGTCACTGCATACGGTCTAGTATACATACATACATACATACATATTTTCAATTATTGTATAACTTATATTGTATATAGAACTGGCGGATGGTGGTTTAAATAAATATTTTTTTATTTTCCAACAAGATTGCGAATTATTTTAAATATAGAAGTAATTACTATAATTGAAAGCCAATTTTTTTTTATTTTATTTTCATTTTAAAAGTTTGTGATTTTACCACACTGATAAACGAGATCAAAAATTTCATTATAGAAAAAAAAGAAAGAAATACAAAAAAAAAAAAACACCACATATTTTAAATATTTCACCACTATATGTCAGTTAATATTAAGTATATTTTTCAATTTTAAATTAAATGTCGACTCTATAAAATTTCAATCTTTTTTAAATTTTTTTTTTTTATTACTTAAACGATAAAATTAAGTTTTGTTATTAAAAAAAAAACAAAAAGTGATAAGTGAAAAAAGAAAAATGAATAATAAAAAAAAAAAACTATATGTATAGGAATGCAGAGCAACGCAATTATGGGAAATTTTTGTTACTGTTATGAAAAATAATTTTTTTTTTTGCTTTTTTAAATTATGTAAATCCACCTGTATATAAGGTATTTTGCGAAATTATTGCTTTTGCTTTTTTTTGTTCTTGTTTTTGTAGTACGATATCTATGAGATATTGTTTTTTTTATAATATAAAAAATTTATTTGATAAAGGAAGAACATTAATTGCCAGTAGTAGTAGCAATAAAATATTTGTATGAAAACGTATGTTTGAATGAATGTATTTAAGATTATTAGAGATCCAAAACCTCAACAAAAGTTGATTTAACTTAAACTTTGTGTTCGGAACATATTTTTTTGCAATTTACAAAAACATAAACAAAAAAGAAACAAACAATTCATAAAAATATTGAAAAACCAATATTTATAACACTTCTACACAATTTTGTATTTATTTTATATATTAACAATTATTTTATATTAAAAGTTATTGTTATGTTAACAATATTATTTTATTTATTATTTAATAATTTTAGTTATTTGAATAACAATTTGATATATTGAGATTGAAATAAACAAAAAATCAGATTCAAATGTTAATGTCTGCTGTTTAAATTTTTTTTGTTCGGAACACAATGTTCTGAAGCAATGAATCGCAATCATAAGAATTCTCTTTTAACAAAATTGTTCGAAACAAAATGTTCTGAATCAGTGAACTAAGCATAAGCGAAGGCCTAAAAGTTCATTTCACGACAGTAATTAACTTTTTTTATGTTTAAGAAATGCTATTTTGGCTGCTTCAATTCGGCATCTAATTTTCTTTTCACAGCTCCGATCCTCGTGTAACCAGCATGCGAAATATTTGTATGTTAAGACGGCTCAATTGCACTGTTTTATTTGCTTTAATTATTGCTGCAGTGTTTCTATTTACGATAATAAATTTAGTTTTTGAGAAATTAATTTTTAAGTTGAACAATTCGCAATGATTTTATGTTGTAAATCCCTTAGGTTGTCTGTTATAAGGAATGTATCATCTACATATCTGATATTATTCATATATGTGACATTTAATTTTATACCAACATCTAAATCGTTCACTGCTTCTTGAAAAATGGCTTCAGCATAGATGTTATAATCAGTAAAGGGGAGAGAGTACAGTCTTGTCGAACCCCTTTTTGAATATCTTAATGTCAGCACACTATTTATTTTTACACTGACTGTTTATTGCAAATATAGGCTATTTATACACATTATGATATTTCTGCCTATGCCAATTCTATTTAATACCTCCATAAGTTTTTGTTTGTTGACTTTATCAAACGCCCTCTATTACACAAGATGCAAGAATGATTTTCTTCAATATTAAAACTGGAATTTCAAATATTAAATCAATTCCATAATACCTTTCAAATATAAATTACAGATTCATATATAAATAAACTATTATAATATACTGTCTTTGTGTTATCTGGGCTGCCTATATTTGTAAATTGGAGAGGAAGCTTTTAAATTTTTGTTTTAAACATTTTCCAGATATTAACCAGAATTTTATAGGAAAATTACAAATAAACACGCATTATGAAATTCACTGTACAGAAAAATAATTTATGATGAAGAATTTAATGTGATTATAAATAAAAATCAAATTTGTATATATAAAAAAAAAAAAAAAAATTGTTTCTATATTGGAATAATTTAATTGATTGGTTTGAAAAAAAAAAAACAAAAAAATGGAAAAAAATAATTGTAAAGTTTATTTTTTATTAAGGAAAAATTAAATGCAATTTTAGTTGTTGTTATTGTTTTTGTTATTATTACCAAACAGATAATAGATATATGGATGAAGCTTACTTGTTTTAATATTTAATCGTTTACATAAGATTAAAAGATAATAAATTAATAGAGTCTTATATATATCAAAGTTGAAATCTCTGATTTAATGGAGTTTATTTACAAAAACAAAAAAAAAAAACAAAATAGAAGTAAAACAGAAAAACACTTTATATGGTAATGTTTACTAGACATGCACTTAATATGAGGTTCTAGGTTCAATGAATTTTTAATCTAAATTTGGAACAAAACATACTTGGATTGATTTTTTTTTCTATTTGTTTTTGTTTTATATATAATTACTAAGTTATTTATTTTAAAATTGGATATGATAGATTACTACTACAGTCAACTCTTAATAAATAAAACAATAATAGATTTTTTACTTAAAGTAAGCTCATCACATGTCTGTTAGTTGATCGAACTATAATATATAATGCAAGGTTAGATATATTTTTTGAGTAGTATTTCATTATCTAGTAGGATTAGTAAAATACCGATGTCTATTTATAATGCAAATAAATAGCTTGAGATTGTATCGTTGGTTCATGAAACAAAACTAACAGGAGAGCAGCTGAAAACAAGCAAACCAATTCATAAAATTGAAAAAAATATAAATTTTTACTACCATTTTTTATTTTTTTTTAAATCAATAATTCAATAGCGAACGTCCTAAAATAATTTAAAAAAAAAATTAATTTCCTTAAAAAAAAAAAATTCTTGAAAGACTATACGGCGATCAATGCTTCAGATGTTATGAACTATTCTGTCGCTACCCTTGTTTTTTTGCAGTAATTTTTTTTTATTTTCATAAAACACGATTTTTATTTTATTTATAAACAAAAAACCAATTGCATTTAGTAGGTAGGTACGCATAATATTATGTGTATGTTTTTTTTTGTAATTTACTTGATTTGTTTTTGTGTTTTTTTCTAATGTGAATATGCAAAATCGGAACTGAATTTTTTTCTATGTGTTAGAAGAATAAACCACAAATTTTTAAAATTATGTACTTCAATTTCATAATCATATCACATAATATCATTTCGTTCTGCATACTACGAAAGCCGATTTTCATGAGAAATCTTTAGCTGATAAATTGCAATTTAGAAAGAGAGGAGTATAGTATACCAATATTGTGTATGAGGGAGTAAAATTATAATATTTAAAAAAGGGAATCGCAGCTATTCGTTGCATCAGTCATAACACTAGTTCTCAATAATTAGTGTAATAAAATTGTAATTAATTATAACTTACAACGTCGCAAATTGTTCAACTAAGCCAGACCTGACTGTATCAATTTAATTTTGTGCTTGTTGAAAATTCAAAACCATTTTTGTACAAAGTATGTACATATTATATTCATTTAAGTTTCTTAACAAATCGTCGTCATCTTTATATGGTAGCACTGACGAGCTTAAGTAATAAAAAATAAAATATATAAAAAGAAGCTTACAAATTAGGTTTATTAAATAATGAGTTGAATGGAATATGAATGAAGAAAAAAGCGTTAATGAATAAATTTTTCATACTCAATTTACGGAATCAAAATTACAAACGATTTTCATATTAATTAATTGAATATCTAATTTTCCGTTATATAGATTTGAAATTCCGCTTGGCTTGTTTTTTTTGTATTCAAATTCATAGGGTATTGGTAAATTTAATTAGTTAAGAATCAATTCCAATCAACCATTTCCAAATATTTGGAAAATAGTAACTCTAAAATTGGGATTGTATAGAAATACTTCAAGTCCTGGCAAAAATTAAGTCACAATAATGTGGGTACCAGATCATTCTGACGTGGCAGGAAATGAAGCTGCTGATTATTTAGCAAGAAAGCAATCAGATAGGACCTTTCCTAAAATCAAGTAAATTCTGTGGGTTGAAGAAGTTAAAAGCTTGGGTGAGTAAAAAGCTGAATACTTCTGAGTCAACGCTACTGGAAATCGTCCAGCAAAAATACTCATTTAAAAAATGCTTGTTCAAGAAAACTAAAACTATCCTAAGTTTCAATAGAAAACAAATTGTGTATAACAGGGATAATAACAGGGCGCCTAATCTTTATAAACAGTATACTTGTTTGCCATTATATAAGAACTAATTTATTTTTTTGGATAATATTTATTTATAACTGTTTAATGACTATTATTTGTTTTGAAAAATTGACAGGGCTGTCACAAGTTAAATTAATTACAATTAAAATATAGAAGCCAATTCGTCATCATTTACAAAGATATTGGTGCATCTATGTGTGGGTTGATTCTTTAGTTCCAATGTCACAATTAGTCCTATTTTTATTTCCCTTCATAGTTTTGGTTTATGTTATGCCTTCATCTTTCAATGTATTTTTAGAAACAGTTTCAGGAAAAAATAAAGGCACAGTGATATCTCAGAAAATTGATGGTTTGTAAAAATAAATTCGCTTAGGCACTATAGTTCTTTATATAAGTCATTATCAATACAGGGTGAGACAATTTTTATGTCCTATATAGATATTTTGATTTCGAGAAATAAATGGACCATTAAACTGACTGATGAAACTTGGAAATGTGTGACGTCATCAAACATTATCTTACGTTATCCAGGAAAATCTTATATATTTCCTAAACTAGATACAAGGTGGTCTCCAAAAATATTTTTTTATTTTAAATTAAACTAGACAATAAAGGTGGACCGTAATGGACTCTAAAACATTAATTTAATTTTAACAATGTAAAAGCTATTATGGGACTATAAATTAATGTTAAATGCATTATGGCTCTCAAAATACTGGAGAGATATTTTGTAAGGTGATAGTGACAGAAAAATAATCACAAATTTTGTTTTGGCATTTTGTAAGGTTTTTATCACTGAGTTAGTGACAATTTTTGTTAAATTGAGAGTGACAACAATTTCGTTGTCACCGCCAGCCATACGAAACATTATCTTCTCTCTTTTTACACAACAATATAGTTTCGTAGGTATAGTATATATTACCTATAGGTTCAGTTTGTAAAATGGCCAAAATTCCAAAGGCAGCTGGTTTAATATTGGCTGTCCGGATTTATTTCGGCCAAGTTAATAAATGTTAAATTAAATTAAATTATATTAGTATACATATTTGTCATCAAATTATTTGTGTTTTGTTTTTGTTATAAATAATATAATAATGTTTTTGTTTTGGATTTTAATATACATTTTTAGTTGTTGCTTAATGTTGCTGGTTTTAAAAATTATCACTTTACAAAATACCGCAAATGTTCACCAGCATTTCTGAAAGCGATCAGACTTGCTTTTTGTCACTATACAGTCACTATCAATTACCACCTTACAAAATACCACTCATCTTTGATTGTATTAATTTTTTAATTATTTTGAAATACCTATAGCAAACGGGATTTATTTTTGAGTATTTATACTCCTAGAACTAAAAAACCTTATATGGGAGTATAATAAAAATCGTAACAGACTTCCCCACCTGGAAATAGGGAGCTATCCAGCATATCATGGAAGAATATCCTAAGTGTGATTACTATAATTATCAGGTATCCTTCAACGACTTAGAGGATTAATAGCATTAATACGGATAATCACAATAAGCCTATTTGTGGCTTCGGTGATATAGGGGCCATATCCTCTCCCGAAATTACATAATCTAATCTAATCTAATAACAAAAATGAAACACTGGGAATCGAATTGAAATTTCCGCCTCCAATTCACTCATTGTCATATTATGAGATGATATCAAACATTTTAAAAGATAAAAATTTCAACTTTAATAGATAGAAATGTCAGTTTTGAAAGAAAAACTTTTTATATACTTTGGTTAGACCCATTTTATGGTTCCAACCGAATTAAATGAAATAAAATAAAACTTTATTTCTAACAAAATAATTCAATGTATAACAAAATGATTATATATATTGCGTATAAATAACTACTGTTGTTACTATTTTATACTGCTACTGGGCATTATGATGATGATGATGAAAATGCTGATAATCAATGTATAGTATTGATGAAATAAAAATATAGGTAATAGTATCGAATAGAAAAACTTTATGGAGTTTTTAAAAACAAGTTTTCCTGTTTTACTTAAAAAAAAAAAAGTGTATCAAAGAGTCGCATCATAGAGGATTAAATGTATTAAAAACAAAAAATCATAACAAAAACAAAAATAAAATAAAAAAAACTAAACTGATTCATCAAAGAATAATGACTAGTTATAGTGTCTGTTGGTTGAAAGATGGTCATTTAAAGTAAATAAACAAAAAAATAAGAAAAAAAAAACAATGTTTTCGTTCATTGAAATCACGTTGCTCATTCATTGCAACGGATGCACATTTCTGTTCCTGGATAACCTACAACTTGTCCAAATACCTTTTATTACCGTATATTGAGTGAAAGTAAATATTTTTTTTTTATATTTTTTGTATTGAATTCCTTTATTATCATTATCATCATCAGCAGCATCATCATCATCATCATTACTATGATATTAAATTCAATACAAGGAAAAACAAAAATAAAATAAAAAAAAAAATGTTTGTAGGAAACTGACTGGATCAAATTCAGATTTTTGTTTTTGAAATATTTTTCCAGCTTTTTATTGAATGTAGTTTGAACAAATTTCTATAACATTCCATTACTGTGTTAGTTTTACAAATATGTTTTTTTTTTTTTTTTTTTTTTTTAATTCAAAAACTTTGGTTAGTGTTGTTAAATAATTGTATTATTATAATGTTAAATTTTTATCTGTAGATGGTAATCTCTTCAACAGATTACATCATAAAATTGAAACAATTTTGAATATTTTACATATATGGTATGTATATATGTATACATATACTCGTATGTACATGATATTTTGATCTTATCATTTCTGGGAATAAATAAAATTAAATTTGCGGAAAAGTAGAGATTTTAAATTAGAAACATTTTTTGTTTTGAATACCGTATGTATGCGTATTTCTAAAGTGACACAATTCAAAAATCATATACTTATGAGTTATTATAGTGAGTGAGTTTGTTTACACTTTATCTACCGCTAAGAAAAATTTTACTCTTTAAATTTTATTTTCTGTGACTGTTCTATGACAGATTTCGGCAATTCAAATTCAATTATTTTATACTTGATATAAATTCCGCATTTTAATGTTAATTTGTTCTGAATGTGTGTGTATGCAAGTGTAAAATTGAAATTTTTGAATTGTGCCATTCTTAATTGATAACGATAAAAGTTTCAATGTTATCCAATTAACTCAGTCTTTTCGGAAATGTTAAAGTCAATTGATTTGACAAAAAGATGTCAATTTAAATTGTCAATTACATCATTGGCATAATTTAAATTTTTTGACTGCGTTCACATCACATCATTCTTCTCTTTCTTTCGCACTTATATGTTTCTCCTAGAAAAGCTTTAAAACGAATTCAAATTGTGAGATAGAAAAAAAAATTTGTTGACGATGACTGTTGCTTAGTGTGAACACTGGTGTTTGATTACTTTATTTGACAGGAATTTCAGTTTTGACTTCAATCGTGGACAACAATGTTGTGAAGCAATTTTCGAACACATTGTAAATTTTTTTTGTTGATATTCCAAAATATGATGATGTTTCTGATACCTTTTAGATACATTTTCGAAAAAACTAGTTTCTGGTATCATAAAAATGTGTTGAGCAGAGCTTGCACATAGTTTTTTGTTATTACAGTTATTTGTTGAATTCCGTCGACATATGTAAAAGAAAAGATTAATTTGGGTCTTCAACTGAAAATAAGCAGTTGAAAATAACCTAAATACGTTATTTTATGCTATGTACGCTATTTTTATTTTCGATTCACCAGTTCAAGTCTTTCCAGTTTGAGATATGAAGCTTTTAATATTTATATTTATTTACCGATTTATTTATTTATTTAAATTTCTCTAACGAAGGTGTGGTCCCACATAGACAACATTGAAAAGAACATGTGGTGGGTACATGAAGATGTGGTCTCACATTGACACATTGACAGCATTAACATTGACATTGACAACAACATGTTTACAAGTATTTGAATTAGAAAATTTTCTTATTTGTATTTTTTGCTCAATTTGGGTTCTCTTAACGACAGGTGTTTTTTTTTTTTGGAAATCGAATTGAAATTTCCGCCTTCAATTCACTCATTGTCATGAGATGATATCAATTCTATACCTTTTAAAAGACAATTTCATTTTTAAAAGATCGAAATGTCAATTTTGGTTAGATTTGGTTTAGTTTACTTTATTTCTCTAACGAAAGTGTGGGGTCCCATCGACAACAAAATGTTCACAAGTATTTGAATTAGAAAATTTTCTCAATTGTATTTTTTGATCAATTTGGCTTCTCTTAACGGCAAGTGTTTTTATTTGATTTTTTTTTGCTATGTCTACATTTTTGTACTGTTTCATAAAATTTGGCGTTATATATTTTCAATGTGTAAATTATAATGTAAATACGAAGCCCATTTTTCATTCGAAGATACCAAATATGTACCTACATGGTTGTCCGTTTTAATGTTCATAATTTAGAATTATACAGCAGCACCGAAAAATTAAGTGTGTTGTGTATACTAGTTTCGTCTTAGTATTTCAAAACGGCAGTTTTTGATATAATTATTTAGAACACATCTGTATAGTACTCGGTTTGTAAATTGTAAGTGTTATTCTCTTTATATATTATCTCCATTTTAACGTACTAAGTCTTTGGAGTTCACAATTGACTTTTGTTCTACAAAAAGAGTGAAACTCTTGAAATAATTCTAAATTATATGCCGACAGTTATGCTTTCAAAAAATTAAAAAAAATTTTATTATTTTATATCAATCAATGACATTTGAATCACCCTGTACATTGTATTAAATGTATATATATTTATAAATATATACATGTACATGATAAAAACATCTGTTAAATTGCATTAAAGGTAGTCAGTTCACTTAAAAGTTTAATTTGTAATTAATATTTTAGTAAATTTTCAGTTAACAACCGAAAAATTCGTATGTATTTCAGATCTAGTTTCATTTTGTAAGACTTACGAAAGTCTTAACTTTACAAAATTTCCAGAAGAATATAAAAACAAAACCAACAAAAGAAAAAAACAAAAATAAAAACAGAGCAAAATTAAAACAAAAATAAAAATATCAACAACAAAATTAAGAAATTATTAAATTCCTCCATCAATCATAAAATATTTTTTTAGAAGTGAAAAACAACAAAAAAAAAGAACAAAAAAAGGCAAAAAATGAGGAATGAGAAAAATATACAAAATAGTGAAAAATTTCAAAATTTTGACAACTTTTGATGAAAAGATGAAGAAATTTTTGGTTTTTCTTGTTTTGTGTGTGTGTGTGAAGAGTACGAAAAACTTGAAATTGCCAAAAAAAATTTGTTTTTTTGTTTTTTTTTATTTTCTTCTTGCATGAGAGAACTATTATTATTTTATTTACTTGCTTGCAATATTTATATTGAGGTTATGTTAATGTTATTTATTATTTAATTATTTTTAATTCTCATTTTAATATTAATTTCAATGAGACAGTGAAATTTATTTTTTTTTGTTTAAAAAGTAAAATAATTCGATTCTCGACAATCGATATGGTTCAAAGATTTACTGATTTTGTTTATGGTTTTCGAATACATATATATAGAGGTATAGGTTAGCTGCCATGTAATACGTAAATAAAATATCTAGGAGGTAAAAAATATATACAATTAATTTCGATCAAAATATCTTAAGTATGTATTATGTGGTAAATTCAAATATAACCTAGCTTTTATTTAAAAAAGAAAATATATATACACAAATTTTGAATGAGAATAATATGATTTCAATTAAATTACAATTGACAACAACAATTGTATGTTATTTTCAGTAGTCTGCGTTTTGTCGTTTTGTCATAAAATTCGACATGGAAAGCTTTGAAGATGAACTTCAGATAGTTTTGAAGTCTTCAACGTCGTTAAATTTTGAATTTCAGAGTTTGTTACAAAATCAGAGTTATACGACGGCTTTTACAGAATATTTATATATGTATATATATATATATATATATATTATTTTAATATTTGCTAAACGGATGTTTTGCAAAGTAAAAATGTGTCATCTGCCCTTTTTGATAAATACGTTTTTGCGAAACGGGTTTTTGCCAAGTGATTTTTTGCAATGTAAGTTTAGGTAATGTGCTCTATACCCTTAAGAGGGGTCAAAAACAGTTTATTTATGTATTTTGATATGAAAATTAATATAGTTTTATCATTGAAATGCCGAATTTCGAAATTGCTGTTATTATCTCGATTTTGTTTAGAAATTGTTTAATTTATTGATCAAATTTTTATTATCGTAAGGGATTTTTGTACAATTTTATTTAATAAACGGATATTATTATTAATCAATAAACGGATAACATACAAATATGGTAAAGTTTGTTTAGAATTTAAAATGTGACGTCACAGCTGTCTCTTGAATAAATTTTTCCAAATGAAATTTCTATTTATTTCAATTTTAATTTTATTTAATTTAATTTTTACATTTGCATTTGAGTTCTATTACATTTTTATACAGAGTTCAGATGTAATTACATCTACACAACTGAAATATTACATTATGGTTCTTTTTTTTTTACATTTTTGTTTAATTCACTAATATTTACGAGTTCATAAGGAAATTTTAAAAAACCTTATATTTGATTTTATTTTTTTATTAAAACTAATACCTAATTAGTAACTAACCTAGTCTAACTATTAACTAACCTACTTAACTAAACTACTTAGCCTAAATCTGCCATATTAGTAAAGCTATGTAATACAAACGAACTTATTGGTATAAGCTCCTTATAATTGAATTTTCCAAAAAAGGAGTATTTTGTAACAAAAGATTCTGTTTTCTGTGATATTAATAGCGATATCAAGCTCACATTTGCTTTATGTAAATCATATTTGCTTTATAATGAAGTTTTTTAGTTGAATGAAAAAGGGGAGGTTGAACATTAATTTCAGAATTTTATTTTGAGCCACTTGAAGAGTGTTAATGTGAGTTTTGGCAATATCATGGAAGACTGGACATGTATATATTATGATCAGTAGACATATAACTTTCATTATTATTAATTTATTTTCAATAGATAGGTAAGATTTTCAATTGATAAACGGATATAGGATCCTTGTGGTTTTATTCAACTTTTCTATTGGCTTAGTGAAATGAGTTTTAAATGTTAATCGTTTATCTAATTGTACGCCTAGGTACTTTACGCTATCTAACCAATGAATATATAAGTTTTGTAGTTGTAAGTTTGTTGTTGGTATTAATTCTAATTTTCATTTTTTTGTTAAGTATATGGCATTTGTTTTTTGAATATTAAACGAAATTTTCCATTTATAAAAATAGTTAGCCAGTGAGTTTAATGTATTTTGCAGGCTGTTTATTATGTCGGCACTATAAGAACCTGATGTCTATTTGTAAAAATTTGTAAAAATGTACTGTCAAATTTTGGTTGTTGTTTTAATTGTCAAGCAAATATCTCGCATTTAAATAAAAAGTAGTCTACCTATTCTGAAAACTTATTTATATAGTTTTATTGAAAATAGAAGACCAAAAGCAAGAAAAATTATTTAATATAATTTTTTTCAACAAAAGCATTCAATAATTCTACAAAAAAATTCAGAAAATTTCTAATTAATTCAAATTTAAAAAAATCTCATACCTTAAAAATCCGTTATTTTTGACATTAAAAAATTTGGAAAATTTTACGTATGTTTACTTTTTTTTTTGAAAGAGAATATTTTCATTACTTTCGCAGAATTTTATGATCACGTAGTTTTTGCAATTAAAAGTAAATATATAGACCTAACTGTTAATGTATTGAACATGTATTGAACTAATTTGTTGAATTCGAAAAAAAATGTTATTCCAGAATACCCAAATATCATAAAACTACAAACTTTCGTGTCGACGTGTCAAGGCCTAATATATACAATGCTAAAATGTAAAAAATTAAATAAAAAATCCAACGTCAAAACAGTAACGGCATGTAAATTGACGTTCAATTTTTTGTTCCAATTTTTTGTCAATATGATTGGCACCTTAAGTCTTCCTGTTAAATTTATTTAATGTGCCAATCATATTGACAGAACTAACTAAATACGTCAAATGTCACATTAAGGTGTACTAACTAAGCTGACAAGGGTGACAGTAAAATAATGGTATTAAAAAGTAAATATCCTTCATAAATATTGGTAAAAACACATATTATGAAGCGGAAATACTTTGGAGTGAAATTAATGAAAATTTACCTAATGGAATTCTTGAGTTATTTAAAAATAATTAAAATTCAATTTGGTACTATAATTCAATACCTATATAATACTCATGTACCAGTAAATTTAGATCAGTAAATTAATTTCATAAAATTTATTGCATTAGTTAAATATTTTTTATTTTTGTTTTTATTATTATAATTTTATTTCCTAGAACTAAGCATGACTTGGTTTTTTTTTTTAATTTCAAATACAGTTTTTTCAAAATTGTAAAATTATGATGTAATTTTTGTTATAGAGAAAGGAAATTAAATAATAGTAGTTGAACTTAATTTTCGCTTCGTTTAATTTTTATTTATTATTTCTTATGTAATGAAATTGTATGTAGTATGTACATATACATATTGTAATTTTATTATTTTATTTAAATTTTATTTTAAAATATTAATTTTAGTGAAATTATTCATTAAGAAATTTTTTAATTAAAAATACTTCCTTTTTTAATAAATTGTGAATACCTAAATTGTATTTTATGAAATTTCCTTTTTTATTGCATAAATTTTGTTTTGTATTAAAATTTAATAAAGTTTCCATTTTAAGAGTGATGAAAAAATGCAATGTTAAGAATTTGGTAGTAAAAAATTTTATTAATTATTTTTATTTTATGGTGAAGTGTATTGGAAGTTGTAAAGTGAGATATAAAATGCAATTTAATGAAAATTTCCTTCCTCTTTTCGTTGAAAGTAGACTTAAGTAGGAATTATTTTTTTGAAATAATTAAATTGTTATACACTCATTAACCATCAACTCATTTTTCATACAATTTGCTGACAAACTATATTTTGCCATCTCATTTTACATTTTATAGGAATTTATATACCCGGTGCTCATGCGTATCAGTTTTTTAAGAAGTGAAGGAGCCGTTATTTTGAATTTAAAGAAAAATTTCTTACTTTTTAACGTTGAATCCGAAATTGCATAAAAAAGTACCTCTTTCCATTTAAAAATCTTGATTTCGGCGTCTTTCGACTAATTTCGAAAAATCGATTTATTTCGAAAATTCGATTTGAAAAACCCATTTTCGGTCTTTTCCGGAAGTTGAAAATATCAGTAATCGATAGAGCACTCTCGATTTAGGTAATAAACATCTTAATTAACGAAACTTCATAACGGTATAAAAAAACGTTAAAAAATTGGAACAAAAAATTGAACGTCAAAATATTGGTCTGAACATTTACATATGCCATTACTTTTTTGACGTTTGATTTTTATTCAATTTTTTAACGATTCGGAATTATATATATACTAGGGGCCCTTGTTGAGTAATTATTATTCAAGTTAAAGCCAAATTTAAAGTTTTTAAGAGAACAGGGATTTGCATGGACTGATATAGACTTCTTATTACAAAGCAGAAAACACTCATGTTTTAATAAAAAGCTTTGAAATTAGTATGTTTTCGTTAAAAAACATAAATGCCTTACTTCTCATTTTTTGTTTCGGTTCTACCTATTTCTTAATGTATTTGGTGAATAATAAAACCATATGATTAAAAAGTTTTCAACTGTGTGCGCTTTATTGTTTTATTTACAACTTACTTATTATATATTAAGAGTTCATTATGGAGAAAAGAGATAAAATGAAAAAGTGTCTACTGCGCAGGTCCTTAAATGCTTGTCAATTATAATTATAGATATTTATTAGACCGACACGAAAGTTTGTGGTTTCGTGGTATTTAAGTATTTTGATAGAAATAATATTTTTTTTCGAATTGACATGACAGGTATTTTCTGGTATTGTTAAATTCATATTTTTATCAACCCTGTTGTAATTCAAATTTTTGTATAATTACAATTTAAATAAATGATTTAATTTAATTTTATTAAATAATTTATAAATTAAATAAATGATAATAATTAATAACGTAAATGTAAATTGACATCCATATCATAGTACAGTATGGTGTTCAATGAAAAAAAAATGTTCTGGAGCAAGAAATAATATCAATTACTGTCAAAATATGGAAATATCACAAAATAACGTAATTTCGTATCGACGTGAAAGGCTCTGTTGACATCTACAAATTGAAACATACCATTACTGGTCGATAATATATATGAAAATGACTAATATGGAACACCGATTACTAACATATGTATATTTAAAGTTCTGAGAATAAAAACTTAAAATTGTATATGAGTATAAGAACTAAATGGACAAAAGAAGCTCTGGAATTATTATTAAATATATATCATAATAAATCAATGTAAAAATTGACAAAATAAATGAATTGAATTAATTACATTTACATTTTTTTTTTTAATTAAATAATTCAGCAATACAATTTACAGATTATTATTTCTATTTAAAATTTTTTTTTAACTAAAATTTAATTAAATTTTGTTTAGTAATAAAATGTTGATTAAAAATATATTAGTACTAAATTTAATTACATTAGTAGTCAGTACTAAAATGTATTAATATTATTTTTATTTTTTATTTTCTATTTCAAATACCAAAATAATAAAACTATAGGTATTTGTAACAAGGTATGTGTATATTAGAAATACATATTCTCTTTTACTTCATAATAAACTGTTTATTCTGTACTGTTCACAGTAAAATAATTAATAAGTTTATAATTAAATTTTCGACATATAATTTTTCGAAACAAAATCAACAACGGGTATATTCTTTATTGATCGTATCTACGTTTATAGCGTTTTTCTATGCTTCTTAGATTTAACTAGTAATATTAATTAGGGGTAGATGTTTACTACACTATTCGATTCCCAGCTATTTCAAGCTATATAAAAAAGTGTAAAAAGGTTAAATTAGAATATAGGTTAATAGTAATTCATATCAAAATCTATAGTTTTATCTGAAATTGTTCTTTTGATTGTTGAACAAAACATTAATTTAAAAAAAACAAATTTTAGTAATAAAATTTTAATTAAACAAAAATTAGTACGCATAAATGATGTCGTTCAAATCACAACCAGATCGTTATCAAATTTATTTATTCATTGAATTAATGATTGGAATCAATAATCTTTTTGTTAATTTGGTAATAATAAAAATAATAATTAAACAATCTGGAATCAATAATATTTTTGTTATTGTCAAATCAAATGTGTTAATAAATTATAATCAAGTTTTGTTTTTTTTTTTTTTTATAACACAAATCAAAAACATTTTCTACGTTCTACAAATAACCAATTTTGAATTATAATTTTCGATTTAATGTCTTGCGCCCTAATTAATTCAAATTACGTTACAGTTTTTGCTATCCAGTTATTTTAAACAATTCGATTTTCGAATTTATAGTGACCTTCAAAGTTGAATATTTGAAATTATAAAATAGTCTTGGTTGAACAATAAATAAAATATATTAAACAAAAAAAAAAAAAATAATTAAAAAATTAATTTAAAGTTTAATTAAAATTGTAAAATTTAATTTAATTTAAATAATTTATTAATAAAAAAAAAACAAAAATTAAATATAATTTAGAAATAATGTTTTATAAATTGAATATTTTATTATTTTCTGGAATAATTTGTTTCAATAATTATTTTGTTAATTGTGATGGTAAGAAAAATATTTAATAGACATTTTTCGTTGAAATGCCTAGCCATAGAATAATTTATGAATTAAATATTTAAGTAATTATTAAAAATATTTATTTTCTATTTTATTTTTATAATTATAATTAATTATAAATTATTTTTAATTTTATTTAATTAATTAAATAAAAA
Source organism: Argyra leucocephala (assembly GCA_963942445.1). Classification (NCBI taxonomy): domain Eukaryota; kingdom Metazoa; phylum Arthropoda; class Insecta; order Diptera; family Dolichopodidae; genus Argyra; species Argyra leucocephala. The sequence goes on from OZ012678.1 coordinate 180,328,254, forward strand.
ATTTCCATAAAATTTGCACGTGGTTTTTGCTTCAGGAACTACTACATAATACTCTGTCATTTTAATAAGATATAATTAAAATTAAAATTTAATTAATTTAAACAAATTTTTTTTTACAGAGATTTCAGACTTAATAGACTTGTCATGTAAAACAACAAATGATTGCTCACAATTTTCTCAAGCATTTCATAATATCACCTGTTTAGATTCGAAATGTACCTGTTTTAATGAAAATTTTCAAAATATTGAATGTACACCACCGGTATGTATATATATTCAAATATAATTAAATTAAATTGATGGTGTCTAGAAATTAATCATTTTTGTAAGACATTTTTATAAAATTTAAAATTATAAAAAATATTTTTTATTTTTGTATATTTTATTTTTGTAATTATGAGTTCTTTTAAATTAATTATCTTTATAAATTAATTATATAATTTTTTTGTTTTTTTTTTTTTTTGTATATAGAAAACGTTCTACAATAATATTATAGGTGGTAGCTGTCCTTGTTCAATTGAAAATTCTGAATGTAATACACATAGTGAGTTCTGTTTCTGTAAAAAAGGCTTTGTGACAACATTAGACAAGAGACGGTGTATTAAAAGTATGTATTTTTTATTTTTTTATTTTTAAATTAATTTTATTTAAATTTTTAAAATAATTTATTGATAATTGCAATTACTGTTAGAATACAAAAATATTCTAGCAAAATTATTACATTCTCTTTCTTCTTTGTTAGAATTTAGCATGTTTTTTTTTCAATTAACCGTAACTATTTGCAAAGATAATGATCATTTGATGGGCCACATTTTCTGTGATCTTTCTTGAAGTCTGTTTTATCTGTTATTTTGATCAATTTTTGTAATGTGATTGTTTTGCATTTCAAACACAATTTCATTCCAGACTCTTCTCCTGACTCTGACTCATCTTATCACTTCTTGAACGTGTTACCATTATTTTAATGCTTGATGAAATTCAATACCTTAATATACGCATTTTATAATCAGTTCGAAAATTTTCATGTTGGCTGTACGTGAGGAGGGTTTGGTTCTACTGGTTTCTGCTGTATATGTCATAATAAAGCGAACATATATGTTTTGTCCTCATTGTTTGATTTACATATTATGTATGTAGTTGCGTTCATAGAGGGTCAAAAGTCTACATGCCGGCCCTGACATATTAGGGTTACCTCCGTAAGAAATAAAAAATTTATGCCTCCAAATATTTAAACTATATTACTTGTTCGATTGATTTTGAATCGACATTGAGAAAGATTTGTTTTGTTTTTTTTTTTTCACCACACACCATCTTGAATTTGGCTGTTGTTAAAAGTAAAATTGGTCCAATAATTTACGTAGTTCATATTCATTTTAATTATATTAGCGAACGAATAATACAAATAATAATAAAATACAACAATGGGTTTTGCTGTACCAACAGAACTGTCATATTTTTATTTTTTCAGCTATGATAAACAAATTTTTTTATAGCATTTTTAAATCTTAACGATAAAAGTCCCTTAAATTTGTTTTATTGTTTCCAACAATACAATATTTAATTCTTATTTAAATTTTTAGAAACGCTTCAACTTGGTGAAAACTGTGAAAATAATTCGCAATGTATTTATCAAGAAAAATTCTCAGAGTGTCATATGGAAGAAAAAATTTGTAAATGTCAAAAAGATTTTGTTGAATTTAATAAAGGATGTGTGTCTACAGTTAGTAAGTTATAATTTTTATTAAATTTATCATAATAATAGTTGATACATATCAAAACAAATTTTCTAGATCTTGAAGAACACTGTGAAAATGATGAACAATGTAATAATAAAACAATACATTCGGTTTGTGCTTTTAAAAAATGTGCATGTAATTTTGGTTTTGTATCAAATTTAGAAAAAACAAAATGTTTACCAGGCGTTGGACATAATAACGATTGTATTCAAGATAATCAATGTAAATTGGTATTAGGTGTTGGATCATTATGTTATAGCGGTAAATGTTCATGTGATGATAGACATGAACTATTGGGATTGGAATCAAAACAAAATAATGAAATTTCTTATACTTGTGAAAAGCGTATTAGTATGTTCATACATTTAATTATTTTTTAAAATACTTAGAATTGTACTCATATTGTATTTTTTTTATTCAGATTTTGGTGATTATTGTTATGAACATAATGATTGTTATCATTATAAAGAAATTTTTGGTCAACAAGCAATGGAATGCTTTAATGGGGAGTGTAAATGTCGTCCGGATTTTATTAATACAAATAATACATGTGTATTTAATGGTATGTATATATATGTAATCGATTCCGGGCTACATCTTTTTAGACTAATTGTTCAGTAGTATAGGGCAAGGTGATTATATTGAATTCCCAAAATATTTTTGTATTTGAATTTTCATCCATTTTCATATCAGTTATTAGTAAAACCAATTTATTAAAACATGTTGATATGAGAGCAATTAATAGAACAAATGTTGATAAACATTCAAGTTCTGATGAAGTTTAATTCTTGTATCCAGAAGTTAAGATAAATTATTTTAGTTGTTTAGTTTGAATTTTAAACTGACTGATAAAGAATATAATTTAAAATTTTCAATTTAGTAATTAAAATAATTGAAAATGTTAATGTCATTGATAAAATAAAAATGTTGTCGAACAATAATGACAATATGAAAAATGTTGATCAACACAATGAATAACACTATGTTCTCTATTTGTTTTTGATAATCAGATTTGTTTTTAGTGATATATTTAAATGATGGAATAAAAATTTTGCAAATTTTTCGGAAGCAACTTACTTTCTTCATCAGTGCTTGGAACTACTTCTACTAATATACATATATATAGGACTAATTCTACTAATATACATATTCTAACTTAATTTTATAAATATATAATATTATTTTTTAATAAAAGATTAATAATCAATTAAATAATATTTTTAGGAGCTGAAACTGCCAAAATCAACATGTTTTCTATGATATTAATGATAATTACATGCATGTTGCTATCAACATTATTGAATAATTCAATTGAAAAAATTTATGATCTTTAAAGTGTTGATACATAATTTAATATTTATGATGTTTTGTTAAAGTTTATTTAAATTTTACTTTTATTGTTTTTGTTTTTAATTTTTTTTTTAATATTCATGTTAATATTTTTGTACACAAAAAAAAAAAATTTATTTCAAAAAATATATTAGAAAAATTGTTATTGTTAAAAATTGGAGATTTTTTATATTTAAATATTTATTTTTGAAAAATCATTTCTAAATATTTAAAGCATCAATTACATTTGCAGAAAACTGGATGCAGTACAGAAAAAAATATTTAGAATACAGTAAAAATCTGTTTTAGTCATTACTGCGGTTGTAGGCACAATTCGTTTGTAGTCAACATTTTTACTGTCATCATCTTTTTTAATATTTTGCTACGTATTTTAATTCGTACTAGGTCTACAAAAATTTCTGAAATTTTGGGAATGTTTTACTGTATATTAGTTTATTATGTAACTAACTAGATATAATTTTGGGCTGCATGCGATGCAGCAATACAAGTAGTGTTCAAACGTAGTTTTGCTGTACAGGGCAATACAACAAAAACAACAAAAACTAAGCAATTTTGACAAATTTAATATGACACATAGAATGTCAAAATTTATGTCAAAGTACATCACAGTAATCTAAATTTTTTTAAATTGTTATGTATAATAAGAAGCATATGTAAAAGGACTATAAAATAGTCAAGTCATAAAAATTAAGTGTTTTTTTTACCAAATAAGTTTTAGTATTAATGACTGCCTACTGTCAAATCAATAGGTAAATCGAAATTTATTCCCTCTATAAAAAAATCAATAAATATATATATATATATTTTAATAAATTCAAAGACGTAGATACTACTCTATACATGTAAGAGGTACATTTTTATCCCTTTCTTATTTATTATGCTATTCTAAAAATAGTTATTTAAAGAGTACTTAATAGCCTAGATGGGCCTTCAAACATCAATGTTTTTAGTAAGAACAACATAAAATAAGCAATTTTGTTAAATTTAATATGACAAATAGAATGTCATATTAAACGAATTGAATGAAATGAATTGAAAAAAATAAAATAAAATGAAAGCATAGATTATTTGTCATTTAAATTCTCTTGGAACGGAATTTAGATATTTAATTTGTTAAATCATAATTAATTTATTAACATTACATAAATAATTTACAAACAAAATTAAAGAGCTAGAAAAAGTCCCAATATATTGAAGAACTGTCTTATATAGTACACAGATCCAATTAAGTAACGAAGATCTGTACAATGACAGTATACTGACATAAGAGACAACCCATATATATATATATATATATATACCATTTCTGTTTGAAATTTCAAAATATTGATCTACTGACAAACCATTTTATGTTAATTAAAAAATAAAAAAAAAACAATTAATTTACAAAAAAAAAATGTATATACATACATACATAAATTCCGAATTCCTCAATAAATAAATGCGATTACAAATTATTTTAAAAACAATAGCCGTGAAATTAATAAAAACAAATAAGAAAAAAAGGAAAGTAACATTGGTAGGTAGTTTAAGTAAGAAAAAGGAATCAATAATCATGACAGTAAAATTGTTGTAATTTTAAACATAGCGTGTTGTCCATTTCAAAAATTCGATTTTTTCTTTTCGTTTTTTTATATTTATGAAATCACGATTATTGTGAAGTCAATAATTTATATTGCGTTTCAAAGTGGACTCATGTAATGAGATTATTATAATTTTTGTTTTTTTTGTTAAAGTTTAACAACCATCACAGCTGAATTATTTTAACCCGTTTTAGCCTATCACATCATAAAGAAGATGTTGTAATTTAATTCGTGTGCAAATGTAATAAGAAAAATTTGTATATTAAATTTTAATTCAATTCATTTATTTATTTTATGTCAAAAATTATATTTATTTCAATTATAATTAAAAAAACAACAGGAATAACTATTCTCACACTCTATCTTATATTCTAAATTTTTAGATTCAGGACTATGTAGTTTAGTATACTTTAAAAATGTTTATAAATTGTACATAATTTTAAAATAGATCGTTATAATCTATTTTCTTACAAAACTTTTAAAATCGTTTGACCAGCCATACATAGAGTAGCATCAAAGCAGACTAAACAAACTATTGATCTTGATGGTTGGGGTAACGGTAGTAACGGTATAATATTTATTTATTTATTTATTTTTATTTATTCATTTAATTTCTCAAAAAGAGCTAACGAAGCTCGTATAGAGTATTTACAATTCGTTTTAAAGTGCTTAGTCAAGTTTATACAAATTCAAGTAATATAAAATAATATATAATACAAAAAAAATCAAATTAAGAAAGAAAGAAAAAAAAATATTAATATTAAAATTAAAATAGCATAAACAATGGCTTGTAAAATCCTGCACAACTGCACGGAATAAATTAACTGCAATTAATGTACTTGGATTAGTCAACAAATAGAAATAGTCGTCAATAAAGAATGGTAAAATATTTTCTAAATCATTATGATGGGCCCTTCTAACACGTTCAACTTTTGGATCATCAAATTTAACTTTCAATATTTTTGATGGTCAATCTTCAGGATTAGCAAAGATTTGTGTTCTAAAACGTTGTAATCCAGTTAAAATTGACATTTGTGCCATTTTTATAATTAAAATAGATGAACCGAAAGATTTGAAAGTACATAATTTAAGATTTGAAAGTACATAAATTTAAGATAATTTAAGAGTTGAAAGTACATTAATGAGGCAGGCTCAGGCATTTTATTAATCTGTATTTCCTTTTTTTGAACAAAAATTGATTTTTTTATATAACATTATTAAACGATCTTCAACAAATTACACAAATTTCAACATTGCCAACTTGAGACAGACTGGGCCATTTATACCCAAATATTGACGTTTATATGCAAGTAAATTTATGGTTAATTTATGACATTTAAAAATAATCAAGTTTTTTTTCAGAGCTAAAGAAATTTTATTACTGTTAAAAATGAAAACCAAAAAAAATAAAATAAAGTGTTAATAACAATAACAAAGAAATGAAATGAGTGAGATTATAATAAACAAACATAAAATTAAAAATTCCATTCAAGAAATTGAAATCATGACAATTAGAAGCAGAAAAAAAATATGAACATTTAAAAGATCAATCAATTGGTATAATTTAAAATTAATAAAAGAAAATTTATTGACATGATTAATTATTTTATTTGATCCGTCTAATAATATTTGATTGAAAATTTAATTACAATAATTGATTAATTAAAAAGTGTTTAAAATCAATGAAGAAAATAAATTTAATAATTGTCAAATCAGTAATGAAGATCCCATCCCAGGTTTTTTATGTTATGATAATAATAATGCACGAGGTGTGATATGAATGGAATTCAATACATTCCAATACAGGTTTCTTCTAAAGAAAGTGAATTTTAATGACCGTATTTTAATGAAATTTAAAACCCGGCACACTTCGTCCTGCCAAAATACTGACTCAAAGATTCTGATTTAGTGTAAAACTTGAATCACAAATAAATAGAAATATTTTTATATTTTAAAATATTTATTTTTTTCATTTTAATGCTAAATCATGAATAATATTTTTGGTGACATCATCATGTGCATGAACGAAAAGATGTGATGGTTTTCCAATTCGTGAACACGCTTCATATAATTGGCCATGAGAAAAACACGAATTTTCTATATCCTATCCGCATATTTTCATTGTTTGTCCTTGTGATTTATTGATGGCGATGTATTGAAATGCCAAACATATGGGAAACTGAAATCGCTTGAACTGAAAAAGCACATCGTTGGGGTATCATTGGAATATGTGATAATAAAACATTTTATCTTTAAATGTATATCCTTTTTAGTCTTCTTCTCTTATGTTTTGTTGTATTTAATAACTGAATACTGATAAATGTTTTTTATCATAATTTCGAATTACACTATTTATATTTTTGAAATTTATGTGAATATCTTCGTTTATTTCGTAATGATATGCATTTGCTATATTTCTCAAAATTTAAATTGTACAATAAAAATATTGGATTTTTACTCAAAAGGCAGTCCGAAAACTGCTGACATAAATTCAACACATGGGTTCAATTATATGTTTGAAAATCTGTTTTGTGATGGAGTATTTAGGATTTTTTGGACTGTCAGTACATATCAATGTTTTTTGTCTCATCTCAATTTGCAATATTTTTTGATTATCATTGTGATTCCAGTTTAGAACCGAATTAAAGTGTACTTAGGTATTATTTTATTTATTTTAAATTAGTAACAAAATTAATTTGAAATTGTAAACAAAATTAAAACCAATGAAAACTAAATTCTAACATGTGTATTCATAAACGTCAATAAATTATTGTAGAGTGATCGTCATAAACTAAAATCATATGATTATAAATCAGCCATGTATAATGCCATTGTCACGTGATACTGTGTATATGAAAAAGCCTATATTTTCTAATTTTGGAAATTGTACATATACATACTCATATTATTTATATATGTATGTATGTACACACTTTATGGCTTAGTGCATATACATAATGTAGATCGATTTTTACTAGTTCAGTTTGATCTTCTAGTTCTGCATTAATTTTATCTAGCCCTCTTTTCATGCTAATAAATCTTTCATTTAGAGTGAATTTTCAGCATAAAAAAAAAATTAAAAAAATTATCATAAAAGCCTGCATTTTGAAAAAAATATTAACTGTATTTTAACACATCAGATTAATACCATATTTAGAATGAGGCTTCACACCATATTTTAGGCTCTTTATAAAGTTATAAACTAAAATTTCGTTCAATTTTATTTTTCTGAACGGTATTTTTTTCGAAAATCACTAAAAACATAGTTACGATTAGTTTTTTTTTATTCTAATCTATTTCAAATTCAGTACACATGTAACTTCCCTTCACATTCAATAAATTATTTAGTCATATCCTCTCTTGATCTATTTTGATTTATTATTTCATTCTTGAATAAATTTGCACCACCATCTATGTAGGAAGGATGACTAATTTTAAAATAAAATAATAAAATATTTTATTTTTCTTTTTGTTTATTATTTCTTTTGACCGTAAATTTTTGTTTTGCAATTAAAAATTCACCAATTTTGTAGGTATACATAATAATGTTGTATGTATGCATGTATGTATTCCAATACGAAAAAGGTGTGTTTTACTTTTACAGGTGAAAATTGCGCTCTCTAATAATTAAAACAAAATATCTACTACTAAATATATATGTATAATGCATATGTATATAAATATAGTGAGTGAAGAGAAAAATTTATTTGCTCAGCTGATGCATGCAATATGCATTTTGATATTTATGAACTTCACTGGAATATGCAGTACCACACAACTTTTATTTTAAAATTAAAATTTAAGCGGAATAAATTACATCTATTTGCAAAAAAACAAAAAAAAAAAAATGAAAATTAAATCGAATGAAAGTGGAAATTGGAAATAGTTAAAGGGTTATTTTTGAAAACTATGAGATTCTTAAAAAAAAAAAACATGAGTTTAAGGTTAGAAATTATTAACAGGGAGAGGTAGGTTTTAATGAGCTCAATACTCACTCTATATATTGCCTATAGTCAGTGGCATTTAATGGATAAAATTACTATAAAAATATTAATTTTTGTAATTAAAGAGGTACCTATATACATTATACATATTTTTAACCAAAACCATATGATTACTGCAAATGACCTAAATATATAATAAACAATAATTATATATTGATAAATATATACAACAATAAATATACAAATAACAACATGTTGAATGACACAAAATGGATATATCTTATTTAAAAGTTTGAATATTATAAAACAAAATAGAAATTTTTTTCAACCCGTAGGCGCATTTTCGTTGTATATTAAGAGTTCATTAAAGAGAAGCGAGATAAAGTGAGAAGGTGCTTACTGCGCAGGTCCTTAAATGCTTGTCTATTATAATTATAGATACTGTTTTGTACGGGCATTGATAATTGCGTGGAAATATTTTGACTAGAATCTTTTTAATAACTTCAATATTGGAGTTGCTTGTTCTATCTCCCCTTTGGTTCTATACCTATTAAACTATATTGACATTAAAATCATTTTGTATAATGATATTTTATTAGGTATATCAGAAATAGTTGAGTTGTATTCATTAAATTTAAATAATCTGTAGTTGGCATCAGAATAATCTGTACGTCCACTGTTAAGTAAATAAATAAATTTAAATAATTTCTGAAAGAAAATTTCAATAAAATCCCAATCATACTGATGAAGTAAGTAAGTATGTGCTACTTCTGAAATATACTTAAACTTATTAGTAGAATTCGAATTTCATTAACATACATAATATATTGCTTCCCACATCAGACAGTGCATTTCTATATGCCATTGTATAGATAAATTTTTGCTTTATAATAAATTTTAAACTTATATTCATGCGTAAAATGTTTTCCAGATTTGAAGGAAAGTTTGAAGTGGTATAATCGGAAAGCTGAAATTATAGAAATCATAATTCCGAGAAGAGATAGGAATAGAATAGGTATATAGGCTTTTTCCTATGTATTTTAAGTAACCGTGCACTAGAATAGAACTCCCTTTAATATTTACGTACCGTTGGATTGGGATAGGGAAGGTGAGTGAAGCGAAAAATTTACTTGCTTAGCTGATGCATGCAATATGCATTCACACTCCCTTTAATATTTACGTACGAGTGGGATAGGGAAGGTTCCTGGAATAAAATTGATCCAATTCGAAATAACTACAACAAAACAAAATAATTACTATGTTTGTTTTTTTTATGTTCTTGATAGTAGTTTAGCTAGAATCACCTTTTCGTGCTTAAATTTAAGTACGGTAATGCAAATTTATACCACAATATCTACAATATTGAGCATTTATATTTATCAAATTACCTATCAACCCATTAAATGTGAAAAACTACTGCTATTGTCAGAAATAGTTCCATTTTGTTTAATTTTGAAACCGTTCGATCATGAACAAAACTTTCACGGAAAAGGTACATTCCAAACCATCGCATATCAGTGCACTGATGACAAAGAAATCACTTGTTATATATAAAAATCTAATTCAAATTTATTATACATATATAAATTTTATTATTATACCTAAAATTTATAACACCCTTCATCAATGTTATATTTTATTCATTTGAAATGAAATCTATTAAAAAATCGAGTACCGGTGAAAATTAAAGAATAAGAAAATAAAAAAAAAAAAGAACGATGGAAATAAATTCCAATATCTATAAATGAAAAAAAAGCAGAACCAAAAACAGGTCACATACCAAAATCTTTCAAAAAGAGGTCGTTAACACTTCACCTGACAAACACCTGAGAATGAGAGATTTCATTAAATTACAATGAGGGTAAAATTAAAATATGCACATTTAAATGATGTACAATTCAGGTTAAGAGTGAATTTTGTTTTTATTTATTCCTTTTTTTTTTCATTACTATTAAATCGCGCGCAATGTAGATACCTACATTATATCGTATATATTGTTGCAATACCACCAATTGCATTGTTGGTTGCACTGATTTTAACAACGGAACTTTCCTTTTTTTTGTGGTTTTGGTTGGATTGTTTGTTTGTTTGTGGTATTAATAATTTTTTGTTGTTGTTTTTGGCATTATAAACGTAACAACAATGAAAATAAAACATAAAACCATATTAAATTAGATTAATGGTGTATATTAGGTAATTGGTTTAATTTTTTAATGATTTTAAAAGGACAATATATATATATATGCATATATAGTTATTGATTATGTATGTATATTTGATACATTTCTGCAGTGATAACATGACATTGCGCAACAATAGAAATGAAAATGATGAATTTATTAAAAAAAATATTAACGGTTCATTTTACGAATGGATTGATTGACAGTATATTATCGCTATTTTGATGACAATAATAATAACAAAAGAAGGAAGAAAAAGAGAAGAGTTTTATTTGGTTTTTTGTACTTGACAATGATGAGTTTTCTGGATGAAATCATTTAAATATTAAATATTTTTTTTTATATTTCATTGAATCAACTGGAAAATAGGACAAAAACAATATTTTTTTGATTGTCTGCCTTCACTCACTTATATATTAAAATGATACAAAAATCGCACATGCGCGATCTACCTTTTAAAAAACAAGAAAACAATTTTTTGCGAAATTCATAATAAACGTACAATTAATTTCAAAATAATTTTTTTATGTTTATAAAATTGATGCTGTTTAGTCTTGTAGTGCTGCTTCTAACCGTATAGTTAAAACAATATTCAGAATTCAATAAAAAATTATAATCCTGACGCCAAGAAGTTATAATTTCCATAAAAATTTACAAATGGTAAAGAATTAAAAAAAAGAGTGACTTAGACTAACTTAACACTCAGATTAAAAAATAAGTCGTTACAAGTCACACACAATAAAAATATAGTCTACAATTTGATTTACTTCGATATTTTTACTAACCCACTAATTTATACTACCACATTCTGTGTACATAAGTGAATGAAATGAAAAATGTACGAAATATTTGTTGTAAATTACTTGCCTAATGTAAAATAGAAAAATTACACAAAGAAAACCCTACGTGAGGTAGGTAAATCTCAATTTACTAGACATTTGCTAATCACGATGTCATTCATCAAATTAAATGTTGGTATACATTTTGAAATTTTGAATAATAGAAAAAACAAATATTTAAACATCACAATTCAAAATATGCCTCCAAATCAAATCTAATTACGTTCCATTGGTTGGATTGATCTTCACATGAATTTATGAAATTCTATTTCTATTATTTTGTATATACTTTGATTGAATGACCTAACATGATTTTGAATTCATGTAGCTATATTATGGTTACAATAACAAAATTATAATATAAAAAAACATTTACATTATTTATATACGATTGTAATTTTATTTTATTAGAAGGCAAGGCAAACACCATAGATAATTTAATTTTCTTTTGGAAGAAAAAAACAATAATGACAGCAAAAAACGTAAAAAAAAACATTTTTGGGGAACGAAATGTTTTGTAATATTTGTTTTTTAGTAGCAATAAAACAAAAGTTAAAAATCTATATTGGAGTAATTTTTTAAGGGTTTTTTTTATTTTATTTAACATGCGACTAATATTAATCTTGAGTAACATAATACGTATATATATACTAGTACGAGAGTTTGAAAAAGTCTAGTTCTGTATAACAGGTTTCTAGAAAACCTGTGAAAAAGCTATCATCATCATAATCTATTGGTTTTACAGTTCAGGGTGAGCCCTCCTGACCTCGTTTACAATTTTTTTCCATTTTGCTTTATCTTGTGCAACTGTCCTCCACCCGTTAACACAAAGCTTTCGATAGCTATACTCGATTTCGTACAAGCATATTGATTGCTCTAATGTACTGCGTCTAATGTTCTTTTTGGCATCCTTTGATCATTCATTCACATGTCCTGCGCATTTTAGTCGTTATGTCTTAATAAATTTTACAATATTGTGCTCATCAAATATCACTATTGATTATCACTATCACTAGCTGATTTTATTTGATGCTCATCATTGTCTCTTTTTTTGGGACCAAATGTTTTTTTTTTTTTAAGACATGATTTGACATTTTGTGGTCATAATAGTATTTTCTAGATTTACTTAACAAAGTGAAAAAAAAACAGTGTAGCCGTGTCCTACAACTGTAGAACGATCCAATAATATAAAAAGAAAGACTCAAGAGGATGAATTCGCTGAATAATGTATTAAGTAATAAAATGTAAATGCACCCGAATTTGGTAGAAAGAGTAAAGAACATGACATTTAGAAAATTACATTGAGATAAGTAACTTAATTAGAGTAGGTAGTTAGGTGGAAGCTGCTATGCCTTCTGGAAAACCAATTAGCACTTAATTCTGCCTTTTCGTGGTCCTGGTATCATACTCGAATGACTTATTTCTTGTTTTTGGTTGTTATGGGGGATCATTCTCTCATTTTTACTCTTCCCAGGTACTAGAACCATCCTGTGTGATTGAGAAGATTGATCAGATTTTCTATTTTGCTTTCCGCGATAAAACCTACATATATTGCTGGGGTAAGCCTCACCTAAAGTCCGGAGTCTGACTCTGGCTATTCTTGAGCAACTGCAAAGGCATTCTCATTTTTGCAGCTGCAACAATGAGGATTAAACGGAAAAAGACTAGTAAGCATATAGATTTGACATTTGGCAACGAAGAATTTTTTGATAATTGGCTTGTTCGAGTACAAAATTTATATTTATTAAATTTTCTGAAATTTACTGAAAGTTTGAGTTTGTTTTTTTTTTACAAAAAAATAAAAAATGAAAAAATATACAATATAACTCTCAATTTAAAATTTATATTTGAAAAAATTTCCCAGATATTTATGTTTTCTTACGAAAGTTGTCAAACATCTAAAATTATTGTACGTTTTCATACTTTTTGTTTCAAAATACAATTTTTTTGTTACTCTATAGTTGTTCTTGAAAGTTCGTCTCAATTTATTTTTCTCAATCTGAATCTGAATCTCAATCTGAAAGGATAGATCATTCTTTAATTTTTGATCCCATCTACAATAATTCGTCATCCTGTCATTCTGTGTAAAGATCTATAATTAGTAGAACAAAATCTAAGAGTTAATATTTTGAAGAAAAAACAAGGCTAAAACAAAGTTGTTCGCAAAAAATTACTCAAATGAGCCTAACGGAAATAAGTTGAACTGCGACGTTTTGTTTTACTACGAGCTTAATTCCTTATTAATGAGAATTATTCACGAAAATTATAAGTTTTAAAATCAGAAATAAATAAATTAATTAAAAATAAATTAACCCTTGATTACCTACAGTTCAGTATGAGCTTTCTAAATGTAATTATTTTGATTTGCAATAAGTGAACTACGACTTCAAAATGCAAAATATGATATGTAATAAATCGAAATCGTTAGTGTATATCAGTGTAGGTCAACATTTATAATGAAACCTACACTGAAATAGACGGAGAAATTATTTAGTTATTCATTGAAATTGGAAATTTTTGTTTTTTATTGTCGTAATTAAAATTTTTGAAACTGTTTATTAAAAAATATCAATTTCAAGAAAATACAAATTTCTCAACAAATCAACATTTATTTACTTACTTCTAGGAAATATTATGCTTTTCTTTATTATTATTGTTTTAACTTTAATCAATTTTCGAAATATCAAAATTAAATATTTGTTCATAATAATATGATCAATAATAATTTTAATGATACGAAAATATATTTGAATATGAATTGATGAAATCGAATGCATATTATTTTGTGATCATTTTATTTTTAACATTTTTTCATCATTTTAGATTTAAAATAAGAAAACACAAAAAAAAAAAAAAATAAATAAAAAAAAAACATTAATTTCGAAATTTGATCGTGTGACGACATCATATTGTGTTGTACATAGAATTGAAAAATTTTATTAAGTGTTATTCAATAGTCTATCAAATCAATTGATTCGTAATCACCATTAAAATAAAAGATTATTTGAAAAGAAAAATAACCTAAATAAAATTGTATATATATATGTAGAGTGTGAATCAAAAATAGTTTTACATTTGGCTATACCCAATACATACATACTGTTATTATTTTTTCGATATGAATTTAAAACAGAATTTATAAATTTAGCTGTCAAATTTATCAAAATAAAAATTGAGGAAACTGTTATAATTTGAGAGAATTGTTTAATTTGACATAATTGACATTATAAGTGCCTCTATGATCAATTACGATAACTTTAAATATTTTTTTGTACACTAAAAATATTCTAATACAGTTTAATTAAAAAATCTATAATATGTGCGTAATATAGTCTTCTTATGGGTTGAAATAAATAAATATAAGGTCTGCAATACTAAGGGCGTTTCCGAACCTCTGCACTTGCATTTGATACTCGCACTAAACCTGTCAAATCGCCCTAAATTTAATAAATTTAATTTTGCGATATCTAGTGTACTTGAGACTACACTAAAATTTTGACAACAAATCAAGTGCGATTTGACAGGTTTAGTGCGAGTATCAAATGCAAGTGCGAGAGGTTCGGAAACGCCCTAAATCTAAATTCAAATGAAAACAGGTGGTATATAAAAGATTGTTGTTTTTATATTTACATGTTGTTTCTTATTTTAAATCAGAATTCGGTTGGATTTATGAAAAATACACAACTATTAAATGACTGACATAAGTTTGTTGGTTTATACAAAATACGATATTTTAATAAACTGGAACGTTATCATGAATTAATCCATTTCCTTCTGATACTTTAAATAAGTACATAATATATTTAATTGAGTTATGTATTAACAAATATTAATTGGAAGCTTAGTTTATCATAACTCAGAATGGATTTCATATTTTATTTTTTGACTTAATTTTTATAATTACTTTGTTTAGAAAACTCGACAATTCTAGGCGAAAAATTACAATTGTATTTTTGCTAAAATTTTACTGCAAACTGTCAAAATGTTTTAATTTATATTACATTATTTTAAAAAGATTGATAGAGTCAATTTTGTATATATTATTTATGAAACTGACCTAAGAACTAATTACTGGAGCTAACCTTATAACTGTAAAGTTTACATTTTTAAAAATTTTGTTGTTTTCCACCGACTTTAAACAATTTTTTTCCCCTGGGGTTTATGTCGTCTACTTTATTTGATGTTCAATCGGCTTAGTGAGCAAATCCATAAACCGAAATCCACAAAAAAAAAATCCATAAATTCAAAATCCATAAAATTGTGGGAAATTAATCCTAGAAAAAGAAGATATTATCCTCGCTATATCCATCGCTGTGCATAAAAATAATTTATATAAATATTTTGTAAAAGGCGTAAAACTTTGTTTTTGAATCCAACTCTAAAATCTCTCCTAACTCAGAATTTCGCATAAAGCTACGTAGATAATAAAATGAAATGCGTAAAAGCAATAACAATCGTTTTTTTTGGATTTGTTTTTGTGACAAAAGTCATTATAGATTTTGTTTTTTGTGGATTTTGGAACTAACCCGCTCAATCACTTTAATAACATTTGTTTCGTTTTTAATTTAACTAGAGTTTCCATTAATTATTTCCATAATATAAATATAAATATTTTCATTCATCGATTATAACTCATATGTTTAACAGGGCCAACCCATCGTCATTTAACTCTTGTTATACGATTTACAATTTAGTCGTTTAGTGTTTTGACTTATTATAACATTTAAAATTTCTTATACACGTAACATGAACGCTCTCTCTGTCCATGGTCATTTAGATTATTTGAACATTGTATATGCAATTTCTTGTTAATGTTAGGGTTGTAGCATCATCACATGTTCATGTTCTAAAACTTATATATCACTCTTTAATTTTATTATATGAAAAATAAATTCATATACAAGTTCATATTTTTATTGTACAATAAGCATCAATGAACTTGGTTATATGCAAACGCAAGGGTTTATAATAACGGCCCCACGAATTTTTTTTCGTTTTTATAATGGTGAGTTCTATATTACCTCGACCTCTTAAAATCTATTGTACTTCCCCGTTTATCTTAGAATTGTTAATGGATGGAGTTACAGGATAATGATGATTATGAAGAAAATATAAGTATTCTTTGTTGTTAATACATTTTTCAAACTCGCTGTATTATTTCAATATTTAAATCTAAATGACATAGAGAAGTTACAAAATAATTTGTTTTTTTTTTTTTTTTTTTTAATTGAATTCAGGAACCCTATGAATTCACAGTTAAATAAACAACTAAATATAATTGACTTATACTTAATTGAATTGTATAAGATGGTAACACTAACTGTTACCATGCTGACTTCTTTGTTTATTGAATTTATAATGATGTTAATTTATGTGTTTATTTTACATTATCTGTTTTTACCTTAGTGTTTTTTTTTCTTTTTAAATTTGAGTAAGGTAATTATTTGTTTTTTTTTTTTTTTGATTTTTGTTTTAAATAGAAAAGCAAAAGCAAAACACTTACCAAATAGAAATCAATTGGTTTTTCACGTCTCTTATTATACGCTTTCTGTATTTCAGTTTGTTTGAGTGCATGTGCAATATGTAATGCACTTGCATCAAATCTACCATATTTATAATCTGAATCAATTTGTGATGGTGAACTAATATCACGGTTACCACCGCCATTATATCCATTCGGTGTTGATTGACGTGGTTGTCCTAAATTATAGAATAACAAAAAAGAAAATTAATTAATTATTATTTAAAACATAATTTTTTGTTTTTAATTTAATTTCAAATTAAATTTAAGTGAAATTAAAATAAATTGTAAATAAAACTCTAACTTAAGTATATGAAGACTCTGTCATTATAAATTATGTATTAACAATTTTTTGTAAATAAACGATAATTATGAGTTATTATGGTTTAATGATTCAAAGATTAAGCTATTTTTATTTTTAAATTGATCATTTAGAATATATTAGCTCAGAATATAGTTGGTTGTATTATATGACTATGTGGAATTAGTATTGTCATCAGATTAAGTCCCAACTACGGATATTATCATCTATAGAGATAGAGAAATGTTCATTAAGGCTCCACAATCCTTCAATACCGACTCGCTCTTGCTACGGAAATCTTTGTTAAGGCTAATGGTCTGTTTTGTGTTGTAAAGTAATGTTATAGGGTGACTTAGTGTTATGATAACAACGGATAGTATGGCTGCAAAATTATTTGAATTTAACTAACTAAATATATATGCCTATCATCAAGAGTGAAACATAAGATAACAAGATAATTAACAGGTGCCGTGGTGTGGTTTCATAAAGCCAAGATTATTAATAATATATTGTCGTAATAAACGCTCATAATAAATATCATTTTTCATTAATTTATTTGTTATAACATTTTACATAGGCATATCTGAATAAAATTTTATTGTTTCTATTAAGAATTATAATATAGATCTGTTGAGCTGTCGACTGATCTCAATAGACAATGTACAATACGCTATGCAAATTAAATATAAAATAATTGATCGATAGAAATTCATACCAAACAAAAAATAATGATTGTACTTGGATTTAGACAGGAGGAGTATAGATGATTGGGACTGTTGTTAACGAATTATGAATCTCTCAAAGAAATCAAATCAAGTGAAAATAAATTAAAAAATAAGAAATATAAAAATCTGCAGATATTTGCAATACTAAAGATGATAATTTAGATAAAAATTAACATAACATTTAACATAACATTTTAATAATGTTTACATTTTTAATTTTTTTCTTAATAGTTTTTTTCTTGGTTGATTAATGATGTTTGAATTTAAAATGAAAAATGCATAAATAAGAAAAACAAAAACAATTAAAAAAGAAAGTAAATAAATGTGAAAATAATGAAAGGAAAATATATATAAATAGTACAGAGTGGCACAAAAAAAATGATGAATGAAATTATATTGTGTATATAAAAGAAACAAATAACATAATTGAAAAAATTAACTGGGGTAGATCCAATATAGTACTAAGGATGTCTTAAAAGATTTTTGATTTTTATTGAAATCAAACTTCTGAAACGCTGAAATCCTTTATCTGTTAACTGAAAAAGATACTATCAACAAATACACTATTATATCTCTATAAAATAATCTATACAAGTACAAATTTAAGTATTCCAGAGCATATTGGAAAAATAAAAGATTTATATTTCATTATAAAAGCAAGTGATGTTGTTGAATATTTTGTCAGTTATAACTTTTGGTTATTTTTGGTAACATTTGCGAATTGTGAGCACTGTCAAAATAAGTGAACATATATTTGGTATTTTTGAAAGAAAATTGTTTGCAGAATTTATGATCTGTCAATATGGTTTATAGACTGAAAGATATATAACGTTGAAATACATGTATCGATTGCTTAACAACGTGAATATAACCAAAAAACATTCAACTTAATACATTCAGTCTGCTCACAAGAATACTAATCTTCCATCATCCTCTATTTTAATGTGATTCTCTTCATTTATTGTTTAAGTTATTTTTTAAGTTATTTTTTAAGTCTGTAATATATGATGTTACACCTAAGACTACTCATCAAAAAAACTCGGGTTCGAATCTCCTTAATCAGGGCAAAATTTGTTGAGTACAATTTGGTAATAACTAAAGTAGTAATAAACCAGAAATTTTATAAATAAATATTCAAAAAATATTATACTCTATACAAAAACATTTATGTAGTAAAACATGCATTACCGTACTTAAATGAAATTAATTCTACCTATAAAGATACTGATAATAACATAAAAATAAAATAAATAAAAATAAATTGAAAATGTCAAATGTATAAATAAAAAAAAACAATTAAAAAAGAAAGTAAATAAATATGAAAATAATGAAAGGAAATTGAGTATATGAAGAGATAATCTATTTCTAACAACTTATAGATAAAATCGATAAAATTTTTGTTTGTTACAACCGACACAATAAATCTTAATGTCAGATTAATCCGAAAACACCCTATTGCATGTAAACATGGATAAATAAATAAAATAAAATATTCAAGACAAAGAAAAATGGCAGATGACCTATACTTTTACTTTTGACAGAGATGAATGTCTAAGCATAGGTATATGTAATCCGCAGCATTTTTCAATCCCCGCCAGCCAGATTCAATTATATATATTCGTAGAATCTGACAATGAAGCTAACAAAATATATTTTATTTAATATTATAATATTACATCATTAAATAATTTAATAAATTCGCACATAAATATTTTGTAACACTCTGTACGTATTGATTTATACAGTAATTAGTTAAAAACTATCTTGTTTTCATTAATTAAATTAAATTAATTGTAATTATTTGAATTAAAAGTAAAATTTACAAATTTTCTTTATGTTGTTGTTGTTGTTGAATATAAGTAAAGAAAATTAAAAAAAGAAATGTTTTTTTTTTGCATAATCATATCCCTAATTGGATTTAAATAGTTTTGTTTTTAAACATATAGAAATATAATGAAGAAGTGTATACAGTTGCTATATAAAAATAATTAAAAAAAAAAATTGTATATATATATATATTTTGAGATATTAAAATAATTAATCAAATTATATATTACCATTACCATCGATTTCAGTTCTAGAACCACGAATTTGTTCATTTACATATTTACTTGAACGAGGAACATTTAATGCTTGACGTATTCCAACTGATGTTTGATCAAGATGACCAGGACCACTTTTTGGTACATGTGAACTGCAATAAACCTATAAAAATAAAAAATATTATTTTTATTACAAAAAAAAAAAAATGGAAAATTTAATTTTTATATAATTTAATTGTATTTGAGTATTTTTAAAGAGTTCTACTATAGACAATAAACGATTTTGTCTGCAAAATAGTTCCCCAATTTTCATTAACAAAATTTGTTTGAAAAATGTCAATACAAAAAAAAAATTAAAAAAAAAGAACAGAGTATTTAGAATATTTTTGTATAAAACTTAACAAAAAATAATAAATTTATACATATACAACCTAAATGAATAAGGGCTTGATAAAACTACAGAAGGGTGGTTGGCAAGCCTACAATAAAAAATTTATAAATAAATAAATAAATAAAATGTCTTATACACACTAAATTACATTGCAAGAGTATAAATTTTCTTTAAGTATTTTGAATTCCGGATCTTCTAGTGTTTGGAATTCCAATTGATTTATTTATACTTTCAATGAAAATAAAAATTAAATCAAAAAAATAGATAATTTCAAATTCAATTTGACAATAGCAAAAATTTTCAATCCACTCAAAATAAAAAAAAAATTTATAACCACAAAAAAAATTTTTTTTAAAAAAATTAACTTAATCGTCGAAAAATTTTAAGAAAATTTGATAAAAATTTGAAAAGGGCCAATACAATTACCACCCAATTAAAAATCATTTCACCAATTTTCAATTCAAAATTTTAAGATTATATGACTTTGTTTATTTTTTTTTTTTTATATATATATGCCCTAAAGACTTGTTTCAATTGTTGTGGTTTCTGTTATTGTTAGTGTGGCTGCTGTTGCGGCTGCTGCTGATGAGATAATATATATCTATTACATACATATACACATCCATACTGACATATATTATTTAACTTAAATTTTATTTTATTTTTTGCTTTTTTAATATACCAATATACAAAAATTAACCCATTCATTTAAAAATTTTATTTGACAGCAACAATCAGTATGTACTAACGAAAAAAAAAAAAAAAAGCATTCACTTTATCCATTATGAGATGATTGCATTTTCAAATTTCACTTTTTATTTTTGTTCTTCTATTTACAATTGAATCGAATACATTATATTATTATATACATCGAAGTAGGTATTATACTTTTCATTCATTTGTTATGTTGTCATTACATAAGTTCATACAAATAACATCAATGTTCATTTATTCACCACTTTAATTTGTAGGTGAATTTGTAATTAATATATTTTTTTATTTGCCTTAAGTCAAATAAAGTTACAGTTAAATTAAAATATAATGGTAGGTATATACATATAGGTTAGATAGGTAGGTATGAACATATGGGAATGGACAATTAGTTATAAGGTAAGTTAAAAGTTTAATTATTTTTTTTTTTTTTATTAGTTTCCTTATTAAGTGAAAACGTATCATCGTATTACATTTTTTTTGTTTTATTTGAATGTAAACAAGTTGTATACATAAGTATGTATGTATATAGTTGAGACAACACTAAACATTAAAGTGTCATTCCATTGTACATTTTTTTTGTTGGTTTTTTTTTTTTTTTATGAATCCATCTCTAAAGTTAATTAAACATAAATTATTTGTTAATAATATTTATAACGGTTAAGATTATACATATGTATACTTAATAATGTTGAATTAATTTTTATAAGATATATTATGGTATACTGCTGTATCTGGATATTCACAGGTTTTATTGCAAAATTGCATAACATTTTCACTCAATTAATTGTGATTTAATTTCCCTTTTCTGGTTTTTTTTTTTTATTTTTAAATTAAATTATTTTAACTTAAAGTATGTATATTGTTTATAATACTATCATGTGAATTAAGTTTTCGTTATATAAATTGCCTAATTAATAACATTTATGTATGTATAGAGGTGAATATATTATGAGTAGAATTTCGACAATTTTAGTTCGTTTAGAGAAATTTGCCTTAATTTCAACGTCCAAAATTTATTGATTTATAGTGATTATGTGGTTGTCAGATAATTGTATTATATGTATATCTTATTTACCCACTCGGTTTTTTCATATAACACGTTAGGTTGGTATACCGTGACATTGTAAATGTAACGATAACATCGCCAACACATTGACTTCTGATCATAAATGTCAAAAACAAATAGTTTACATTGTCTCATGATCGGTAATTAATTTGACAGTGTATCGGTGAATCATTTTCATGGCACGGGTTGTTAAATTATGTATCCGAAAATTTGTTGATTCACAGTATAGTTTTTTTCTATTAAGCCCATCTTCCATCATCCCAATTTCTATTGTCCCATTCCCAGCAATAAATAAAAAGATGGAGGAAAAAAAAGTTTTAATATTAAAGAAAAATGAGTATAAATTTTAATCGTTTTTTATAAAAAAATTTGAAAATGTTTTTTTTTTTTATTTTAATTGACTTTAATTTTAATAGGAAATGAACTTGTCAATGAGAGATGCTTCTATTAATCATAAATTAAAACAATTTTTTTACGAAATTATCAATATTAAATTTTTCTTTCACAAAAATAGGGTGACATCTAAAATGCAGTATTAGAGTTTTAGCTGCAGTCTAGTATGTTCCATAATGCACGATATACAATGTAGATAGTTTGAAAATATTTATATCTGCCTGAATTACATACAAAGAATAGATTCAAAATATTTGTATCCTGCCTTAACTACACAGAAAGAAGCAGAATGTAAAGCTTTTGGAATTATTAATTACATTGTATATAGTACGTTATGGAACATATTACATTGCAGTTAAAACTCTAATACTGCATTTTCGATATCACAGATATTCAATTCAAATATTTGAAAATTTGTCCACAAAACAAGTATTCACAATTGGGTATAATATTTTGACATTTGATTTGACGTTTGTTTCAAAGACAATGTGTGTAAGGTGATCGGCATTGTAAACAAAAAAAAGTACATTCCATGTTGTCAGTTCAGAAAATTTGACATATTATGTACATTGTATCGGTTGAAATTTTTTGGATACATTTACGATATCACCGTTATTTGAAATCAACATTTAATTATAATTATACGCCTATATTTAAATAATTAAGTAAAAATTAACTAACCGCTATAGACAACAAAGATTACTAACTTTTAAGAGTAAATAGACCGACAGATAACCAAAATTATAAGTTTAACTGATAACAATTTAAATGTCAAATTTCATACAAAAAAAAAAAATATACAAAAACAAAAATACAATTCTATGAAAAGAGTGAAAATGCGAGAAAGTAAAACAATAAAAATTAAGTTTTTCATTTATTTTTCATTTGAAAGAAAAAAAAATTATTTCTTGATTTCCCATAAACACATTTTGTTTTTTTATTTTTTTTGGGTAAATTTATCCGGTTTAAACAAAGTAGAAACATTTTTTTTTTCAATTTATTTACGAGTAAGGTAGGAAAGTATGTAATATTTATTGTTGTTTTTCTTTTTTCTTGTTATTATTATTATTATTTTTTTTTTTGGATCTCATTAGGCGCATATTTATTACTTATGTTGTTTCCATTTAAAGTGATTTCAATAATAAAAACTAAAAATAATTATTTTAATTTTTTTAGGTTTTTTTGTTTTTTTTTGTGTTATAACAAGCATGGCCAATTTATTTTTAATTTTTTAATAAATTATTATTTAATGGTCAAAATGAAGTTAGGTGATAATTATAAGTCTAATAAAGGAATTTTTTTCAATCGTAACAACTAACTGAGCAACACCCTCAGTACTCTGAGCAATCTGATTAGTTAGATGACATACCTAATCATTAAACTATATTGCTCGGCTATATTCTAAATAAGTATTAAATTTTTTTTTTTAATTTAACCCTTTCACTACTGAATTCTAATACAATGGTAAAATAAAAATTGAACGGTATTATTTGAAAGGAAATTGAATAAAATACAAAAATTATTTTAAAATGTCAGTAATTGGTTAAGTTATTTTTTGTAAAATACATATCGCTTTTCAGTTCTGTATGTAACGGTAGATATACTGGCCCTCTACCGTGAAATTCGGATTCGAACGATTATCCGAATTTGCGATTCCGATTCGAATGTAAAAGTAATTGGTACCGCGTATCAAATTCGAAAGGAAATAAACGTCATTTAAGTTGTGTGTTGCAAATGTGTGTTTATTATTTTGAAAAGTATTTAAAATTATATCAATTTTATTGTATTTGTATATCGATTTGAAACTCCTACTCCATTATTATTTTAAATTGAGACGGTTTTGTTTTGTTATACTAAATTATATATAAATGTTTTTTTTTACATTTTTAATTATTGTAATATTTAATATAATTATTTTTTTAAATAACTCACTTAATTTTAAAACACAAACAAAGTTTTACCTCCCTTCGATAGCAAAAAATCATTCGAATAAAATAAGTTAAAAAATATTCGAAAGTAGTATTACATGGTACGAATATTTAAATTCGGATTCGTATATACGATTTTCGAGTTGTCAAACTTATTTTAACTCGAATTTCGTATTACATAGTACCAATCTTTCGAATACGAAATTCGTTTTACGAAAATCGGAATACACGGTAGGGACCCTGCGATGTTGTTTCTTTTCATTAATTTATTTTTTTTTCAGTTAATCAATTTTCATTAATTTAAAAAATCTAAGACACAAACCACAGCAGTTATTAGACTATAGGACCATAGGAGTTAATGAAATATAACATTAACACAAAAATAGAACAAATTTCCATAATGTTGAATGAATTACATAAATTATTAAATGAATTGTTAATAATAACTGCCAATATTAAATGTCAAAAACGTTATGAATGTGAATTTGAACTTCGATGGCAGCAAGTTTTTGTTGTGAGTTCCATACCCGGTACTTTCGTATGGTGAATTTGAAAATAATTTCAATTGCAACACACTTTTTTTAGTACAAATTATTTCAATCAATTTATTTTTGTTTCACATCTAAAAATTTGCAAAACAAAATAATTCAGAAGCTAAATCTCAATAAATAGATAAATTATCGTTTATGTTAGAATCACTAAATTTTCTTAAATCCTATTTTGTAATAAAAAATTAACTTTCCATTATAAATAGTTTGAACATATTATTTCTTTGCAATTACCTAACACTACCCAATACACCTGATTAGTATTCATTATGCTAAAATAAAAATGAAATTTTCATTTAAAGAAACATTGAAACATATTTAAACAATATAAAAAAAAAATATCAAAAAATTAAAAAACAATATTAGTAAAACACATTCATTCATTCATTTCTATTCAAATTCACCATTCATGAATTTTAGTAGAGACACAAAATCAAAAAAATAATACAAACAAATAAATAATGTAATTCACTTTACATATGTATATGTATATAAAATACAAAATAACAAATACAATTATACAAAATAAATAAAAAAATTAAATAAAATATAAAAAGTATAAACAATCAATTTTATTAACTTACCTCTTTATCTTCCTGCTTGTGTTGATTATTATAGTAAGTCTTTAAAGTTAGTTTTGTACCGCAGTGAACGCACTTAAAACATCCGGAATGAAAAAATGTGAAATCTTTAAGTGGTCCAACACGATCAACTTGATAAACGATTTCATTGCAACGTAAACATGTTGATTCATAAAAATTTGGTCGATACATGTTTAATGATTGTTGTTTTTATTGTGCTTTTTTTGTTTTTGGTTTTAAGTTATATTTTGTAAAATTCTATTTATTTTACTTAATAATTCGTCGATTATATTACTAATATTAAATAAATAATAAAAATTTTCGATTTTTGTAATTTCGATTTAATTTATTTTCTTCTATTTTTTAAAATTGTAAATTTCAGCTAATTACTGCATTCATTTGAAATTTTGTTGTTTTTCTTTTTTTTTTGTTTGTTTAATGTTTAAAGCCCAAAATTTGATTTTAGGTTACTTTTCGTTGTTTAGTAAATTTATTTATTTTTCTTTTTACAATATATTTTCGATTAATCGATTTTGTCGAAGTGTCATCTATAGAAGAAGTTTTTGTAATGTCAACACATCGAATAATAATTTATTGATTTGGTTTGTTTTCTACAATGTTTTCTCGCAGAATCATTTTTTTATATTTTGTTTTCCTTTTTCTATTCTTTTCTGGAAATAAAAAAAATTAAAATTATTTAATAAAAATAATAATAAATAAATAATTAAATTAAAATTTATTAAGAAATAAGAATAAAAAGTTTAGTATTAGTTTGTGATTGTGCCGTTGGTTGATATGAAACGAAACTAACAGGAGAGCAGCGGAAAACAAGCAAATCAATTCACAAAATTTTAAAAAAATAATATATAAATATATAAATCAATAGCGAAAGTCCTAAAATAATTATTTTTTTCACATAATTACAAAAAATTTAATTTCCTTCAAAAAAAAAATTTTCGGAAGGCTATACGGCGATCAGTGTTTCAAAAGTTATGAGCTATTTTGTTCCCACACTTCCTGTTTTTTTGCAGTAATTTTTTTCATTTTTATTTGTTTTTAATACACGAATTTTTATTTTATTTAAAGAAAAAAAAAACAAATTTCATTTAATAGGTAGCTACGCATCATATTATGTGTATTAGGTTTTTTTTTATAATTTACTTTACTTTTGTACTGGATCTGTTTTTGTGTTTTTCTAATGAACATACAAATTCAAAATTGAATTTTTTTCTATCTGTTAGAAGAATGAACCACAAATTTTTAAACTATTTTAATTTAATCATAATCATATCATATATTATCATTTCGTTCTGCCTACTATGCTAATACTACGAAAAAATTGTTGCAACATTTTTAACTAAAATTTAGCTGGCTCACAAATTGTAGTCCATGCCATCCACTTACTTAAAACATTTATAAAATACATTAACAGGTCAGTCAGTACTGCAAAAGTAATTTTTTATATGTACCAAATAATGTGCGATATTTAAATACACCGTTTATGTTATTTTTATGTTATCTTGCCACACCCTGAGTGGAATAAAGTCTATCACAACGCTGGCAAGTATTTGTAATATTATTATGAGATAAATAAGCAAAAAATAAAAACTAAAAATAGGAAAACAAATTCAATTTGAACAATAAATCTATTTATTGCGAAGATCTCTAATACATGTCAATTTTTGAACTATTTAAATTGAATTTGCATCTTATTTCAATTAATTAAAAAATTGTCTGATGATGCATTATAATAAAAAATTTAAATCAAAATTGAATTGAATGATCTGAACTGTCACTTTGCCAATATTATGTTTGTAATAATAATGAATGACACTATATAATATTATTTGTACATATATACAAAAGAGAGCATTCACATGTCATAAAATTTCTTTAATGATTTCGATTTGTATTTGTATGTCATATTCATTCAAAGTTAATCTCACATGACATAAATACCTCATTATCTTAATTAAATATATTTATTTATATATATGGAATATAGAGTCAGACAGAATACTCAAAAGAGATATAAAAATTTATTAATAATTATTTTATAAATTTTCAACCTGTCAATGTCAAAGTTTTTTTTTT
Source organism: Argyra leucocephala (assembly GCA_963942445.1). Classification (NCBI taxonomy): domain Eukaryota; kingdom Metazoa; phylum Arthropoda; class Insecta; order Diptera; family Dolichopodidae; genus Argyra; species Argyra leucocephala. The sequence continues at coordinate 180,356,190 of OZ012678.1, forward strand.
CTTCTTTCTTCTGTTCTTGTTAAGGTTTATTCTTTTTTTTTTTTACTTATATTTATTTCATTTTTTAATGCAATCATTCTATATTATTGCAAAGTCACGAAATATATACTTAATGTATTTTTTTTTTTCAAATTTCTGATCTAATTCCCGAAATAGAAAAAAAAAATAATAATAAAAAAAATTAAATAGAAAAATCTGAAATTCATACAATTAGCACGTGAGACATGATTTATGAAAGACAGAAATGTCATTACTGCTGTTGAATTGTTTTTGTATATGTATATGTATGTACTTTGTTTTTAACTATTGTTGATGTTGTTTTTGTTACTTTTATAAATTTATAACAAAATAAAATATAACAATAGAAAACTATGATCTCAACTGTCGTATTTAAAAAAAAAAAATAAAGTAAAATAATAAAGTAAAAAACTAAAAATTATTAACAAAATAAGAGCAAAAATAAAATTAAAAATGGTTCCGACTTCATAATAGTTCCGAAAGAAATTCAAATGACTTATTTAACAAAAAAATATGTACTAACAAAACAAAGCTCAATCCATACAATCTCATACAATTCAAAATTCAATTAGTAAATTTTTTTCTTTTTATGGTTTTAAAGTTTTTTATAATTACCGCTAAAAATTACCGGATTTAATTAATAGTTTTGAAATTTATTAAAAAATTTTTAGAAAAATTAATGAAAATTACCCAGCAATAAAATAAAATTTAAATAAAAATTATTATTATTATATTTTGTTTTTTAATTACGTTATTAATAACAATTGAACAATTTTTAGGTTGAATGATTTCGAAATATTTCATATTTAAATTTTGTTTCATAATGCATGTTCAAACGGGTAAAAAATTGAAGAAATCCAAAAATTTGTTGGTGAAGGGTGATTTTGGTAAGAGGGGAGCAAATATACAAAAATTTAAAATTTCTGGTAGATTTTTGACGTTTGATTTGTTTTTCTGAGAATGTATGTCAGTGTCAAAATTTTTTGATTATTTTTTATACACAAAGTACAATTATATTATACAAATAGTATTGTTGAATTGACATTAGATTTATAATAAAAATTTATTTGAATTGACATTAGAATTATAATAAAGTTTCGTCAATAATTTCATTTTCAGCCATTTTGATATTTCAATAATTTGACGGCAACAAAGGCAGATTTCTATCAGTTTTTTTACGTATGAACATGAAGGTAGATTTCTGCCTTCTATAAACATAGGGATGATATTTCGTATAAAAATTTTGGTTTGGTCCTTTGTCAGTCAAAATCGCTGTGACAATGGTAGCGTTCAGTGAAATTAACCATTGGATCTGAAATCCACAGATCCATGGATCTGTTTACTGAACGGTATAGTAAATATACCGGTTAATGTATCGCGGTTAATGAAAATGGATCTGAAAAAATTCTAGATACATTTCATGGATCTGACTGTTTATATGTAAAAATAACAACAACAATTTTTATGTTGAGTGTTGTGACATCTACCGTAAGAAAAATTAAATGTTTATATTTGTTATGAAAGCTTTTAAATTTAAATCGCCATTATTTTTTGAATTAGTGTGAAAATTTAAATTCTTAAGGAAGATTTATGTACATAAAACTTAAATTAAGAGTTATAAAAAATAAATTAAATGTATGATAATAAATATTATTCCATTCAAATTTATTTTAACAAGTACTCATTATATTTTCCGGTGATGGCGCTAGTATTGCGGTAAATTTTTGTGGTGAAATGCGTTCAGTGGCCAGATATATGGTACATGGATCCAAAATGGATTCCAGATATACCGGTTAATGCTACTGAACGAACCCAATACTATTCTAGGTGTGGTTAAAATCAATCCAAATACAGTCAAAATCGTTGTCACAATACTATTCTATGTGTGGTTCAATATAGCGGTCCTCTGCAACACAAAGTGAACCACATAAGACTGTGTAGCATTGACAAATTTGTAACTAGAAACATATACATTTTCCTATGTTTTCCTGATTATCAAAATTCTATCCCAGTCAACAGTTATTACTTATAATAATAATTTTTAAATGCTCTGCATGCTTATTAAGCAAATAATGTTGTGTAGACAGCATCGACTGATCAGTATACCGATTATTTTTCTGATCAGTATACCGATTGTTATATACAAATATTTTTTTATAATTTTGCCTTTACAGCTTTTCGATCATAGCCCCTTGGAAGTTTTACAGAATAATAATTCATATAGAACGAATGATTACATCAGCATCATCAGTTCAATTTAATATCGAGCGATTTTTTCAATTCATACCTTTACCAGCTGGCTCTACTTTAGTTGTATAAGCTGGGTATTTAGATAGCTAGGTATCAAAGCTTAGTTATTTGAAGTGGAGGAGGGGGGGGGTTATCAGACACGCAATGGATTTCATAGCAATTGATTTTTTGCTGTCACAATACTATTCTAGGTATGATCCAATTTATCGATGGTCTTCAACACAAAGTGGGACAATATTTATTCTTCGAACAAGACTGTATAGCTTTGACAAATTTGTAACCTGAGTAAAGGTACCTATGAAATGTCTACTAGGTTATGCAACATATATCCGCCTAAATTTTGCTGACTTCTGCTAAGTAAATGCGAAGGGTATTTAGATAGCTGGGTATCAAAGCTATCTGAACATTCAACTTTAAATTTTTATATCTAAATACATTTTTTTATTCAATACCAAACTTTTATTGAGGCTTTCAAATTATACATGATATTTATGATTTCAGAAGCACTACATACTTGTAGATCTTTTATATACTCTTTGTAGATTATATTGCAGTCATTTTCATTTGAATCATAAATGATAAGAAAACCCAATTATAAGTAATTAACTTCATTCCAATACATTTGAATAAATCCAGCGACGACAAAAATTATTACATCAATTCGATATTGAAGTTACGAAAAATATCCTGAATATTACAAAAAACAATCATTTCGATTCAATTTAATTTATACGTAGATTGTATCAAAACAGTAAACGACAGATCCAAAAAAAAAAAAAAAACATCATAACAAAAAAATTGTATTTTTTTATAACAAAAGAAAGGGCATAGACATACACATTGTTCTTTGTTGTTATTTATGTATATACAACAATTTCAAAGTAGATCACTCTATTACAATTGAGGAGTTTGCAAACAATGATGGGAACTAACTTTAAATATAGACTTTTATGCTTTAATAAATAAAAAATACAATATTTTTTTTTTGTTTTTATTAAATTTATTACAATAGAATTGACATTCATCATCATCATCATCACCTCTTACAACTCTATTGTTTAATAACAACAAAAAAAACAAAAAAAGGACAAAAAAAATTTTTTAGCAAGCTTTTAAGCCCTAATACATTCAAATCACACTCTAAAAGAATATTGTTATGTTATAATAATAAGAGAATAACGCTTTGGAATTGAAGATTTGGATATTATTTTAATACTGGTTGGAGTGTACATACATATTAAAGTCCGGATTATTTTAATGAAGAAATTTTGAGACTAATTGACATAAAATTAGTATTTGACCTTTGGATTTGGATTGTTATTTTTTTTTTCATTAAAATAATAACAATGATTGTTTTGCTATGACAACATTTATGTAATATTAATTTTTAGTTGTTGTTTTTTGTTTTTCTGGTGGTGTTGTTGATAGGATCTTACAATAATGGAAGTTAAAAATACAGATTGGTTTTTTTTAATGGTTTGTTATTTTTAATAAATTAAATTTTATCACTTTATTATTATGTAAGACATTTGAAATGAAATTTTATTATTATAGTGATGAAATTTTGGAGGTATATTATTGTTATAGGTTCTGCTGTTTTGTTTTTTTTTTAGAGTACTAATTTTGCTTTTAAGAGTATTGGAGGGGTTATTTATATGAATTTTACAAAGCATATTGATTGTTGTTTGATTTCTTAGATAGATTGGTTGGAGGGGTTGTATTTATTCTTACTAATATTTAGGCTAATAATGTTGTTGAATGTCAGTTATCAGAAAACTGATAACTGAGAGCAATTGATTAGGATAGAGTTTTACATTTTTATTTTACTATATTTAATATTTTTTGTTTTTATAAATTTTTAAGTTAATACCCTTATCATGATTCTCGAATCGAACGTATAAGTAGACGAATTCGCTGTCATGCGATCATGATTAGCGAAGCCAACTTATTACGTTCGACAATTAATTGTCAATTGAAAAATTTAAGTGACAACAAAATAAAAAAAAAATATTTTGTTGTTTTTCGTGTAAAAATGGAGGGGGAGGTAAATTTAAAAAAAATGTGAGAATATTACTTACAAAATTTATGAATAATATAATAATATGATATTTGCAGCTATAAAAAAAAGTTTGATAAGCTGGTGCAATTGAGAGAATAATGATGAGGCTTGTGGGCACAGCAAATTGGAATAAAAGTGCATTAAAAGTGTTGTGGAATCGATTTGAAATTAGGATCGTAAAAACGTGATGTCAAAGAGTGGAATAAATCATTGTTTATTTGTTTATTCGTCTATGTACTGCGTATTGATAATACTATGATTACAGGTATTGCAAAAAAAAAATATATATAAAAACAACAGGCGTAGAAACAAGCTGTTGATGCTCTGTTGAGCAAAGAACAAAATCCAGAGAATCCAAATTAATATAGAGAGCCGTTCTAAGTGTTGTTACAAATTCCAAAATACACTTGAAGAAACTTAAAATGAGCAGTAAATATATCCGAAACAATCGAAACTCTGAATTATTGCCAGTGATAATTTCCTTCATCGTATTGCACAGACTAATGTTACTATTGGTAATATATTCCATTTGTTCTAATTTAAGGCTTCGATTTATGTTTCACTGAACTTAAAATATAAAATAATGCATCTTTATTCAACTGAAAGTTTTTTATTAATCTAAATATACTTGTCAAAATACTTAATTTTCAAGTGTTAGGTTAGCAACGACTTTTCCACAGCGAATAAATTTATTCGCGAATCGTAATCACATTTACGCGAACGTTCGACTAGCATATTCGCTTCGATTCATATTCGATTCGAGAATCATGATAAGGGTGTAAGTCTTAAATGTTTAATGTAAGTTAGCTTTGTGTTTTGATAAAATAAAGTCTTTTATTATTATTACATTATTAGAAACTGAATAGTGAATAACTGATACTGAATTTTTTTTTAAATAACGTTAATTGTAAAAAATGTAAATTGAAAATTTTTAAAATTAAAAAATTCAAAATCATTATGTTGAAGCAATGTAAATCGAAATGTTGTAAATCATAGGTTATGAGTATCAAGTTAAAAATTAATGATAAAAAATATGAAAAATATCAGTTATTTTGAACATTCACAATACCAATTTATTAGTGTTGACGTTTTCAAAATTGACAGTGAATCAAAAAATCTAATAGTTATGATCATGACAGGTTGTATCGAATTTTCTAAAACTTTTCAGAAATTTTGATAAATAATTATGATAACCATAGGTGTCGGAATCGGAAATGTCAAACTAAGATCAAATGCATTTGAAGTTTAATCGATTGTGTAGTTTGATTTTAGTCATGTATATTGCAATGTAAAACTTAGATGACTGCTTTTGCAGTGTAATTGATAATGTAGTGAGACAAAAATCATCTATTTGAAACTGTCATTTGTGAACAATGAACATGTCAATTGCATGTTGTGAAATTGTAATTGATTAAAAAAAAATTATTTTAGATTCGTTAAATTTAATATTTTGTCAAAATTGCAAAATAAGTGATTCTAGAATTAGTGAATGAAAAAAAGTTTTTAATGCTATATGTGAACTTTAGTTTAAATTTGTTTTTAATTACAAAAACTCAACAAAATGTAAATTTATTTTGCAATTTCTAGTGAAATCGATTTAGAAAAGGAACGTTGAAGTCAACAAGACCCATATTCGAAACCAGGAAACAATACCCGAAAAAGAAGGAAAATAAATTTGTCTGAAGAGTTGTGAAGTTTTCTTAAAAATATAGAAATGGAATAAAGCCATCATCACCAGAATTTCATTGGAAATGAATAACGATTAAAATTGGATATCGAAATGAAGAAAATTGCCTTACTAGAAAAACTAATTACCCAAAAATCAAATAATATTTACATAATCATTTCCTTTCATTTCTGTACCGAGCTGTGAATATACCTAATCTGATCTGATGGCCTGCTTCTTTCATGTTTAATCTCAAATAGTTGCAGTTGTATATTTTGTAATTCCTACATTTTAAATAAATGTTTTAATCAGAAGTACTTAAAATATAACAATGAGTAACAATGAATATATCTTTACTGATTCGAAAATGATCTAAATGTTTTATTATCAAACTAACGATTTACCTTAATGTAGCTGAAAACAGTGGGTATCAACAAATTTTTCTTATGTAAAGATTCTAAATACATAATTTCTGTATTTTAATTGTTTTTCTAATTTTTTAATTCTAACATCAAAGTTTCAAAAGTCCAACTATCCAACAATCACATGCAATGCAATTGAAACAAAAGCGCATATTCATCAACGTTGTCAAACTTTTGTTGCTTGATTGTGAAATGTTTTTGTATTTGATCTCAGTTTGACATTTGCGAATACACCTTATACGATTAATTTGTCTATTGCAAGCAAATTAATTCTACACCCATGTGTATATGTTTTTACTCATATTGTATATAAACAATTGATAGCGCAAGGCACAATAGTAACGGTTAAAAAAAAGTTTTTTTTAAATATACTATATTTCAAATTTACTGATAAATAAAAACAATAATTAAATTCATAAGAAAATATGATAACCCCTTTTTAATCATTATTTCTGTGTAACAAATTGTGCAAAATCAGCTCATGCCCTTAAGTAAAAAAACTATTATAAAACAACTAATAATATAAAAAAAAACAAAACAACAGACAAAAAAATAAATAAATTTGCGTAAATAATGAAGAAGTTCATTGACATTTTGATAATTAAAACTTCTCTTTTTTTTACTATTACGATGATGATGGCGTGTGGTTTTCTTTTCTCTTTTAAAAATTTCATTATATACGTTTTTCTTTTAAATGAGCATAACACTACATTAGTTAAGTCACAGGATTATGTACTCTTTGTTACTCATCATAATTTATTTGCATTTACTTTAATTGCAATGCATTTTTTTGTAAGTCTACTTTAGTTTCGTATCGCATAAATACGTAACTAACTATCTCTGTAATAAATTAGTAGTATGGTGAGTTTTTGTTTTCTGCTTTTCATTTGCAATTGTTTTTTTTTGTTAAAGATAAACATGAATATTTTTATTGAAAAAAACAAGGATGATGCTGAGTTTGTAATAAAAATTATTTTTTTATTTGTTTTTCACGAAAGTTTTTGTATATAAATGGGATAGTAGATTGTTTTGCATAAATATGAAAATTGAAAGGTAAAGTAATTGAATTTTGAATAATTTGTGTTGTATCCACACTTAATTAACTATTTTTTTTATCTTCTTATATTTTGTATCATCGAATAATTTGTTGAGACTGTTTAACTCAATATTGAAACTACCCACGATTATTAATTAGTTTTCCAATAACGTACACACATTTAGATAAAATATAGAATTGACCAATGATGATGTTGAAATAATTTTTTTATTTATCGAATATTTATATCTTTTATTTTTAATTATAATTAATTTTTAGACCTATTCTATATCTAAATGGATTCTACTTCAATCTGTTTAAATGACTCAATTATTGAACTCTTTGCTATCGATTTTTATAACCTAAACCTGACTGCATTTTTATCTGAGAAAGCGGAAAAATAAAATTCTCCTAATTTGGTGAATAAACAAAATAATATAGATTGACTGACTATTTTGATCTTGTTGTGTGTAGAGTTAAAGTAACAAAAAAAATTTAATGCATGTAAAAATTAATCGCAAATAAAATAAAATGAAAATAACATTAACGAGATTTTTATTATGATTGCGATTTATTGTTAACTGTACTATTCATTCACTTTTGGATGATTTTTTATTTTTGCTTTTTATTTTATAACAAATTCGAATATTGTAATTGATACATCCAATGTACATTCATTCATATTCATATACTTGTACTTATACATATATAATTATTGTATATACATATATAATATATTTTCTTATAACACATATAATATGTATATGAGCTCATTATAATCGAACGATGTGCTTGGAGATACGATTGAGTTCACCTGCTGATTGTATATTAAAAAAAAATATAAATAATGTGTTATACAGGTAAGTTTAATCTTTAATCGAGCAAAACGGAGTAAGATTTCACTTTTACTTTTTTAATTTCTTTTTTTATTTTGGTTTTTTGTTTTTTGCTTTTTTTTTGTTAATTTTAAATTATTATTTATTGGACGAGTTTATGTGTATATGGATGATGGCCTATATTGTTGCCATATATAAAAATATAATTGAAATTTTTTTTTTTGTTTGTATAAATAATATAACAATTGCTTGTATACAAGTGTGTAGGTTGTTATGCCAATATTGAAAGGGTTATGGGCAGACAGGTTAGCTTTGATTGGCATAAGATAAATCCTGTAAGATATCCTAAAATAAAAATTGAATGGTGGCAAGAAGATGGCAAGAGATGGAATATATATCGATGAGCTAAAATATTTGATGAAAGATTTATTTCTAAGATACCTCTTTCAAATATCAAAACATTTATTGCAAATGCGCAGGTTTAATCATGGAATCGGTAATATTTTACTTTTTTTTGTTTGAAAATTATATTAACAGGGTTTTGGTGACGGTGTCAGAGTAAATAGGGTTTTAAGGTATCGAATTAAATTATATAAACTAATTAACTATCTAATACAGGGTGTTTTAGTTATATGAAGTTCTAACTAACTATTCTAAGTAGAAAAAATTATCTTCTTTGTATTAATTATATTAAGTATAGACTTAATTACTTTTCAGAAAAATTTATTTGCTGAACTTTGATTCATTCTATCGATATTACATTATCAAAACACCCTGCACATAAATATATGTACGATGTGTAATCAAAATTTTGTTATTATTTATGGGACGAGTTTATATGTGGATATAGATGATGGGCTGTTATATTATTGCCCTATATAGAATATAATTGATATTTTTTATTCGATATTGCATTATCGAAGCACTCTGTGCATAAATATATATAATAATATATATATGAGTAATTAAATTTTGTTTTTATTTGCCGAACGAGTTTATATGTGGATGTGGATGATGGGCTAATATATTGGTATTGCCATATATAAAATATAATTGATATTTTTTATTCGATATTACATTATCGAAACACCCTGTACATAAATATATATACATATGTGTAATTAAATTTTGTTAATTTATGAATATATGTGCATAGATTTGCATGGATGGTTAGTTTAGTTTTAATAATATTATTGCGCATTTGCGTTACGGTTTCATGAAAGTAGTTTGTATATGTACACGTTTTATAATTTATAGAATTTTCATTTTTTTTTCATTATTTTGTTTGTTGTTAAATGAAAAACAGAGGGATGACAGGGAGGATGGGTGGAGTGAAAATTGATGATGTTTTTTGTTTTGGTTGTTTGTTTGTTTACAACATAAAATGCACTTTAAATTATATTAAACAAAAAAGTGAAAATTTGTTGTTTTGCTTTTTATTTATTTTTTATTTTGATTAGATACAACAGAAGATCATCTTGGTTTTTATTATAATAACTTTTACTAATTAATTTTATTATTTTTGACATAATCAATGATAGTTTTTGATTGAGATAATCTGGTATATATATGTGTACATTGTGATAATACAATATTTTTGTGAATTTAAAATGAGCACCTTGATATAATGTTCTAGATGTTAGCGAGGGAAATTGTACAAAGATTTGAAAAGAGTAATTATAAAAATTATCAAGAGAAACTGGCAGAATGGAAATATCTTTTTGATTACAAATTTGTTAGCAAATTAATTATTTAGTGTTTTTATAAATATATTTCAATGCTTTCGTATTATTTTTTCACAAGGACAGGGATCCATACTATTGAACACTTTTTGTTGGTAAAAAAATACAATTACTTTACTTTTCTATTTTTATTTATTACGCAATGTATTTCGGTTAAAATATCATCGAATACTGCTACTTGGCTACTTGATTTGTTTTGATATCCTTATTGTTGTCGTAATATCAATATTATAAATTAAGTATGCTGAAATATATATTAACTGAAATATTTTTTATTTATTGCTTGTTTTTCAAATAATTTTACAAAATGTCGACGCAAGAGGAATAAGTAAATACAGATTTTTCCTTAAATTTATTAATATTTCACTTTAGAGCACTTTAGAGCATCGTAGAGACTTAGATATCATGTAATATTTATCACAAATCTTTAAAAAGGTCTTAATTAAGCTTTAAAAATGGACAGAAATCTTATCCTTTATACGTATATAAATGTGCATAAATAAAAATAAACAAAATCATATCGAAATGGAAAAAGGAAATTAAAAATGAACCTTCTGTTCCTAAATTTTTTTGTTTTCTCTATATATAATTTAATTCAATTTTATCTTTAGAAGATCAAAACATTCATTTAGAACATGAAAACAAAATGAAACATTTTATCATTAGAAGATCATTATTTAATATATAATTATTTTAAACTAATATAAGTAACATGAATAAAAAAATTCAAAAAGAAAATATAAATTCACATTGGAGTTCTATTGATAACTTTTAAAAAAGCTACAATTCTCAGTGAGCAAAAGAGAATTGCTTAATATGGAAATTTTTTTTTTGTTTGTATCTTTACCCTTGTTAAGTATATTAAATTAATATCTTATTAATTTCAATCAATATTTTGATATTAAAGATTTTCACTTTGATAAAAATTGGCTATTTCAAAACAAAACAACAAATAGAAACTGATATGTTGCGCAATTATTAACTTATTCTTAAACAAAAGACTTAAGCGAGAAACTTGATTATTTTTTTTTTCTTAAATAGATGTCTCCATTTTAAAAATTATACAATTTAAAATATTTTTGTTTCATAAATTAATTTAGTTTATGTTTTTTTGTGTTGTAAATTAAAAAAACAAAATTTATCAAAATTAAATCCCAAAAAAAAAATACAAAAACAAAAGAACAAGAAAAAAATACTAGAACTTCTGTCTACACATATACTACACGTTTCTTACATTCATTGATGGCGTCAAGGTAAACCACATTTTTTTTGTTGTTGTTTGTTATTTAGTATTTATTTTTCCTTTTGTTATAGAAAATTTTCTATAAACCAAAATAAATAAATAAAGAACAAAAACAAAACAAAAAAAAAAAAAACGAGTAAAATTAACTTAACTTAAAATATTTAAAAGCTGACATAATTTTGCATAATATTATGTTTTTGTAAATATTTATTTTTAATATTTTGTTTTTAAATTTATTTTTGTTTTTCTATTCTTTTTTTTTTTATTATTATTATTATATAATGTTCTCGATTCAAACGACTTATCACAATACAGTCATTTATAAAATAAAAAATGACTTGCTAAACAAAAATACAAAAAAAAAAAAAATGAGAAAAACAAAAAAATTAAAATAACAAAAATAGTCAATAAAAAAAAACAAAAACAAAATGTTTAAATAATAAATTAACTGTAATTTGATGGTGATGCTATAATGATAATAATATAAATACGAGCTGTTGATTGTTCAAAAAAAAAACAAAAAAAGGGTTCTAAAACAATTTGTTTTTTATATTTTTGTTTTTATTGTGGTTAATTGGAATTAATTTTAAATAAAAAAAAAAAATGGGTTAGTGTTTCAGTAGTGATAATCTCATAGATTAAATTTTTACCGCTAAAATTTGAATTATAAAATAAAAAAAAAATTTATTAATTCAAATATCGTGAAAGTTTTTGTAAGAGGGTTATATATATAGGTTGTATATAGGTTGTATATAGGATTGTATAAAAATGGTTATGTGGTATACAGAATAACAGAAAATAACTTTATAGAAGTTTTATGGAGAAGATTTTTGAAATTTGGAATTTGATAAACTGTTGAAAACACTGTTTTGTTCATTATAAATTATGCAAAGTGTTATGATTCAAATGGGAAAAAACCTGAGAACATGAACAAAAATAATATTTTGTAAAATATTGCCGAATCTATTTCAGGTTTCTATAATGAAGTAAATTACCATAATTCGAGTGTCAATATCGTTTGTTTTAAATGATTTTTCGTATAAGCTCCGTTTTAGAGCTGATTTTCCAGGCTAAATAAGTCATTTAAATTTTCTAATTTGCCTTTCCTATGATGTTGTAATTATGACTTTACTTCGTATATCCTTGTAATCCGTGAAAGCTTTTTAAGAGTTTATCTTTCACCTATATTCGCCTAACTAATGAGACAATGAGAATTAAAAAAAATGTGCAGCTTGATTGCTTCATATTGAACAGTTGGCTTTGTAATGAACGCTACCACTTTTGATACTTCAATACAATATCTGAATTAGATGTTAATTTTTTTTTAAAGCTTTCAAAATATTTTTTTAGAAAGTTTATAAACAACAATCCAAAATATTTATATTATTTTGATTACATGTATAATAAGAATGGTCAACACATAGTTTATATTATTATTTTAGTTATAAAATTCGCTATTCGAATTTAGAGAATTTTATTTATTGAACCTATTAGAACGAAGGTGTAATAAATAAAATAATAATATGTTTTCTTTTTATTTCTCTTTACAACCATCTTATTAGCGGTATTGAGTAAGTAATTATGTTTGATATTAAGAACATTACCATAACATTGATGCTATGAAGTGCAAATGTAACTGGGGTAGTGTTTTGTGTTGGAATGTTAGCTTTGTATTTAAAGTAATGTATAGGTAAAGAATAGGTTCAGTACATTTCCAAGCTATATGATAATGATAATATTATTATCTTTGTTATCTCATGTTGATAACTACCCAAAAATTATAACTACATTTAGGAATTTTCAAACTGATTTGAGAGAATAACGTATTTTCTTGATCTGATTCTGGTCTTGGGTTAGTTTTAGAGAATTGATTTGTTGCACTAGATATAATTCCATATGATTCATCTTCAATACATTTATAATACATCCTATCCATAAAAAATGTGAAAAATTAATCAATTATTAATTAATTAATCACTGATTTCAACCAATGCAATTATTATACATCAATTTTAATTCAAAATTAATTACAATAAAAATTAAACACCTTGGTAGGTAGACCACTCACTGTCTGTCTTTCAACCGAAATGTCCCAGGTACGATTCACGATGTAATCATAATACAGTTTTACGACCTAATCCAGTACCCTGTGTCATTGTTATAAAGTATATAAATGACAATAAAAATAATAGGCCCACATTTCGATATGAAAAGTTTGGCTGCATATTACTTAATATACTTAAAATTGGTTAGTTATAATAAATGAAATTGAAATTGAAATATATAATATAAATTCATATATAAATGATTGATATATAAATAAATATATAATAAATATAAAAATATAAATATATAAAAAAAAGTAAATATATAAAAAAAATTAAGCAGTCAATTTTAATTTTCACTATAATTATAATAAAATAAAAAGTAAACTAATTAAACCCATCAAATTAAAATCAAAATATCAACATCCGTTCTGAATTTGAAATAAAAAAAAAAATGTATAATTTCGATAATGACATTGACGTTGTTTTTTTTTTTTTTTTTTTTTAATTTTATAATTTTAATTTTTCGAAAAAAAAGAAAAATGCAAATTAAAACTGCCCTCAGTCAATAAATTTTTAATTCATATCTTTAGTGACACCTACATGCCATTTACAAAAAAAAAAAAAAAAAAACAACAAAAATAACATTCAAATTTCATTCACATTTTTTTTTTTGGCGTGTTCAGATATCACAAGAGAGAAAAAAAAACAAAACAACAAAAAAGGTGAATGAAATCCATGAGATCACATAAAAACTATTAAAAAATTGTTGTAATCCGAAATTGATTCAATGCAAATTTTTTTAAATTATATTTTTTTTTATTATTGTTTTTGTGGTTTTTTTTTTTTTGGCTACTCCAGTATTTAATTTTCTCAGTAGGTTTTTGTATCATTATTTAAAACAAAAAAAAGTGTTAATATTTTATTTTTTGTTTTTAAAAATCGTTTAAAATTTATTTGTTAACCTTCGAAAGTTGCTTCATGTGTCAATTAATAAAATTGGATTGGACATTTGATAAAATAAATTGTTTGACATCTGTGTGAATTGACTACTAACGATTTTGTTAAGAAAAAAAAAACAGTGTTTACGTACATTGGTATAAGATTCTAAATAGTGTAATGTTTGAAGAATATGGCAAACCTGTTCGGCTTTTGAACATTGTTTGGACAACAAAATTAACCTCTTTGGTTTAGGTAAGTGTGTTGCATATTTGCAACTTTTTGCTACCTATTTGCCTCGCAGGAGATATTTTGACTAAAGATACGGTTTAATAGACTTTTTTCATTCAAATTCAACATCTTTTAAAAGAATTTGTTAGACAAAATGTTGAATTTGATTAAAAAAATGTTGAATTTATTTGAAAAAATGTTAAATTTGAATGAAAAAAAGTATATAAGGACATTTATGTTTTTTTACAGACCTCTGTTTGATGTTTCTAATACGTACAAAGGTCCGCTAATATTTAGATACCCCTCTTTTGTAATAGAAAGCACAGAAAACTGTATTATTTTCATGCAATATGGATCACCCGTTCTATACTTTACTTTATAGAAATAATTTAGTTTGTACAAGGCTTTGTACCATTGGTTAGGAACGGGTAAAGAATATTTTTTTAGTTTATTTCCCACATTTTTTAGCCATATGACCCACTTGTGTTATTGCAGGACAGTGATGATGATGACGATTAGTCAAATGGCACATTTTTGTAATCTGTCAAGAAAAATAAAAGCAGTTTTTGAAGCACCCATTTATAGATATGAATTGTACGCTACATATATATTGAGCCGGTTTAGATATTTGGATACTTAATAGACATTTAAAAGATCTTTGGATTAAAAGTGTGCTTTAAATCAATTTAGAGAACCTAATAGAAAATGTGACCATTCCAATTCATATAAGAGCAAACTACTTTTTTTTTTTTTGATTTTCTTCTGACATTCAGTTGTTATATAATTAATATTCAATTGTCTTATCATTTCATTCAATAAATTCAAATTTTATTTTTAAAAATCTTAAAATTATGCAAATATTTTTTTTTTTATATATTCTTAAAATCAAAAATTTTCACATATCATCCACTGATGATCACTAATAAACATGGTAAAGTGTTGTATTACACCAAAAACTAATCATAGTGATGACGATCACAGTGATTTTTACTTGTTCAACTCTATATTTTTTTTTGTCACTAAAATTGGAATTCTTCCATTAAAACATTAAAATTTAAACGGTTATTTACCATAACGGTTTAATGTTATTCAATATATAACATGGTGGCTTCAACAAGCACACCAAAAAAAAACATACAACAAGTTAGGAACGAATAACGAAAGTACAAGTTTTATTTTTTTGTCTTTAATGAGATCAATAAAAATTCATTAAGGTATACATTTTGGGGGTGTTACATACAACATACCCCATATATGTATATATACACATGTATGACGTTTTAAATATAATTTGTGTATGTTTGTGTAAATTGTATATAAAACAAATGTGACAAATCAATTTTTTTCATTGACTGTTGCTGCTGTTGGTGTTGTTGTTGCTGTTCTTGTACGAGAATGTGACAATTAAATAAATTATAACTAATCGAATTGATCGTAGGATGTATAGCTATATTTAAATTTTGGAATTAGAGTGTATGTATGTATATCTATATTTACTGGAATTTAATATACACACTCTATTATAATAGCGGAGGTGTTTTTTTTTAAATTTTAATTTTGAATTTGACTAGAAATTCTACAGGGTGTTTTTTTTTTGTTAATTTTTTTTTTATGAATGTCAAAAAAAGAAGTCAAGGATGGAGAAAAATTTGATTTAAATTAAGAATTCAAAGTATTAAATTTTAAATTATAAAAATTAAAGCGGGAAAAAATATATTTAAACTTAAAAATATCATTAAGCCATACCAAATAATGGTGCATGCAGCTAAAACTAAACTTTCAGGAATGTGATAGTTAACATCCAGAAATATACAACTGAAAATAAAATTGTAACAGAAAAATAAACCGTGAGGTATGCGGATTATTAAAAAGCCAGGGAAGGAGCGTAGCATAAACAAAAGTACTGTGGAACGAACTTAAGTCAGCAGATCGATTTTTAATTGATGATTTATGCTTATTTGTGATATAAGTAATACAAAATTATTAGATAGCTGTCGGTTATATTCATTTTTTGTTCTAGTTAAGTAATTTCGGTAGTTTTGGTGTGATTCTACAACTAAAATAATATAATTCAGCTCTATTGTTTAAAACAGTTTGGCTATTATCAGTTTACAGACACTAATTCAGAGATTTCATTTAATGGGATTTAAAACGTTTAATAATTTTGAAAAAGTAGTTGGGATATTTTTTAGCAAATTTACATCATCTATGATACATTTTTCAACTCTGTTTGAAGAATAATTAAAATCAGTTATTGAAGCATCCACCCATTTATCCGAATTAAACTCCATATTGTATAAAAGTTTTATAGACATATGTCAGATCTTTGGATGAAAATTACATCTAACAACGACTTAGTAAATTTAAAAAATTAGTAGGGTTTCATCCAGGTTCATGTAGAAATATTTTTACCTGCTGTGTCAAGTACTAAATTTTTTTTTTGGCAGTTTATATTTAACATTTTGTACAAAACAAATTTAGTTGAAAAAAATATTTCGGTTTTGACACTTGACTATCATATTATTAATAAACCAGCTACGTCACTGATAGTTAAACAATATTTTTTCAAAATTTCTATATGTGTGCGTAATAACTTTCCATGAATACACTACAGGTTATCTTCAATAGCATCAGGGACATTTAATTCATTTTCTAGATTATTAGCAAAACGAAGTACTAAAATTTATGGATAGTTATCGGCCTTTATTTTGTTGTGGTAGCATGCATGAATACACGCGTTGAACGGAACTAGCATGCCTATCATTCGTCAAGTGGCGTTTGAGTATAATATCAATAACAGTCTTATTTATTATTATAAATACATTTTTTTTTTTCGATTTGTTAGTTAGGAGTGGGTTCTAGCCGGAGCCATAAATAGACTTATATTCATACCCCCCCGTTCATACTATGAATGGTTACCTCCTTTAAACCTGTGGTTAAGAAAACTATCATTCATACTACTAAACTGGGTAATTAGCTCTCAGTTTTGACAGCTAGAAAAAATTTAAATATAAACATTTTTGACATTTCTGACATTTCAAATGTTGACTGCAGCTGTTATCTGTAGGGGTGTGAAAATTTTGTACTTTTAATTGAAAAAAAATTAATTATATGAAAAATTTTCAAGACATAATCCTGAAATTAAACTAGGTTATTTCGCTACCCAGTATTTGAAGTATGTTTTGACAGAAATTTATATACATAGTGAACTAGGTAAACAGAAATACAACTAAGTAACCGACAAACAAGTGGTAATCATGCATAGTATGAATAGGTAAAAATATTGTGATTAGGGGAAATTATATTATTATGTATAAAAAAAAATAAAACAAATTTTGACATATATTTGACCATTTTTGCATTTTGACAAATGACAGATGATTTCAGAATTTATTTCGGTATATACATACATATACATACATAAATTTTTATTTTAAATAAAAAAAAATCTATTTTTGTTTTTGTATTATCGAATCTCAGTTTCATTTGACATTGAAATAAGTTAAGTTGATTTTCTTATTTTGGTTGAGAATACCTTAAATAAATAAATTGGAAAATTATGGAAATGAGATTTTTTTGTTTTTTTGTATTTTTTTATTTTTATTTTTTATTTTTAGATATTTAACAAGTTTTGATTGTGCTGTTTTTGTTTTATTTAAAATTGAGTTTAATGATTTCTTCATTTTATATTGTCTGTTTTAATTTTTATTTAAAAAAAAAATTTTTTTTTTACCATTTATGTTGTAAAATAGGAAGTTAAAAATCTTTCAAAATATTTACAGTTAATGAAGTAGTAAAAATAAGTGATTAGTTCCTGTTGATTAAATAATAATATTAAAACACGAAAATACTTTTACAGATATTATTATAATTTCATAAAAATATAATAAAAATGTCATAAAAATGTCATGAAAATGTCATAAAAATGTCATGAAAATGTCAAAATTTGAAAAAAAAAAAAAACAAAAAATGTTTTTATTCGAAATTTAATTTGGTAATAAAAGTTAATGTTTAATTTTTTTTTTTTATGATAATTTAACAATTTTTGTTGCAAATTACTGGAACATTAAATTCTATTTTGTAGGAGTTGTAATTTAATATTTATGTTATTATGATTTTTTAATTACTTTGAATAGTTAATTTAATTTTTTTTTGTGATGTAATAAGTATAGCTTTTTTTAATTACATTATAACAATCAATACTGTTCTTGCCTTCATAATAAAAAAATGTAGAAACAAAATTTAATTAAGTATATATGTATCAAAAAATCTTTATGTATATATTCTGTTTAATTGTACAGCTTTTGTACCCAAAAATAGCAATTTCAGACTGCCGATTGATTGGTTAGGTTGGAAAAAAATATTTTACTTACAAGCATTTTGACAAATAACGCTTGTTATGTACAGTAAACATTATCAATTCGCTCATCAGTTTTTGAATATCAATTAAGCTGACAAATATCAATAATTTTTTATTTTTATCAGTTTAGATTCATCAGGTCAGTAATGTCAGATTTTGACATTAGATCACTATTGACAGATTATCATTATTTAATAGTATATTCTAAAAATATTCTGGTAGAACAAATGAATATCTTTTTTGTTTTTTTATTATAAAAACTAAAAAAATACAATTTCATTTAACCAAAATCAAAAATTTGGGATGATGTGAACAAAAAAAAATTGGTAATGAATATATTTGACAGAATATATGAATGAATTGAATATATTGAATGAATATATATATATTCGCCTTTAGTAGGGGAGATATGAAATTATAATATAACCCTATACAATACTATAAATAGTTATAATAGCACATTATAACAAGCCGTCTCCTGGAATAATAAAATATCTATAATAGGTACCATTAAATAGTACAGTTTGTTTAGTATAGTTGGATTAGCATATTTCGATTAGTATAGCACGTCCATAGTGACATATAATTAATAAAATATATTAATATTAGTACATAACTATATAGTTTATTAGTTATTTTTTTCATAATTCAGCTGAACACTGTCTTTGAACATCTTTAGATAACTTTAATTTATTTATTTTTAATTTCCACATTTAGGTTAGGCGCAGACATGCAATTTTAATTTTTGCAGCTATTTGATTGAAACTAAATTTTTCCATTAGTTTATATAAAAGGCCGCAAACATAAAACCAGTTGCAGGTGTGTGGTGCTTGCGTTTTCATATAAACTAATGGAATGCAATTGTGCAATCAAACAGTGGTAAAACTAAAAATTGCATGTCTGCGCCTGGCCTAAAGCGCTTCAAACAGTGTGCAGTTCGACGAAAATGACAATTAATGAAAAATTAAATTCAAAATCATCAACTGGGAAGATCAATTAAAAAATTTGATTAATACTAAATATTAAAACCACAACATTAAAACTGATGTAAATGAGTAATTTAGAATAAAACAGCAATATTGACTATCACAAGAAACAGAAGAAGAAGAAGACTTATTTTTTTTGGTCGTATTTATTTATACAAATAAATTTAATGTCACCACTTAAAAATAAATTATTTTTATAATTTTGTTAATCCGTGTTAAATCAGGTTTTAAAAATTAATTTAAGATTTAGAAAATAAAAAATTAAAATTCAAAATACATTATAATAAATAATATGTTAACTATAATAAGAGAATGGTAAGTTTTTATTAACATTTATATTGATTTTAATTTTGAATATTTCCAATTTGAATATTTAATGGTATCATAGCAACAAAAAATATAGGACCATAACTATGAAGTTTTTTTTATTATTATTGAACGAATTGTGTCGTAAGTTTTTGTTCTTTATATTTTTAAAGGCCAGAATGTTGATTGATTTGCTAGTTTTATTGTTAATTGAAAATTTTCTTAAAAACTCATTTTCATTATTATTTATTGATTTTCACTTGTATAATAGGGAAATTTTTCAATTTGGAACCTACTTTGAAAAAATCGAAAGATATTTTGAAGGTGTTTTTTGTCTTTGTATTATTAAATAGGACAGTACCATTTAAAATAGCTGAATCAAAATAAACTGACAGTTAAAAAACAAAAGAAAAAAAACTTCAATAACGTAAATACTGCTATACCAGAAGCCAAAACCAAAAAAAAAACAACAATAACAATGAAAAAATGAGGGAAACTGAATTATTATTTTTTATTATTTCTTTAAATATTGTTATTATTATTAGATATTATTATTATTACTATTTCAATTATTATTTTTATTATTTAAGATGGCACCACCCGTTGAAATAACTTAATTGTAGTCAATTTACAATATATAATTATGTATACATGAATTTCTTTTTCTTTTTTCTTTTTTTTTTCATCTTAACGTCACGGATCATTTCTAAACCCGTTCATTCATACATAAAAATCTATGTACAGAGTATTTAAAAAGAAGAGGTATATATTTTTATTTTATAGGGTGTTACAATATATTTTATTTGTATAGCTGGAACTCAAGTCGACGGCGTCTGTACGGCGTATGATTTGTAAACTGTCAAAAATAAGTTCAATAATATGAAAACAATAATATGAGCCAGGCAAACTCAACGCCGATTTCCGGCTATGTACGACCAAAAAAAAATACAGTTAATCCAATTTTAACTTTTGCAGCGTAGAATGACATTGTGTGATTGTCAATGCAAATTTTAGTAAGTGTTTTGAAAAGTAAAGAAAAAAAAAACAATTGACATTTATAAAAATCACAATAAGTAACAAAAATACAATAATTGACATTTGACATAATATAAAATATGAATTTATGTTTTTTAAATGTCATTTAACGCCATTAAATTTGCCTGGCTAAATTAACTTTCGCCGATATGCGCCTTACAAATTTTTTACGGCGTCGAGTTTGCCTCCAGCATAAATTTTAATGAACTAAATAAAAAATAAATAACAAATAATGAAATATTTCAGTTGTATAAATGTCAAGTGTGTCGATGTATGCGACGTTCAATATATTATCCGTTGGAGTCGAAATAGACAAATAAACTGGAGAAACCACGTAAATGGAATGGCCAAATCAATATCAAATGTCTAGTGAGGAAGACCTCTGAAAAGATGGTATTAATGCTGATCGTCGTCATCATAAAGTTGAGGTTAAGAAATATTGAAAAAATCAGTCATTAAATGCCCGGGTACGTAAGTTTGCTTTTTTAATATCGCATATGAGTTTTGTAAAATTTCGATTTTGTTGCTGTCAGAAAACATCTTGCGTTGAAGAAATCAAATTTTTAGAAAAATATGTAGTTTTTCGAAACTTCTAATCTTTGTCGTGACGTCATCAAATCTGAACAGAGATGTGTTGTTTTTCATAAATGCAAACCTGCAGACAATCTTCATATTTTGAATTTATTACTTGTCAGATTTTCTGAATGGTGTTCATAAATGCAAACTCAAAGTCTACTGGGCATCAGATTGACAGAATACATTTTTAATATGCATACAATTTTTTGAAGTTCTTAGTTTTCTTTATTTTGAGTATTTTAGTTTTTGTTTTGTTATTTAAAAAAAAATTATAATGTTAAAAATGTAAGTAAGTACTCCATATTTTTTAATATATTAAAACTTTAAATAAAATTTTTATTGTTTATAGGAGTAGTGATTCCGAAGTAAGTTCTGACTATAAACAAATGGTAACACCCATTTTATAATTGTTGATTTCTACGACTTTTGCTATGGAAAACGATTTTAATAGTGGAAAATATAAAAAATAAGTTTGAAATAAAAGACATGTTAAGTGAACAGAAACCTAGCAGAATTGTCAAGTAAATATAGAACATAGGTAAAGTTTGTTTTCATTATTGCAAACCACACCAAGTAGTGGTAAACTTATTATCCGTTTGCAGCATTTATGAAAACACCCATGCTCTCTTTTCAATTTTCCTCACCTTCCCAAAACAAATTTTGAAACAAACCTAAAATTTTATATTTTATCTTTAGAATAGTACTGAGTGTAGAAATAATCATCTGCAAAGTAAGTAGGTGCTAATTTATATATTTCCAAATTTTACCTTTCCGTAAATCAAGATTTATTTAAATCTAGAGTGGGAATTTAGTTTTAGTTTTATTCACATTTCTGTATATATAACAACCTAAAGTCATCCCTAATGTTTACTTCTAGTTTTTTTCTAGTAGGTTTTGTTTTGTAAACCTTATTTAAGTCTTAAGTAAGTTATAGTCTTACAAATCTTTACTAGACTGTCTAATAAACTTTTCAATTTTATTTTTTCACAGATTTTTCCACCTTTGAAATAGAACAAAAAACATATCTAAATAATTATCTAAATTTAAACTTGCTGCTTTCATTGGAACACCCTTTTTTATTTAATATTAGATCGTAATAGTAATGGTTATAAATGGATAACATTATCTATAATTGTAAATTGGTATTCATAATTTTAACTAATCGACATTTTACCAATTTTTTTTTTAATAATAATAATGAAATTAATTATTTATTAAATTTAAGTGATGAGTATAGTAATATTGTGGCAATTACCTTTATTAAATGTTTTGATACAATAACATTAAACATTCATGATAGAGGTTAATGGCATTCAATTTAACTACATTGTTAATAGGTATATAATAGATATATGTATAAGATGTATGTATTATGTATATATATATACATAAATTATAAAAAAAAAAAATTATTATGTTTTTTACCATTTAATGAAAGTTGTAAATTGTAATGAATGTTTAATGAAGGAAAAAAAAAAATAAAGAAAGTGACAATTTGGAACATTAAGTAAGTAATTATTATGAATACATAATTCATCAAAGCATTATTATGTTTCACTTTATTCCCAAAATAGCAAGTTATTATATATTTACCGTATATATAATTCGAAATTTCGGTATATTAATTAATTTAAGCATACTTACATCCTTGCCCAAATCGTTTTTAATAACACAAATTTCACGCAATCGTTCATGCAATTGAATTTTGTATGTGAGAGCTATTTCAGAAAATAATACAAAAAAAAGAACATCTTAAATCTACATTCTTGTAGAGTAGACAATGAAACGACAGCTATTCAAAGAATCCTCAATCACAGTTTTGCTGATGAGAGTACTATAGCCTATCTATTCTAATGCTACAACTATACCCAAGTTGGTAATAGAAGACAAATAATGTTTAACATGACTAGCCATGATCTGGCTAAAATTGCTGCCTGTGGCCCAAAAAAAAAAGAGTTAGTTTGACTTGCCCAAAACTCAAAATTGTCTTATTTCACGTAAACTTCCAAGATTTCAACCTAATCTCTGCTTCCAAGGTGTTACTTTACAAAACACGGATAATCTAAGTATTTTAGGCATACAAGTGAATTAAAACACTATTTGAAAACTCTATATTTTTGATATCGTAAAAGGAACGTTTAGAATAGTTTAGACTATTAAGTCGATCTAAAGTTGTTTTTTCACCTTTGGAACTCCTTAATATCTATAAATCATTTATAATCCACCGTGCGACCTTCCCTAACAATGTAGGATTTATTACGGGGAGCAAATGAATTTCCTGATACCAACATTAGAATCTTTTGCTTTATTTTCCAGGATTTATTGTATTCCTACACAAGCCCATGCTAATTTTGATATAATATTGTCCGGTTTAAGAGTCAGATATGTATGTATAAATCTAAAATTTAGAGCTAGTTTTTTTTTTTATATATAGCAGCCAAAGCGTTAGGATAGGAAAGTACCAATTCAAAAGATAATTCACACATTTGGGCTGGCGTTTCCCTTACAGCCTTAGGCTAACTTGACCGCGTTTAAAATCGCGTTATTGGTCAAATTGGCCACCCAAATGTATCTTCATCCCTAACTTCTCTTAGACATGTAGTCGGATCATGTTCCCTGTTTTATAGATATTTCGTAGATTTGAACATATGCTCAGCAGAAAGTAGTGCTTTCTCCTCTTAAACAATTCCAAAGCGAAACAAGAGGAGTCGCAAATGCTTCACTGTGGAAAATCCAAGATGGCATAAAATTAGGTTATGGAAGTTCGTTCATAGTTCGCACTTTAAGAATGTGGAATCATTTTCCTTCTGATATGTTTTCACGTTCAACTTATGCAACTTACTTATTTGCAAAAGTAGTAGGAAAATATTAATACCTTTATTCTTCAACTTCCTAATACTCTAAATGTATTTTCCTACCTAACACTTTGGCTGTTTATAAACAAAAAAGAAAAAAAAAACTAGCTCTAAATTTTGAATTTATACATAGATAGCTCTAAAACCGGATAATATTATATCGAAATTAGTATGGAATTGTGTAAAGGGACTCCAATGGGGGTATCAGAGCATTCATTTGCTTCTTGCAGTTAGAGAAGATCGCACCTAAAGTCATAAATCTGTTTCTTGCTAGTACTGATATTACTGCGGCTTTAAAGCATATATTAAGGAAAACAGAAACATCCTTGTCTACATTGCAAAAATAGTGACTAGATTTAATGTAAAATTTTCTAAAATTTTATTTGTAATGCTAAAATAATCCTTAAATTCATTCCAATTCATTTCACTAATCTTCTTCATTAATCTTCTTCCATCATATACAATTCATATCCTCAAGGCGGTTTAAATAATCAATTCAAAGAAAAAAAATGTGTTAATCTCATAAGAAAGTAAAATTTTCATTTTTAATCAGCCAGTTTCTAACTAGAATTTAAAAAACTCATTTTCAATTCCAAATTGCTCTTTTTTTGAAAACATAAAAATTTCTAAAAAAAAAAAAAAAATAAAATAAAAAAAACCGAAATAAAATTTCTATAAATAAAAATTTGCTCTAATTCCCCACTAACTTAATAAAAAAAATATGAAATTAAACAGAAGGAAGAAAAAAAATTAAATAAATAAAAAGTTGATAACTTGTACTATTATTACAAGTTGATATAGAGTAACATATATATATATATATGTAACACCCCAGTGTATCAAAACTTTTTTTTTAATTTTTTTTATTAATGATTTTAATTTTATTTGTTGTCATTTCTATATATTTTAACCACAATCAACTATCATCAACTAACTAACTAACAAACTTAGTAAACGCATCATTTTAATCCACACCTGTATGACAAGAATTTCTTCACTTTTTATTGACACGAACCAAATAAAAAAAAAAATAATAAAAAAAATAAGAAAAAAAAACATACAAAAAAAACTTAAAGAAAACCGAAAAGAACCAAATAAAAAAGTGTGTAATGACCAACAAAATCGATTTCTATTACAGTGATTTAACAATTAAGTCAAAAACTATATCGTAATAGTAATTACCTAAAGTTATTTTATTTTACCAATGGTGGTGTATGCAATTAAAATATATCATCTGTATTTGAACTGGTAAATTTATCCAAATTCCTGTATGCTTACTTTTTCATTTGCATGCTCTTGACAGAGTTTTGAAAAATATAAGAGAATTAGAGTTTTAAACGTAACGTCCGAGCTTTCTCTTAAATAAATTTTTGCAAGTGAACTTTGTATTTGTAAAAATTTTCTGTCAAATTGTTGTTTTAAATGTCAAGCAAATATTCTCATTTAAATGAAAAGTAAAGTATGCAAGCAATATAGTTGAAACCTTCAGCACGATATTATTTTGATTTATTGATGATTAAATTGCATATTCGGTGAAATTGGGTTATTGGAAAATCATGTGAATTTGAAAAGTAAGAGCATATATCTGACTCACCACCAGAAGAAAAGATTGCCCGGCTGTAACTCTAAATAATGTGGCATTAACGCATGCAAACTCTGCAAAGTATCTTGGTTTGCATTTGGATAGGCGTTTAAATTGGAGAGAGCATATTGTCAACAAAAATAAACAACTTAGATTGAAGTTTAACAGCTTATACTGGTTAATAGGACATTATTCGCAGTCATCAATGGAGTGCAAGATCCTACTATACAAGGCCGTCTTGAAACCCATCTGGTACTATGGTATAGAACTCTGGGGAACCAACTTTGAAATACTGGAAAAGTTTCAATGCAAAGTACTCCGATCAATAGTAAATGCACCATGGTTCCATGAGAAATGAGGAAATTAGAAAGGAATTCAAAGTCAAATCAGTTAAAGAAGCCATAGCAATAAGAAGTTCAAAATACTTTGCTAGATTGGAAATACATCTCGCATCACAACTACAGTGCACAAACCAACATGTGCGAAGGCAGAAAAGGTTTCATCCGATAGATGTAAGCAGCAGATTTATAAATAGTCAAACCAAATATCCCCACTAGCTTGACCAGAAATATAAAACTTCGGAGATAAGCCAATGGGCTCACTCACCACCATCTGTTACATAAAAGAAGCCAAAACAAATTACTTAATATCGTCTAATAGTGACATACTATTATTAGATAAAAAAAATAAGATAGATTGTAAAGTTAAATAAATAAACTAAAAAAAAAAAAAAAAAAAAAAATATTCTTGATAACGCTAATAATTATTTCTGTTTAATCAAGAGAATGAAATCGAAACAAATTTGAGAGGTTATTGTAGCGAACATGTTTGTTTACTATAATAATATTCTGATAAAATACTGATAATGTGAACGAATTACCAGTTAAGACACAAAAATTAGCAGAAGCTTTTATTAGAATTTTAAGTAAGAGTTGGTTCAAGAGTATTTATTGCGTGATCATAAAATTGCCTAAGTATATGTTGTCCTAATATTTCAATGAATTGGAGCACTGGATTTGACAGCTCATATCACCACAGCCCTCATTGCGACTATCAAATTTAATATTGGTCATCTTGTATACACTTACGAAGCATTGATAGTTTCTTATAACTTCTAAGACACTTCAATTTTATAGCAATAAATACGCTCGGCGCATATTAAAGATTCGTTAATTTCATTTGCGACAGTGGACATTTACAATTTAGCATTTTCCAAAATGTATTTCAAAAGCTCATGACTTTGTACACTATTCCAAAATGTTGCACATACGTAGTGGAAACGTAAAATAAGAGCAGAGTGTGTAGTGAAGAAAAAAATGAGACTAAATTTTATATACATACCATTGATAAAGTTACTAGAATTAATTAAATTTTAGATTAGCATATATTTTCGGCGGAAAAATAATTTTATTGCCAAATTGTAATAAAATATGTTTATAAAATATATTTTCCGAAAATGTGTGCTGACCTATGAAAATCTGTCAATATATTGTAATGAAAGACTAAACAAAAGTAAATTTATCGAAAGATAAAAAAAAATCAGATTGTTACCGATTTATATTACAAAAACACCAAATTTTAATCTAAACGTCAAAATGTACATGTGCATTTATATTGTCAAAATGATGTTCCAAAATGTAGCAAAAGTTTTATTATATATTTTATAATTGCATATATTGAAATCCTGCAAAAAAAAAACTTTGAATTGGATACAAATCTGAGAAAACCTGACAAACAATATCGTAAAACGATGTAAAATATTCAGTGTATCGTCGGAAGATCAAGAAAAATATGGACGACAGCTCTATTCTTGTTGAATTAAATACGTAACAAAGAACATTTGCCCAATTGAAAGAAATATTTGCAAAAAATAAAAAAACGATCGAAATAGGTTATTTTTGCTCTCTAGGCCTCATTGATCGAATTTCGAGCTTGGATGATAACTTCTAAAGAACTATACCAATAGACAGACAATGATCTCATACAATTTTTTTTTATTTCGACCGTTACATTGATCGCTTTCTCTATGATCTACGTTACACCTGAAATAGTCTGGATAAAAAAAGACCGAGTAATGCTGACGACTGAATCAGTATTATTATATCTTATCTTATTTATACTAATTTCGTTTTTGGCTAAAGCCTTAGCAACAGCAATAATAATGAAACTAAGAACAGTTAATTACGAATGAAAGAATGAGAATTGAGAATGTATTGTGGAAGTAGGTGTAGGTAGAAGTAAAATGCGGTGAGAAAATAATATTAATGCATTATGATAAGAAATGATACAGATTTACTTTACAGTGTTGTTTGTGTTTTGAGTTGTACAAAACTGTACACAAACTTTACTAGATTAGCAATGGCATTATACTAGTATAAGTATATTTATTTTCTTTAACACCTATCTTTTGTTTCTGATATTATTGCCCTTAAAAACTTCCTCAATTAATTTTTTGCAAAAATTTGACAGACAGACAATTCAAAATATTTTTGAATAGTATATTTTATAATATATATAAAGAAGAGGAAACGATACAACATGAATAATGTGTTAAAAAGTAGTTCGAATGTTTTAAAAGCACAATATGAAAAACTAGTGCAACACCTCAATAAAATGGAAAATTATTCATTAAAATGAAAAATGAACGAAGAAAAAAAAAAACAAAAACAAAATAAAATAAAATAGAAAATAAAAACAATAAAAGAAAGAAAAAACATAAATAAACAAAACCACTTCAAGACTTGGGAGTTGTTTTTCATTTTCTATTTACCTGTGCAACTAGCAGTTATTTTTGTTATTTTTTTTTTCATTTTTTTTATTTTTATTTTTTTTTTTAGTTAGGTGAGTAGAGAAAACAGGTTGACATGGCCTTACTTTTGAAAAACAAAACACCATGCTTGAATTTTCTTTATTAAACTAAAAAAAAATAAAATAAAAATAAAAAAACAATAGAAAAAATAAAATTAAGAGAAAAAAGAAACACACACAATGACACAAAACTATTCATTTCTAACTTATTTCCTCCGTTTCGTAACGTAAACAAATACCTGTTCCTGTTGTACAATTTTGCATCATTTATCTCGACAATAAACTATACAAATACAGTGCACTTATCAGTATAAATTAAACTGTATTCAGCAATCAAAAAATCAACTTCAGCCACCACACACTGAAACTAATACCAACACAGACAATTTTAATCTCTGTTTTAGCAGAATTTTTTCTGTGTCTCACTCTCTTTTTTAATTTAAAAAAACAACAAAATGCCAGCAGAGTTGAGATGAGATATTTATGATGACGGTGGGTGATTTCATATATTCATTCAATTTTAGTGAGAAAATTTACACATTTACAATTCGTTTCAGTTTTTGTAATTTCATCTTTTTTTCAATACTATTTCTCTCTCTTTTTTTTTGCTATTTCTTTCTCTTTTTAATAGATTAAATTCTTTATGGATTTTATTCATTATGAAAATTAAAAACAATTTTTTTTTTACTAACTAACACTAATACATCATTTTTCCAATCCATTCCATAATCATATTTATACCAACTATTGCCTTAGGTGGAGATGGGGAGATCAGAATTGATCACACACACATGTTTACGTAACAAAACAAATAAATGAAAACAGAGAACATATAGTACAGAAACAGAATACACAACTATAGATCTATACTGAAATGAAAGCGGTCAGGTGTGTAGTAATGATGTAGGAATTTTCATATAACCAAAACCAAAACTATGTATGTATAGTTTAAAAAATATAAAAATAGAAAAATAAAGTATAGAAAATAAAATAAATAGAATATACACAGCATATGTATAGATAAAGAAAAGAATATGTAAAACAAAAAATAACATTCATCAGTTAATGTATGGTATGGTAAGTAAGAAAAAATTGTTTTTGTTTTATCTTTTTCAAATTTTCGTATATCACAATGTTGCTGCTATACTGACTGGACATTACTGACGTTGGTTGATTGAGGTGCGCGGTAGTGCGGTAATGCAAAAAAAAAAAAATATGTACAATAATAACATTAAAATTTATTAAAGAAGTCGTGAAATTTTTCTTTTTTTTTTACTTAAATTATAAAATTTTGACCTTTTTGAACTCAACTCTACAGCAGCAATGGTTAATCTATTGATTTGATATTGTGTGGGAGAGTTAGAAAAATAAACAAAACAAATAACTGAAAAAGTTAGCATATAATACAAAATATGAAAAAAATTCTTCTGTCGTTGATTATTTTTTTTTTTTAATAGAAAAACCTAGTTTTGGAAATAATTTTTAGTTAACAAAAAAACACTCTTCTAGAGAAACTCCAAGCCTTGAAATAGATTGAGAGAAATTATTCAATTATTATTATAACATTTTATAAGTTGTAATGCTGATGGAAATTAAAATCGTAATACAGCTCATGCGGATTTATAACTAAGTATATTTTAAAAATTTTAATTTTAAACAATTTTTAAAATATTGCTGAAGGCATCATACTAAGTTTATTGTACACAGACACAATAATAGTACAGAAGAATACAACACAACGTGAATCAAATAAATTAAATTTATTTGATTCTTAGCTTAAGGAGCAAACTTAGCTTAGGGATCAATATATAATTTTAGTATTTTCTTCTAATGACTAATTCATAGGGTATAAATCTGTGGTAGAAAAATATTGTTTAATAAAATATAAGTATATAAAAAAATAAATAAATAGAAGTAATAGAACTAAAATATAGATTCAGCTTATTTTGATAGGGTTGTTCTGCACTGTTTGGACTAGGAAAGAAAACTGAAATGAAAATAGGGATTACATGAGTATTCTGAGCCAACATTTTTTTTATACTTTCATATACTTTCATATATTGCTTAGAGCAAGCAAATCAGACGACTATTGTAGACGAAAGCTTGCTTAAGTCTGTTGGGTAATTGCTCTGAAGAAATAAGAAGTATTATGCCCAAAATACAACCTTTCTAAAGTAATACTCACATGGCAGCCCTCGCTCATAAATTTGTAGTAGAGCCTCTTCGAACCAGATCTGTGAAATATAGAATTTTTTTCATCAAGCGAACCTCTAAACTATGGAATACCTAACCATCTTTTGTGTTCCCTCAAACGCGCAGTTTTCAAGAGACGGGTAAATAAATATCTGTCAACCTGACTGTAAATTTTGTACTAACTATTCTATTCTATTCTAAAAATTTTCTAATTTTTTTCTTTTTTTTTATTATTCTTTACTATCCTTCTTTTTCTTTCCTTCATCTTAATATGACTTAAGTTCTGCGAAAGCAGTTAGGGTGCTTATCCCATTATTTTGGCCTAATATATAAAACAAAAAAAAATTATGTTGAGATTATTAACTAGTGGGTTTGGTATCCATCACCGTTAGTAACTAATGTTAGTAAGATATAAAAATGTAGTAAAATGTTAAAAATATAAATTCAAACACAAAAAGAAAGTAGAAAAAGACCAAATATCATCAATTATCGAATATACAGCTTTTTTAAGCTTCAAAATAATATTAAAATAAGCTGCTTTCGAGTTAGATTCACGTAACATTCTAGTTATAGGTTCAAATTTACCGTAGTCAGAGTATTATGGTTAGCAATATTAAAGAGGTCAACGCAACGTAAATTACACGGAAATACCTCTAAAAGTTATTAAATCCATAATTTTTAGGTGCCAGGATATTTCCACCAATAATTTGGTGGATAAACATAATATCAACCACCAATGGACGTTGTTGGAGAAATTTCAGGTCTATTAAAAGCAATTTATATTAGTAAGGATTAAGTTGAAAAGGGTCAGACGATGAAAAAGCACGTAAAAATTTACGTTGAACTGCTTCAATACGTGAAATATCAACATTACGACATGAAGACCAAGACACTTGCGAAGCATATTCAAGTGTTATCGGTCTAACATATGTGATATATAAATGTTTTGTAATGTAGGGATCTGTAAGCTTCTTGGCCCAGCGCATTATTATAAATCCTAGCATAGAATTAGCTTTATTAATAATGGAATTGAAATCTTTTAAATTGAGCCTGTGATCCAGAATAACACCTAAAAATTCAACTCAGAACGCAAGATGATAATTAAATTCAATAATAGAGCTTTGAAGCTTCCTACTAACGCTAACAAGCTAATAATAAACTGCATTAAATTATTTCTTTAATTTTTGAACTGTAATCACGAACGTTGTACAATCCAGCCATCGGTATAAAACAATTTTTTGTTAGTTATAATCAGAAGAAAACAATATTTCTTAAAGAACCACAATCAAGAAAGTGAGCAATTATCACATATAATTCGGTATATTATACTTGCTTCAGAATAAATATGTAGCTTGAATACGTTGAAATTTTTTTTGATATTATTGATTAGCAAATGTAAAACCGATCCACTTATTTTTAAGCTTGACAGTAATGTTTCTAATGACCCGTCTATAATATCCAATTTATTTGTTTCCTACTTCTATCGCTCATTTGCTGACAATTGTAATTTAATTATTATTAACAGCTGTTATCTCCCTATAGTTTCAAAATTAATAAAATATTAATCGATTTTGATAGAGTCTTATCATAGTCATTATTTCTTAAAGAGAATTAGTTCTGTGCGCCAGACGGGATTCCTCCCATAGTTTTGCGTAATTGCGCATATAGTCTAGCTTATCCGCTTCAAAAAATGTTCAATTTGTCTTTGCAAACTAGTGGTTTCCCTGAGTTTTGAAAAAAATCTTATATTATTCCAGTTTATAAAAAGGGATCACGATCTGAGGTTTCCAGTTATAGGCCCATTGCTAAAATTTCTTTCCAAAGCTTTTTGAATTATCATCAATTCATATTTGTATTCAAAATCATTCATTCCTATACAGACCAAGACGGTTTTCAGAAAGGAAGGTCAACGACGGTTATCAATTTAATAGAATTGGTTTTTGAAACTGTAAATACTATATGTCTGTTGATGAAATTGTACCCAATTTCAAAATGATCTTAACAATTTTGTCGAATAATACTCCACCATCAACCTTGAATTAAATGCGTCTAAATGGCAAGTTGTTTGCTTTAGTAGGAAGCTTCAAAGTGCTATTATTGAATTTGATTATCATCTTGGGAATCAAACATTAAACCATTCTGAGTTGAGATCTAAGTGTTATTCTGTAATTGTAATGTCAAAGCACATTTCAATCCTATTATTAATAAAGCTAAGTCTATGCTAGAATTTACCCGTCGATATACCCATCCATTATCATTTTACCAGACATTGCCTTCATTATATTTTATAAATATCTATCTTTGATTCTATTTTATAGTCATAGGATTTTATTCCAAATGATCATGAACAAGATATTTCAATATAATTTTATTTTAATATTAAGATTGAATTTAATCGAGTACGATGGAAATTCCAAATGGAAGCGCTATGCTCCCAAGAGGAGTAGGGGAAAAAAAATTAATTTAAAAGTCAAATATTTTACCATAAGTACCATAAGAACTTACGATTGAGCAGAAGTAGCTATAGCTAGTAAATATATTGTTATAGAGATTGTTATAGAAAGAACCGTATGTATCTCAAGAACAGTGGGTCAATGCCTGATTTAAGAAATATCTATAAATTATATTTTTCGAATATTTATAATTTATATATGTATATTAGACTGATAATGGACGGTGTAATTATGTTGCAAAGTATCTCTAATATGGTCCTGTAGTTTATGACAGTAACTGTTACACATTTTTAAACTAAACTATCATGGTGTCATTTGATATGTCCAATCGATGTTATAATTATAATTACCTTAATGTATACTATAACTATACCATAAATATGCCTAAGATCATTAAACTTATTGTAATCTTTAAAATTAAATATAATCATTAATCTTTTAAATTTAATAACCTGCCAAATATTTTCCTAAATTTATTAATTAACAACACACTAATGTTAAAGTTAATGAGATTTATTGATTTTCTTAGATTCTCTAGTTAAAATATTTCTTCTTTACCATTACTTTTATCATTTTTCATATGAACATTATTAAATCGTTTATCATTATTAACTCATTATTAACAAAGTCAAAAAATTTACAAAGAAAAAAAAAGAAGAAAAATCTAAACTTTAAATAAAATTAAAAATTCATTGAAGATATTTTAAAAAAGTTCATCGTCTTTACATCCATTTTGAGAATAAATTTTGTAATTTTCCAATTTCCATTCAAAAAAATTAATGTTTAAAGTTCACATAATTCATAATCAATAATTTTAAAAATACGCACTTTTCTTCTTCACTTTATTATGGATGGGTGAAAGGTGTATTCTGTTCTGAATGGGGTCTAATCAATTATCTGCCAATTAAATTTTAAAAATAAATTTTGTTAGTAATGTAAAAAAAAAAAAACACCAACAAAAATTACTCATAATTACGCCTAAAATATTAATAAATCAAATTTGAAAACTATCTTGAAGATAGCCGTACTAAATTTTATTTCTGATTTTATGTTGAATGCAAAATGGAAAAAACAAAAAACAACAAAATGAACATCCATCATAAATGAAATTAACTGAAAGAGTTTTCAATCTAAGCTTTAAACTCATAATTTTGTACAGGTGATCTTTATATTATTAGCAGTGATAATTTAGTAAAAAAATAAGTGATAATAAAGTAAAAAAAGATGAATAAATTATACAGAAGATACATCTAAAGATTGTCATAATTAATGGTAATTTTGTTTTTGTTTGCAATTATATATTTAATTACAAATGAGTGGTGTACCCCGGCCTATTACTTTAATTGAAATAAATTTGATTTTTTCTTTTTTAATTAGTACACAAAGTATATAAGAGTATAGAATCGATCGTTGTTGATGTCAATGCTTCATATGTATAATATAAATCTAATAAGAATTACTGAATTGAATCATTTAAAATAATTTTGCATGGTAAAAAGTTGTTTTACATGACCAAATGATTAATTCTAAAGATTTTTCTGACCAAATCTATTTTAATTTTAATAAAAGGAGAGTATTTCGTTCAC
Source organism: Argyra leucocephala (assembly GCA_963942445.1). Taxonomy (NCBI): domain Eukaryota; kingdom Metazoa; phylum Arthropoda; class Insecta; order Diptera; family Dolichopodidae; genus Argyra; species Argyra leucocephala. The sequence goes on from OZ012678.1 coordinate 180,391,417, forward strand.
CAACACTACCATGTAAATTTGAATTATTAAAAACAAATGAAAAATATTTTAATTGATTAGATTTGGTCTTCTTTTGTTTTACCAACAATAATTTAACTACATAAAATTCGAATTTTGTTTTTCTTCTTTTGAATAAAAACATTGTGACAACTCATCGCAGTGTATGAATAATATTTCTGTGGTACTACCTAATGTGAGACAACTATAGTTTATAATTCTATATTTGTTTTTAATTTTTATTAGTTGTGTTTATTTATTATATCACAAATTTGTATTACCTACCAAAGAACATATTATAAAAATAAGTCTTATTTCATGCAAATGTATAAAATATTATTTTTATATGGTGGGTCGCCATATTACAACCCACTATCTAATTTTATCTTCAAAACAATTTGCTCTTTAAAACAATAATTTTGCCCTTCAAATTTAATATGAATTATGTGTTTACGAATATGATATGAATATATATAGCTATACATTCCTAAATAATAATAAAATATCAGAAGGACCAATGATCAATGTAGGTATTATTGTGTGGAATGATCAGAATGACCAATTATCAATGTAGGTATTATTGTATGGAATGATCAGAATGACCAATGATCAATGCAGGTATTATTGTGTGGATTGAAATAAGAACTAATAGAAAATATTACATAGCCAACTAAGATCAACTAAGAAAAAAATTACTATTATAATTTATATATATATTTATTATTATATTCATATTAGGTAACTACTTTTATTTTGTGATTATTAATTTTTTTATAATTTTATAGATCTATTTTTAGGTCTTTTCAAAATACCAATTTAATTTATTTAGTATTGTTAGTCATTATTATATTTATACCACAACATGGTTAACAATTTAGCTTATACTAATTTGTTCGTACATATTTCTGATTTTGTTGAGAAAGGTGAAAAACTGAACATAATATAGTTTAATTCTAATTAATACCACAACTCATACTCATATAACAGCCTTGGTTTGGTCAGGATTTAAGTCCGGATCTTTCTGATTAGGAGTTAGATTTAGACTAAAATATTAGTGTTATTACAATCCCGATGTCTATTTTTCTTACTGCTGCAATCATTTTTTCAAGTTAATTAAACCTCATTACCTACATAATGAAGTTTATCGATTTATAGTCTTAGAAAGCTGTATATTTCTGGTTGACTCGGTGGATCTCTCTTGTTAGTGTTAATATTATTAATTTATCTAATAACTTTCTATTTTATAATATAACTTCGTATTTTTTTGCTTAAATCGGTTTTTTTTATTTTTATATATACATACTTACATACATATAAGAATATGTACTACTAATACACATGTTTTTTGAATATATGATTGCTATTATTTGAAGAAAAACTTTAATGTTCATTGTTAAACACAAAAATTAAGCATATAAGAAAAAAGAGACAACAAATTATCTTATTCTTAAGTTCCAATTAATCATAAAAAATTAAATAAAGAATAAAAAATAAAAGAAAAACAAAAACTAGGTAATTCTCATCATATTATACTTATATTCATTCATCATTACATCAACAATCATAATCATCATCAACATCATACTCATTATGTCGTGCAGTATTTGAAGAAATTTTCTTTTTATTTTTTTTTATTTTGTTTGTTTTTGTTTTTGTTGAAAAAATTTTAGTCTTGTAAATTTTTATATGGAATTTAAATCTTTGGTATTTTTTTTTTGTTATTTCTTTTTTGTTTTAAATTTATTATAGGAAAGTTAAATATGTATTTAAAAAGTTGCTAAGAGTTATAATATATTATAGTTCTTTTCATAATACTTTACTATACTACTTTGATAATCATGAATAGAAAAATGTTGTATATATATATATATATACGAATGCTGTTGATTATTTAGAAATATTATACTTCAATCTATTTTAGAATTAGAGAATTCGTTATTCGAATATGAATAAAAACATTTCGTTCGTTAACTATGGGTGATTAACAAATTATGCTGGGTTTCAGGAAAAGATGGTCCAAAGTGCTTGTTGACCATATATCATTAAAGACACAATATCATAAATCATACCGATAGATTAGAAGCAATCCAACAAAATTTTCTTCGTTTTACCCCTCCGTAGCTTACCCCAGTTTAATCCAATTATTCTACCTGCGTATACAGGCCAATTAAAATTAAAATCAAATTCGTTGAAGTTTCGCAGAGCTGTAGCTGATATTTTTTAGTAAAATTAGCTAATAGTAATTACCTATCCTGTCCTAAAATCAATTTTATCTGTGGAAATGTACAGGGGTACCACTAGTATATTTAAACTTCCTTAGATTTAGCTCAAAATTAAATTTGAATATCATCAGATTGTTAGATAAAAATTCAATTTATTATGCATTTAAGTTTATCGAGTTCAAAAATAGAATCTTTAGGGTATATAAAATGTATTGTGTATCTTTTTAACTTCCAATTCGACAGTATATTCAGTATATTCTACGAAACAAAATAAGAGAGACGTTTACATAGAAATAAACTCATAACTTTTAGAAACTAACCGATCACTTTAAGATTAACTATATATTATATACTATATATATATATAGTATATATAATATATATATATATATATATAATATATATAATATATATATAATTAATATATATATATATATATACAAAAAATATCTAAAATTACTTTCTTTTATAAATTTTATAGCTATATAATTAAAATTCTTTCCTTTAATAAATCTCAAAAAACAAACACATAAAAAACAAAAACAATAATAATAAAAATAAATGTTTGGTTCAAAGGAAAAAAAAATAAAAGCGACGTGTACCTATAAGTAGATAATTTACATTTTTAGCTAAGTCAATTTCCTATCTAATTGCATAAATAAATAAATAGATAAAAAGCAAGTCATAAACATTAATGGATAATTACTCATTAAAATGGACCAAAACTTAATATTTTATCTTTTTAAAATCTAATTTTCATATATTATATCTTATGTACATATATATAAACTACTAAGTCTAATATATTTAACTGAAATAAAAATTCAATATGTAGAGACTTGTAATTACTATCATGACTGAGTAAAATAATATTGTCTAAATGTAAAAAAAAAAAAATGTAATGTGTTTTACTACATTTATATATGTCGGTTGATTTGTTGATTTAATAATAAAATTTTAAGAAGAGATTTTATAGAATGATTTACTTATAGACAGTAATATTATTTCTGAAAGCTATATATTGGATGTTGTTACCCTATGAAATGAATAAATTCTGTGGGAACTTAACTGCTTAAGTATTTATGAACTTTTCAGTTTGAAAATTTGAATTTTTGAAATAGCAAAGATGAGATTGTAATTGGCAAAATTTTAATTAAAGGGATTTTAATTAGTGACATTTTGATAAGCGGTCTGCTTTTGTCGGAATATTTATTTATTTATTAATGCTCATGATTCATTCAAAGATATTACAATATCTTAATTTATAAAGACAATTAAAAAAAAAAATTACAAATTTAGAAATTAAAATTAAAATTAGAACTGATATAGCATATATTTTGTATATAATATTAACTTAGTCTAAACGAACAAATAGAAAATTGTATTGGTGTAGTTAGGGTAACTTTGAATATATAAAGATTTCTTTAATTTGAATTTGTGTTAAAAGAAAAGTCAATCTTTATACTCATTACATAAATATTCTACTAACTAGTTCATATTTCCCATAGTTAGGTCGGTGAAATTAAAGACATTTTCCGGTCGAATACGAATACTTGTATTCAAATTGGATCTGATCAGAAGTTTAATAGTCTGTGAATATTTTAAAATATATCCAAAACGTATAAAAATAATCACAATAACTTTCTACTTCAAAAAAACAAAAGAAAATTTATATTTATAATTTAATTATACATTATTATTAACACCCTGTCCAATAATAGTTTAAATAAAAATTACATATTCGCGTAAGTATAATAATATAATGTTAAGTACAGTGCAAAGAAAAAGTTTTTAGTTATATGTAAGGGTAATAAAATCAATTTTATTGAGTATTGAATAGTAATTTTTTAGTTTGAAATCTAGGATTGGATTAGACTAAAAGACCATTTAAGTTATTACTTACATTCATAATATAAATTTGTAAGTATAATAATTTAAATTTGGAATAAAATTAATAATTGCATACTTATTTTGTCTTTAATAAAATGATTTTGAGGATAGTACTCAAAGAAGTAAATAAAATAATTTTATAACACATTTGATCAGTCATATTCTGTAATTCACTCTGAATAGATTCGGAAAGAAATTCAAATTTAATTTGTGAAATGTTAAAACATCTGATTTTTTTAAATTTCATTTCATTTATTAATTTATTCCGCCTTAATTATAATATCAGATGTTTTCACATTTCACAAATTAAATTTGACAATTTTTCAAATCACATGAAATACAGAATCAATATGAAATTCACCGAGTGAAAATTAAATTTCATTCCGAATCCATTCTAAGTGAATTACGAAACATGGCTGATTATACTTCAGTAATTAATTTCTTTACTCATGTTTGTCAGTACTGTTGTAGTAATAGTGAATAACAATAGCAACACTTGATTATTGAATAATTTTTTATATTTCTAATATGAGGTTTCACTTTTGGAATACTTTGACAATTAGCAGAATTTCTATAACATATATTTTGTCTATAATCTGTATACATTTGATATAATACATTTAACAGAATAGAGACGATGATGAGATTATATAGTAGAGATGAGTTGTAGTATGACACGAAATAGAAATAGAAATTTTGATCTTTAATTTGCAAAAAAAATTTTAATTTAATTTTTCTATCAATTTGCACGTTTTCTACTGACATGATTAAAACAATTAACTATAGCTTGATTGCAATAATTTAACGAATATATTTAGAAACGAATTGTGTTTCTTAACAATTAATAATTTTATTATTTTTGTGGTTGTTGTTTTTACTGTTATTAAGTGCTATCTAGTTACATCGATAAAAAAGTTTTTCAGTTCAAAAATTATGTTCATAAACTCTTTCCTCAGCACTGTATCAGATTTTATTGTACATATACATACATATCTTTACTTCATCATTCATAAGTACATAATTTTAAACAAAAGACTTAAGCGAGAAACATTGATTTTTATTTTTCTTTTTTTACTTAAAATTTTCTTCTTATACCCCTAACTTGTATTCCTTTTGTGTTATTCTCTAGTTTTTGTTTTTCAATGAAGATTTATCTGCCATAATACCTAAGATGAGAATTAAAAAAAAAAAAAAACAAAAAATAAAAATAATTTCGAAGAATAAAATTTGTTGTTGTTTTAATTTAATTTTACTGACTTGTATAAAACTTTAACGACATAATTCATAAAAAATCAACAATTCTGATGTCAGTATTTTAATTTACACAAAAACAAAATAAAACTATTTTTTTTTTTAGTGTTGCTACTAGCATTTTAGAATGCTTAAATCATTATTTTATTATATTTTATTAAAACAGACAACCTTTCAAGATAGAAAAAAGAAAGATTCTAATAATTTAAGAACATATTCAGATTTACATTGAAATTGTTTGTTTTTTTTTTTTGATTTAGTGATGCCAGATAAGTATATTTTGAGAAAATTGTTAATCGTATAATTAAAATGTTGCTCACATATATTTATTTATTTATTCAGTCTATCTCAAAGTGAAGTAGTAGTTCGTGTAGACTGTATATAATAATTAATTTTGCTAGACAGCTTTTTGCTAGGTCTTAATATTTAAATCTGTTAATTATTACATTAGAAATTTATTAAAGTCTTTTTTATTTAAATAATTTAATATAAAACATGTTCTTAGTTAGTTTTTAAGCTAGTAATAGTTGAAAAATAAAGAAAAAAAAAAATCGACGTATAAAAACAAAATGTAAAGTACAGTTAAACTTCAAATAGATACAAATGTAATATAAAATAGTAAAAACGAACATGATTTGCTGTCCTAGTATTATAGTTGTTAATAATGTTGTTTGCCAAAATCATATCTGTTAATGTTTTTACGGTGTCAATTGATTTGTTCTGATAACAAACAATAAATTTATAATTAATAAATAATATAATAATAATAATAATAATAATTCTTTATTTCATTAACAACTCAAGCTAACTTACATACTCAATTTACAAAATTATATAACAAATTAATTCAGATTTCTTAGCCTAGTATATTAATGAAATAGCTAGGCTCAATCTGTTATCCAAACGATAAGTGGCGATCAAGTCCAGCTCTAATTCTACAGTTGAGTACAAAATACTGAAGAAATTATATTTTTTGAAGAAATTTTTAGGCCCATAATCAAAAATTGGTTTTAGTAAAACCGGATTACGACCGACCGGAGAACGACCAAAAAATTAAATTTGAAAACATTTTCAAATAGAAGTAAGAATTAAGAATATTGAGTTCATATATATATATATATATATATATATATCTCAATTTGGTCATACTTATAGCAGAAATATGAACTTCCAAGTTGAAAGAAGTCAAGTTTTCAAGTATCTTAATGATTTTTTTTTGGGAATGTTCAGATAATGTTATAATGTTAATTTATAATAAAATTCGAAAAAGAATAAATTTTATATTAATTTGAATAATTATAGCAACTTTTGTAATAAAACAAATGATATATTATTAAAAAGTGCAACCAAATAATTTACTTTAAAAGTTCAATTTAATAAACTGAAATCAAAAAAACATTCATTCATATCAATATATTCAGAACACTTCCAAAATTATTATGTTATTTCAAAATGTCAAAATATGGATACAAAAATTGATGAATTCAACATTGATGTGTAATAGCTCAACAATTTAATTTGTCAACATAATGGACAATAAAATTGTTGAGAACATTAATGTGTGGTAATAGGCACCTAGAAGTATTGGACATAATTTGAGATATTTTAACAACTACTTATACGTTTACGTGAATTTATCTCAATCCTCTATCCTCTGAATTAAACAATATCTTAATGAACAAAACAATATCCTAATTTGCCAAATAATATTCAATAACATTTAACTAAATTACGAATTTTATCAAAATTAATTTTCATATGAATTTGAAAAATGGTGAAATTATTTAAATATAATAGTTGGCCACACTGGACAGTATTTGAATGTATACAATATATATGCTTAATTTTCAGATGATTCTCAAGTTATATAATAATGATGAAAAAAAAAAATAATAATAATAAAACATACTATTCTGATCAAAAAACCATTAAATGTTAAAATTTCTATTTTTAGTTAAAAAAAATTATTTTTTTTTTTAAATCTTCTTTAGAATTTTTTTTACTTTTTTTTTTTTTTTTTTTTTGTTTTTGTGGAATTTAATATCTTAAAAGTTTTAAGATGAACTTTATAAAGTAATATGAGTTTCTTTGTGAAAACAACTGGAAACAAAAAGTAGCAAAAACAATTAAATTCTAACATCGTAATTTCATCGAAGCAAATTTAAGAGGTCTAATGAGCACCAGACTATAAAAACTTGAATTCAATTTGAATTTTTAAAAGTAACACTTCTAAAAGGAGTAAATTTTTTTTTATTGTGAAATTTACTGAACTTTATATTTGTTTTTTTTTTTTTTTGTTTTAAATAGGATTGATTACTTCTCTCGATTTTTTTTTTGATTGGAATTAATATTCAATTATATCTAGTGAGATTGTAAGTTTTTAATTTGTAGCAGCAGTAGTGATAGTAAGTAAAAGTAATAAGTCAAAAAAATAATCCAGGTAATTATAGCTATCAATTGCAGATAGTTCAGTAGACCGTAGACTGCAATATCACTAAACTTAGCTCATACTGAACCATAAATGATCCTCTTAATGAATATTATAATTAAAAATCATTATATTGATAGGGGTTATTATGGTGCACTACCTTATAGACAATAATGCCAGAAAGGTTGGAAAAATTCTGCATTTTCTGTACCTTTTTTAAGGGTCTATGTTTGCCTTTTCAGATCTATTGTACTTTTCAGATCTATATATTGTATATTCTGCGTTTCAGATATATTATTGTTCAAAATTGTGCAAGTCTATATTACTTTTAGTACGCATGTCTATGTTACTTATATATAATGATTTTATTACTGTCAAATTAATTCTTAGAGCAAATACATCACGCCTGTATTGCTAAACGAAAGCTTGTTATATGTATTTAATTGTGCAATATACCATCATTCAATGTAGGGACAGTAAAACACTGACACTTTTGATTAGAAAAATGTTTAAATAAACTAAACCCTATACTTACATACTATTAGTAGAAAAATAAAAATCGTATGTTAATACAATTGTCAATAACTATACACTTAAATTGAGATACTTTAAGAAAGCTAGGTCGAACTAGTAAATATTAAAGGTAAAAATAAAAAAATTATAACGTAATATTTTTTTAGGAGTTAAAACACTTAATTGGCGATCAAAAGAGATATAATTATAGCATTTACTTTACGGATCATTTTACAGTGATTGGTTTTACTAATATCTTCTCCCTGACTAATTAAAATTATAATTTTATGAAATTAACAAACTCCGTTGTGTAACCATTTGTTAGAAAAAACTATAAAATTTTGTATAAATATTCCCTAATCGATTGCTTAGTTGTTGGTATAGGAAAAGAAAACTGACCGTTAGCATGAATAATATCTCGGAGATTGTCTTCGTCGTAATCTGAATTAGTCCGATCATATCAAATGTATAACCTTTAAACGCAAGTCCTTTATGATGGCAACAAAACTATTTTACAGCAAAAACGTAAGCAATAGAATGAAAATAATATGTTATCAGACACTAATAAGGCCATACTAGCATAATATATTGAACCCATATGGTATAATATAATGTCAGTGCAAGCTTAATGTAAAAACAACTTAAATTTCAAAGAAAGTGTATAAGAGTATTTATTTCAAGCTTAAATCAAGCAGTTACAAATTACTTACATCTATACAAATTAACATTTAAGACAAGAAATTAAAAATAATACAAAATAATTTATATAGTCATAAACTTAAAGTTGTATAATTTAATGATACTACTAAATACTAAGGGATGTTATACGAGTAGGTGTGTAATTAGTTTAGTTGGTGTACCTAATTGTTTTTTTTTAAAACAGACTTTGATAGGTAGAAGCAGATTAAAACCTTAAATTTATTTCCCAATATAATAACATTCTGTTCAAATAGGTTCAAATCTACCACAGTTAGCTCTATGGTGTGCCACAATATAAAATATTAACAGATCAAAGTCAAGAATTGATGTTAATAACAATTTTATCAGAAATAGGTGAACAAATAATATTGCGTTTAACAATTTCAACAGTTATAAAAAGGTATATTTTCCTCCTTTTCTGTAGTGAATGCAAATAAATTAGGTTCAATCGATGCTCATAAAGAGGTAAACGAATGGGATTTTTATCACAAGGAAGATTACGTAGGGCAAATCTTAAAAATTTAGATACTTTGAATAGCTTCAATTCTTTGAATATGGGCAACATAAAACGGGAACCATACTTAGCTGGCATATTCCGAATTAGGTCGAACCAATATGTTGTATAAAGGGTCTTTAAAATATAAAAATCAAAAAATTCTTTTGTCCACACCATGTTATAAATCCTAATAATGAATTTGATTTATTTATAATGTGATTATAGTAAAATTTAAATGTAAATTTATTATTGAAAAGCACATCTAAATTTGTGTCACAATCGAAAATCATACCTAAGGTGGTGTCTAGACGATCAGTGAACACTGTCAATTTTCACTGAAATACATGTATTTTGTTGTTGTTTGAAAAAAATAAAAAAAGTTGAAATGCTTTTAACTTACCAATACTTATAGTAAGCCTACTATTCTAATAAATACTTGTACAAGGAAATAAACATAATTAGAATCGACAGAGCACAAAAAACTCGAGAAAATTGTCTAATATCTCATACATTCTACCGCACAATGAGAAGTACATTAAAAATACTATGCTCACAGGCTTTATAGCCCCTGATGACCATTTTATCTTTCTGGATAAAAATGGTTACATTAAAAACCAAAATCATGTCTCTGCACACTATTCCACTATATAGTAGACGGGCTACATATAAAACTATAGAGTATAACCCGTGTAACATTAATTGAGAAAATTTGAGATAGGACATGTCTATACTGAACAAAGATAGATTTATAAAAGGAACATATTGGTGGTTGGAAAACACCTATAATTAGCACTAAGTATTAAAGGTACATATATTTTTCCCCTTTTAATTAGGTTAAGCAATTTTAGTTAGGTTTAGTTAGGTTAGTACAGATTTAGGTAGGTAAGTTTTATTTTCAATTGAAAAATATATTTGCTTTTACACCCCAGGTTTTTTCCAATACATTTATATGAAAAATCAAGTAAATTAAAACTAAAAACAATTATAATAATAATAACCATATAACATAAATTAACATAAACAGCACGACATTACTTTACATGTTAATAAGAATATCATAAAAGCTATATTTTGTAAACTTTATTTAGGCTAAATAAGATTGTATACAGGGTGGTCCGGTTTAGAGCAAAAAGTTTATAAGGCGTGATTGTGATCTTGAAGTATTTTAGGAAAAAAAATTTTCTAGAAGAGGGGTATATCTTTAAATTTACCTGGGCTACAGAGGGTTAAAGAAAATCGGATTAGAAAAATTATGTCTAAAGAATATCAACTACAGCTCAGAAGAAATTGAAACTAGAGCAACATCTTCTTAATAGCTTTTTTTTAGAATTAATACACCTAATTAACGGTATATGTTGAATGAGTATCAGACTTACCGTTTTTGAATAATAACTGCATAAACTTAAACATAAATAAACAACTAAATTAATTTAAATTTTGCTTTTAAAAACTGAAAATTTTGTAAAAAACTTGGATTATCTCGAAAAAATTCGCTATTTTTTTACCCTACATCATCCCCTACAACTTTTTCATACACAACTTTCATATCAGACTTGCTGTTTTTCATGTAAAGTCATATAAAATTTCATTAACCCTAACTAATTTCAGTAATTTTAACTAATTTTGGCTAAAAAATAAAATTTTTACAATATTCAACTCTCAGTTATTATTTTTCTTATTAAAACATGGGTTACCCAAATATTAAATATCACTTTAAATATGAAAGTTGTGTATGAAAAAGTTGTAGGGGATGATGTAGGGGATGATGATGCAACGTTAAAGGAATCATCGTTCATTTTGTGGGCTAAATAGGCTGAAAATCATTAAACATTACAGCGGTCATAATTATATTCAAAACGGTCACAAATATCCCACCTATCTTTTTATATAAAATAAAACATACAAAAATTAATTTTATCATTTAAAAAGTTTCTAATTTTGACCCACAAGTCATGAAGATAAAAAAAAAACGAAAGAACAACTAAATGGCTTAAAGAAAATTTTCCATCTGTAGCTAGAAGTGATTTATGGATTGCTTATTACAAAACAAAAAAAAGATGAAGAAAAGAATAAAGCTTTGGATAAAACATAAAACAACAACAAATGAAAGAACGTTGACAAAAACTCAAAATGATTTTATTTGAAAAGAAGGGTAGAAAATAAACATAATGAAAGTCCTTCAATAGAATCAAAATCCGAGATTAAAGTTAATTCATACGGCATTGTGTAATACGAAAGTGAATATTTCCCCGGTGTAGTTTTAGAAAGAAAAAACGATGAATATCAAGTCAAGGCTATAGTCATGAGCGGTCATAATTTGGAAGTTGGCAGAACAAGATAATTATATTGTGGCATAATATCGGTGACATTGTTAATAAAAATGTTGAACCAGTTTTAGTCAATGCAAAGGGAAACTATTTCGTTTAGGAAATCAATGAAAAAATTAATTATATCAAACGTGTGATATAAGAATATGTTTTTCTGTTATGAAGTTTAATATTATTAATTCTAATTATTTTTTTGTGATTTTCAATAACTGAATTTATTAAATAATATGTGTTACATTATGTTTTATCAATAATTGATAAACATAGCTATTAAAGTTTTGAGCTTAGTATTATTTTTCATAGTCACAACACAAATACCAACACCAAATAGTCACAATTTGGAGCACTCTAGGTCACAAATTGGTGCGAGGCTGAGATTTTGAATTTTTCTGGAATTTAATTTTTTTTCTAGAAACTATTAATAAAAAAAGTCAAATAAATTACATTTTATTCGCAAAGAATTAAATAAAGTTAATTAAAATGATAGTTTAAGAAAACTATCTTGAAAATTTGATTTTTAGCGTATCGAAAAATTAAAAATTTAGTTGACATAGGTCACCAATACCCACTTTTACTATAATGGATCAAATAAACTTTAATATAAATTAATAAAAAAAAATTAATTAATATTAAAACAATTACTAATAGAATTACTTACATTAATTTTTCAGATGTCAGTTGAAAACAATTTTATGTATTTAAATTACTGAATGATTTCAAAAAATATTTATTTTAAATTATTTCTAAAAAAAAATTTTCTTATTTTATATTTATTGAAAATTTGAATTTAATTTAAATAATTAAAAAACTCGCGAACAATTTTATATTAAATATAAATCTCAGGTTTCAAATAACGTTATTTATTTTTTTCATAGAGAGATTTTTAAGTTTCGCATCACTTAATTTTTGTATGATTTTTATTATTATTATTAACAATTACTTACTTAGATACAACTACATTAATACACGTTACTTATTTCTTCTCTATTAAATTTTTTTTTATTATTTTAACAAAAAAACTAAAATTACCTTTTTTTTTTATTTTATAATTTCAATATAAGGTAATCTCACCTTTGAAATAACTAAAAAACAAAAAAAACAGAACAGAACAAAAATAATAACTTGAACTTGTGTGGGCTTTTAAAGTACACCACCAGTGTAAATTATGAAGAATTCGAATTTATGTTTTTTTTTTTTTTATTTTTTTTTCTATTTAAGAATTTATAAAAATTAATGGTCAATAATAGTAGAAATCACTTTAGAAATTAATTTACGTATTTTAAAAATATTTTCTTTATAAAAAAAATTTTCGAAAAATTTATTCGGGAAATTTTCAATTTCGTTGTTTTTTCATATATTTATTTTTTCTCTCGTTCTATCTCCTTCAGTTGCAATAATAAATTTAATTATTTTTTGTTATTATTTTTTTTTGTTTATTAATTCTACTTTGACTTCTTGAAATAATTTTTTATATTTTTTTTTTTTAGAAAAACCTGAAACTTTCTTTTAAAAATTTAAAATTAAAAAAATTTTCTAAAAAAATTTTTTTTTTTTTTTTACATATTTTGGTTTTCTTTATTTCAATGTTAACACATATACACTTGCATTGTACACAGGTAATTCACGTATACAAGTAAAAAATAAAATTTATTTAAGAAACACAAAAACAAAATCACAAAAAATTATAAATCGGACCAAATTTCTGGAATGGACTATGATGTGTGTTTTTTGTTATTGGTTGGAAATGGTTATTTTGTAGAATTTTTCATTGTATTTTCAAATAGACATGTATTAAAAAATAAAAAACAAATAAATAAATTTCAACATAAATTATTATAACAATTAATTTAATTTAATTTAATTTAAATAAAAAAAAATTATAATTAAAAAGAAATGAACAAAAAAAAAAAACAATTTACATATATTTAATTTATATTTATAACAATAATAAAATTATTTAAAATAAAAAAATGGTTTTTATTTTTTAAAAAATAATTTAAATAATTAAAAATAAAAACGTTTAAAACGTTAGCGCGCTGTTAATATCCAGCCGATTCGAATTTAAGCTCAATACTGAGTGTATGTATATTAAAGCAGCAGCAGAGCAGAGTACTTATGACTTAAAAAATAAAAAAAAAAATAAATAAAAAAGAAAAAATGTGAACTGTACTCATATTTAATTTTTAATTTTCTATATGAGGCATGAGCTCATCACAAACGTCCATCCCGTTTCCCAAATCCATCTATCAGCTTCAAAATAAAATCTCGGCTTAATAAAAAAGAGAATTTTTATTATGTACTCTTTTTTTATTTTGTTTTACATATTTTTGTACATAATGAAATGAAATCCAGCTTAAAAATAAAATCACTATTCTCAAATCACACATGAAAGATAGAAAAATAAAATATTACTCTTTTTGTATGAGCTCAGCTCAGAGAGACGCACTGACACTGTTACACAATCACACTCAGCTCAGCTTCCAAAATAAAATTATTTGCTCTTAATAATTTTCATAAATTTTATTAATTTTAAAATTACAAGTAGAAGAGATAGAAAAAAGAGAATTGAAAGTAGAGAAAAAAATTTTTAAATTGTAAAGAGATATTTTCAATTTCAATCAAATTTCAATATAAAAATATTTTTTTATATTTTTATTGAAAAAGAAAATAATGCAAAATTAATTTACATTTCTCTTAAAAATGTAAAAATATATTTTATTATAATTAAAATACCATTTGTAATTATTATAAAGAGAGAACTTCAATTGCAAAATGTTGTTTAAGTTATTGTTTGAATATTTATTTAAATATGGGATAAATTGATATCGAACAATTTATTTTTATAAATAATCATTATTAATTATTTAAAATAATAAATAAATTTTTTTTATTATTACTAATTATTTATTTATTAAGATACAAAAATGTTAATCAGTAGCAAATTTGAACTGTAGACTCATACCAATTACTTCCACTACTTCAAAAACGATGGAAAACTTAATAAATGAAAAGTTGAAGAAATATCTTGATAGTAGATGAATAATTCATGATAGCTACTACGGCTTTCGAGTCCAACGTTCCACCGGATAATCTCATGACATGACTCTGTGAAAAGCTCAACACCAGCCTTGATCAATTTGGTGAAGCTTTTGTTGTAGCTCTAAGTATATCTTTTGATCAAGTCTGGCATTCTGCTCTTATAGCAAATTTTCGACTTGAGTAAAGCAAAAAGAGTTGATTTTAACACTTCAAAAACTCAAAGCTTGTATTGCTATTAACAAAACTCCGGTTTCAAAATGAAGGTATTCAGCAACTCAAAGACCTGAACATTCTCGCAATTCGAGTGTATAGAAATATGCACTGGAATTAGCATATTTTCGATATTACGAAAAGTACCGCCAAATGTTTAGGGTTTTTGAGTAGCTGCCAAGCTTATTTTTCATATCGAAACCACTTAAAAATCTATAAAGCATTTATACGACCCAAGCCAATAATACGACCCGACCAAGCCAAGCTCGGGCAATATGACTCATAATATTTATGGGTAGGCAGGCGTCAAAAACTTCTTTAAATTTTTTGTACAAAATTCAAAACCGCACTAGTCGTCTTACAGGCAACATAAATGTGACGTTATCCGTTATAACATTTGGTCAACGTCGTATTGTTGGAGTACTTACTCTATCTTATAGATATCTACTTGGTGTTGGCACTTGTTTCGAGGAATTAAAATCACTTCTTCCTCCTCTCAAGCGATTCCATAGCATAACACGAGAGGCATCAAGTGCCCACCATTTCACAATGAAAATTCTGAGATGGTTTAAGTCCGGTTATGTAAATTTTTTTATAGTTAGAACATCTTGATTGTGGAATCGCGTCATAATCAAAGCATTCCCAATGAGCAAAGGATTTTTATTTATGATCTACACAGATTTAAGACGGATATTAACAACATTGTTTGTTCGTTATTTCCCACAAAACTTTTCTTCTCCTTTTCTTTTTTTCCTTTAACTATCCTTTCCTTTTTCAAATAGTCAACAATGGTACGCAAGTACTCAAATGTTCACAACGTAAGTTTTGGCTATAATATAAAAAAAAGTACTCAATTTTTCATTATGAATTGTTTTCCATCATTTTCATAAATATTCTTGGCACTATATAATTTTTTTGTATTGACTTATCTTAGACAAAAACCGCATATACGTAATAATTTATTAAAAAATAAATTAAATTCAAATTTAATTCTAGTGAGTTGCGGAAATTTGATAAATTATAATTTTTTGATGTTCAAAATGTATGTGTATATTTATACACATATTGAAAATTAAAATATTGATAAACATCTTTAATTTCGCATTTATAAAATATTGATAAACATCTTTAATTTCATATTGAAAATTAAAATTTGTTTAAACATCTTTAATTTCGCTACGTCTCTTTTTAAATACCTAACATTTAAAAAAATAATAATGAAAATCTGTTGTAAAATGGTTCAGGTATTTGTACAGTACTTTTTTCAATTTAGAAATTATAATAATAATAAAAATGTTGCTGTAACATTGTTGATGACTGAAATGTTGCATTCAAATATAATGTTTGGAAATTTAATATCTTGTAATACATACCTGTATATATACATTTTTAACTGCTTTGTAAATCTATTCTATACTCACCTTCACTTCTCTGTTAAATTAAAATAAATATACCTACCCTTTTTAAAAAAATATGAAATGAAAACTAAATATAATATTTTTGCTGGTTATTATTAATTATATTATTATTTATTAATAATAAATCGTTGATATTTTAGTATTGTTAAAGTTACTACATACATTCATATTTGTTGTTGTTCTCTACATGTTTTTATTTATCAACTCTGTAATGTGTTTTGCTTTGAGTTAAGCAACGTTTTTAAATGCTGAATTAAAATATCTCAAACAAATTAATATAATCTAAACTTTTTAAGAGTGTTATAGAAAAAATATGGATGGTATAAAATAGAGAAACGTAAAATTAAAAATTAGAGAAAGAAATTTTTTATTTTTGTTTTTTTTTTTATCTTTTCTTTTCAAAATAAACTTGAATAAAATTTTCATGGTATTTTTCAGCTTAATAACACAATCAAAGTGCATCACATTTAATTCACAATTGACCAATTAATGAAGTGTAGGAAAAATTTCTACACAAAATATAAATATGAAAATTCACCTCACAAAACTCGTAATAATCCGATGACTGATGCAATAAAAAAACAAAAAAAAAAAAACAAAACAAAAAAAAATGAAAATTTTTGTATCCGTAATGCTCACCTGAATATTTCAATTTCCGTGAGCTGGTGTTCTTTAATATTTATACTCGTTCTCGTAGTTTTCAGTCCAATACAAATCTAATATATGTATAATAATTGTTGTTGTTGGTTGTTGCTGTTTTATGTTTATGTTGCATTTTCAGACTCTTGACTTTTTAATTATTTTCATTTTGTTTTTATTTTTTTTTTTATTTTTGATTTACAATGAAATAGAAAATTGAATTTTTGTTTGGTTGGTTGATTATTGTTGTTGTTGTGTTATTTGGTAAAATTTAACCAATTACAGTAAAATTAAAATTCTTCGTACATTTATTTATATTGTGAATGTAGAACAGATTCAAATAAATTACTTTATTTTATTTATTTAGTTTTTATTTCACTGATTTAAGGTGGTGGGTTTTAGTTACTGAATATTTTATATATGAAAAAAATTTGTTAGCTCTAAATAGAGAGATTTTTGAATTTATTTTTGAATAGAAGGTTATTGAATTTTTACATAAGAAAACATCAAATTTCCGCAACTCGAAAACAAAACAAATAACTGAACCATTTAAGAACTGATTTTTATTATTATTTTATTTAAACATTTTTCAAATTTAAATATAGAAATAGCTTTAATTTATCAAATTTCCGCAACTCAAAGTACAGAGTTAAATTATTACATATCCGGTTGTGGTCTAAGATAAATCAACAAAAAAAAAAAATTATATAACGCCAAGGGAATAAATTCAAATGATGGAAAATAATTCATAATGAAAAATTGAGCCCGATATTTTATCAAATGGAACGCTACAAAGAATTTTCTAAATTTCTATATTTGGGAAATTTATTTATTTATTTATTTAGAAACATTGTCAAATCGTCAAAATCATTTGTTGAAAAGATTAATTTTATTTTTAATGAATAAAATCAATAAAAATAAAAATCAGGAGTTGTATAGGTAGTCTAACACTATAAATACCTACTGATGAGTTCTAGTAGTGTTATGATGAACGAAACAATTCTTAAAAATAATTTATTTATTATAAACTCTTACTATAAGTAAGTAATAGTTATAGCAGTTATAGATACAATGGTGATATAATTTATATCTATGTATAAATGTTCAAATGTTGAATATTAATAAATCGAACTTGTTCTTTTTATTCAAAGTAAAATGCTATGGAAATTTTAATATGTTTTTATTAAATTTATAATTAAATAAATTTATTTTATAGTTTTAAAATACGTTTACTCAAAAATAGTTTAAAAAGCGTTGTCGATAATAAAGAAACTATCCCTGATGTTCTAATAAATACACTTCATCGAATTATAATAAAATCAAAATATTTCAGTCTAGTGTGAAAATTATCCCAGGTGAAGAATAAATATTATCAGTAAATAATATTTATTATTCTAGTCGTAGACGCATTGAATTATTATCATATAAAATAATGTCATTTCATGTTATCTCCCTTTTGAGAGATAACAAAATGTTTTAACATGTTTAGCAGCTATAGCTAAAACCGATCTTTACTCGTAGTAGATCTTAAAACTTCTTATATACATAAATGAAAATTTCGTCTTTGAGTTATAAAATAATAATTAAAAATAGATATAAATAATACTTATAACTGTGAGTTTTAAGATATGAAGTGAAATTACTAAAAGTATAAAATAAATTGATGACTGTGAGTTATAAAATATCTAATGAAATTACTAGATAATATACAATATGTATGCTGTTTATACTTATTCTATATTTTGTACAGATGACATGACTCTAATATCCTATATCTCAGTATACAAATCATAATGTTAGGTAGTAATCTTTAATTTAAAAACATGTTAGTATTTGGACTTAAACATAAAAAGTTATAAATACAAAATACATGCGATTGAGAAAACTTGCAAATGAAAAAAAGTAAAATAATTTAAAAAAATCTCATCAAGTACGCGAAGGCTTTTCTTGTAATAACTTACAGCTGTACATTAATTTGATATAAATTATCAGAAAGTAAAAAAGAACATAACCTAAAACAAAAGTTGCTGAGGCCACATATTTTAATATTTTTGTAAAAAAACTAAGTACACGAACGGATTTCTTGCAAAATATTCAATTTATTTTTTGTCTTACATGATTATGAATCATGCATTAATTATGCGTCAAAATGATCAAATTAGCTTTGTATTAGCATTGATTTTTTTTTTTTTTTTTTCAATTTATTATCAATTTATTATATATATACAATATTTGCTTAAAATTAAAATTACAACAAAAATTATAATTAAATCGAAATTGACTAATTCTTTATAAAACTATACAGTAATAGGCTGCCCATTAGTGTTGTATAATTTATTACTTACTTATTTACAAAAGATTAAGAATATAGTAATGTCGCAAGCTATAATATTGCCATTATTGTATTTAGTTTAATATTACTATTATTAGTTATAAGATTATTTTAAGATATAATTTCGATAAAGCCAGTGTGTTAACTCAACAACGTAACACACAACAAACAATATGTAATATCAGATTTTATAAATTGAGAGACTCACTAAGACATTCAATAGAACCCAGAAAATTTTAATCTACAATTTCTATCCATATATTGTATTCATAATCAAAGGTATTACCAAAGAATTTTTATTTTACTTAAAATTGTATGAGAGAAAAATAACAAGATATACAAACAATTTTGAACTGTACTGTATATTATTATCACCTATGTATATGGTACATATTATATACCTAAAGGTGGTTCGCAAACCGACTTATGTTATTATATTGTGGGAATATTTTCTTTTGTCATCACCATCATCATCAATCATCATCATCAATATCATCATTATAATGATTATCCATCAATATCATTTATAAGATTGCTCTCAGCTGATGAATAGAAGAATTTTAATCCGGTTTTGGGGGCAAAAACAAAAAAAAACAAAAACAAAAAAAATTCAAAATCAAAAATTTCACTATATAAGTTGGTTGTTTTCTTTGTAGAATGAAAATGGAAAATATTAAAGAAAATTTTGTTTTTTATTCTTGTTTTGCGTTTTTTTTTATGTTTTTGAGAAAATTATTTAGTGCCGTCTAGTGTAATGAAATAGAAAAGAAAATTATGAAGAAAAATAAAAATTAGAAGATAAAAATTAACCAGCAACACCCATAAATTTTCAAACAATTTTTTTGATATATGTTTGTATGTACGTATATAATATACATACATATATATTTGTGTGAGCATGAAAACATTGATGAATCCAGTTTTACAAGGTTGCAATTGCTAATATTATTATCGCTTCATGGTTTTTGGAAGTTAAATTGTCATTTAAAAGTCTGCATAGTTTTTCTTTAAATTTTTTATTCATATTTTGTTGTTGTTGTTATAATTTTTTGTGCAATATTTTCGAGGTCAATTATATACGAATATTTGAAATTAGATTTTTTTTATGGTCGTTAGATTTCTCTGATGCGATGAGATTATAAAAATATATGAACTCATCATATGAATTTAGAGATGTACACAAAAAGTGCATAAGGCTATATAAAAAACAAGAACAAAAAGAATATAAAAAAAAATGGTTTATGAGGGTGATTTCAAGGTATGATTATTTAAGTTTAAATGCACATAATTTTGTTGTTTTTTCGATCGTTTTTGTTTACAATAATTAGAATGAATTTATTATCTGAGAGATAAATTGCAAAAAATTTCAATGAAGTGAATGGAAGTCTTTCTAGTCGCTGGAGAGGATACGTTTCGAAATATAAGCGACTGGACTGGACTATAGAGCGAAGATTAATCTAACTATACGTTAGTAAGTAAAATGATTTTTGTTTGTTGACATCTGGCATACAATTATTAGAAGTAATTTAGTAATGCCGATACAATATAAAATGTAAGTGTGGTAGATGATCTTTTCTCCATTGGTTCTTTTTGTACAACATTATTTTTTTTACATGTCGTAATTCAATTGACCCATTTGTTATTATTTTGTCTATGTTTATCTAGATACATGTATACCATATAAATTTACTTGATTAAAAAATTTGTAATTTTTGTTATGTCAAACTTAAACAAGTCAAAACAAATTTTAGTATAGTTCTTTAGAAATTATAGAAAATATATAAGATGTTAGATTGAGTCCTAAGATTTACATGATATTTATAATTGTTTAAATATAGATAGATAATCGCTTAACCTGAATACGAGTGACATCTTACTCCCTATATATAGGTATATATCTTTTATCCTTTAATGTTTCGAAGTGAAAAATTTACTGTATTGGTATACATTTTATTCCTTGAATTAATAATTATTTTTCATTTTCAACTTTTGATAGTGTTAAGATTTATTGATTAAAAACACTTTTGATTAATTTGATGATTTTCAAGAGATGGAAATTATACTTTTTTTTTTAAGCAAATCTAAGCTTAGACTAATCAAGTTGAATAATGATTGCGTAGATCAGATATCTATGTGGATACATGAATAACTAGATCTGATCTATTTTACTATTTACGATACTGTTATAGTAATTAACATATTATTGTATACCAAATTCAATGATGTTTTGGTACAGTTTACTATTAAAAACGTCTCCTGGTATATTTTTTTTTAATGTTTTGTATACTGAATATCGTCATGGTAAATGATTTGATTAAAAATGTGTTAAACAGTAATCTTTCAGTAATAATTTTATTTGATTATTTCATATTAAATTATAAATATTATATCTTCGTCGGTATTTGAGACAATCTTGAAAAATATTTTATTTTTAAACCTAACATCACTCATATCTAAAAACTTAACCTGAATCTTATTACCATAATTTATTATTTTTTTTAATTATTTGTCTTTCAATTTACATAAAACGGTGGGTGGGTAAATATTTTATTAAATGAATGCATATTTTGTCCTTCATAGATGGACCTACATGATTCAAATTTTTTTTTACTTCCAATCAGTATTTTAATTTTAAACAACCATGTAGTTAGGTTATATTTGTGATATAACATAGAGTTAGTAAGTTATAACTTACTCATATATTGTTTATGTTACCCTGTACAAAACAATTAAAACTTAATTTGTCGAATTTTTGAAAACATGTCCAAATGGCGTATGAAACAATATTTCATTCGGTCAAGACCTTAAAGTGTGGTAGAATATTATAATTTCAAATTTATAAATATTTTTTTTGCATATACATATATAGGCGAATGAATTCGTATAAATTTATATCAAAAAAATTAAATACAAAAATAAATAAATATGGATTTTTATTTATTTGACGTCTCTGCAATATACCTACTTAGTATATTGACGCATAAAATTTAAATTTATTTTTGGTTGTAATTATAGCAAGCAGTAAAATAATTATTAATAAATTATTAATACGAAAAAATGTAATTAATATTTTGTTTTTAAATGAACTGTTATATGAGACGATGAGCAACAAAATTAATTTGTTATACAATAAATGTACCATATATATTTAGGCGAATATATAATTTTTTTGATGCTTGTGTAAACGAGAAAAAGTAAAAAATTAGTATAATGATAAATTGATAAAATAATTATAATCATATTAATAATAATTACAATAATCATAAATATAATAAAAATATTATTGAAAAGACAGAAATAATAATATGTTTTGTATATTCGTTTCTTCACACGCTAAACTTTCAGCATTGACTTTTGATAAACTAAAAAAAAATTATTGAATAAAAAAAAATTGCATACATTTAGGATGATAAACTTTTATTTGATAAATTTGAAAGTGGATATTTTTTATTAGAATTTTCGAAGATACAAATACAAGAATTTTAATATTGTGAGGTGAGTAAATTTTGAGTTGTTTTTTAGTGGTAACTTACATTACAAAACCGTTCATTCAAAATTTTAATATGTTGCTTAGAACATTTTTTTTTCAAATGAATAAAATATAAATTAAAAGACCACATCTGAAAAGAAACAATGTAAAATATAAACCTACCTTATTTTATATTATTATTGTAAATTATTTGACATCTTAACTCTTCTGCAGCCATTTATTTTATTGTTAATTTTAAATCTGGGTTTTATATTTAAGTGAAAGCTTTATAAAAACATTTAAAATGAATGCATTGACATTCAAATTGACTTATTATGGCACATGACTAATAAAAGTAAATTTAATTGACATTCAAATTTACTCGCAGTGCCCATTAAAAAAGATTTCAATAAATTGTCACAAAGTATAAGAAATATCATAAGATAAGGATGTTATAAGGAAACTTATTACAAATAGCATTTTTAAATCGAAAATCATTAAGGAAAATGTTTTTTTTTTTTTTTATAAATATGTATTTAGGTAAGTAGTATTGAATATTTTTTAAGCATAACACAATATCATAACAGTATAGGTTCTGATATCAAAATAAGGTACTTAACAAGAAACAAAAATATATCTATAAAAATAAGATAATATTTTTAAAGTGCACAAAGTGTCATCATTATCATAATCATCATCAAATGTCATCAGTGGGGACATATAAGATGTCTTGTATCAAATTATATCGTAATTAAAAAATAAAATAAATAAAAATATTTTCTCTTAATATTTTCTTTTTCTATTTTATTTAATACAAATATAGCATATTTTTTTTTTTGTTTTCATATTGTATTGAATTTACGGTTTTATATTATACTTATGTATACATATAATATTTATATACTGTTTAAATACAAATTTTATTTTGTTTTTTTTTTTGTTTTGGTTTTTAATTAATTAAGCAATATTTAACAAACATTTATAGTTTTTTATTTTTCTTTTTTTTTTGAGAATAATTTAATTATTTTAATTTATTTGATTTTATTTTTATTTTTAAATTATATGATGTATTTATTATATATTTTCAAAATTCAGGATATATATATATATTGTTTTTTTAGTATTTTGATTTAATAATTGTTTTTAATTTTTTTTTTTTTTACTTTATAATAAATAATACTTTTTTCTTCTTATAAAAATATTTAAATGGAAATTTTTTTTATATATTTTTATTTTTGAGTTTAATTAATTTATCTTAATTAAAAAAAAAAAAATTCCCATTTAATTTTTAATAACGGCAGAGAGAGAGAGATAAAAATGCGTCTTTCTCAACTCTTTTAGTTTGACATTTTTTTTTTTTTTTTTATTTGAATAAAATGGGGTTTTTTCTACTGCACAATGATATGTCTTTTTTTTTTAGTTCGATTTTATGTTTACTTTCTTATTTTTGGTTTTTAATTTTAAATTAAAATTATTAAAACAAAAAAAAAAAAATTAAATTGAATTATATAAATATGTTAAATGCATTTTATAAATGTAAAATTAAAAATGGTTTTATTTCCTTGTTTTCCTTGTAGTTATGTACATACATATTTAAAGCTTTGTGTTTCATTTTGGGTAGTAAGCAATTAAAAATATTTATTCTTGATAATCAAATTTTGTTTTTAGTGATTTATTAATTAAGTTAATAGTTTATTTATACTGTCAAAAGTGTCATTAATGTAAAATTTTCATTATATAATTTTTTTTTAGCTGTTTTGCATAATTTTTACCTAGGTACTTTTGAAATTTTAAAATGTCCTGCCTCTTAATTTGCATATTTTTGTATTTTACCCGAACAAATCAATAGAATCAGGTATAATTAAAATTAATTCAATTGATTTTAACTACACCAACACTTTTTTTAAAACTGATTTGAAATAAATCAAAACAACAAAAAATCTGATGAAAACATGATGTGTAAACAGATTCTGACATTTGATTTATGGTGATGGGAAAAATTGAGATTCGATTGATTTTCATTCATTGAGTGCTTTTACATGTTCCATTTTTCACTAAATTTTTAATTTAATTTTTTTAACATTTATCCATCTCATTTTTTTTTATTTAAGATAAAAAGATATAAAAAATACGTCAAAAAAATGGAATGAAAAATTAGACGTCAAAATTATGGTCTGTGAATTTGACAGTCATTTTTTTCACATTCAATTTTTTATTAAATTTTTTTTGAGATTTCGTCATTTTGAATTCATGTTTTAAAATGTTTCTGAGAATTTAAATATTTACTAGTCAAATAATAATATAAATAAATATTAAAAATATTCCCATGTTATGAAGCGTAAATGGACCAAAAAATTTTATGTCTTAAAACATCCAAAAAACTCAATAAAAAATGAAACATGTAGCTGTATTTTTTGACATGTTTTTATATAGTTTTAGATATATCTGATTGGTAGTTAGGTTTGTTCAGCAGATTTGGAACAACAGAATCGCTTGTCTTGGACAATTACAATTAAATGTTAAACACTTTTGGACTACTTAGAACAGCAAAAGCTATTGAACAATTTGTTAAAAATTTTTATTCTAATTTTTGTTTGATTTGAAATTTCTATCTTTAATTCAATTGACAACAACTGTCAGTATTAAACAAAAAAAATCAAAAACATAAAAAGATGTCCAAAACGGTTCGGAAAATTTTTTTAATTCAATTCAATTGACAACTGTCAATATTAAACAAACAAATCCAAAATATGAAAAGATGTCCAAAACGGTTTGGGAAAAAATTTAGAATTGTTTTGGACAATCCTTTGAACACCGATCAGACATTTTTAGACAAAAATTAACGGAAACTAAATGCTAATTTTTAACTCTAAATCGTTCTAGATCGACCTAGAACAGTTTACTGAACAAACCTAATATAATTGCATTGAAAGTAAATTAAAAGAGTGTCTTTGAACTCAACTTAATAACAATTTTATCCAAATTGACGTTTAAGAACTCAAGGGTATGTTCATCGTATTAACAATAAATCTTTACATACGCAAACGCTTTTTAATTGCTTTTACAAATCAGTAGAAACTTTCTTCATGCTTTTTTTAATTTCTAGTTAGAAGATGATAAAATTTAGAAATTATAAAAGAAGGAACAAAAAAAAAAAAACAGAAACTGAAAATAAAAAATATAAACGATAAATGAAATAAATTTTTTCTTTTAAAATACTACTATTTATATTTATAGAAAATGAAATAATATTAAAACGAACTGAAAATGAAAACAAAAAAAAAAATGTTTTTTGTTTTAATATTTACAAGCTTTTTTTTCTCTTTTTTTTTAACTATATTTTATATAATATTAATATCTTAAAATATAATTTAATAATTAATCATAAAATTTTTAATAAATTATTTACAAAATATTTTATAAAATTATAATTCTAAAATTTTTTGTTATTAATTTATTTTTTATATATATATTTTGCTTGAATTGCTAATAATACTAGTATTGTAATTTATATAATTTAAAAAAAATATATATATATATATATATAGTTTCAACAATTTTATTACATTTTTTGTTTTGTTTTTAATTTTTTTTTTTTTTATATATTATTTTTTCTATAATTAAATACAAAAATAAATATTACTTTAATTAAATTTATTATTTTTTTTTTATTTATTATATTTTATTTTTTTTTCTAGTTTCGAACTAAATTTATAAGTAAAATTTATTATATTTTTTTTAAGTTTAATTCGTTTTTTGTAATAAAATATATAATAGCATCCATCTTGGAAAATAATAATATTAAAATTTGAAAAATAAAATTAATTTTACAGTTTGTGGTAGTATGATGACTATCATTTAAATTCATACTCCAATTGATGGTTAAGTATAACAGAAAATATTTTTTTTTAACGTTATTCAAAGAAATTCAATTTATTTTAATTATTTATAAATTTTTTGGATTATTGACAGTATTGAGTTATTTTTAATTATGAAATTAATAGATAAAAAAAAATATATAATAAATTGTCAAATAAAAATTAATTATTAATTATGCGATTTAAAGACTGTACATCGGTTGAACAACAATTGTATCGTGTTCGTGTAACGAGCGTTTTATATTATTATTATTATTATAATTGTTAAAAATAAATTCTTCAAAATGTTTGAATTTAAAAGTCTAACTTAGATAGAGAAGCATTCTGAATCTATAATCTTTCAAAGTGTAAGTAAATTGGAAACTAAAATTAATTAAATTAATTTTAGTGTTATAAAAAATATATAAGAAATTAATGTTAATTAAATAATATGTAAAACTGGTTTTCTGATGTAAAGACTAGCATTCTTACTGTAATAAAATAGATTCGTAAGATGAAATCAATTTTTAAAAATATTGTGAAATATTTATAAAAATATTTATTTAAACTGGGATTGACTTTTGTGAATTTTGTTATCCCCAAAACGTATTGGTTCTGTTCAAAAAAATTAATTGCGATTTATCGAATTTGAATTTTACTTTCGCGATGGTTAAAGGGTTCGGTTAACATCAAAGCGACACATTTTTTTATTTTTTAAGATTCGTTATTGAAAACAATTGAAAATATGGTTAATATATTTGTTAAAATTAAATGACATTTAAGTTTTTTTTTTTACAGTTCTAATTTATACAATTTAAGTGATAACAGATTTAAAGATTTTTTTTATTTTAATTTATTTTTAGTTTACTATAAATTTTGTGTACGTACGTATATATATTTAAAAAGCAAAAGTTTAGAGCTAGTTTATTTTATTTTTATAGTTTTTTTTATCAATTATATATCATTTATTTTTGTTATAATATTTAAAATTTTATCGATAAGCTATAAAAAAAAAAAAATATTAACCGTTTTTTAAATAAAATTTTAAATTAAAATATTTTCTGAAATTTTAGTGTACTAATTTAAATGCTAGTGACTGTAGTTATGTATTATACATATAATATTTCGTAATTATTTTTTTTTTCGAATTTTTTTAATTTTTATATATTTTATTTAAATTAATTTTAATTTTTAATTACGTTTAAAATTTAATTTTTGTTTTTTTTTTTTTAATTTTAAAAATTCTAAACTAAATAAATTTTTTTTTTTATTTTTTGTATTTTCCAAAATAAAATTTTGAAATAATTTAAAAATTTTTATTTTTTTTTTATTTTGTGGAAGACAACGAATTAGAAAAAAAATTATATATATATATATATTTTATTTAATTATTATTGAAAAATAAAAATATATATATATATATACATAAATATATTATTTTATTTAATTAAATATACAAAAAAAAAAAAAAAAAAATAATAAATTAATACATTTTTAATAATTAAATTAAATCCTAAAAATTAAAATTTAATAATTTTACTACATTTTGACATTTATTTTTATTGTTGTTGTTGAATTTTTGTATCACTTGGATGTAGCTGTTTTTTTTTTAACTTATTAGGAATGATTATTGTGTCCATTTGAAGAATTTTGATTATGATTTTGTTGTTGTTGATTATTATGATTTGTTGTATACTGTTGTTGATGCATTGGTGTTGTTGTATATAAATTTGTTGCTGCTATATCCTGTCGTGTTCGTGGTAATTCAAATTTTTTAACATTAAAATTTCCAATCCATTGAGACTGTAAATATAGAAAGTGAAAATAAAAATAAAAAATGTTTTATTGAAAAAAAAGTTTATGAAAATATTTCAAAATAAGATGTTGAAAGTGTTACAAGTAGAAGGCGTGCAGAGTCCTAATATTTAATTTTAAATAAATTATTTTATCTATTAATATAAATGATAAATTATTATTAGCAAAAAATATTTGAGATTGATTTGTCTGTAACTTAAAACATTATTTATCGTCATCATCAGTGATACACAAATTTTCTCCCCCCGGGTTTAAATGTATCATTCCCATTTTCGGTCATTGGAAGAAGAAAAATATATTATTTTAATTTATTAATTTAAAATTTAACGATTACTACCGTGATTAGATCCCACGGTACCTGGGGATGAAAATGGTGTTACACTGGTAACCAATTTCGTATTTTCAACTGAAAAGAAGCTATCCGTTACAGATAGAAATGGAAGATGGTGATCAGTCAGGCCCACAAACTACATGGTCTGGTGGCTACCCACTCAAGTAAGTAGGTAAGTCAAATACATCACAAATAAAAATGTGGGTCACAAATCAAAAATAATAGGTTCAGGTGGTTATGCTTTATTGATACATTATAAGTTATATGATTCGAAAGCCAGGGGTCTTACTCATATCAAATATCCAACAAAATATATAACTAAAGAGATTAGTCATAGATAGAAAATAAATGAAGTAATTTGCTTTCGTGCCATACCCCACTGATGGATATTTTAGGATGTAAAAAAAATGGTTATAAATTACTGGAATATTATATTATTTTTTTAATTCAATGTCAATTCAAATATGCTGTTGACTATTTTTTTATTTAACTATGTATTATTATGTCAATTCATTGCAAATTCATTGTATATGAATCCTTATAAATCAGTTATAAGTTTAAATAAGGCTATTTTAAATTCAGAATTCAAATAGAATAAATTTATGTTCTATTGGCATATTTAGAAAATATAAATTTTTGAAATTTTCTAAAAATTGGTAAAATTTGTAGTTCATACATGCAAAAATACATTCATCGTATTAATGTACAATAACTCTACAAAGTATTCGAATACATCAAAACATGTATAATATTAATATAAATTTCTAATTTTAAATTATGTCTTCTTATTGTAAAAATTTGATTGAAATTGAATTGCATTTCATTGACAAGTGAATGGAAATTTGTCGTTATTTGTGTTCCAAGAAACATAGAAAAATTTATCGGTTATTGAATTTCGTATCTGTTCGCAACTGTTCATCAACATGTTGAAGTTCTTGCTCCACCTTCACGATATAAGTATCTGAAAATTATTGCTATAATATGCGGCTGCGGTGATAGTGGGAATGGGATACACCCTTATCCGTTAAATATAATCATTAGATTACATGTCTTAATATGTAACGGGTATAGGGATCTGCCCTAATAACGACAATTATTTGAACTAACTAATACGGTTAATACTTAGGCATTCCGATTTTTCTACTACTACTACGTTATTGCCGTAATTTTTTTTATAAATGATTATAAAAGACCTTAAATTAAGCAAATTTTTTAATCATGTAATTCCTATTTTGGTCTCTTCTCATATTGTAGCGGCTTCATATAGGCAAAAAGATAAACTAATTTATTTTGAAATTTAAATTTTCTACTCACAGGATCGAAACCAAATGCTTTAGTACGTTTTTCGATCTTGTCCAGTATCCTGTGTCGTTAGGATAAAATAAATTATAATAATAAAAAAAAAATAGGCCCTCATTTCGAAATGAAAAAGGGCCTGAAAGTATGGCTGAATATTAATATGCAGGTTAACTGATAAATAAATAAAATACTCACAGAATCAAAAATTTAAGAAAGTCAGGTAATTAGTCGGTCTAAAAAATTTAGTTTAACCCCACTCACACCATTTTCTTGGATCAACTTCTATATTTCGAAAAAAAATTTCAAAATTTCAAAAATCGTTAAACCTGCATAACTTACACTAAAATAATTAGGAATACACTTTCTCCTCTTCATGCAATTTTTTGTTTATTAAGAGCTGCCCAATTATAATCGAACCTATTGTTATGCCTATCTATATACAACCTATTGTAGGTTATTTCAAAATTATTTCTTTTTTTTTTGTTTTGAAATTATGGAGAACTATTTTTAGCATTTGCACCTCTACCATGTGTACCCTAATTAAAATATTTTTTGAATCACACTGTATAATATTCAATTATTATTATAAAGTTGAATACCTACCTATCTCTAATGAATATTCAATTTAGAATTTTATTTGTTAGTTTATGTATTGAAAAACTATTCATACATCATCATGCCATCATGCATGATTAAAGAAGTCAACAATATAATCAATGGTCAAATAATCAAATCAATGGATATTGAAACAACAAAAAAAAGAAAACACAAATATGAAATCAAACAAAAATCCCTGAATATTTACTTTTATTTTTTGTTATTGTATTTTTATTCGGTTGCATGCTGACATGCACATTTACCAGTAATAATAATAATAATAATAATAAAAAATTATAATAAAAATAAAAACAATAATAATAATTCATCCGTACAAGATTTCAAGCATCGTTAAGGCTTAAATCGAACTATCAATGGGTGAGTTGAGTTGACCAACAAAAATATTCTATACTCTTGTTACTTAATTCAAGATTCATGTTCAAAATTTTGTTGTTGTTGTTGTTATTTTAAATTTTAATGAATAATATTCATTGATGGAGCAAACAATTATTATTCTGGTTCATTATGTTGCATGAGTTGACCAAAAGGAGATAAAGAAGTACACCTTCCTATTGAAGTGTTTGAAAATATCATGATGATAATATATAAAAATTTTTGTCATGATTTCATGGTTCGTAAAATTTTAAATTTTTTTATTTGTTGTTTTTTTTTTTTTTGTTATTATGTCCTAATGAAGATATACTGTAATATTTCTGTTTGTTTTTATATATTTGAATTCAAAGAATTTAAGTTATCCTGCAACATTATTTTTATTTTGCAATACATATTATTGTTTTTGTATTCAATTTTTAACCCTATTATAGTCATGTGTGCTTTTTTATATTCAATTACCATTTTTTTATCGAAAATGATTTCTGGTTGTAATTCTGTAAATAGTTAAAACATAAGTGGGACTCCATTACATAATTTTTTTTCAGATATAGCGGTAAATTGGTAAATTTAAACATTTGAATGCCATTAAACTAAATAAAACTGAAATTTGTTTGACCTACCAAAATCCAATAAGGGTTTTAATAAATAAAATATTTTCATCTAACTCAAATGATTTTCTTTCTATTTGATTTTCAATTAATCTAGCTTGTATTTGACGCAAACACGGAATATTTGTCAACAACAGAGCGTATCAGATGCCTCAGTGGTATTGGCCAACTACATACTGTTTTAAACTCTTTGCAAGAGCATTTAACAAAAATTAAAGATTGAATGAAGGTATGAAGGATCAAAACAAAATGTTAGCAAATCGATACTTTTCATTTTCCCCAATAGAAAAGAAAATTGTCCAACCGTAACTAACTAAATAATTTCTAATTAACAAATTAAAATTTCTTTTGTATGTCATTTTGACAGGCGTCTATATTGGAGAGAACATATTATTTATCATTATCAGTAAAAATAAATAATTCACAAACTTAGCATGAATTGAAATTTTTAATGAATGTCCACACTATAAAAATGTGATGGAACATTGACAAAGCTATGAAATAATTTATTTTGTATAACATGTCTCCTAAATAATGAAACAAACCTATATAATAATCTTGATTGAATTAGTTTTAAATTATAATTCTTATTAAATTAAAATTATAGCAAAAACTATATTTATAGTTTTGGTATAACCAAAGTGGTAAAAGTCACATGTTGAGTTCTATATGAAATCTGTTTTGGGTATCTACAAAGTTTAAATTAAAAAAAAAAAAAAATTACTTTATAAAAGTTTCTTATTATTTGACGTAGAATCTGAATTTGCATAAAAAAGTACCTCTTCCTATTTTAAAATCTCGATTTCGGCCAATTTGGCCGAATATCGGGCTTTAAAAAAACCTATTCCGGTCCTTCCCGAAAGTTGAAAATATCACCAATCGATAGAGTACCCTAGATTTATATAATACATTTTTTTTAAAATTTTATAATAACGGTTCCTTCTTCTCTGAAAAAGCTCTGGTGCACCCGGTATAAATTTTAAAACTTTTCAAACTCAAACTAGGTGCTGTATATCTACTGATGAGTTCTATAGTAGTGTTGGTAAACAAAACCGCCCTAAAATATGTCTGATAGAATTCACAATATTGGTTAGTTTAATATTTAACTATATTGTCAACATAAGGGTTAATTTTTTATTCTTCTACTAAGAATGCATTTTTGAAATAATTTTGTAAAGCGAAATTCGATACATTTATATTGTTGTTATTGGAGACAAATTTTTATTGACCTCAATTGAGACCTTTTATGTAACAGAAATTGAAAAAAAAAGTGCTAAATGCAAGGCTAAATACTTGTCCAGGATCATGGATAGAAAAAAGAAGAAGACACGTTTTTTCGTTTTTGTTTAGTTTAATGTATTCTTTTATTGCTTGCAAATTGGGTTAAAATAAAAACAAAGAATGGTGCATATAGTTTTGAACGTTCCTTGTTTTTTTTTGTTTTTGTAATGATTGTTGTTAAATGCCATAACCCATGACTTTAAGATTTATGGGACTTGATTTTAAAGCAGCGGTAAAAAATAAAAGAAGAAATTATGGTGGTTTTAAAAAATTTTCAAAATTGTATTTTAATGAACATGAACAACACTGTACACAGAAAATTGGACTGGTTCTTTGGAATTTTTAATTCAAGAGGGGATTCAGAAGGGTGCTATAGTCTGGAGAATAAATATTTTGAGTACAAAATAAACAAAAATATATTATTATTGATTTTTAATTTTACTTAGAAATTTACTAATTTTGAAAATATTGACCATGTCACACACCATAACTGTATTAAAGCTGTATTCAGTCAAATTTTTTTGATTCTGTGGACACTATTCATCGGAAATTGTCTTTTCGCTACAGATGAAGACATTTCGTAGGCATTTAAAAAAAATTTTAATATTGGATATTTGTTGGCGACATCAAGTATAACTCTTTTGCAAAAAAGTTCATCCATACCTTGTTTGTATTTTAAATCCGTTTCAGTACTGGCATGTGATTTATCATTTTTTTATCATTTTCCCTTAAACACTCAGTAGATGCGATATAAAATCAAATCTTTTATAGATAGTAATTATCTACACAAATTTTGTTATTGTGATGATAAGTTTAAAGGTGGGCCAACTTTTCGACAATAGAATAGTATTTTCGTTTGTGGGTATAGCTTTAGAGCAATTATACGAATATTTAGTTTTTCATTACTACTTTCGTGTAAACAAATTTGCCCACCTTTAAACTTATTAGTGTTGCAGAATAAAAATGTTGAATGAACAATCAAAAATCCATATTTATAAAAAAATTTTGATTTTATCCCACATACCTACATTAAGACTTTATGGGCAAAATTAGAAAGAAAATGTGACAGTGAACCAACTGTTTTGCAATAGAGAAGTATTTCCAATTATGTTAGTATACTAATGTATTCCCGAACTATTTTGAACACTTTGAATGAATATAAAAATTGCTTCAATCACCTTAATTCAAACTTGAATATACAAAACATAGAATAAACAGAATAAATTTTTGTCAGTAGACCTCGAGCAGAACAATTTCCAATGTGAAGAAGCAATCCTGATATTAGATGAAGGCGAGAATAAATCAAATTCTAACCTTACATGAACCAGATAAATATTCTGGCAGTCTAATAAATTTTAAGATCTACGTTAAACTTGATGATTGACATTCACATTCTTAGGTCGTAATTTTCTATTTATTTATTTATACTAAAAATTCATGCTAAATTACTTTCGATTTTTAATTTTTCAGAATTTCTAATTATTGTTTACTATATAGGTATTAAATGATCCAACTGTTACCAATTATATTTTCCAAATTATTTATAAATAATATATACAAAAAAAACACTCAGTTGAACGAACTCAAAAAATTTAAAATAATCAACAAATTCGATTATCATGATAACAAAAAAAAATATATATTTTTTTTTCTTTCAATAAACAAATTTAAATTTGAACTAAAAAATAAAAAAATAAATATAAAACTCACCACTACAATTGCAAAAATAATACCAATAGCACCACCACTTAATACATCAGACCAATGATGTTTATTATCTGAAATACGACTCAATGCTGTAAACCATGTCATTATAAATAATAAAAGTTGTATGAAATGTTTAAGTATCTTAGAGCCTCTCCAATTCATTTTATATTGTAAATATATCTATAAAAATATTATAATAAAAAATATATTTTTAACATTTTCTCATCTTATATAAATATATACATTGTGCATCTGATGTATGCATGTAATATATATAAATTAATAAACTATAACTTACCATACAATAAATCATTGCAAATGCTGAAAAGCTAGCATGTCCACTTGGAAATGATAAATGCACATTTTTTATAATTTGCTTTGTAAAATTATTACCTTGACATGTATAATTTTCAATATAATGTCCCCAATTTGTTGAATTGGCACATGTTGAACCATCTGCTAATATTGGTTGACATACCTGTTAAAAGCAAAAAAAAAAAAAAAATTGTTTTAATTAATTTAAATAAAATTTACTTTTTAAATTTATAATTTTTGATATAGAATTAGAAAAATTAGAATGATAGATTTATAAAAACAAAGTTTGAGAACCACTGAATCAATTTGTAAGAGAATTGATTTTATAAATATATCAATATGTCAGTTATACTCTAATTAGTGTAGATATATTAATGCAGTCTCAACTTTTCTCAAGCGAATCAGAATTGCTTCTATTATCCTCTTTGCTGCTCTTGGATAAACAGGGTATACACAAAACAATTTAATTGAATTCGATCTCATGTTATTGATTTTATTTCTGTACCGATATTAGCTTTTGTTTATTTTTTCACTATATCTACTTTTCAAGCTTTGAATCACTGTTTATTATATTATACTTTCAGTAGGGATTGGAAATGTGATTTAAGATTATTTTCAGGGTGCTGATTTCGAAAAAATACAACATTACAAAATACAAATATTCTGAAAAATTTTTATATACTATTTTTTATCTAATATGGAGTAATTGTAGCTTTAAAAATTAACTGGCTTTAATATATAAAAAAAAAGTCCCAGCCCAATTTATTCGAACGTTATTTTATTTAACGGTACAAATTAAAAAAAAATTAGATTTTTTTTGGTCGAAAAATGAAGACAAGATTTTCAAAAAAGTTTTTTTTTGTCGAAAACCGCTTCTTACAAGCAGATCTTTATTTGTTAAAACGTATAGTTTTGCAGACATCAACATTTAACAAAAAAAAAACATATTCTTATACCCTATTTCCCTCCAAATCGTTTTATTATAACAATTTTATATGAAGGAATCATTTCCCAGTGTATGATGCTGAAATCCGATGGCCTTGGACAGATAATTAGAGCCAATAATGCTATAGTGCAATGCAACACTTAATATGTACTATATTTCGATGGCTTTGAACCCTATTATAAATAATTTCTACCATTTGCTGTGATCGCTAGTAGAATGTACCATTCGCTGTGATCGCTGGGATCGCTAGTATCACCCAGTTTTTGTACTTAGATAAAATCAATTTTATGATACTGATAATGAAGTATAGACGACCTGTCAAACAACGGCTTGAATAGGTTTGTTTGTTAAGAAAAAATAGGCTCAATAATAGAATAATGTAGAATGCAGTATAATGAATGAAGAACTATAAAATACATACACTGTCAACAATATGGGTAAATCATTTAGATTAGATTATATTGTTAATTTGGAGAGGAAATCTATCCCCCATATCACCGCAGCCGCAAATGAACTTATTGTGAAAGCCCGTGTACTAACAAGTCTCTGAATTCACATGTAAATGAGTAAATCTTATATAAGAACAAAATGTTTTCTAGGAACTGGCTTCAAAGTCCAAAGACATACGCAATAAAATATTTTAATAATTTTTAGGCATACTCAATAAAATAAAGTTATAAGCCGTAGGTTCGACAAAGTGAAAGAAACAGGTTAATCAAAATTGAATTGATATAGAATTGTATGGTTGATAATAGGTGTGCTGAATTGAAGCACATCTCTTGTTTTTGTCTTGAGTTTTCAAAAACAAAATATAAGTCTTTCTTCTTTCTGTTAGACTTGTACATATTTGGAGCCGGTTATATTACAAATTAAAATTAAAAAGTAAATATAATAAAAAAAAAACAAGATAAAAATAGATTCTAGACGAAATATATATCCAAAATAGGGTGGTATAATTAATCATAATTATTTTTAGCAGATGATAATGATAATGATGTTGATGATGATGATTAATTTGAATACAAATACCAAATCTGTATAGATAAAATAGAAATTGATATGAGAAAATTGATCTGTCATTAAAATGGCAAAAAGTAATAAACAAAACAACAAAAAATAATCTTAATATAACAACTATAAAAAAATGAGGACCTTGAAAACATAAAATAAGAAAAAATTAAATTACACAACATCTGAATACCAATCCAGTTTTAAGTATCTTAATTTTAAAAAAAAAAAATATTTATTTTTAGTATTTAAAAAAAAAAAAAAATTTGCAGTGATCATCATTATCATAAAAATCATTCATGTATGTTTTGTTTACAAATGTTCAATCATTTACTCCTCTCATTGTTTACATTTTGTTTTTTTTTTTTTTTGAGATAAAAAAAACTATGATTTTTTTTTTGAGTTGATTGCAAAATCAAAACAAAAAAAAAATTACATTTCAATAAAAATGCGTTTTTTTTTTCTTTCATAATACAAATTCTATATTTAATTTTATATTCTCATGAATATCGATAACATGGATTAGTGTAGTCGGCTCATATTCATAAGATATATTTTTTATATTAAGTATCTTTAAGATATTTTTATAAAGTAAATAAATTTAAATTGGTTGAATCTCATGCAATGCATTTCAAAGTCAAAAGATGATTTGTTTTTATATCTTTTTTTTTTTGTATTTGTTAATTTGCTAGAAATGCGAATTTTTAGTTATTCTCATGGATGAATAGAAATACAAAATTCATTCAGAATTTTAAAATTTAAAATTTTCAGATTTTATTGAAAAAAAAAAAAAAAAAAATTTTATCCCAAAATGAGTTTGACAATTTTTTTTTAAGTGGAAAAGTCGACAAGTCAGTCGTTCGTCTAAAGAAGCATTCATAATTTAATAATGTGAAAGATTTAAGCAAAATATGTATTCTAGTGAAATCAAATACAGTTAAAAGCGGGTAAATTATAACAAAAACTGGTCATTTAATACCTGTATACGGCCTATTAATAGGTTAAATTAATCAAAAGTATAAAAAAAGATTAAAAAAATAGATAGATTATGAATTTCGGAACTGAATCTGTCCGGTATATCACCGCAGCCGCAAATGGGTTTATTGTGATAACCCGTATATGACTCATTAAGTATACATGATTTTGTGATAACACTCAGGATATTCCTGATGGGTATGCTGGATAGCTCCCATTGTTCAGGGAACGCTGTTCCGAAGTGGCGAAGTCTGCTACAAACAAATTTAAAAACAATATTAAAAATTTCTATAGTAAAATACGTAAACAAATTAAAAGTCATAGTTGATAAGATGTTATAGGGATTTTGTAATCTGAGCTCTAAAATAATGTAATTCGATAATTTTATTTTATGTGAGTCCAAAATAATGCGATAAGCACCCATACTGCTTTCGCAGAACTTAAGCCATTGAAGAGGTTAAAAGAAGAAAAAAAAAATGATAGTAAAAATAAAAGCAAAGTTAGAAAAGAATATAGAAGAATAGAATAGAATAGAATAGAATAGAATTAAATAGAATAGAATAGAATAGAATAGAATAGAATAGAATTGAATTGAATAGAATAGAATAGAATAGAATAGAATAGAATAGAATAGAATAGAATAGAATTGAATAGAATTGAATAGAATTGAATAGAATTGAATAGAATTGAATAGAATAGAATAGAATAGAATAGAATAGAATAGAATAGAATTAAATAGAATAGAATAGAATAGAATAGAATAGAATAGAATAGAATTGAATTGAATAGAATAGAATAGAATAGAATAGAATAGAATAGAATAGAATAGAATTGAATAGAATTGAATAGAATTGAATAGAATTGAATAGAATTGAATAGAATTGAATAGAATAGAATAGAATAGAATAGAATAGAATAGAATAGAATAGAATAGAATAGAATAGAATAGAATAGAATAGAATAGAATAGAATAGAATAGAATAGAATAGAATAGAATAGAATAGAATAGAATAGAATAGAATAGAATAGAATAGAATAGAATAGAATAGAATAGAATAGAATAGAATAGAATAGAATAGAATAGAATAGAATAGAATAGAATAGAATAGAATAGAATAGAATAGAATAGAATAGAATAGAATAGAATAGAATAGAATAGAATAGAATAGAATAGAATAGAATAGAATAGAATAGAATAGAATAGAATAGAATAGAATAGAATAGAATAGAATAGAATAGAATAGAACAGGTAGTTTATATAAAATTTACCGATGTAAGATTATGTTAAACTTTGCAATGAATAAATAAAAATTCAGATCCTGGTAAAAAAAATGCCTGGGATATGGACTATAAAAAGAAAGAATAAATAGAACTGGCAATCAAAAAATAGAATATCTTGACGCTTTCACACTAGACAGAGTGAATTCTAAATAATATACATTTTGGAGGTTAGGAATTAGTCTATTTAATCGCAAATAACAAAATTAAAGCTCTGTTAGCACAAGAGAAAAAGTTATTGATTTAAAACAAAACTACTGGCTATAATCGACATATAAAATAATCCTGCATTTACTATGGTACTTGCCCGGAAAAATAATTCATAAAATAAAGACTTATCTAGATACTTCTGTTCTATAAACTCTCTGAGTGGTCTTGCAATTTGTAAAATGGTCAAATTAATTTTAACGAATGTTTACAAAATATTTTTGGTACCACAGCTGATGTTGAACGCCTTTGGTCACAAGTATGTCAGATTTTGTCAGGTGTAATGCTACCTACTTATAAGTATCATATTTACATTTTTATTCAAGCTATTGCTATACTACATGCTCCCAACAAATTTTATTTTATTATTATATGAATAATACATAAAGAAAAAACTTGTAAGCAACGATTTCTCAAGCTGTATTCGAATCCGGGACTTTGTGATTATTAATCAGATGACATAACCACTACATTTTATCACTCTAAATTCTATTTTAGGATTTGAAATTCTTGCGTCTAGTTTCAACAATTATTTATTGTACCAAACATTCTTGGATGTTCCTGAGTGTGATATAGATGACATATAAATACATCAAACCTTCTTGGAAGTTTTAAAATGTTTAAAATCAGAAGTTCTTGAAATTCCTAAAAGTCTTAACAAATATATTTCTAATATAATAACAGTATAAAATGAACGTCGATTGAATCATGGTGCAATTACAAATATTATAGAAATAGTATTAAAATTTATAATTTTATGAATAAAATAGATAACTTAGAATATCTATACAGATACAAAAACCACCTGCTGGTATCAAATTTATTTATTAAAACGAGAAGAGAAATATCTTTAGTTATAATTTTTCACATTTTACAATTTATATTGATTTTATTTTATTGGATGTGACCATAATGGGATGCGGGAGAAATATTCATAAATTATATATTGTAACCATTTGGATTCTACTCTCTCTCTCTCTCCCTTCACCTCTTTTCACATTTTCATTTTTGTTGTTGATTTTAGTAGAATTGTTACAAAAAATTACTTAACTACACTATACTGCTGCTGCTGCGATTGTTTTCTTCATATAAAAAATTTTATATGCTCGTTAAAATATAATCCTTCTTAGTATACCTACTATCTGACAAATGTGTAAATGAATAAGGTGGTTGTTGGGTTGGGTGTAGATAATAGCATATACATGCTAGAGTTCATTTAAATGTGTGAGATGAATCAAAAGAAAATTTAACATCATGTATCTTCAGTTTTAAATAAAAAAAAAACAAAATGAATAATATATCTTGTAAATTTTTTTTCTTCTTGTTTTTTTTTTTTTGTTTTTTTGTAAATTATTTCAAAATGTTAAGTGATAACTTATTCATATTCCATTACGAATATAAAAGCCTGTACACCTTAATATGCGAGGATAAAACTTCACCACATTCAATTTTACAAAAATGCAATGAAGAAATAAATCAAATGATAAAAATTTAATCGTAATACTAATTGTCAATAGTAATATTATTTTTATTTATTGTATAGTAGAGAGTTCTTTGAGCAACCTTAAAGATAAGGGGGGAGTTTTAAAAATTATTAGGAATCTTTTAAAACTTATTTTCAAAATAAAATGTTTTGACAATTTTAAGCCTATTCGACCGCAGTGGTAATTAACTTCTATCAGAATGCAACCCAATATTAATGAGGGAATAATTGTACGTGGTGTTAATTTAATTGCCATTTCAAGAGCCAATATTTTGTGTCAATTTCTATTTGATCGCATTGGTAATTAATTTCTATCGCAATCAGATTCAATTACAATAAGGTTAAAATTTGCTTTGCTACTATAAGTGACATTTCCAGAATCAGAATTTGTGACAATTGTATAACCCTATTCTATCTCCTATGATGCAATCCATTGATCATAGTAACTGACTAAATGGACAAACATTTAATTGAAATGCAATTTTTATTTGTTTTAATTTTTTTTTTGTTTTTGCAAACAAAGAAGAGCACATTTCTGAACACGTTCACATTGATGATTTCTTATTACAGGAGATATAAATTATCATTTGAATTATACAAGAATGAATGAATTCACAACCATTATTTATTTATTTTTTTCTTTCTCTTTAAAATAATATGCTTGATTGAAAATTATGAGATTTGGTTACAAAACAACACCAATAACAACAACAACAATAACAACAATAAAAAAATGATATATGTGATGATGTTATTGTTGTTGTATATGCATCCTCTTGAATTAAATTATATCCTTGTTTGTGTATTTGACATTATTTATTGGTAAATGTTTGAATTTCAAAGGATGCAAATTTAAAATTTTAAATAAAACAGAAAATTCTAAAGAAAAACTATATTCATTCTACAATTAAAGTCGAATTGTATTACAATTGAAAACAATTGAAATATATAATTGAAGTTTAAAAAAAAAAAAAAAAAAATGTGCCGAAATAAATTTAAATTGCTTTGAAAATAATTGGAATATCATGTATAGTAATTTGAATATAGAAGTATAGAACAGAAATCTGGACTTAGGATGGTCTGTATAGTGTCGCTCAAATAGAAATAGAAAATAATAGAGAAATAAATTTTGTAGATGATTGTGCTGGAAGTACAAATTGCTTCTAACAAATGTGAAAATGAATCTTTGTGCATATATTTTCTATCCTTAATTATTTATAACGAAGAAGAATCCATGAAGTCAAAAATGGAACACAAAAAGATGAGTTAAAAAAAAAATTAAAAATTCTGATGAAAATTTATGTTTTCAAACATTTTATAATTCCCGTTATTTCATTTCCAGAACCCTATACTGCTTTCTAATACAACTCTACGTCTTAATGCTCTTGTTAATTCGTAAACTACTTCGTATACTCTAGAGTTCTACACTAACCAATACTAGTCTTACTACACTCGTGATCTTGAGTACAGTACAGTAACCTACTTGTATATATAATATATTAGTTCCTGCGCACGAAGCTAGGATAATTATCACACAATCTTGAGAAGAAAAAATAAATAAAACAAATTTAGAATATATTCCATTTTACGATAATGTTATGTCGAACGAATCGATTATATTACTGCAGACTATAATAATTACATTTTGGGTAGCAATTTGGGTAGCAATTTAGGTA
Source organism: Argyra leucocephala (assembly GCA_963942445.1). Lineage (NCBI taxonomy): Eukaryota > Metazoa > Arthropoda > Insecta > Diptera > Dolichopodidae > Argyra > Argyra leucocephala. The sequence continues at coordinate 180,434,123 of OZ012678.1, forward strand.
GCAATTTCGTTATTTCAATTTGGGTTTATTTTTGAGAATAATTTATCCGAATATAGCATGAAAAATGTTCTTCTTCTTCTTCATGTGCGCTCTGTTACATTCTAGATAGCTCCTGGATTTGATAGAATATTGCTTTCTATTGGATACAAAATTATTTTATTACAGAATAAGTTAACCAAATCGAATGAAAATATTTTTCTTCTTCTTCTTTATAGCGTTTATGTCGCTACAGACTATACAGGTTCGGGATTTGATTGAACATCTCTTTTGGTTTAACAAAGATATAAGATTATAGTAGAGTAAATGGATCAAATCCATAATAAACAAAAATTGACTTCTTCTTATTTTTCTTTATATGTGCCACTTCAGACTATACAGGTTCGAAGATATAGTAAACATCGTTTTTCATTGGGTAAAAAAATGGTGACCAAATCCATAATGATGTTTTTTTCTTCTTGTACACTACAACAGATTATATAGGTTCAGGACTTGATTGTACATCGCTTTTAATTTAACAATGAAATTCGATTACATCAGAGTAAGTTAAACAAATCCATAACAATAAAAATTTTGTCTTCTGCATGCGCAACGCTACAGTCTATGTATGCTAAGGGGTTGATCGTCTTTCACATCTACCAAACTTGCACTCATAGAAGAATCATTTTTATTTACTCCAACGAGCGATCTTTGTTGCTTCTCATAAAACCGTTCAAGTAGCAGTTTTTATTGCTGCACTACAAAACTTCGAAGTAGCGATCTATATTGCTATACTTATAAATAATATAGGGCGAAACTATTTGCCCCCTGCAATTGATTAGATTCGGCAATTAATTTTGCCGTAATGTAGTTAGGCTTTCATCAAAAATATACAATATAGCACAAGAATTACAAGCTTCTGCAGTTGCCAATTTACAGAGATTTCGGGTCTAAATTGTCATCAATCGGTTTACTATGAACCCTATACCATGGTATAACACATTACAAATTGTATGAGGATAATAATTTTAACTCCATACACATTTTCTTATTTGCTCATTTGCTGATATAAATTTTCTAAATTTTTCTGTTTGATTTTCTACTACACATCTTTATAATTTCCCTATACTATTTTGTATATTTCAAAATTCCCAACAAAAGCTTTTAATTATTCCCAAATTGTTTTTAGACATTACAAGAGGATTTCAATTCAGAAATACAAAATGTTCATTATAAATTCATTTTTGTGAAATAATTTTCAGACACTTAAAACAATTTACTGAAATAATAAAATTTTTTAAAAGTCTATTCTCATAAATTTGATAATTTAATATATATGAGTTTTTTCATCAACATTTCATCGCTTTAAGTGTTTTACTGATGTTTATTTGTGCCGAAAGTAATGTCGTCGGAAAGAATTTTAACACTATTTAAAAATTTAAATTTCTAAAATTTCCAAATACATTACCAAAGCATTTATCAACTCTTGACTTACAAAATTTATTTCTTATATAGGCAAACATTTGATATTTTATGAAAGAGATAAGCGAGACACCAATTTAACCAAAAATATATTCTAAATTATTTCTCCCCTAAAAAATGGGAGCCGTACATAAATTTAATTTAGAATTACATCTGAAATAAGATAAAAATCATTGTGGTGTTGTTGTTGTGTTGTTGATGGTTTTATGTTTTTGACATTACAAAAATTCATGATTCCCATATTTAGAAAGATTTCATCACCATTTTACATTCAATTTAGAAGGAGAGAAAATAAATTTCACAATAAGAATTTTCAATTTTCAATCTTAAAAAAAGAAAAACAACTAAAAAATTAAAAATTGAATTATTTTGTTTTTGTTTTAGGAAACTTTCTAATTTTTTTTTTTTGACTGAAAAAAAATGAGTTTGTTTTGTTAAATAAAGCCAAAATGATATAATGTCCAATTAATTTTTTTTTATTTCTTTAATTAAATATGAATGAATGGCAGCTTCAAGATTTATAATGGAACCGAAGAAAAAAGGGATATTAAATTTAATATTTCATCTTACTGTGGATAACGACCAGTGCTACCTCTTTTTATTGTTCAGTTTTTGATTGAGGAGGAACAGTTGTACTATTGCTGTATATATACCTATAGTGTTGTTGTGGGTTGAGAAAGAACAAATGTAATATGGCCTGATAGTCTCTGTACTTCTGACAATAGTGTCCTAACTGGTGAGAAGTAAAGTGTTTTTTTCACAATTCACTTGTGAACTTGCAGTATTCAACGTCATTTGTTTTTATTTTATGATATTTTATCGATTTTCTATAGTTTTCCAAATTTATATACTAACCTGAAGTATGGACGAAATCAAAAATCAACAAGCGACCAGATATTCGAATTTAGACAAATCCTGAATACGACACATGAGTTTCAAATCATTACACGCCACTTGTTTATCGATTTAAGTCTGCACCTATACCACAGCGAGCTGTATGCTGCTATGTCCGTATTTGGGGTACCAGAAAAGCTCATCCGATTGTCAAGAAAACACAAGATGTGCTGCGGTGATTGGTAATAACACTTCTAACTTCTCCAGACGTGCACTGAATTTCGACAAGGAGATGCGCATTCTCATGCGACTTTTTCAATCTAGTACTAGAACGTATAGTGCAACGAGTGGAAGTAAACACGGTCGGCATTGTATTTTTCAGATCTGTTCAACTACTAGAGTATGCCGATGACATTGATCATCATCGCTAGATTACAACGAGCGGTCGTCAAGGACTGTACCCACATTGAAAAAAAAGCGGAAGGAATGGGTCTCAAAGTAAATGAGGAAAAGACAAAATATATTTTGTTGACAAATAGAAAGCCCTCCGAACATCATATAGGTCAAAATCACTTTGGTACATATATTTTTGAGGTAGTTCAGAAGGTACCTTGGAACCAGTGTTAATCCCACAAACGACATCAATCTGGAGGTACAGCGAAAAATAATCCTTGTAAACCATTGCTGCTTCGTTTCGTCAAAACATCTCGAGTTAAAGTTATTTTCCCGAAACACCAAAGTACAAATCAACAACCGAAGGTAGAAGACGTCGTGGCAGACTGAACTTTCGTTGGAGAGACGAAGTATCGGCGGGTTTAAAATAATTTCGTATCTTTAACTGGAAAAAATCCGCTCGAGATCGACAAAAATGGAAAATATTAATGACTCAGGTCCAGGACCTACATGTAAGCAAATAATAAGAAGTATTAACATAATGAACTTTAATAAATATAATGTCGCACAATAAAAATAATTTATTCAGAAATTCGACTTTTAACTAATAAATTGAATATAATACTAAAAATAAAATCTGATTATCTGAAAACAATTCTGTCGATCTTCAAATGCTCATATTTACACTGTGGAAATCCCTGGTAGGTTCAAAATTGGCTTTAAAATTCATCTTTGGTTAAATGTCTTCGAATTTGGAATGAAATTCGAACAAATGTGTTCTCAAAATTCAAAAACAAACACACATATAATTTTCACAGATTGAAACTATACGATAAATAGCTACACGTCTAAGAAACCCTTACTGACTGCAAGAATATTTTCTTTCCTGTCATTCTCCTGTAGTTAAAACTGTGAATTTATGTATACAAGTTTTAAGACCGATATCTTGGCAACATAAAAAATAGTATTTGATAAATTTAAATCATTGGAATACCAAGGTTAAAATTTTTTACCTTATTGCTATATAATTGGGACCCCTAGATAAATTTAAATTTATTTAATTCATACTTTGTTATAATTCTAATTCATATAAATAAAATTAATTTTTGTTAAAATAATTTTGATAAATAAACTTCCTACTTATTTATTTTGGATAAATTTTGGAAAAGGTGGACGTGGTGATTTCTAGAAACCATTGGAAATTTTTTTTTTTTATTCTAAAATTTTCATTTTGAACTGTAATTTCTCTGAAACGGTAACACAGATCTGGACTAAATAAATATCATATTAAAGGTTGGAAAAACCGCTACAATGTTGTTGTAAAGAAGATTCTCTGTATTGTTGTATTGTTGTTAAAAAGACACTACAAAATTTTAGAAATTGTCATTGTCAAGTACCGTTATGTAAAATTTCGTTTCATTTTTCAATAGTTTATTCTTTATTTTATTCATATTTGATTATTATTTGCTAAAACCCAACATACTATTTCATTGGATTTTATTTCACTGCGCCCTTTAATACATTTTCTGTTTTATTCATCAACATTTTTTTTAATTTTTGAAATAAAAATTTAAGCCCCATGATAACTTCAATTTCAATTAATCAAAAAAAAAAAATCTTTAAAATTAAAAAAACAAAAAAATAGAAACAACAACAACCATCAGAAGATTTATTTCCCAGTAATTTTAAAATTTCGAAACCCACTGGATTTTAAAGTTTTCTTTTTCAATAAAATTTTACTCCTCAAATTAAACACTTAATAAAAATTAAAAAAAAACTCAGTTCCAGAAAACAACAATCAACTATTAAGAATCTGTAAAACAAAACAAATAAAAAAACTTAAAACTTCTTTTTTTATTATACTCTGAGACTTTGAAAGGGGGGGCCAGATGGGTAAAAGTTATTTTTTTTTTTAATTTTCTCAAGCGGGTTGAAATTATACTCGCGTTTGTATAAAATAATCTTATTGGCATAAAATATTAAATATTTTAGAAAGTAGCCGCCATTGCAACCATCACCATTACTAATAAAATCAAAAACAAAAATTTCATCAAATTAAAAAATTTAAAATAATAAAAACAAAATATTTAGACAACTTGACTGTCATTTTATAAAGAAAAATTTAAAGATAAGATGAAATGATTTCAATTCATCTTTAGTTTATTCTAAAAAAAAAAATAATATTCTCATTTTTTTATTTGTTGTTGTTGTTGTTTATTTCCAGAGAACATCAAAAATATGTACAACTTAGAATTAATTTCATATAATTCTAAATGGCGGCTAACAACCATATACCTACTATTAAAAAAAATGAAAACTTCTAATAAAAAGAAAATTTCTGATATTCTCTGCTGGCTGCTGCTTCTCTTGATAAATTCCAGGAATTCAATGTTGATTGATTTGTAAATAAGAATTCTTAGATTTTAGAAGTCGCAGAAACATAATTTTTTTCTAATCTTGTAAATTAAATCAAAACACAATGAATAAATAATACACGAACATTTTCTTGAGTTGGAAACGCAACTGGATGCCAGCACTCAAATCAAAGTAAAATATTGTATGTATATTCCAGTATATCTACACTATACCAAAATATCTTCGTTTCTATTTACTGGCAGTATAAATTTAAAAAACATTCATAAAAATAAGTTTTAGGAGTTGTTTCGTTCATCATAACACAACTGGAACTCACCATTAGGTATTTGTAGTGTTAGACTACCTATACAACTTCTGATTTTTGCTTTGTTTGATTTTATTATTTATTTATAGATGCTATTAATACATCTGTGAGTTATAAAAATCGACCAAAAATAATTTGTTTACAAAACAAATATATCAAAGACTTCAGTATAGCCGAACAATTATTTCCCTTACGGTCTATTACATTTCTTATGGGCAAGTTGTCTGCAGATTAAGTAAACGGAACCTTGCCTTTTCAGTCAGCGTAATTGATTTTTGTCGTACAATTGTCACAAGCCCAATCTCAAGATGTCACAAAATATGTATATATTGTTTGTTTCCTCTCACAGGCGGTTCATTTCGAAATCATATCGGACCGTAAAGGTATTAAGTGCTGCATTAAACGATTTTTTAGTCACAAACCTTATGTATAAAATACTGTATTGTAACATATTTTGTTGGTGCCCGTCCAAATTTAGCAGCAAAATATAGTAAAACTTGTGTTGCAAAAATAAAAAACAAATTTCGGAATAGCTATTTAGAAGATTCAGAATTCATAAGCGATAGGCTTGTTGCCAATAGATGATTAGTGATAGTACAACTATTATTAACGACGCCGGCATGTTAGCCAACTGGCCAACCAATTACAACTTTTAAAGTTAAAGAAACTATATTAGCTTGATTTGAATTTGGTTATTGGTAATTTCTAATTTAAAGTTTTAATTGATTTTGTAAAATGTTATTTAATTTATTAATTTTGACTCGTACTTTGAATTATCTTGAATTAAATCTACAACACAATTAAAAATAGTTTAAAATTCTGCAAAATTTTTTTTTCATTTCTACAGAAAAAAAATTAAAGTTTATTAATCTAACATTTCAGACGATGAATCAGAGGTATATAATATTTGTACCCACAGATTTATCACAGCTACTAGGATAAATAATCATTTAGTTTGAGTTGCAGGAATCACTATCAGTCCATACATGGCTTATATGAACGTCTTGTGGCAACAATGAACCTCTATTGGTACTACTATTGGTACTACTATGTTGGCTTGTACTACTATGACTACTACTTGTAAAACTAATTAACTTGTACGATGGACATTAACTGCTGGCACATAGCTGTAACAAATATTTTTAAACTTTGAATCATTTTTTTGGTGGGGTGAAGATAAAGTAGACGTATTGGGTTTTGTGATCTTAAGCGATCAAACACAAATATAACAGAATCAGAAATAAGTCTTATAACTTATTCTAGGAGTTACAGAACCCTAATTATGACATTCAGTGCATATTAGACGAGATGAGACAAGAGCAAAAATTAAAAAAATGTGTTAAGCATGAGTGAGTCTGAAATTCTAAGTGAAAGGCTTTTCCTGCTTGTATTCTTCTATCTGTTTCCGTGTTCGAGAGCTGGTAATCTTTACAACCAGATATTTCCTTGTTCTATAATTTTATTGTTTAAGGATATTTTACTTCTAAACGGGTTCTTTGGAAATAGTCATGAATTTGGTATTTTTGTACTGGATACCTCCATGTTGTAAAATTTGAAGCAGTTTAGCTAAATCTGAATAATAATCTCTGCGGATCATTTTCACTCTCTACGAGTAGTACAGCGTCATCTGCGTAACGTGATATGATGTTAACGTTCTTATCGTCAATTCGATATCACCAAAACGTTTGAACTATTTTTCTGATTATTTTATCCATTACCATCAAGTTAAACAGAGTTGGACTGATCATCTTGTTCAATACCTATTGATATTGCGATATCTTATGTGATGTTGCGGATTTAATCTTATACGTTTTAAAAATCCTATAACATAATCCGTCGTACCGCTCAGAAGCAGTTACAGAACCCTGATTATAACATGGAGCGGGTATATGAAGTGATAGGAAAAAATGATGTATAGTGTTTTGTGTTAAGCTTGAGTGGGTCTGAAATTCTGTATGAAAAGAATAAAGCATAAATTTAGCATTAAAATTTCACAAGATTTCAAATATTAAAATAGAAAAACTCAACGGAGCCGATTGCACCGTAACTAATCTTTCCTCTTCAATCACAAAAATGTTGCATACGTTTAGCTTGACTTCTACATTTTATAAGACGGTACACAATAATAAAATTAAACAGACTTAATCCAATACAAAGTACAAAATACCCGAAAAAAAAAACAAAACAAACATTTAAATGGTTAAGATCTTCTGTTAATTGTCATGGCTTATGCCAATTTTTTCTTTTAATAATCATTTAAAAATTCTTCCTTTGAATTTCAAATTACATGAAAAAAAAACTCTCTAAGAATGAAAAAAACAACACTATACAACTTGCATCCAATATGTGAGGTCTATAAACTATAAAAAAAAAAACATAAGTAGCATACAATCCCATTCTCATATCCCCCTTCAACAACATATGTTTCAACATATTTGCAACAAAAATAATCTTCATCCGGATTGAATGTAAGGCAACTTTTCAAATACACAACACACATTAATTGAATTCTTTTGAAAATGAATCTTTGAACCATAGCTGGCTGTTCTTTTTAATGTTTCTGTTGTTTTTTTTTTGTTTTGGTTTGCTTTCTCCATCGGTTGGATTAATTCTTATGAAAATTTTAATTGGCTTCAACTTCAGATGATCCTTGAGGATAAATTTTTTGTAAATATGCATGAAATATTTTTTTTTTTTGGTTTTGGTTTAAGACATAAGAAATTTTAATTAGCAGGAAAAAAATTGTTTTTTTTTTTTTGTTTTTTGTAACAATTGCCAGGAAGGAATTAGGATATAATTCATTAAATCAAAGAAGTTCATTCCGTCCTCCATTATAGAAGTGTTGTAAAATAAAAAGAAAAATAAAATAAATGAAAATTAATTTTTCCTATTATTCTACAGTGATTTCAACATTTTATTTGTATTATACTTTAATCTTTCAGATCCTGGTTGCGATGGTCATATTTTTTTTTTTAATGGAAATCTCTTATATGTATATCTAGCATAAGAACGTCTATCCGTACAGTTTAGGAGTATTTAAAGTTTTAATAAATTTTTTTAGAATACACTGTTTTTCTTTTATTAAACATTTTTATTGTATAGTTTCCATCCATTGCAGTTTGGTATTGATAGATATGGCATTTATCATATTACAATGGGTGGTTGGTCTGAAGTATTATGGACTTGTTATAATGGAATCAATAAATATATCAAAAACTTATTGATTTAATGAAAAGTATTGAATTTTTAGATTAGGAAGCATAAAGAAGAGTAGGAAGAACTGTATTATTAGATAGGGATGGGAGTTAAAAAGTAGGAAAATTTGTAAACAACTTTCATGTGCATATTTTGAACTTCTGGGATAACTCTGGGGGTTACTAGCTTTATTACTAAAATACAAAGAATAGTATGACTTGGGGCTACTGGGGGACTCAAAATGGGTCTTGCTGCAAAATTGTAGAAATCACACCAATTCATAGGAATGACAGCAACAATTCTGCATGTAACAAATGACCTCAAACTCAAAAGCCAACAGAAAATTAGACTAGGAATCGAAGCAATTGCAATGCTGGACTGTATGACAAAAGCAATTGATCGCCGCAAGAATTTCACTGTACTAATACCTAAAAGGGAAAAAATCGACGGTTTAATAAGAACCTTACTTCCAGGAGCTAGCTTCAATATGGTATACTGATGGCTAAAAAAACTGATGGATAAAAGAAAACTGGTGCCGGTGTATTTGAACAAAAATTCAAATTTAGCGTGACAGTTTCCACATATTCCACTGTTTTTCAAGCTCATGCCATCGACTTACCACAATGCAGTAAAAGAGGGCGCAAAAAGTGCCAACACATACATGCCAAACAGTCTTAAAAGCTCTAGCTTACCTAATTTTTAAATCAAAGTTTATCAATAGCTGTTACCGAAGTTTAATAAAGCTAGCGGAAGCAACTAGAGTTACTCTGGTGAACTCCTGGACATGAAGGAATACAAGACAATGAAGAATCACATCCCACGTAACATTTTATTGTTATAAAAACAAAATTAGTGCTATAAGACTCCTATATGACTACCGATAAGCATTAAAGGTGTTATAATGATGTTTTTATGGGAATAATGTGATTAATGTTGCTATAAGAATGTTGTTATAGCAATTATTGCGGGAGTTGTTATAATGGGATTTCCTGCAAGTAATACAACAATGAATACCTAAGTTTACAACAAGAGATAAAGTGTTGTTATAAGAATAGATTTACTAGAATAGCAGTAGTAGTGCTATTTTTTCACTGTATTCCTATAATGATACTAATATAGAAACTCCATAAAATTATTATTTTAAAATAAAAAATAGTACCTATCTCAATCTGGCATAACATAAATTATTTCAAAAGAACTTCATTTCAAAATAAAAACATATACACTAATACACTAATACATATGTATACTAATACTATTATATAACAAATATTACAGCAATTGCTCCGGTGTATTCTCCATTTTAGTGCTATAACGTATTTATAACGTTTCGCAACAATTGCGGAGCACTCAAATTAACACTAAAACTGCTATAAGAGTGTTTATAATAGTGTTATAAGAGTGCGCAAAAGTCTTATAGCAATAAATTTGTTACGTGGGATGTCTTTGCAAAAACAGCTTCGAAGAGTCAATTCTTATTGTTATATATTATTCAATTTGGGTGTCACAATTTCAATGTCACGTTGACGAATAAGAAGCTAAATAATGTCATTTACACCCCTTCAAAGACAGCAAAGAAAAATAGGATGAACCAATTGATAACATTTTTTGATAAATCTTAACAAACAGTTTTTCATTAAAATGTTAATCGTAATCAGATCTCGATAAATCGAAGATGGTATAGTAAACCGTACCGCAGGGATTTGTGGATGCAGCATGTTTAATTTTATATAAACAATAATCAGAAATCCGTCTTATATCGAAAAACTGTCTAAAAAATTGATTTTTTGATAAACTGTTTTTTAAATTCAAGCACTTTATGCATTTGTGCAGAACATTTTTTGTATATAGAATTGCAGCGGCTATATTTTATGTGCTTTATTAGGTCAACCAGGATCTTTAATTGGAGATGATCAAATTTATAATATAGTACTTACAGTACACGCTCCTATTATAATTATGCCTAATTTTTTATAGTTATGTCTATTATAATTGGAGGACAATAGTATATACAAATGAACTATGAACTACGATAAGTGGTCTACGATAAGTGGATTCTTTTGAATATTCCTGCTCTGTTTCTACACTTTTTTCAGTTGGAATATTTATTTGTCTTTTCCAGCTTAATTCAGCATTTCTTATAACTACTTAATATTTATATTTGTCAGGTTTTTTAATTAGCATGTTGCTTTATAACAGATTTAAGGATTCAAAATGTTTAAACTTAAAATGTATATAATTTGTTTTATTAATATTTATTGTCTTGTTTTGTGTTTAAATATCAATCTACATATTGTGATGGTTAGGTAATAATAATTTATACTTATATCCAAATCCACACTATACTATCAGTGCAATATACATATACAAATATACAAATATACAAATATACAAATATACGAATTCCCGTAACTTCAGAACGTCAAAAAATGCGATTGTGAAACTAGTTGTTAAACTTTTATTACCCCACTATCAAAATCATGTAGTATTTATTTTGTAATGCCCATGTAATGGTTTATTCGACGCTAATATACATTTCTTGCAATTTTACGAACATTTATTTTTCACTCGACACATTGTTTTTTGCAATTTACGAATGTTTCTTGCAATTTTTTGCCGAACATATATGTTCACGCGACACAATTTCGATTCGACAATAATGTAATAACAGGATATGTGTATTAACTATTTTTACGACGTTTCAAAAGTCGAGATACAAGATCATCTGCATATAAAAACGATTGTCCCTGTAGATTTAGTTCGCCAAAACTGTTTATATGCAACATTTTATCGTTAGATGAGTTCTATTTTGATCCATACACCACTTTCACTTTTTTGGACTTAGAAATTGATTCCTGATATAGTCCTATCGGTTTGATAGATATTTAAACATCAGTTTGATCTACATAATTTTTCTAAGCAATTTGGAATGCATTTTGTTCCATATCCAAAGTGGTATAATCACAAGTTAAAAACGAGGATGGTATTGCACTTCAAATACACCACATTTTGCTTTTAGTTTATCAATAGCATTAAATTCTTGTTTTACTTCAGATTTTTTGGTTTTGTGAAAGACAAGTGCCGATAAAACAACATGAACAGTTTCAGTGGGTATACGAAGAACATAAAGAACTTCTGACATAAAAAAACAAAAGTTTTATTTGTTAAATTTCTATAACTGTTAAATGTAACTGGCTTCTTTGAATACAAACAAATATTTTGTTTTTAGTAGAAATATTTTTTGTATTGTCTAAATGTCAATAAATTTCTGATTGAAATTGAGTTGAAGTGGGGACTACATTTTCAAATTACCATTAACCTGTTTATATATTTGCAAAATCTTTTTTTTTTTTTTACTCATTGATATGAGATAATATTTTTGCTTTATACAAAAAAAAAAAAAAATAACAATTATTTCGTAAGAATCTTATTAAATTATCATTAATAATATATTAATGGTATAATATGATAATTCGATTATTATTTTTCTATATCGATTTTCTGTCAAAATACAACAATTCAGACATAATAAAAATATTATTATTCCCTTGAAATTTCCTTTAATATTTTGTTTTTCAACTTTAATATGAACACACACACATACACACACATAATTTATTTATATTGAAATATAATGTAATAGCGTTACGCAATCAACACTAAAATTTGAATAATCTATTTAGTATTTACCAATATTTTGAAATAATAAATTCATTTGAATACTCGTGGCTAACCAATTTAAATTAAATTGTATACCACTAAAGTCACAGTGCTTGAATATAATATACCGGATATCAATTTGATATTTTGTAATTATAGGGTTATCCTTTTTGAATATTGCAACAAGAATTAAAAATAACAAAAACTAAGTATATATAAATACAAGCTGTATACAACAAAAATAATAACGCATTATATTTCGAGTAAAACTTTATTCAAATAATTTTATATTTTCTTCTATAGGGAATTATAATTTCCTGGTTATTCAATTTTCTAATGAAATTGATACGATTGAATGAGTCTAGTTTAATTTAATTTAATTTAATTTAAATTAGTTAAAAAATAGTATATTTAAAGTATATTGAAAATTAGATGGTTGAATTTTGAAAATTTTCAAATTTAATAATTAAATTTTTGTACAGTTATTGTACCTGTTGTTTGATAAAATGGAAAAATGGATTGTAATTAACATGAACAAAATTAATTTTACTGTTAAGTAGGAATCATTAGAATGAAATTTATTTTTCCAATTAGATCCACTTATATAAGAATGGATTCTATTATAAGTGGATACATTATTTTGTAAATTAACCAAAAATTGTGAATGGAAATACATTTGAGAAATATTCAACAGTCTTTCGCTAGATATCGTACTTTATAGGATATTAATAGTCAAACATTCATCTTAACCAATAAATTATTGCAGTCAAATGAAAAATCAAATTGTAACTGTTATGACAAAACGGGGATAGATCGGACATCGGATGGCGTTGAAAGGTTTTAAGAGGTAAGTGTAATATAGAGAAAAGCTGACTGAAATGAAAATGCAAAACGGTAAATTCTTATTAGGTGGAAAATATTACCTAGTAAATTTGTTGAAGATATTATCTAGACACAAGACTAATGATGAAATATCAAAGAAAGGGAAAAAATCATATCCAGGAGATATTTTTGTAGAAAATTAAAGTAAAACTTAAAGTAGTAAATATAAAGTAGGTACCAATATAAAATTTGTCTAGCATAGAAGTAATCAAGTGAATTTTCAATGAATTTCAACTTAAGAATATTTGGGATTACACAGCTAAGTTTATTTTGAATGTCTATATACTATCTTAGTAGTATTTTACCATTATACAAACATTCCAAAACAAAGTAATACCCGATATAATCAATATCGCTGGGTATGTTTACAAGTAAAATATTGCAAATAAATTAAATATATTTTTGATGCTGATGAAATAAAGATTTAATATGGGATGCACTATTACAGTATTACCCTAAATGGCGTATGTATATGGCATAGGGTAATTGTGGTAACATGTAGACCTAGTAAGTGAATTTTTATACAAAATTATTAGTATTAAATTTTTTAAATGAATAATAATTATAATCAATTTTTAAATTTCAGATTTATATAGAATTGCGAAAACCTATACTAAAACTTGACATACATTTTTCAATAAATTATAATTACGATAAAAAAATATATATATATAATAGTTATAATATATAATAAATATAATAAATAAAAACTTACATTAAAAAAATGTGGTCGTAATCGTCCAACTGAATATTTTGCAATATCTACAACTAATTGTTGTGCAGCAGCACCAAATACATAAACACCAACATGTTTATATGGTTCAACAATCCATGATGGTACATTACAATTCATAAATCTATAGGTTGGCATATTCTTGCCACGAAAATACTCTGTTGATACAATCTGTAAAAAAGGAAAAAAAAAAAAACAAAATTTAATTTTTTTTTTTTTTAATTCTAATCATACTGACATTATGACAGTTTACTACGTACTATAAGATATTTCATTGATATAAAAAAAGAAAATCCACCTGACTTATAATCAATTTAATGTATGCAAATAAATAATATTTTATAAAATATTAATAATTTTTTTTTTTTTATATATTATTTAAAATCCGTTTTCAAAAAAAAATCTTGTTGTAATAAATAATGGTCAATATAAAAAATTAAAAATCTTAAATTTATGTCATTTGTTTTTTTGTTTATACTTTTTATTTATATTCACGATAAGTAAAAAAAAAAAAATGTGGTGATAATAAATTCAATTTTCAATTTATTTTTATTTTGTTTTTTTTTTTTTTTTAAAAAGAAAATCTTCTTTAATTTAATTTAATTTAATTAAAAATTTATGATAATTTATTATTAATTAGTTGGATAATCTTATTTATAACTCTATTTAATATATAGTGTTGAAGAATTTAAATTTTTGTATATGAAAGCGTTTATATGTATAAGTATGCATGAATGTTAGGTTAATGCATTTAATTAATTTTAATTATATTAATTGAATAAATTAATATTATTAATGGAGTTATATTCTGTTGCAGTTTTTAAAAATAATGATTTGAATATGGATAAGTTAAATTTTAATCATTTCCAGAAAGTTGAAGATTGTGACGTCACATATATTTCCGTTTATAAAGTGTAAACTAAAGTTATATATATCAGTAATTTTACAGGAATCAGAAAAGAAGTGAATATTTTCATCTTTCTTTTTGTTTCATAGATTTTATTATTCTCAAATATGTTGTATTGTTATTATTATTATTTCTTTATTTACCATACTAATAGTTAAAATTACAATAAATGTCAGCACTATAGCTACCAGGGCTATATCGGCTTATGTTTTATTATATTGTATTGTATTGTTAATTTGTTAAATATGTAAGTATTTATATATAAAATGAATAGATTAGGTGAACATTACAATAATTTGGTTTGAAAAAAAATTTGGTTCAATCAGAAGCAACTGGATTAATCTGAAGTTAAAATTTGTTGATTCAGATGGATAAATAAATAGCGTTATTAACCATCATTGATATAAATTTATCATTGAATCAAATAGTCATCTCTTATTGGTAAACTTTAGTATAAGAAAATAACGGTGAAGTTACAAAAGTCTGTATACTTAATAATTACAAACAATTTAGTCTGAAGTCCAATGAAAACCACCTAACATTGTTGTCCTAAATGGTCGACATAGAATATTGCATAGCAAGTCCAATGAAGGCGACATTTTCATTTACATTTTCAAACAATAATTCAAAAACAACAAGACAAACATTTTTATTTTAATGGTCTAGAATCGCCAAAATAAAATTTCTTGTCATATGTGCAATATCGACAAATTTTGAATTTTGATAAAATTTTTGTCGCCGACATTGTTATATCATACTATTTACTATGATGCCATTTAAACACATTTGTTCAAAACAAAATTTGACATATTTTGCCGATATACAACAGATATATATATTTTTTTAAATTTATATGGATGGGGTTACCGAACAAAGATATGATATGATATATAAGATATATTTTAAAAGTAACACAAATTAAATGCGAAGTTAGTACAAAATCAACTTTGACGGTATAGTCATACGGGTATTTTGTATTTGAATATTTTGTTGTTGAAGATTTGATCGTTATGGGATTTTATCTTTGCAGATTTTATATTCAGGGTTTTGGGATGGGGATTTTGTACCAAACCCAAAATAAACAGACGAACCAGCTTAAACACAATAACAACTATACATAAGTTTTCTTGGAGATTGAAAATTAGCAGAAATTATCACTTATACAAGACAATAAGATAATAAGAACAAAAAAATTAAAATTAAAGTCGGGTTTTTCTATCCCTTTAGGACATCATTTTATTGCCGAAGAAATGTAATTCAATGAAGACATGACAGTTTGACATGATTGTATTTCAAACATAATAGTTTGATTTTATTTTAAGCATAATGTAAAACATACAAAATTAATGTAATAAGTAAATAAGTAAGTAAGTAAACGGGTTCAATAAATTAGTATGAGTTACAAAGTGAACCATTTTATTTTGTTAATTTTTGCTAGGATTCAAAAGTAAATAAAAATATAAAAGCAAATAATATGGGGTACATTCCTCTGCAACGGATAGAAATATACTTTCAAAGTATATTACAAAAACTTATTATGCATCTGTCATATTTATAAACAATTGCTATTCCAAAACCAATATTAAAGGATCAAAAGAAGAAACAAACACCCTACCATAATCGTGTACCAAAAGTTTAATAAATAAAACCATAAATAGATGATATTAATATTCAAAATTATAAATATAGTTGACAATCACGAATGGATATAGGGGGAATATTCAAAATTTTAATAATTTATTTTCTCTGAGACCCTCCTGAAAAGAAAAAATTAAATTTAGAATTTTTAATATTTCCTTGTCAAGTAAATTCCAAAAATAAATAACATTTTAGAACCTATTAATTTCATTTTGATTAAAATTATTAAATCATATCATAATCCGCTCCTTAAAATGTTTTCATAACAACCGCGCACCCATTCACCATTAGCAAAGCGCAATGAACCAAAAGCATAAAATCTATTATTGTCCAAATTGAAGAAAAACCATCTTCTACCTGTTATATGGAATAAAGTTTTTGGTTTTTTTTTTTTTTAAATTAACATCATCTTGACAAAACTACAACAACAACAAAAAACCAAAAACAAAAATAAATAAACAAATTGTTAATCCCCCAAAAATTCGAAATTATTGTAAGTCTTCCCGAATTTTATAGATTATCATTATTGTTACAACACGCACACTTCAGCCATTAAAAATACATCAATCTAATCCACTGTTATTTAGATACCACCAAAACTGTCATGTCATTATAATGACATTCACATCCTAATACAAATTAAATGCCAAATAAAAATCATTTTTTCTTTCAGTTTTGTTTTTTTAAATTTGAAAAAAAAAAAACGAACGAGGCATTATTAAATAAATATTAGTATAGAGCCTAGAAATAGTTCTAAAGGCACTGAAATTTACCACCATATAAATACTGCAGGCTAAACCAAGTCAACAAGCCAACAAAAACAAAAAACAATAAGAATCAAAACAAAAACCCTCAAAATGACTAAAACATTGAAACTAAATAAAGAAACAAACAGCAACAAAAAATCTCATGATACATGAAAAATCCATCCATCCCGATGTTGATATATTGAACAACAGCAAATACAACAACAACAGCAACAATAATAATCAAAATTTTTAGTTTCATTGCAGGTCCAAAACAATTGTGTACAAATGTCACGTTTAAATCTTTGTTTGTGAATCCAAATAGAAAATAAAAACAAAAAAAAATTATACTTTTTATTTTTTTTGTTATTGTTTTTATTGTTTTACTAACTTGAAATCTTTTTTTTTTTTTTAATTTTCTTTTCATTTTAGTTTTTCCTTGAAAATTTTGTTCTTCGTACTTTCTGTTTAATTTTTTTTTTGTTTTTATGTCATGAGAGCTGTTGCATCCCAAATATGTTCTATCATAGATCATAAAAAATAAAACGTGCAATTCAAAATGGGCATTAAATTTGTATCTTATGTATTTAAAGTTCAATAAAGGTCTTAAGGTGGGATGAAGAGAGGGATGGTTTTTTTTTTGTTTTTATTTTTATTTTTATAAACTGCATTAACTATAGAATATTTGTTTTAGATGTGCTCTATTATGATAATGATGTAGGGTTTTGAATACGGTGTAATTATATAAGAATTTTATATACGAAATTCATGTTGAATCATTGTTTCACAATTCTGGCATATAACAATCAAAGTAACTGACACTGAAGTTTCGTGGGATCAGTTGGAATTCGTTGTATAATTAGAGTCACTTAAGTTCTGAAACGCCAGACATTTCTAATAATTTTTTGTAAAACTTAACTGGTTAAATTCAGAAAAATATATATAGAACCTTGACTCCAAATCGTGTGATACCGGACAGGCTATTTTTAGTAACATGTAAAAAATGGGTTTTGTAAGCATTGTGGTGAAGAAAAGTTAAGATAGAAAATAACACTGCCAAAGCCTTCGTGACACATCTATGCTTGGGTTTGTTTAATTTGAGACACAGTTTTGATGGACAGTGTTTAATTCCGTTAATTTGAAGTGTTCCAACACCTAGAAAAAGAAATTCTGGAGGCTAATTATTTAAAAAAAAAACAAATATTTTTTGTTTGGTGTAGTTTTTGTTTTATTAATTTAGAAAATATACCAAGAAGAAGAAGAAGAAGAAGTCATTAGTCTCTGGTTATTCTCGATATTTTTGTTAAGAATTGACTAGAATTCAATGATTATGCATCAGCATTTTAACGCTACAATACTCTGTCAGCTTCATTTTGTATTGACCCGATGAAAAATCAATTGATTTAAAAATTTCACTTTTCGAATAAACAAAAAGCTCTATAGTTATCAGAACATATATTTTTTTATAAAATCAACCTGCACTTTATTTTTATATTGTTCTTCGCCTTGACTATGCGGTTGAGGATTAAGAATTTATTATGATGAGAAAAAAATATTATAGCTATTTTTGAAATATTCGTTATAGTAGTTAAATATGATTTAGAAAGTGTATAAAAACCTAACACTTTAAGTGATTTAAAATATTCTATTTTTATTATTGTTCACACTAATGCCGAACACCCAACAGAACGCTTTTAACAGTGCGCAATATTTTTTATTGGGTGTACTCAAAGGTTATATTAATAGATGCTGGAAGGTGTTTGAATAAAATTATCTCTAACAAAATACTGTATATTATTTTTTTGTTTAAGAACACAACATTGCAATTTACAGTTGATTGTTGAAATGAATCCATGTTAGGAGATTACAATTATTGTACTCTGTAATGATATTAAACCAAATATGGCATTGGCACGTAAACCATTAAATATTTCTGACCTAAATAATTTTAATCTATTATGAATTTGTTAAAAAATTTTTGAGTAGTGTATAGTGTTATGAGATAATCTAAAATTGAAGTAAAGTTTATAAATTAAAAATAGAATACAATTTCTATGTTCCCTATGCTACTTTACAACCGTTATAACAAGTTAATGTTGAAAGACTAAGTTGAAGCAGTTATATTGATCAACTAATAACGTGGAGATATTGTGTATTTTTTATGCTATCTGGTTCAAATAATCATTAGGTTGCGTAAAAACTACCAATCAAACTAGTTTTATTATAGGGAATACAAGTTGTAGGTCTTTAGAGAGTGAAAATCTCACACTCCATCAGAGTGATTTACAGTACGCCGGATAACAAAAAAAATATATGTGTATACATATTATCTATAATTATTGTCCTGATACCCCATCCATGGGACATACGTTGTATATACCTATCTATTAGATACCTTATCCATGTAAACAGTTATTTATAAAATTAAAACTAAAAATCTACACTGAAAATTAAAATTTGTCAAAATAACCACATTAAAAGTATTTAATAATTTTGTATTAAACAACATTTTGCACATTTTTGTTTTATATATTTAACATTTTTGTAATACATTTTTGTAATACATTTTTGTAATTATACATTTGAGCGATATATTAATAAAAATATTTGCTTTTAATTTAAACTTTATCGGCATATAAATTTCATATCATCATATTTATCTTAAATATAGAAATTAATCAATCAAGTAAAAATTATTAAAGTTCATGGTGCAACTGCATTGCAATACAATAGAATTGATAGCATTCAGAAAATTCAATAATTATTATGTATCGAAAATAAATCGATTATTATTATGTATTTTAGTATGAATTTTTTAATTTACTTACTATGGATGGACATAAAATTTCATGAAATTATAATGTGCCCTATTTTCATTATCATAATGTTCTGATAGTGCTCGCAAAATTATTGTACAAAAACTTTGTAACAGAATTAACTAATAATAAATCGTAAAGCATAAAAAGAAAATTTCATTTTCATATTTTATAATAATTTACAATACAAGTCTATAAATCAATTGATTTTTAATGTGGGGGCAATCATTATGATGAAATAATATATATAGAGACATAAAAATCGAATTTAGAAAATGATTTTATTATTTTTTTGCATTTATATAGTTACGAAACTGACTATATGCAATCGGAATATCAGCATAAAGTTAGGAGTGGTATGTTCTAGCTATATGTATTATATCCTTATGTATTATATCTATATGTATAAAACAAATAAAATACTACTAGTATTTGCTGCCCGAAATTAAATGAAGTTTGATAAAAAATCGTATTCAATTTTGCAATTATTTTTTTTTCTATAATTTAAATTTTTTCTTAGCACTATATAGTTAATTTGCTTTTATTGATTTATCTTAGACAACAACCGCATATGTAATAATTTATTTAAAAAAAAAAATTCAATTTAAATTTAATTCCGGCGAGAAAGTACATAAAATCTGTAAATGGGTGAGTTGCGGTAATTTGATAAACTAAAATTTTTGTATGTTAAGATGTATGTGTGTGTATACTGGATGTACATGGGGTGAAACAAATTTTAAAAAATATTTTGTTTCGCTACGTCTCTTCATTATCATTTAAAAGAATAATAATGAAAATCGATTGTGAAATGGTTCCGATATCTGTACAGTACTTTTTTCAATTTACGGATTAAATATATTGTATATTATGTATATTCTATCTGTTTTCATGTATGTATGTCATCAAATATATGTATTATCTGTTATACTATGTTGTATGGCAGAATGCACACTGAAAGTAGTATAGAAGATGAATAAAATAAAAATCTTTGAAATACGAACTGGAAATCTGTACGAGAGAATGTGTTCTCTTGAGATGAATGAATAAATAAATAAATTTGACAGCTGCAAAAACGTGAACGGGAGCAGAAAATCTCTTGCATAAATATTTCTTTTGTAGTTTCTCTGTACTAATTCTTTGTTTAAAAGTGTTTTAAAATAGTGCTACTTTCGCTTACTATCTACCTTAAAATTATAAATATCATAATTCTCAAAACAGAAATGAATTGATTTGATGTGCGTATAGTTGAGTAAATATGCAAATTAGAATTCTGCAACTCTATTTGTATGTGTATGTGTATTTTCTTCATTTTAGAATCCTAAGTCCACCTATAACTAATAATGTTTCAGAGTAAATTTTTATTTTTTATTTTTTCTGTTGCTTCACAGTAAATATTTTTTCGTCTTTCACTTTATAAATATCAAAAAAAATTTATTTTAAATCAAATCGAATTAAGATCACTACTCCTCAATTATTATGCAATAATTAAAATCACCCATTCTGAAAATTGTTGTTTTTGATTAATTCAGATAAAACCAATTTTTGTTTTTATTATTTGATAAAAATATTGCGTTAAAATTTTCCTGATTAAAATGTCACCCTATGGAAATAATCTAATTAAATAAAGTGTCTATTGTTTGTGTTTCCAACAATTCTGCATTTTTACAGCATCATCATAAAAAAACAATAACTACATAGTAGAATATCCTCGATTATTATTAACGCATCCTCTGGATATGTCAAAAATGTTATTTTTTTTTTATTTTTTCTTCGATTGTTGTTTGTGTTGTGTTATTATTCTACTTTCATAACGCTATCATCACAATATAGAGTAACAAACATTGTAATGTAGATGATAATGGCACCGTTAACAATTATTACCGTATACATAATAATATGTTGTTGTCTATATATAATGTAAAATAATGGAGTATACCGTGTACATAATAAATAAGTGACATTGAAAAATGTCTTAATGAACACGTCATTAATTATGATATATATGAAGTGTGTAATTTTTACAGGGTATCCTACAAAACGAAAATGGAAAACCAAAAAAAAAAAATAATCAAAAACAAAATCAAAACATAATATAGATATACGAAGGCAATGAATTTAAGTTACAGACAAAAAAATTAGTCCTGTACTGTCTCGGTTGTAAGAAGAAGACAAAAATCGATTTATTATCAGGATTTACAAACAGCTGCATTTGAATTTGTGGGCATAATTTTGTATTGTAAATACATGCATGAAAATTGCAAAATAATTACAATAATTATTTTATGGTGTCAAAAACTGACTCCCCATGATTAATTGTAAATTAATATACAATTTAAAAGAAGAATAACACTAATATGAAAAAATACAACAACAACAACAACAACAACAACAACAATAAATGTAATCAAGGTTGCAAATTGTTTTCAAAAGAAAAAAAAAAATGAATAAATAAATTTTGTCACGACTATAATTGGACAGTAAATGACTTACAACAATAATTTAAATAAATAAATGAATGGCGATTACTTTTTAGATTGTTACTGTGTAGAAAGCATAATAATTGAGAAATCAGAGTCGGTTTCTGAGATTAAATTTTGAAGTTATATTTCAAAGAATATGCCGGTATTGGTACCGGTACTATGCCATATTATCATTGTTATTTTAATGTATATATGATATATTTGACAGTATATATATGATTTAGCTGACAGTGTCAAATGGTGTTAAATAATTTTGGTTATCAATTATCTTATAGCTTATTAATTGTTCGTATAACAGTAATAGGTTTGTTCAAAGACCTATAATTGTTATATGAAAAATTATCAACCAAATCTATGGAATAATTTTATTGAATATTATGACTTATTATTGGAATACAATATTAATTTAAATACTTATACTGATATTGCTGTGCCGGTTTTTTAGATTAGGTTAATAGGTCGAACAGTTTAAATATTTTAAGAAATTAATTGGATGTATTTATAGAATTAACAATCCCTTTTTTCTTCTTTTTTAAATCAAATATTTGTGGTCCATTTTTAGATTCTTGCTGTGTAGAAAACATGATTGAGAAATCAGAAGCGGGCTGACCTGCCTGATTTTTCTTTTGGAAACTTTTTGTTGGTATTATTTGAAATATAAATCTCGTTTTATATAAATAATTAGGATTCGTATAAACCTTTTTAAAGGTTTTTCGATTTGTCCTCTTCTTTGTGATTTCTCGACCATATAAGAAAATTGAAACCAATTTACTCAACTCACATTAATAATCGTAATTAATTTAAAATTTATTTTTCCAACTCTGATCAAAAATGTTTTCACATTAAACGGTAAATAATGTAAACTGACTATTATAGTAATTAATGAATATAGAGGTTAACTATATATTTTTATAGAGTTAACTATAATATAATAACAAAGGTAATTAATTAAATTGGCTGTGCTTGGTTTTTGTATGTTGGTTTGGTTGTTGTAATTCTTGTTTCATCCTTGTACAAATACAAAATTAATTTTCATTTACTGCATTTTAAGTAAAAATATTTGTATATATATACGTATATGATTTCCAAGGACTTAGGATAACCGTTAAGTTTAAAATTAATTAATAAAAAATTTTCTATATAAGTTTTGTTATAAAGAACATTATTGTTAAAACTTGGGTAATACAATATGCATGGTATATGCATGGAGTGTGAAATTAAAATTAAGTATTTAAGTTAATAGATTGTGAGCATGACATTTATACAATAATAAAAAAAAAATTCAAATTTTGGAACAATTGATCTTTAAAGTAGATTATGAATTTAAGATGAATTTAAGGTCTTTGTTTGTATTAACAATATAAAGTTAATTAGATTGTGGTTGAATTAAATGAAGTAAACATAAGTTATTTTTGTTTCAAATAGATACCTTTATATACTATACGTCTATGATGTATATAAATATATTATATAATGTATATACTATACGAACATCTATAATTTGAGCTTAATACATAAAAAAATATCAAGACAGATCAGAACAGAATATTGTAAATTTTTTAGATAGGCATAAAATTATGATATGCAAAATAGTTTCTTCTTCGTGTTTTATACCGGACTACAGACCGTGAAAATGCTGCATCTATTGCACAAATTTATTTACAAAATTACTCCAGTTACAAACTCAGTTTCAATTTAGATGAAAATCTGAAAATTTCCACTACCCGCTTATACTTTATTTCTTCAACGAAGATGTGGTCTCTTTGGATGACGTATTTACCGGAATTTAGAAGTAAATTTTTTTTAGTTGAATCATGCTAATTTATCTTTTCTATGCAAATATAATATAAATTTAATATGTTAAATAACAGTTATTTTGTTATATTATTATTAGAGTCAAAATGTGATATTTTGTAAATATTCAAAATTTAAATTTTCAGTCTAGCAAAGTAAATAATTATTCTGCAAAATTTATCAAATTATTATCAAAACATAAAATCAAATAAAATTATATTTATAAATTTATTTTTTAATTTAAACAAAAAAAAGAAACAATAAAATATCATTTTAATAAATAAAAAATATCACTGAGTGAATTCTATTTATAATTATTAATATCCAATACCGCAATACGATAATCCTTAATCATTTTGTGACCATAAATGATGCAATCAAAGAATTATTTTTCAAACCATATAAAAATAATAATTAATAAGAGAAAAAGATAAATGTTTATAAACAATATTTCACAACATTTATATAAACCTCTCTTCGTTATTATTGAATCAATTTAAATTTTATAAAGATATATAAAAATATTATCTATATATGCTTATTAATATTTTATCGGACTCCAATTAAGAAAGTTAAATTTTTATATATTTGTTGTGTCTTAGCAATGATGTAATCAAAGATAAAGAAAATAATAGAAATTTAATCCATTGGGAAGAAAGGGAAGTGGAGAAGGAAAGAATAATAAAGAAGTTAAGAAAATTGACTAAATATATTATTATGTTGCTACTGATTTTAATTAATTTGAAAAAGATGCAAACTGACCTAATTAAAATTATGTATATTACTTTTTTTACAGTACAGAGTGTCTGCAAAAAAAAAACATATTAAAAAAGACATATTTTGAAAATTTGATCTTCATACTTATTAGGTTATTACAGGTGTTAGGTCTGTTATGTTGATTCACATTTCTACCGCAATATGGCAAAAGGCGGTCAACCTTATTCATTCCAGGTTTAAAACATATGAGTTGTTGTAGACAACCTGTAGTAAATGGCTTATAGACTGACTAAAAATATTTGTAAATTTTGAAGAAAGAAATATATAGATTTGATGATGACTTGGAAAGCAATCGATGTTCGAAATTAGAACCTCCTACAATATATGACTAGTAGAGGGCGATGGCGACCCTATTCCTGTTGATATTATCAATTTTATTTGACTACAATTTTACACTAAATAATTGAGTATCTGAAATCAAATTTGTCCAGTTTTAGCTGTGAAAAGAAATACGTTTTTTGTTTTGGCTTGTTTATAGTCTTGCTGTTGACAATTTGTAAAAATTCGCTTGTTTTTTAGTTATTGAGGTTAATCGTGGTTGTCAGTTATCAGTATTATTTATCAGTATTTATGACTAGTTTCAGAAATTCTGATACATCCTATCGTGGTTGTCAGAACTATCGATTGTGAATTTTATTTAACGTCACTGGTAAATTGGTATCGTGGAGCTTAAAATTTGTCATATTTTCTGATATTTTTTATATTCTGTATCAGTTAAAAATTTTTAAGTGATAAAAATAAATTTACAGAAAAATTCATATAGACATAATTTTAAAATTGTCAAAAAAAATTCATTTAGGGCGTTTCCAAACCTCTCGCACTTTGTACCTTTCGCACTTGTACTTGATACTCGCCCTAAACCTGTCAAATCGCACTTGATTTGTTGTCAAAATTCTAGTGTAGTCTCAAATACACTAAATATCGCAAAATTAAATTTATTAAAACTGAAAATAAAAAAAAATTTAGTGCAATTTGACAAGTTTAGTGCGAGTATCAAGTGTAAGTGCGAAAGGTTCGGAAACGCGTATAAAGAAAACTTGAAGTATAATTTTAAAATAAGAAAAAAATTAAATTAATTTTTAATTAGCTGGTTTTGTTTTAATATGAGTTAATTTTATATTTTCTATAAATACGTTTTCGATGTAGTAAATAAAAGACTATTAGTTTGATTTAACCACAATATTTAATTAAATTTTTTTTAAATTTGATTTACATTTATTAACAATGATTTGATTTACATATATTTTGACAGTGGATCCTACAGATAAATCTGTAGGCCAACTTTATAGTTCCCTATCGAAATTTGGGTCTTTTTTATTAAATTTTATTTACATTTGATTGATATTTTATTTCACAAAATCTCCTTTTGTGTACTGAAAAATAAAGTTTTCAAACATCTTTTATTTCACTTATATTTTTGTCTTTTATATGAAATTATTTTACATTAAACTTTTTTTTTTATTTTATTTAATATAAATTTAGACTTTTTTATATTTTATTTCACAAAATTAGCCAAAAAATTTAATTTAAACTTTCATTCAATGCATCAGCTAATTTTTGAAATGTCAAACTATCAGAATTCACAATGAATAACAAATTTTTGTCAGAAAATTTATCAGTATCAGTTCACGATTCACTTTTTTATAAATTTTTTCAGTTATCAGATTTGTGACTACTGACAACCACGATAGACCTGATAGACTTACTTTTAAAATTTACATAAAAGCCGATAGCTCTGACAGCTAGTGCTTGTAAATCACTATTTTGTACATAATTTAAATTATATTCAATATAAAATAATAATAATAATAATAATAATAAAATACACACAATTAAAAAAGTCAAAAAGGACTCAGAGGGTCGTAAATGTATTCGTAATTGAAAAAAATTAATTAACAAAAAGGTGTCAAAATACATAAATGGTAAATTTTAAACTGTCTTATACTTAACGGAAGTTATAACGACGTTAGACTCCATACAATATGGCCAAAAATAATTCATTAGTTGATTTATTACAAATTGGTTATGATACACAAACGCATTGGGACTAAATATTCTAACTATCGTGGTTGATTTGGGTGCGGTTAAACCCTATGGTGTTCTTCGGAAATTCCCAGCTATCTATGATAAAAAAATGTTTTTCAAAACAGTTTTTATAGGAATTTTAGTACGTTATTTAGATTTTAGCTTAACCCTGATTTTTATAAAAATTTATTTTTAGAATAGTAGATGGCCTACAATTCAATTCCTACAATCACTATTCTAAATTAATTAAATTTATTTATTACAACTGTGCATAAATACACATCTACTACAGTAGAACAGTATATAAATTTAATTAAATTTAGAATAGTCATTGTATGTAGAGTTGTTTTTTAATTTTATTACCCAAAATGGGGAATAAAAATTTTTATAGCACAAAATTTTATCGTAGCTAGTAAAACTAGTTACATTTAATACAGGTTGATATGGGTTAGCATTACTGAACAGAGGTTCGTATTACTACTTTGATAGTTTTTACTTTACTTTTCAATTACATCACATTTTACTACATTACAGAATCGCCAAAACCCCTTTGAACAAAAATGCTTAAAAAACTTTCTATTTCATTCAATTCTAACATTTGGCTGCATTTGTATTTAATATTATTGTAAAATTATACAACTTTAGTTTATAACTATATAAATTAATTTAATTGTATTATTTTTAATTTTTTTTTCTCAAATGTTAATGTTCATAGATATAAGTTATTTGTAACTGGTTGATTTAAACTTGAAATAAATAAATAAATAAATAATTTGTTTATTTTTAACCCACACTTCTGTTTCTCCATATAAACATTTATATTTTTTTAAGTTACTTTTTTTTTTGTTTTTTATTTTTTTTTTTTTTTTAAATAAATTTTTAAATTAAATAGAATTTGAATATATTGTATGAATTTGGGGTAAGATAATAATCTTGAAAAATTGTTTTTTGGGGGAACATCAGATAATAGGAATAGATTGGCTTAATTGAAATGAATTCAATCCGATTTGTATATATAAAATTTTGAATATGAATTAAGCAAAACCAAAAAAAAAATAATAGAAAAAAAAACATTGTGTTTTTTGGAAACATTTCAATAAATTTGACATTTAAAAAATTAACATTTTGGAAATTATTTCAATTAGGTACAATTTTTTTAAATTTTCTGGTTATAATTGGGTCTCAACAATTGTCTGAAATTGTTTTGTTGAAATGTTTTGTTAAAAATTAATTTTTGAGTTGAATTAAAAAAAAACGAAATTTTGACATTTCAATTTGACAATCAGTTATGAATAATTATTTTGACATTTCGATAAATGATTTATTTATTTAGGATTCGATTATAGGTTAAATTTTTGAAGAGTCTTAAGAAAATAAAGAAAAACAATCGTTTGAGAAGAAAACAAAAAAATAAAATTAACAGACTTTGATGGATTTTTGTAATTATATTGTCATTTTTTATAATTAAAAAAATTATGACGTTTTGACAACAAGTCATCATAAATTCAATAATTACAGAAAATTTAATATTTGTAAAAAAAAATCTTTGTTGTATAAACGAATTGTGGCATTTTCATCATAAGAATTTAATGAGCATTTATATTGATGTGCATTCAGTTCAGTAATTTTGTGGTGGTTTTAGTAATTTAATACGTTTTCATTTAAATGTTTTCCAACAGTGGTGGTACTGAGATTTTTGAATGTGATTTTGGTTATTCTACTCTGTTATAAAATGTGGTTTTAATAATTTTTGTTTGCTTTTGATAGTCATCTCGCCTTGTAGGTTATTTTGAAATTTTTGTATGTCATTTTGATTAGAGTTGTAAACACAATAAGGTAGCACAACAGCAAAGCCGCAACATATATATAATGTCTATTATAAATATTTTGACATAATATCAAAATGAAAAAATATTGACAGGCAGCAACAGGTGTTGCTACTTTGCTAATTTGCTTTCAGCTGCCTTATTGTACATGCGATTTCATTTAATAACATGGGAGTAGCAATTTTTTTTGCTATAGTCAGAATTTGCCTGATTGCATTTTCAACTTTGTTGGAATGTGTTTTTTTCTGCTGTCAACATTCACAATCTACTGAAGTATTTTAATTTGATTTATAAAACAAAAAATGTTTGTATGAAAATATCCTTTAAAATAAAATAATGATCTTTTAATGAATATTTTTTTAATGATGTGATTTTAATTAAATATATTGTGCGGTGAAACATTATCAGATGACTTCTTATGTATGATGGTTAACCAAAATCAATAAATATATAAATATTATGTTGGTTACATTTTTGGCATTATATTTTTTTGGAATTGATATGTTTATAAAATGTAGTGGCTGTTTTCAGATTTCGACGATGATTTAATGATGTTGGAATATCATTTTTCATACAAGTCCACGTCTTGGCTTTGAAAACATTAAATTTTAAACTGAATTTTCAAGCAAGATTCTGATTAAACAACATTTTGAAAAACAAGATATCGTAACCGACTCGAATAATAAATGTTGATTTCTAGATAACATTACCATATTTTACAAAAACTAAAAATAAGGATTTAAAAGTACTGTTATAGAATCATCAATACTATAAAATATAATTTGTAGACGTAGTATAGAAAATCATTATAAATTTTATAAATCCTCGTAATGTTGAAGAAAAATTTTTTTTCAAATTAAATTTAAAACTTTTTTAACCATAAATTTTAAACTTATACAAATTAAAAAATAATTAAAAAAAAAAGTATAATTATTATAGAAAAAAATTTATACTTACAATAACTAACGGTAATACTAATCCCATTAAATATAACATATATAGTTTAACAGTTGAACCATGAAACTGATACATTAAAGACTGATCATCACAGAAGAATCCACGTTTATATGGTTCACCAAGCAGATAATAAAGTAAAATTGGTAAAGCAACTGTAAAAAAGAAAAAAGAAAATAAAAAAAAAAATTAATTTAAAAATACAATTTTTTTTTACAAAGTACATAATATGTTAATTTATAAAATATTTAAACTATTTAATTTAAAATTCAAAAGAAAACATTTTGGTTAGGTTTTCAACAAGAAATTTTATTGTAATATTTTCTTTATTCAAACTAATTAAATTCCAATTAATTAAATTTTTATTCTCTCTATTTATTATTGTTAATTTATTTATTTTTTTTTTTAATTATTGAACAATTCATTTTCATCATCTATTAAACTATACAAAATACCCTTTTTAATTGAGTTTGAATAAATTTAAGATCGTATATTCACAATATTTGAATTTAATTAAATCAATTAAAATGCATGTGTACATCATCATTCAACTTCCACCTTTAACAAGTGTTTAAAATAATCTGATTGTATTAAAAGGATTAGTAAAGATATTGTGTTAATTATTTAAGATAATCAGAGATGTATGTATGTGGGTCAAGTTGTATTTTACTATATAAGTGTATGGTAAAGAAGATTTAATTGAAGTTATGATTTATACTATTAAAGTTGATCTATAGATGAGATATTGTTACAAATAGAGTGGGGCAGGAACAATTTAAAAAAATAATTTTACTCCTTTTATATTGGTATATTGGCATTAAACAGAATTACAATTTGTTAAAATATTTGAAATTATGTAGACAAAGCAATAAATTGAATTTATTTATTTATCTACTCAAAAAACTTCTATATAAAGCTCGTACCGAGTATAGTAAATCAATGTATTGTATTTAATAACTTAGTAGGTAATTCAATAACATGTGAAATAATAAAACAAATCTAACTAAAATATAAAACAATTTTATCTTAGCAACGAAATATTCTAAAAAACAGCTACTTTTAAAATTAAATCTATTAACAATAATATATTATCCAAATTCAACTATAGAGCACTTCATGAGCACAAAATCAACTGAATTGAAATATTAAAAGACGTCTTATGTACAAATCATATAAATAAAATAGTATAAAACAAAATAAATAAATATTGTAATATCTGAGAATATCCGATAAGATTTTATAATAAAGTCACATCTCTGATTTCCAATCAAACATTTTTGTTATCTCATTACCATGTAAATCAATTAAAATCAAGTCACACATCATTAAAATTTTATTACGACACGGGATTGATATTTTATTCGGTATAACAGTATTATCTTGTAAAGAAAATTAAAAAAAAAAATTTAAAATCAAAAATAAAAAAATAATCAAACAAAAAAATTGATTCAGTAGCACACAAATTCAATATGTTATTATAGCCTATACAGATTCAGATAACACCATGTGGTCACTATATAAAAAAATTTAATTTCTTTCTTATTTTTCTTATAATTAAACATTTTCTTTACTATCTTTACTTTGTATTGTATACGTTTAAACATTAATAAAAACTTTTATAAACGGTAATAAAACGGAAAAAACATTAAAAAAAAAAACAACAAAAAAAACTTTACCTTAGCTTTTTTAGTTTTTGTCTAAGTTTTTTAAATCCTCCCCTTTACAATAAAAACCAAAAATAAATTCACCCGAGAATTTAAATGTAAATGTAAGTATATAGTGAAGCAATAAAACCGTTTTATTTATTTAGCCACAATAACAAAATACATGGTGCAATAAAAACAAATAAACAGTGCATTAACAACAGTAGGTATATATATATATGAAAGAAAGAAACAAAAAGAAAATATAAATAGTGTGGAGACAATTATTGTAGAAAACCGAAATTATGTTATGAAATCATTGCGTAAACAAAATTTCAATATTTATTTTTCATATCATGATAATAAATGGTATCCCAAACTTTTCTTTTAATTGTTCTGGGAGTTTCGTTTAAAAGTTTTTTTTCCATTTTTTTTTTGCTTTTTAGGTCACATGTGACTCGAATTAAATTTGTTTTTGTTTTGTTCTGGAATAAGGTGGATTTTAAATAAATAATGTAAAAAGTTGATAATACTCTTTTGCAATTACATATTTATTTTAAATGTTTATACTCCTCCATTGCAAAATAGTTGGCTTACATCTTTGAACTTGAGCAGCACATTTCTGCTCCATATCGAATTTATAATTTTTTTTTTTTTTATAGTTTAGAATTTTTTGAATCTTTCATTCTAGTTGAAATTTACAATAATTTTTAATAAATACAATTGAATCTTTCATAAAGTGCAGCATTGTCTTATTCTAATGATAAAACAATTTAGTTATTCTACTAGACAGCTAAAAGGCATGTTCGTAGTTGCAGTAAAATATCCGTCGGTGTCTTGCATATTTTTGCCTTCATCACTATGAACAAAAAAACTTGTGTAGGCGCGCAGAAAATTGTTTAGCAGTCATTCTTGTTCATAGAAACAACACATGCGCAATTTCTTTATATAGTAATATTATATTATTTATAATTATATTATTATATATTTTTATATATATTTAATATTTTAATATATTTTATATATATTTTTTTAAATATATTTTCTTTTAAATATTTAATATTTTTTAATATATATATATATTACTTATATATTAAAATATATTAAAATTAAAATATATGTTTTTCAATATATTTATTTT
The DNA here is from genome assembly GCA_963942445.1 of Argyra leucocephala. Lineage (NCBI taxonomy): Eukaryota > Metazoa > Arthropoda > Insecta > Diptera > Dolichopodidae > Argyra > Argyra leucocephala. The sequence continues at coordinate 180,466,705 of OZ012678.1, forward strand.
ATTATATTTATATTTATATATTATTATTATAAACACATTTATTTTATTTTAGTAATTAATTTTTATTTTTTACTTAAATATTTTCTCACAACATTCTTATTTATTACATGTTAAATGACATGCACTTTAAAAATCATTCTAAAGCAGGCGCACTAAAATATCTGCGCAATCTGTTCGACGCTGACGCGACACCGATTACTATGAACACAAGCGCCTGCTTTTTATCTGTATGCAACTACGAACATACATAAAATCTTTTTTCCACTACGAACACGCCTTATGTCTTCTTCTTTAATCTGGTACTGTTTGGTATATTAAGTGAGTTCCTTGCCAATGAATTTGGATAATACGAAAGTCTGATTGCGTAGTTAGTTATGATTTTGTTGAGCTTTCGGAACTGTTTGTATATTTAAGTTTTTATGAATATTATTATTTTTAACATACCAAGAGTCATTCGTTATGACTCTTAGTATCTTTGAGTATGCTCTTTCAATTGCTTCCATATTAGAGTGTGCAGTACTCATCATCCGTATGACCAGATCGGTTTTAGTATAGTATTGTATATTAGGTTTTATAATTGATTTATAATTGATTTGTAAAGCAGTATAATTTACTATTCATTGTGGTATTGAAATTAAATTTGAGCAATTGTAAAATTATACGAGCCATTAGGTACTTTTAGGTTATTTTAAATAAATAAATAAATCGTTTTAATGATTGTCTATACATAATAGATAATTTGAGCTGTTTAGGTGAAACATTTTTAAATATCGGTATTATGTTTCGGCATATTTCACTAAATTTAGGTGCCTATTATGTATTTCGATCAAAATTAGTCGGATCGGTCATCGTTATCGTTAGAGTTATTCGATTGTAATCGTTAGTGTCATTATGTATTTCGATGAAAATTTGATCGAAAGAGATTAAAAATGCTGCTATTGTAAAATTCAAATCTACGATGAAAATGACATATGTTTGATTCTTTAACTGACAAATTCAAATTATTATACGGAAAAAAAAAAAATTAATAGTGTTATATTTTAAATTTTTAAGTTAAAAATAAGTTGAAAGTGTTTAAATAAAATTATAAAATATAATTACAAAATAATAAGTTTTTATAAATAAAATGATTTGAGCACAGTTAAATTTTTCAATTTCTGATAGTGCTGAAAAACGCTATCAAATTGCAGAATTAAAAAATAAGCGAACATATATTCGGGATTATTCTAATCCACTAGATTTGGAAGATTATACGTATGTTATTTAAACATGAATTTGATGAGTTATTATCTACATTATTAAAACTATTAAATTAGGGCAAAAATTGAAATAGCCAATAAGCAATACGTCAATTCCAAATATAATTAAATTGGTTAGTGTATTAAGATTCTGTGTGGTTTGTATCAAGAAAATGATTTTCATGTCCGACTAGCACAGCTAACTTTTCCTGTTGTGCTTAAAGCAGTTTTATATGTATTTGCAGTTTATAATTATGTGCAAAATGGATCAAATTCCATTACGCACTAGAAGAAAAAAGTCAGGCAAACATTATTTTTATGATTAAAGCAGAATTACTGAAATAATTGGAGCAGTAGATGGAAAGCTTATTCAAATTAAATCACCGAAGCAAAACGTACAACATTTATGTTATAGTAGAAAGGGATTTTTTAGCATTAATGCAATTCTGATAAGTTTATACTTTATTGTAATTAGTTTACATTATAGATATGTGATCATAATCAGGTAATTGGTTTTGTGAGTGCAAGATATCCTGGTACCTCTTTGGAAAATTTATAATTGTGTCTCATTATTTACACTAACTTTTCATATTGCAGTCTATTTGTAACAACAGGCCTCTCATTCCTATTAAAATTTATTTCATTAAAAAATTGTTATGAAGAATAAAGTAAAATACCTACTTTCATTTCAACTTTTAAATTTATTTTTATTTCAAAAAATATCATAAATATAAAACAAAACACCAAGTGTCCCAGCACACTCTTTTATTTAATCCTTTCAATTCAAAATTGAAATATTTTGTACAAAATCTCTCTTTCGATGTCTCTTTCGTGGTAAAATTTTACATCGATAAACTTTATCGATTTCGTCGACAATTTGTCGTTGTCGTCGGCATTTTGACATTTCATTCGATCAAATCGTAATCGTTATCGAAATACATAATAGGCACCTTAATTAATATCGTAACGATTTCAGGTTATACACCATCATCAGAAGACTGTCTTATTATAAAAATCAAAACAAAACGAATCAATTTATATACATAGGAAGAACCGACTTGAAAAAACAAATTATGTACCGTTACATACATCAAAAATTATAATAAACTCATTGGATATAATGTTCTTGGTTAAACAATTTTTACATCCATTAAAGGATGTAATATATCCACTAAATAAAGTAATTTAAAAGATAACAAAAAATGTTAATAATTATATTAAAATAATAAAGACACCAATTTAATAAAGGTACGAGTATGTCCTTTATATAAAAGATTTTTTTTTTCTAAATTCCTTAAAATAAATTTATTTTATCACAACAACAACAAATTTAATTGACATATCCTGCACACTTTACTTTTAATATGTTCTCTTATAATAATATTATAATGGTGCCTCTAAGGTAAGATACACGGGCAACCATCATAAGAATTAATTATTTAAAAAATATACGAAAAAAAAAATTAAAACGAAAAAAGCCAAAAATAACAACAAAAAAATCATTCCTTAAAATGTTGTTAAAAAAAAGGCCAATGGCTAGAAAATTTTTACTTTGAATTTTCCGACTTGTAAACAGATAAATTGCATTAAATTTTTTTCTTTGTTGTTTTCTTTGTTTTTTTTGTCTTTGTTTTTCAATGTATTTTTTTTCTTGTTGTTTAATGTTAATGTTTAGTAAATGTTTGTTTTGTTAATAAATGTTAAGATGTATAGATAAATAAATAAATAATTTTTTATGTTTTATTATATTGTATACTAAAATTTCCTAATCTTGAATATTGTTAATTGCGGGTTGCGTATGCATAGTTAAAAAAGAAAATTTATTTTAAATTTTAAAATTTTTTTTTTCATTTTTTAAATTAAGTTGTCAGAGACAGATTATTTTAATTTCAGTTGTAAGCCTAAGGTAAGTGTTTTAAGAGCACTAGTTTCTGTTTTAAAAATATTTTAACAAAATTATTATGAACAGTTGTTGATATTAGGAAGACAAGCGTAAAACCAGTGGCTAACCAGTGGCTAACAATACGGGAAATGTAAAATTTTAAATGTTTTTTTTTTTAATAATTTTATTTGCTTAAAAATTATTGTTTGATTTATGTTAAATGACTATAGTCATATGACAAGCCAAATATTTTTAATACTGAATATTTTTGTCTTTCAAATAAAGAATAAAAGCTCAGACCTATATAGATCTATTTGTTCGTTTTAACTTAAAGAGTTCAGAGAAATATCTATTATTGGTTTAATTTGAAGTATTTATGAAAAGCAAGTGGTTTAAAAAGACAGAGAAAGGCAGAGAAAGTGGAATGGTTCCTGATTTCATATTCATATGCATATTTTATATTTCATATGCATGTCCATATTTCTGATTCACCACCCATCTACAGTGTATCTACTATATTTATACTGTGAAGAAGAAATATTACTGTGTTTGTAATGAAGCATTTAAAGATTATCAGCGATTGTATACTGATTTGCTGTATTGTATATACTGTTGTATACTGATTGTATCTAGTTTTACAAAAAGAAAAGCCGAATAAAAAGACAATATTTGCTGCTAAGACAACATTTGCTGCTAAGACAATATTTGCTGCTAAAAATACTTGCTGTTCAATGATTTGTTTTATTTAAATTAGGAATGACAGGTACAAACGATTTTAAAAAAACAATCTCTTATCTATTAAAAAATATATTTTACTATTTATGGCAGTTTTTTTTATATAATAATGCTGTCATGCTGTTAAAAATAATTTATTATGATACATACAATTATTTATGACAGCAATTATATGATGACAGTATAATGACAATCAGAAACAAGAATTAACTGAACGAACAAATATTAAATTCAACTTATGTTAATCAAATACGATGAATATATTAACACAATAGTATTTATCGTGATGTCTTACACCTTTTTACACCAGCTTGTTACACCAGGTGTTTTACACAAGTATGTGTTTTTACATCTTTTAATCAGTTTTTTCACATTATTTCTCCAATCAATTATTTTCAATTTATTATTTCTGTTTGATTCAATACCATTTATTAATCTATTTTTAGGTTTACTTCTACCTCTTGTAACGTAATAGTGACATTAATATTGAACTTCAATTCTTTGCTTTAAGCTTATATAAATAATTGATAAAACTGTTGATATTAAAAAATCGTAATATTAAACTAATCTGTAACATTAAAACCTTAAACGTGAACTAGAATCACTCTGAATTAGACTTTTGTTCTATACAACAATTAGAATGTGAACACCAATTTAATTAAAACCACCTCAATTTCCTGACAAATGACTTTTGTTGTATTGAAGCAAACAAATTATATAAATCGACCCTGTTGTTTTTTTTCTATATAGTATGGACATACAAACTAATTTATCTTTGAATAGTTTTCTTAAGACATATTACCTACATACTTATAATCAATTTAAAATTAGGTTAAATTTCGATAGTATATTATAGCTTGAAGTCATACATTATTATTTAACTATTAAATATTTCATTTATTTTTTAATTTTTTTCTATAAATAAAAAATTAAATTGTTTTTTTTTTTGTTTATAAATTTCCATCTAAAATAAATAAACAAGTGTTTGCTTAATTTTATTCCCATGACAGTTAATCTTGATAATAATTGATTTTTAATACGAATTTATACTCTAGTTTCGTTCAGGAATTTTTATACACTTACATACCATGTCTACAATATTTATTTTTTATTAATATAATATGTTTTAAAATTTTGTTCCAGTACAGAAAGTTTAAGTGTTGTGATTATAGAATATAATTTTTATTTAAAAAAAATTATCAACGTCTAAATAAGATTCGATAATTGACAGATGTCAAATTTTCACGTGATAGAATTTTTATTTTTTTTTAATTTAATTTTTCAATTTTATGGAATCGATACCTTTAATGTTTATATATAATAATCGAAATTTAAATCATCGATATTCATGTCAGTGATTACATGGCAAGCCACTATGTACCGACGGCGATTGGCTTAAATCAGTAATTTCAAATTATATATGATTTTAAACAGACTGTTATCAGCTATTTTAATAATTTCTAATGGCAAAAAATGTAGGTCATAAATTAAATATATATATTTTTTAATTTAAAAATACATTGTGTTTTGGTTAATATATTAAAACTCAAAACAAAAATATGGTTCTACGATTGCATCACACTTAGTTTGTAAGAATAAATAAATTTTTAATTTATGAACACTCATTAAAAATGTCTCTATGATGATTAAATTAAAATAAAAAAATAAAAAATTACAACTGTTACCAATTATTATTGGCAAAATATAAATTACTTGGAACATCTGATTATTGACAGATGACAGAAATACTAAATTTAAATTAAAAATAGAAACATTTTCAAAAATACTCAATTCTATTGAAAAATTTTTCTCTTATCTTGCAATTTTTTCAATATCTATAATATGGATACGTATCAATCTATCTACACTCATGTGCAATTAATAGTGAACATTAAAGTAAGTAGTAAAATTTTTTTATTATGTTAAAAAAAAATGTATGTTTATAAGCTTTAGCTTTCAATTTGGATGGCGGCATACTTTTATTAAATAAATTGAAATTGCATTGCTATAATTTTCACTCAATTTTGTTGTGTGTGTGTGACATTGAATTAATTTGAGAACAAATTGAAAACGTGTCAATCAAAACTGAATTTTTATTTAGGGTGTGTGCTTAATGACATGATTAATTTTAATTGTGACAGATATCATATATATACTAATTTTCTGTCTGAAGCCTTAGTTACCAATTATTATGTATGTCTGTATATTTGCAGATATATAACAAACTGTATCATGAGACGTGATACATATTTATACCTTACATTGTTGTTAGTGTTTTGAGTTAATATATATATACTAAATTTGTTTTGCTGTCTGAAGCCTTAGTTACCAAATAGTATGTATGTATATTCGTAGAGAAATATAAAAAAGTTTTTTGATGAGAGATGTTACATATTTATACTTTACATTGTTTTTGGTATTTTGAGTTAATAATTAAATTAATAAAGTGTGAACATATTACATAATTAAGAGATGAGAAAGAATCACTGTTAGATTGAAGAATGTCACTTTTTGTTTCATAGTATAATACTATAATACCCTACTTTTGTAAATTAGTTTAAGGTCTTATATCACAAACTGTAGGTTTTTACTAGATATTATTGTTTCTACTTCTACGAAACATTCATGTCTGAAATAGGACTTAAACTTTTTTGTTTAGTATATACATAATAACCTTTACAATCTAACCGTGTATACTTTTTTTAAATTGCACCTCAACTGTACTATATTAGCATTGTATATTTATATCCATGATATTTTTATCCAAACTTTACAATATTAGCATTGGCATTATACTAGTTCATATACAAATTAGAATTTTAAATAGAAATGACGAATTTGAAATTTCCCTGGTTTGCGTCTTGGAATTAGCCAATTCGAAATGTTTCTAATTGATAAAACGTCCATTCTAATTGAAATCAAACATAAAAATTGTCAAAAATAATTGTCCCTTTAGTGCTATAGTTTTTATTAAGCACACGCCTTAGTGTGTAAATAATTTGGTTTAATAATTAATCTTTCAAGAGAGAATTTCCCTTTCTTTATAATTAGTTCGGAATTAAAATGCTAAATACGATAAAAATATAAATGAATAAAATATTTTCGGGTGGACCACAATATTTGTACAAAATTGTATATACATATTTATAAATATTTTATAAGCCAATTTATTGAATTCATATACAACAACAAAACAACAACTATATTATATTCACAAAAAAATGAAATTTAAATATCCAAAGGCATAGAGAATTTTCAAATATTTTTAATGCATTCATTATTAATAAGGATATTCTCAGTGTTGATATCCTTGAACTGAAATATTTGTTAAATATAAATATATAATATATATATATATATATATATATATAATAATAGTAACATATATGTATAAATATTTCATAGCTATGGAACATTATTTATAAAGTCTGTTTAATAAAATGAAAACATAAAATATTCTTAGGTATATAATGTTTATATTTTGATTTATATATGTACGAGTATGTGTATACATTTATTGGTTACTGGTTAATTCGAAAAGGATTTATTATAAAGGATATATAAATTTGTGAATATAGAGAGAAATATTTTTTTTAAATTTTTTATAAAACACATTTTATTTTTTGATTTTGAAATTATTGCACGTCCAACCTTTAAGAAATAAATAGAAATAAAATAAAATAGAAAAAAATAAATATCTTAAATATTTGAAAATTTTCTTGCGAAATTAACACTCTGATTGTATTTATTGTTAAATAATTTCGTATTTTAAAGATTTTTCAACAATCTGTTATAAATTAAGACTTTATTCATATTGTAAGGAAAAATATAAAACACTTAAGTCATCAACTAATCTATTGCTCAGACAAATTCTGGGTGTTGTATATTCAGACTATATGTTTACTTATATGAATTAGTAATATAGGCCAAGTGATAGTGTGACTCTATTTAATATAATTGAATTTGGAAAATATTATGTATTTGGAAAGAGTTATTTTTTTTTAAAATTATTTTTATGTTCTTGTTCGTAACTTAGATCGATTCAGCTTTTCGTAAATATATATCTAGTATGGTAGAAAGAAAAGTATATGAATATCATTCTTTAATTACGATATTGTATATTCTGTATATTATTTTTTAATTACGATATTCAGCTTTTCGTTCATATGTATATAGTATGGTAGAAAAAAATGTGAGTACCATTCTTTAATTACGATATTGTATATCATTTTTTATTTACGATATTGTGATACGTTCTTACGATTTTGTACGATAATTTTTTTTATTTATAAATATTATAAAAAGGCAAATGAATTGATATTCTGTAAAATGCAATTGACTAGTAGCATACATTAATATTCATTATAAATTTAACTTTTAATAATTGTTACCTCGATGAAAATTTAAATAAAATTGAAACGATGACGAAAAAATAGAAAAAATTATACTATACTGAATAATAAAAATTTAATTGGATACAAAATACATATTGAAGTATTATTCTAATGAATTATTCGGAAACCACCTTGTATTCAATTGAAATCAATGGTACCCAATTGTAAATGCATAAGCACTTTAAAATTATGTTTCCAAAATTTCTTATGATAACGTAACACTGATTACACGTACACCCACTTTTTCAAAAAATAAAATATAAAATCGTTTTATTTGCATACATTTTTAATTCCCCAAAACGTAGCTCTAAACAAATTTAATATTTTTTTTTTTTGGAATTAAAAATTTGTTTTTCCATTACTTATCTCGTATATGTTTGTAGTTTATTGACTTATCACTTGTAAAAATGTTAAAAAAAAAAATAAAAAAATTATAATAGATAAAAAACAAATTCGTTCACTACTAGGAAAATTAAAAAGGTTAAATCGTAAATTTTAATATCTTAAAAATTTTATATTTTGATTTTTTACAGTTTGTAAAAAAAATTTGTTATTTTTTTTTTTTTTTAAGAATCGCAAAAGTTTAAAAAACCTTTAACTTACAGGTGAACTTTTTAATTATTTAGACATGGTTCACAGGTTCAGTTTTTTGAATATCAATGAACTCATTATAGTTTTAAAAGTTGAGTTAAAAAAAGTTTTTGTATTATTGTTACTTCGTTTCTATTTGAGCATAGGATTACGGGATAGGTCTGATTTATGATATAGAAGCTGTGTTTTAATTTCTTGAAATAATTCATTTTGTCACAAGGTTATTGATTAATCGGCAATTATTTTTAGTTCACATATAGTGTCGTTCAATAGATCTATCCTAACTAATGTTGATATATTTTGTCGACCATATGAATTGAATTCGTACTTGCAACAGTGTTTGAGGGTATTTTGTTATACCCTATTACTTAGTAGGATATTTCACAGCTATTTGACGTAGTTTATTGTTTGACTTAACTTTTTTTTGTATAAAACTGTAAGAACGTATTCTAATATCGTAATCATGGTATATACTAGAGTCTTAATATCATGATATATTTTGATATCCCTTCGGATGGAATATTTTGTTTAAAAATCTAAGATCGTAATATATTATCGGAATTAAGGTTATTTATATATCTTTGTAGCAACACCAAAAAAACTTCATAAGTAAATTATATCCGTTTTATTTACTCTGACAGTCCTGATATTACTTGACTTGTAACAATATCAATCAATATTGTATAAAATCAGAAGATCGTATTATAATACCGTAATTAAGGCATACATATATACTAACGCGATTTTGAAATTTATTTATTTTTTTTTCAAATTAAATTATGTCCGTTTTAGTTGTTCCGACAGTGCTATTTTACTTGGATTTTTACAATATTATTTGATAGGCAGATTGTATAAAACCGTAAGACCGTATTATAGTACTTTAACTAAAGCATATATAAAAACCGGAATGTTGAAAACTATTTTTTTTAAATTGCATTAAATTAAATAAAACTTCAGAGTTGATACACATTTTTTTGAATATAGCTATTAATGGGTTAACATTTATTTTATTTCTTTAGTATATCTGCATTTATTGATACTGCAGAAATATAATTATCTCGTTTTTCTTTATTATGTATATACATTATACCTATATATACTTGCATATTTATCAAAATTCCATTTTAAAATATTTTTCATAGTCAGCCACATTATCAATTGAATAAAAAAAAAAAAAAAGAAGTTATTAAATTTTATCAAATAAGCCGGTTGTTAGAATATCACTTTGAAATATCCGAATTGTGTTAGCTATAGTGAATTGCATTTAAAATGCGTTTTTTTTTTTTAATTGAATGTTATTCAATGGGATTTTGTTTTTATCGTATATCAATAAAAAAAATTTAAGTGCACGCAGCAGTGCACAAATGCATATCAAAGATTAATAATGAAAAACAAAAATAGAAACAAAAACAAATAAAAAATCACTTGTAAGTAAATTTTAATTGCCTTTAAGAGACTATCGAAAAAACAAATCACGATAAACTGTGCTGACTTAAGTGAATTGTAACAATACGCAATTTTATCGTTGTTGTTTTTTTTATGATTTAATCAATTTTTTTTAGAAAATATTTTGTGAGTAGAAAAATAAATGATGAGCAAACATTTAAAAACAATTTTTTTTTTTTTTAGATTTTATCAATTTAATTCAAATTTTGTAAAAATTTGTAAATTAAGTAACTTTTGAGGTCATGACTAAGTATACTAAGGTATAGGTTAGTTAAAAATTAATGTCGCAATATAAAAATGATTAGATTAGATTATTTATATCATGGTGATATCATATTTAAAATAATAATTATCCGTATGTTGTCCTGTTTATGGTTAACGTGTTGTTGCTAAACATGTTGGTGTAATTAACGTGGTGTTGTTTAATTTATTAATTTGAACATTTTGATAAAGTGAAGGAAGGGTTTTTTTTTCTTAGCATTTAGATACTCTGTTCAATAAGGGTTAAACTAATTATTAACTTAAATTAAAATTTATATTGTAAATAGTGCTGATATCTCTAATTAATGTTAATTTGAAAGATTTTTGACAGTAATTCGATAATTTTTTATTTTTATATAAAATTAATAATGCGTATTTCACAAATTTGAGGATCGAATTTCATAATTTAAAAAAAAAATATTTAATAATAATAACAAAACAAAAAATAAAAAACTGACATTTGATCTGTTTCGATTTTGTAATTGAATGGATTTAACCTAAATAATTGCGTACATGATTTTCAATCCAATTTGATTATGTTATGATCGTGTTGTCACCGGGCTGTAGGCAATAAATTAAATTTATTTCAAATTATTACTGAAATAAATATTAATATTATGACAATAAGTTTTAAGAGTTGTTTCGTTCATTACAAAACTACTTGAACTCATCGGTAGGTATTTGTAGTGTTCGTCTACCTGTTTTTAGCTTTGATTGATTTTATTACTTATTTATAGATATTATCTATTAATACATCTGTGAGTTATAAAAATCGACCAAAGTAATTAATATTATGATTATATTATTAATATTTGTTAAATGTCAATTTCCATTATAAAGAGAGTACTATTTTTTTTTTATAGATAATCAAAGAAATTATTGTATAAACATTCAAGTGTAAAGAATATTGATAGATGGTATAGCGAGATTTTGTCATCTAATTGAAATAACAACAGATATTTTGAACTAAAATTATACATATTATAAAAATTGTACAATAGTTCCATCAAACCTATATAAAGGTTAAAATATATTAATTTAAATTTTCTAATACTTACTTACTTTATTGTTTAGTCCTGTTCTTCTTTGATTATTGTTAAAAATTAAATTTGTATGACAAAGTAAATAAACAAAGTTAAATTAAACACAACAAAAGCAAAATACATGATTGTAAACAAAAACATAACAGTTATATATGTATCACAATTGATGAGCAAACAAATAGAAAGTGTACCAACATTTAAATATCTATGCATCTTAGCTTTGACTATGAAAAAATAATATGAATAATATGAATAAAGCTCAAATAATGATGTGAAATGGATCAGAATAGAAATATTGAGATCAATATTCTTTAGATACAAAAATGTTGTTTGTAATGGTGATAAGTTGTATGTGGTTGTTATCTGTAATCGTGATTAACATAAAATTTCGGTAACGGTACTTAAAGTGTATAAAATACATTTAGACTTTATATTTGTAGCGTTAAAATCTGAACATTTGGTGAAAAAAATTTTAAATCACAAATTTGGTGTTAAAAACGAATAAGTGAAATTTCATATGCATGACCAAAACATTTATGAGAGTATATGAGAGCATCTGAATGATAGGAAAACTATCCCTACCTTCACTTTATCAAAATATAAAAATAAGAACAACAAAATATTTCAGTTATATTAGCCAAAACGAATTTGTAGAATCTGCTCCTTCAACTTATCACTAATTAAGAAATTGACTGCAGACAGACTGAAATAAAATGTTATAACTGACAAAAAGTATTATAAGTCAATTTGTTCACACTGTCAGAAGCTAAAAAGAGTTTGACAACATTACTGCAAATATCTGTCTAATAATGTAATTTCTAATATTCAGAAGTGTAGTAGTAGGGGGTTATAGAAAAAGAAGTAGAAATTCAATACGAACGGATGTAGTCTATTCCAAAGAAATGTTCCAAAGTATTGGTTGTTTTTTCCAAAATTTGATACAATTAATTAATTTTTAAACTGTTTGGATAATTTACCAACTTTAAGTAGTATTTAGCACTATATATTTTTTACATTTTCCCTTAATTAATGCAATTTCTAAGTCACGTTAATAATACAGTGATAACACATTAAGTATGATTATTCTCAATGTCTCTGATTCTGATTTATATAGAAGACCTATATTTTATATAAACTAAATTTTAATCCACTATCTTTATATCTATTTTTTATTTAACATCTATATTTTAACTATACCCCTTCTTCAATTTTGTATTTAAATTTATTTAATTTCTTGTACACATTTTCATTTATTTATTTGAAAATTTATTTTATTATTTTGTTTATTTACAACTTTATAAATTTTTATTTTAAGCTATATTTCATATCGTTTAGTCATAACAACGATGATATCATCATTTGTATATATAACTTTACATAAAATAATATTTTTTCAACTTTTTATTATGCAATATATACTTTTAATAATTAAATAAATTTTTACATTAATAATTAAATAGCTCTTCTGTCTAAGTCTCAACCTTCAAAAATAAATTTACATTTGAAATGATAACATCCGATTCAAGAAGCCGAAATTTCTGTTTACATCTTAATCTATAAAAATAAATTTACATTAATAATTATGGAAGATTCAAGGAGCCGAAATTTCTGTCTAATTCTCAACCTTCAAAAATAAATTTACATTAATAATGATAACTATTCTAGGATAGCCGAAATGTCTCTCTAAGTCTCAACCTTCAAAAATAAATTTACATCAATAATGGTAAAATATTCTAGGAGAGCCGAAATGTCTGTCTCAACCTACAAAAAAAATGTCCTCTAAAAATATACCATCACCAAGTTCCAATTTATTTTTTGTATTTTCTTCTCTCATAATAAAAAAAAAATTTTCTCATATAACTCAAAAAATCCACAACCATCCTAAACCACCCCTGTACATCAAAACAACCAACTATACATACTGAAAAACTTTTTATTTTCTTTTTTATTTTTTTTTTTTTTATTTTATGATAATAATAGACGGAAATTTATAGTTTTCCTTTTACTTACCAAAAAAAAAACAAAAACAAAAAAAAACGATAACAAAAATTCTTAACACAATTGACAGCAATTCTCTTAGCATCATGACAAGCATTGTGAATTTTAAAATTTCTAATATGACACAATTAACGAACACCACAAAAAAAAAAAAAAAAAAAAAAAACAGAAAAAGGAAGAAAAAAAATGCATTAAGTAATAAGAAAAAAAAAAATTAACTTTCATTCTTATCGGAAAAATGATTGAACTAAAAAGAATTGAAAGATGATGTAAAAAAGGAAGAAATTTTCATTGTCATAAGTTTCAATCAATTACCATAATACATATTGTAACCGTTACATTATATAAGTGAAATGATAGTGCAAAGTAATAGGGATATTAATGAATTTTCCTGTCGAAGTTTATTTTCGAAATTTATTTTCTTCGTTTAAACATGGAGATTTCCTTATTCAATTTGAGCATATTTTTAAGATTTATATTATGAGACTAAAGGGTTGATCAATCAGTTCAATAATTGAGATGTAATAATTTTGGATCACGAATGGGATCGTGAAAGCAAGAATATTACGACCTGGAAAACCGAAATTAACCGTAAGCTTGAAAAATTTCCGAAGGTATGTAAATAAATCAAATTTGAGATGTGTCATGAGTGGGACTGTTATACAAAATGTAATGAAATATTTTTACACTAACCAATTTCAATAGATTCAACAAGTTTATAAAAAATGTTTACCGAAACCTCCAAATTGCTATACAAGTTTATATGCTGACGATACTGCCATATTATCATCTTCTATATGTCCAAACGAAATAATCTTGAAAATGGTTTCCAAATAATTCAAGAATTTTATTACAAATGGAAAGTCAAAATCAATGGCGAAAAAACAAACTCGATCTTCTTCAAAAAGAAAGAAATCATGTTACTTGCCTATAACAGAAACTTATTTTTAAATAAGAATGAAATAATATGGGAAAGAGATGATATTAAATATCTTGTATACATTTGGACAAAAAATTACTGTTTAAAGCAAATATAACTAAGACAGTCAATAAAATAGATCTATATATAAAAATGTTGTATCCAATTATAAATAAAAAATCTAACTGTAGAAAACAAACTAATAATATTTAAAGCCATTTTTCGCAGTATTCTTTTATACGGGTTCCCTATATGGAAGAGCGCTGCGAGAACAAACTTAAATGTGCTACAAAGAAAACAAAATGCAATCCTAAAATTAATCTTGGCTAAACCCTTTTATTTTTCCACCAACAGATTGCATAGCATAGCAAATATTAATACTGTTTCCGAACAAATAGCAAAGTAGTCTTTCTAGAGAGCTGTTCAAAATCAGTAAATCCGCTAATGAGAGCGATTGTAGATTAAGCTTTTACCAATTTGGTTTTTATTTTTTTTTTATTTTATTTTGTTCATTTTCTTAGTTTTTTTTTTTTTATAAATAAGTTAGTTTTTAAGTTTTAGGATAAAAATAAATTGATCAAAAAGGTTTTTACTTGCCATATATATATTATTAATAGAAAAGTTCAGGTTAGTCTACGTAAATTAAAAGTCATAGGTGTAAATACATTAGTTTAAGCTCTTAATTATTAAAATTAGAAATAAGAAAAATTGTAAAATGAAAATAAGGCATAATAAAATAATAATAATAATAATAAAAAATGTTTATTGTGTGCCTTTCAATTTTATGATAATGAGTGCGTATAGATTTTTTAGGGTAGTATTGTACCATTCAACGGTTCATATTCTTGTTCTTGTTATTCTTTTTCTTCGTATTCTTGCTTTAGAATGAACGCTCTATTGTTTTGCACTGATATATACCTTTATTGTGAATTTTCTTGTCACTGACAGCTCCAACATTGTACCCATGTTTTGTGGCAGTTTTAATTTTTTGATATTTTTTGGACCCATTCTATCTAGGGGAATGGTTTAGTACGCATAAACACGTGAATTTTACTTTAAACTAATAAAAAATGATGGGTTTTATGCCAGTATGTCTGACCATCAAATTACATATAAAATATTACATAGATTAGATTTAATTTATTCCGAGAGGGATCCAGACCCTACATCACCGCATTTTCCTAAGAATGGAAGTAAATCGGACCCTCCAGACTGGGATGGCTTATACGGTCATGGTTGATGTATTTTCACTGTCTAACATCAGAAATTTGAGATTGTTTGTCATGTTTAGAGAACTTGGGGATAGAACTTGTGTATTCTCGCTTCTTCTAATATGTCTTTTGAAAATCTACTATGGTTTTTTTTTTAAATTTGTACAAAACGTTACATGGAATAGAAGTAGAAGAAGAGCATGGAATGATTATTTGAGACTTGTAATATTATTGCAAATATAGGTCAAATCTATTACAAAGAAGAAGAAGAATAAAATTATGATAAGTTGAGATTTGAACCCGAGACCGATTAGTAATCGATTAAAAAACACCTTATACGTCGGCTATAACTTAATTCTTGTTAAACTATATTCCATTACGGATAATATTTCTCGACTTTCTGATGTGTCATTTACTTTGAAGATTATTAGCATAGTTAATTGTATGTATTAGCTACAGATAAGTCAGATGTGCGGCCCATTCCAGATGACAAACCTAAATTTATTAAATTTTGTTGATTCTTACGTTTAATATGAATTTGAAAACTAAATAATCAAAGTACTATATTCATAATACTACACAGGAAATGCTCAGATATTTAGAGGATAAAGAAGGTGAGCCGTAGTAAAAAATTAACAACGGTAAAAGCGCTGTTCCACTTGAAGTAATGTAAAAGCGATTCCTGGTTGGATTTCTACCGTTGGAAAGTGATGCGGTGTATTTAGTGTGTAACTCAAACAAGGTCTAGAGAGTCCCAAATACCTTTGAAGTTCGGACTCCTTTACAAAAAACTGTTACAATTAAGAATAATGATGTCTAATATTTAAAATATTTTAATTTAAGATTTTTGTTTACGCTTAAAATATTATTTCACCAAATATTTAACAAAATATTATTTTAAGTTTCTCCAATTCATGAGCAGAAGGTAAATGTTACAAAAATGAGAATAAGTTGTTGTAACAAAATTTAACAAGGTGCACAGTAAACAAAAAATAGTATCATATACCTTTACGGTACTGGATATCAAATAAAACAGAACTGCGTAGGTAGAACGAACTTTTAAAATTAGTAAGCTCCAATGTGATACCACGGCAATGAACCAATTCCAACTTTTTACAAAGCGGTGGAGATCTTTAATTTTAGTGCCTTCAAAGTCACTAAGCTAGTCCAGAAAGAAGGCTACTAGATGGGTTTTTCTTTTATGACAAAGGGCAGGAACAGATTAGGTGTTGGACAGTTTTATCTTCCCCCCTCCTCTCTACACGTTCTGCAATGCGTATAATGACCCCTACCACAGTGGTAATGTTATACTCCTTTTCAGAGTTAGTAGTTGGTAGTAAAAAAAAACTAATTTTGTAAGATTTCAAAAAGCGAAATTATAAAATTTTAAAAAACCCAATGTTGAATGCTTCACTTCTAAAATATTTAAACTAATTTTTTTTGTTTTTTTTTTCTTTTTTATTTATAATTTAAAATAAATTCTTTTAGGTATCCTTAATTTCATAATTCAATTTATGTTGATATTTTATTTATAATTTTAAATGGTTTTTTACTGAAAGAATAAATTTTTTTTTGATTAGAATTTAATGAGAGGAATACCGATTTTTTTTTTAATTTTCGAATGATTGATATTTCGAAAAAGTAAAGTTCTTAAAAAGGTAAACAGTAATTAGACGGGGTCATTAAAGTCTCATTTTTATTTATTTATTTTTTTTTTTGTTTGTCAAACAAAGAACTGATATTATACTTTTAAGATGGGCTTAGGTTTAAAAACAACTTTGATAATTTCTATTTGGTAAAAGTCTATCCCAAAGGTATTTATAATGAATTTTTATATAACTTTTAGTCAGTCGGAAAGATTTTTTTTTTTTTTTTTGTATATTTGAAAATTAATGAAAGGTGTGATTTTTTTTTATGATTTTTTTATTTTAAGTGTGTTATTTAGACAGAGTATAGAAAACTTCAGATTGACGTTGTTAGAATGATAGGTTCGGCTAATATAATTTGATTGGAAATATCTATTGCTGTTTTTTTTTTGTAAAATTTGCTATAAATTTTAGGGACTTAATGGAAAAGAAAGGGAATATTTTACGATATCAGAACAAATATTGATCTGGGTAAATATATACTGCGTTAAATACGAAATAAAATCTTTATATTTTTGGCTTGGATTAACATCAATTTACGTTTTATGTCGTTTAAATGTATTTTTTTTGTACAATCTAATTCGAAACAGAAAACAAGAAAAAAATTATACCAGAAGCATGCAAGATTAATCAAGTACTTTTACATTTCTTCTGATTATTTCCACCAACCGATAAGTAAGTACTAATAGAATTATCCTCACGTTTTGGCTGTTTAGAAAAAAAAATAAAAACAAATAAGATGAGAAAATGAATGTAATAGTATTATATTCGACGCTTCAATCGTTACACAACTCAATAAATAGGGTGATCTGACCGTTTAAATTATACAAGTTAAATACTACAAAATTGTTTAATAAACTTTCATAAAGAAATTTTTAACTTCGTCAGTATGACAGCAATAATTGCTCTAAAGAGCACTTTAAGAACACTCATAAATGTCACTTGTCCTGAATTAAGTCGAATTTACATTTGACATCGTTTGAATTTGGTTTAAATTTTTTTTTTCTGACTATTATTCATTTTGCGTGGATTTATTTACGACACAAACTGAGGCATATACTACTCTATTGCAAAATAGTTGGCCCATACCTTGTTTGTATTGATTTCTCAGTAGATATAAATATAATATCTATAATTATAATTGACAAGCATTTAGGTACCTTCACAGTAGACACCTTTTCATTTTATTTCGATTCTCCTACTCCTTAATGAACTTCTAATATATAAAATAAGTTGTATATAAAACAAAAATGCGCACACAGTTGAAAATTTTTTACTCATATGTTTTTATTATTCAGCAAATACATTATGTTTAGTGAGTTCTTATTAAAATAAAAACAGAAACAAACAAATAAGTTATTATAATTACTTGCAGTGAATATAATGTACATTGTACATAGGTCAAATAAAAACAAATACATACATCTAAAATAAAAAATATAAAAACAATAAAAAAAACAATTCACTTGAATTCTTCATTTTTATCTTTTTAAGTAACTGTTTCTAAATTTTGGTTATTTGTAGTAATAATATAGTTTTTATTAAAATTATGTATTATGTAGGTATATATATACGTACCTCTTCAATGACAAAATTTTTTATTTTTAGTTATTTTATCCACTAAATGCCACTTACTACAGGGAATATATCGGAAATGAAGCAGTATATGAGGGACGTGTATTTATGTGTCCTAAATTAAACTTACTAACCACAAAACTATTTATTAAACACGAGTAGTTTCTATTGATTTTGATTGGATCGAATTAAAATACTTAAAAATCAAAAATATTTAATACCGTAAAAATATTGTGTATTGCACTATACTTCTGATTTATCTGAAAAAAATTGATTCAAATTGTATATAGTACTAAAAAATCCACAAACCAATTACATAATTGTACTTCTCTCTTACTAGTTTAGGTCAAGCTAGTTCAAATAGTACATAATACTGAGATCTACAAATTGTTGTACTTTTCTATTTCTGATTTATTAGGAAACTCGTTCAGGACTACAATATTTCAACATTACAATATCCAGACTATTTTTTTTAATAGATATTGACGTATTTGTTGAAGTGAATTTAAGGCCACATGTATGTCTTCGTTTAGACAATATTCTAGAATATTTATTATATCATACTTGATACAGTATATTATTATTATATAAGCTTACTTTTGCCAATTGGATATTAAGTTTATATTTGCCTATTATGTATTACCATTACTTACCTATAATTTATTTTTTATTATATATTTAATTTGTTATTTACTATATTTAATAAATTCTTCCAGTAAAAATAAAAATATAATAATTTGTTCGACTCTGTAGCAGTAATGCATGATGGTACTGTTCAGTCAAGAATATATTTAATCATTTTTACATAAAGTTGTTGTGAATGGCATTTAGAAGGAAATTTTATAAATTTAGTAAGCAATAAATAAAAAAAAACAGGTAACGGACAAAAAATATTGCTTAGAAGTGTTGACATAGATAATTCATTTGTTCGTTTTGTGTTATCACGGAATCTAATTTGCACATATTCTAATTTCCAGTCTTTTCTCAAGGCGATAGAAGTATTTAGTTATTACATGAACAATATCATTTAATTAAATTTAAAAAGACGATAGAAGTCTATATTATTGGTACGTGCAAAATCACTCAGTGACTCTAGACACAAGTTTCCAGATCTGTTAAATTTTTCTGTTAAAATGTATAGCAGAATAGTGCCATCATCTTCTCCATCTCGACATATACTTTGCAAAAATTATTTTAGTAGAATGCAAGTTTTCTGACATGATTTCCAAGACCAACAATGTTCAAAAAAACTTTCATGAAGAAAACAATACCATAAATTTCTTAAAATTTGATAATCTCATTTCGGAAACTAAGAAATAATTATTTATTTCATTTTTTTTTTGTCGTATAAATACAGATACATATATTTAAAATAATTTTTTTTTTTTGTTAAAATCATTCTCATGTCCTTTATTTTCTTTATACATTTTTTTCCATATATTTTGTTTTTTTTAAATGCTGTTTTTATCTTTTTTTTTTGTTTTTTGATGTTTTATTAAAAAAAAAATAACATTTTCTGCATCAGTCAACTTCAAAATTAAAAAAAAAAAAACAAAAACCTTCAAAGAAAATCACTCTTGGCATAATATATGTGTACATACATTCCATCATTATATACATCATATACGTTTAATTTACCTGTGTGTACAGGTAAATGAAAAAATTAAAAAAACAAAGAACAAAAAAAAAAAAATTGTAACACCTTTAAGAATTTTTCAACAAATATTTTTTTTTTGTTTTGTTTTTGATCCTTTATAAAAGAGAAACAGGAATTTATGACATGATGATTTAAATCTTTAAACAAGTCCTTAGAACAAGTTATATATATATTAAATTTTTGTATTTATTTTTGTTTAAATGTCTGAGTTGGAAAAAAGGTTTATTTTATTAATTTTCAAAAAAATTTGTTGGTTATTTAATAACGTAAATTAAAAGAAAAAATTCTAATCCAAATCGTATGAGAAAGGATACATCGATTACTCTGTTGGACTGTAATAAAGTGACATAATACACAAAATCATGTCCTGGGAATAATTTCTGAGATGGATAATTTAAAACGAATTAATTTAAATAATATTTTCATCTACTGGATATATTCTAATTTTAAATCTTTTAATTCCAATTGAGTTACAGTTCAGGTCGTGCGTACAATACAAATTAATAACGGTATTTTATTTTTACTGTTAAAGGTGGTTAGTTAACAAATTTAGAATATACAATTAGAGAATAAATGGGTAGGTAAAGGTATCTAATTGTATAGAGTGTTCAACAGAATGTAAATATACAATGAAAATATTTGAATTTTATTTCATTTTTATAACTCACAGATAATTTTATTATTTGTCTTTACAAATTGTCTATACTCTATAGTATGACTTATTTTTGGTAAAGTGATCAAATTCAATTTTCCTTATGGTAGTGGTACTAAAGGGAATTTATACCAAACAAGAGTGGGTAAGTTATTATACCAAACATTAATTTTGGAAGTAGATGAAATGAGAATTTACATCCACGATAAGAGTAATACAAGCAAGACTAAGTCAATACTTTGTTATGAAAGCGATAGCTAGAGTTAGACTCTTACAAGATCAGTTATAATTAAAGATAAGTTTTTAAAGAACAGTTTTAATAAATGTTCTTCGCTTTGAACATTCAAAAAAGCAGATAAAAAGCTAGTCACAATAATGAACAACATAATTTATAATATGATAAACTCGAAGTCTATAGTTTTAAACTTTCAAATATTTTATTAAAACTTAAAGAGCTTATGAAACCAAAAATGTGATCTTTGTTCTTTGAGAATATAATAAGAAAAATTTTCTATGAAAAAAAGATATGAAGATCGGCTAGCCAATGGAAATTCAAGACTACAGATAGATTTTGGATCTTAGAATTTGAGGAGGGATTCAGTCCGCAGCCGCAAATTGGCTTATTGTGTGTACATAGAAGAATGTATTAATTTTTAATTAAAAATAAACAATTTATAATATAAATTACATTTCAAAAATTTATTAAGCTGCGTTTTTAGTTATTGGTTGGTATAAGGTTTGATATTGGTATTAGTATAAGGTTTCAAAGTGTTATTAGTTTTTTAATATAAACGTCTTCATTCGAATTACTCGACTTCTGGAACTCACTATGTGACTAATATATTTTGTCCACGGTATAAAAGCCATTGTTATAGGTGTAAAATGTCTTTCTAATGACATATTTAGTGCCGCAAAATTTATTTATTTCTATACTAAAGTAATAGACCAGTATAGCATTTTTTTTAACCTACTCAAGGTTTGAAGAAAAATGATTAATATTTGATTGGGATTCCATATGGGTCATATGTTTTTTGTTATATATGTGCTGTTTAATGTTATTTGAACTTTCAAAGCGTGAATGTCATTTTATTTACTTGTTTTACAACTTTTAAAATTGAATAATTGAATTTATCAAATTTAAATTAAAGTAAAACATTTACAAATATTAATATATCATACAAAATTAGAATTTATTAACTAATATACAATGTACATAAATTGTATACACACAAATAAAGTTGAAAAAATCAAAAACTATTTGAAACTAGTGTCACAGTTTTCAACGAAAACTTTAGTACTAAAAATAAGTACTAAATAATTATACACTGACCCTGAACATGTACATAATTATTATGTTCATATCATTCGTTGTTGTATATTTATATTTTACTATAATGAAAATTTAATATCGACCCAAAAACAAAAACAAAGCTATTACATATAGTTATAATTTTTGTTCCATCACCTTTAAATTGCACCTTTGTATTATTATAGCTAACGGTACAATAATAGTTACTTTACATTACAGAAAACACAAAATTTAATACAAAAAAAAAAGTGTAAAAAAAAAATTTTGTACTTACTCACAATAATTGAAATGAAATGCAAATTTAATATCAAAATGGTGTGAAAAAATGTTTTTCGAATAAAATATTTCCAAGAATCCTTACCTGAAATCAAAAAAATGACAAAATTATTATTAAAATACATTATTTTGAAAAATATATTTAATTAAATTAATTTAAAGAAAAATTTGGTAATTTTTAAAAGTCGAGTGTAAATTCTATATTTTCACTCGTACTCTATAAAAATAATATTTTCGCTTAATAATTTAGATCTTGTAGTCCAGTACAATAATTTTCTAATAATTAATAAAACATTTAGCATGGGCTGCAATATGCGTTCAAAATGTATTAAGTAAAATATTCACTTGTAATTAGAATTGATAAAAGTAATTTTAATTGGCCTTTAAAGATCGTTTTGTGTTGTAGACCCAAAAAAAAAAAAATTTAATAATATAAAACTAATTTAATGTTGAGCTTTAGAAAACGTTTTTCTAATTAGTTTAAAGATTTTTTACATATGAAATTACTGTAGAGTGTAGACATACCTTGTTATACGTCATTTTTAATACGTCATATCAAGTTTAATGTTATCATATTTTACTTACTACTTTGTACAAGCTTCATAACATATTTTCAAAAATTAGTACAATTTGGAATACAATTTGAGATTTTGAGTACAATTTGGAATGCAATTTAATTATCACTTTAAGTAAAATTGAAGTATGCTGTTATGAAGGTGAAATTTACACTACAATTGATTTATTTTTCAACATTTAAAAGTTGATATTTAAAAAAATTAAAAATAAAAAAAAAATATGTATATATGTTTGTATGTGTAAAATCGTTGCTCAACGTGTTCTTTAAAAATAAAATTATTTGACAGTTATTTATATAAAATGTCTATAAAGGTGAATTTCCTTATGTGCCGATTTACTGTCACAGTCTATTTTGACAGCTAAATAACCAATCAGAATCAGCCGTCCCACCGAAAAGATAAACGAACCTTATCTTTTCCGTAACGGTTGTCCCACATGCCAAAAAATTTAACATAATGACAAGCAATAAATTTAATGAAACCAAAATAATTTTAAAATATAAATAATTATAATTTATAATATTTAAAAATATAATTATGATATGTATATAATTAATCTAAAAATATAAATAATTTATTATTTAAATTTGTTTTATAATTTATTATAAATTAAAATAAATCAAAGAAATTAAAATGTTTTTTTTTTTAAATATTTTATTTGAATATTTAAAATATTATAAAAATTGTTTTTATTTTGATACATTTTTAATTTATCAAATATTTCAATGTGTGCGTGACCGAAATAGTCGCTTGTGGAAATCGTTCTGAAAAAACTGTCACAAAAGTGCAAAAAATGATGGTAAATCGGCACATGAAGAAATCCATCTGTATTGAGATGGCAATACAAGATTGTACATATATATGACAGATGACAATACATATATGTACCTAAATATAGGTCTTAGAAATAAGAAATTTGTGGCTAAAACACAAAAACTTGTAAAAAAAAAAGTAGACATTTTAACATTAAAATTGATTTCATCATTATTATTCGATGGTGATCCCAAATCTAATATAGGTCAGAAATCAGTTAGTTTACAAAAAAATAAATAATAAAAATAAAATAATTAATTTAAAATAACTTCAAAAACTGTTATAAAAATTTAATTATTATTTTGGAATATTTAAAAATTTTCTACAATTAAATTACAAAATAAAACTTTTAAATTGTCTTACGGCTGCCATCAGATTCTGAAGTTCTGGCCATTATCATTTAAAAAAATTTATTACGATTCGACGTTAAAAATATTTAATTGAAATTTGAAATCAAATCACGCACCTTTACTATACTAAATTTAATCTAAGACTAAAAATAACAACTTTAGAGAATAAAAATAACAAAATTTAAAGGTGCTCTTTTGAACCAATAAAGGTCAATAAAGATAAAGAATATTTTTTAAATAAAAGGTTTATTTTTTTAAGAGTACCTAACGAGTAAATAATGATAAAAAAAAATAAAGTTAAAATTAATAATGTTGTGAAAATATTATAAATGTGTAAGTGTTTTTTTTCTTAATTGACATTTCACATACCACAAAAAATAATAGAGTACTGTTATTATAGTAATAATTATTATTTATAATAAATATACAATTACATAGGTATATATAAAAATATAAAGTGGTTGAATTAAATGTAAAAAAAAAAGACAGAAAAAATAATAATAACAATTTTTCGTTTGGAGAGTGTCAAGTAATTATTGTAACTGTAAATATAAAACTTAAGCTTTCTTAGTATTTATAAAACACCACATTAGAGTACTTTAAATTTTTTTTATGTAACAATAATTCTGATTAATTTCCGCGTCCGATTTTCATTAGAATGTCAAGAAAATATAAAAGGCAATAGTTCTGATTAATTTTTTTTTTATTGTTTTTTTTATTTATTTATTTATTTTATTATTTCAAAAAGAGCCATTCTGCTCGTACAGAGTATATCAATGTTCAATATTCGATGTTTAACAAATTGTACAAACTAATATTATTTATCAGTCTATTTACATTTTTAATTTCAGTTCAAGGATTCGTTATAGCTAGAGCTAAATAATATAAGACACTAAATAAATTTAAACTTAATAAAACACAAATAGGTAGGCAAAAATCAGAAAACAATAAAAAACAAAATATAGGTAAGTAATGGCAATAATAGGCAAATATAGACTTAATATCCTATTAGCAAAAGTAAGCTTATATAATATACTGTATCAAGTATGATATAATAAATATTCTAGATTATATTAGACCCAGAAAATACTTGTTAATTTCTTTTCTGAAGTTGTAGTTTTCAAATTTTTTTACATTTTACGGAAGGTTGTTGTATATAGTCTTATGGCATTGTTGTGTATAGAGTCATTTCTGATCCCCGTAACTACTGTATTTACTTGAATCAAATTTGATGACCTTATATTGTGTTGGTATACTACATTTATAATAGTTAATAGTTATCTATGTATTTGTGTCAATGGAGCCATTTAATATTCTATGTGTTTGCACATGCAGAAATAATTTCAATGGCCGATTTTATTAGAATGTCGTAAAAGAAGAAACTATTAACGATATAATTAAATTAGTGGTGGTCCCGGTAAATGCATTTAAAATTAAAATGTTAAAATGTCGCTTTTTATATACCGGGTGGTTCAGAGCATGCGTTTACGACTACAATAACGATTTTTCTTCATGCTTTGAAAAATCCGCTATATGGAAATTGGTTTAATGGAAATCCCAAAAATTTAATAAATTAATATAATTGATTTTTGTTTTATTTTAGACATTACATTACTAGATAAAATGGAACTATTCCCATTTATATTTTCAAATATATTTGAATTCCAGTCTGGTTTTGTTTACAAAAGGCCTCAACTATTCATTCATTTATTTACTCAAATGAGCTTCATTGCTCGAGTGTTTTTAGTTTTTTACAATTTTACTTATAATTATAACTAATTAAGTTTTAATTCAGTGCAATCTTAATTTTAAAATAAGGATTTTTTTGTTTTTTATAGAAGATATTTAAATTTGATTTTTTTTAATTTTTATTATATTAAGTATTATTACTATTATTTAATTGATGAAAATAATCACTAATTTTACTTTTGAATTTAGATATTTGAGCAGTTTGTTATCACAATAGTAAATGAATTTTGAGTACATATTCGATTCCCTGTCGTACTGAGTCATTACATATTCCGGTTTTAAGCTAGTACTTATCCATAAAAAATCTATAGATGACTGAAATAGATATCTTAGAGAGATATCAGTTCTAATATATTGTCAATTTTAATTTAAAATTTGTATTCGTTGTTGATTGTGGATTGTTGATTTTAGATCAATATTTTTGTAGTCATTATGTTTTTCTTCTACATAATGTATAAAATTAACCTCAACAGCATACAATAATTGGAGAAGAGTTATCGAAAGACAATAGTCTAGACAAGATTTGGTTTTTAAATAACTTTTTACAATATACTTAAGGGGTACAAAAATCAATAATAATTGCCTGAAATATTTTAGGGGGTAAATATTGTAGAGCTCGATTTAAAAATAAGACAGTTTTATAAAAACGGAATTGCTGTTTGAAATAACTTAATACTTTACTAATATTAAATATATTTTGACAAAAGAATTTTTACGAAATTACAATTTGTAATATGATTCACATTTGCCAACTATATCAAAAATATATATACACGGTATATATATACTCACAACGATTTTTTTAAATTCTATTTTATATTTTCTCTATCTGATACCAACAATTAATATTGCGTAGATGTTCAAAAGATAATTAAAAATATAATTCGATGTCATCAAAAGATAAAATTCCAGCATTGAGTGACGTCAATTAAATTATAATACCTTTGATAATAAAATTCCATTTGGAAGTATGTTTATTCTTTAATTCCATCACAAAAAACAAGGTAAAAATGCTAATGAATCATCTTTAAAAGTTCAAAAAACTTTGGCATTGTGATAAACAATTTTTTTTTTCCTCAATAATGTTCCACAACCTACTTACAACCTAACTAACTATGTATAAAAGATGAAGGGTTAACAATAACCAAAAACAAAAAAATGAATGAATGAATAATGGATAAGTATATAGAAAATAAGAAGAAGAAAAAAAAAAAACGAAAAAATTGATATTCAACGGATGACTTGGCAATAATTTTTTGGAACTTTATTGATCGTTGAGATATACTTAATTCCATTATTGGAAATGAATTCAATTTTCTACAAAAAAAAAAACTGATTCAGTTCAATACCCTTTTGTTATTGATTTACTGATAATTTTGTTTTATTTAATAATTTGAGAACATCACTGTTTGCTATAAATAAAAGACATTCTAGAAGTTCGTTTTTGGATTAGAAAAAAAAAATGTAAAAGCTAAAAATTAAGTTCAGGTACCAAATAGGTAATATTGATGTATTACTTAGAATCTTGGAGGTGTTACAGCAGTATTTAGAATATCTAGGAAAGTTAAACATTCAATACTAAAAATAAATTAAAACTTTAAACATTGAAATATAGTTCAATTTTTTGTCAGTAATAGTAATGTCCTAATTGTAAATTGTCCCATTAGAAGGTTAAGCAAAGTACGAGTAGAATTCATACATATATGAAAATTAGTTAGTTACTTAAATTATTAATTTATAATTTTTTAATGCAATACGAATGATGCATCATGCTAACCCGAAAAATTTGAAAGCTTGTGTGATCAAGTCTGAACGATTGGGTAATCAACAGTAGATTGCTACTTTTGTATAATAACAAACGAGAGGGGGTGATGTACTTGGCCATAAAAGACAATTGCATTGGTTAGATCTGAAAGGTGTATTATATATCTATTCAGAAAATACTCACTAATTGGTTAAAGTCAATTTGATAAAATAAAAAGAGAGACATTGAATCTGCAACCAAAGCAAAAAAATCATGAATATTAATCTACTCTGTATTTTTTTAATCTACTTCTTTTAACCTAACTTTCTGTTAATCTATACTCTTATTCTAATAAATCGTTATTATAATAAACCGTTAATACAGATAATTTCTTATAATAAACCGTATATCGAAAGTAGGGGTGCGGAAAATTTGATGCTATTAAAATTTATACAAAATTATACAAAATAAGGTGCCTATTATATATTTCGATAACGATTACGATTTGATCAAACGAAATGTCAAAATGCAAAATTGCCATAGTTATATAGTATATATACGTATAATCTTCCAAATCCAGTGGGTTGGAATAATCCCGACTATATATTGGCTTGTTTTTTAACTCTGCAATTTGATAGCGTTTTTCAGCACTATCAGAAACTGAAAAATTTAACTCTGCTAAAATCATTTTATTTATAAAAACTTTTAATTTAATAATTTTTATTTTATTTAAACACTTTTAACATAAAAATTCCAAATAGTTATAACACTATTGTTTTGCTTTTTTTAGTATAATTATTTGAATTTGACAGTCAAAGAATCAAACATATGTCATTTTCATCGTTGATTTGAATTTTACAATGGCAGCATTTTAAAATACTTTCGATCAAATTTTCATCGAAATACATAATGGCCCAAACGATTACAATCGAATAACTCTAACGATAACGACGAACGATTCGATGAAATTTGATCGAAATACATAATAGGCACCTAAAAATCAATATTAAAAAAATACAGAAGATTCCCTATATGTCCCAATGAAAAGTAAATTATTTAAGTATACAAACTTAATACAACATGAAAATGTAAATTACACTTCAAAACTATCTCTGTTGTTATCACTCCCACTCTTTACTATAACAACTTATTCAAAAATTATGATACCAACTCTAAATAAGTCCATGAAATACTGTATACTTACTTGAATATAAAATAAATACAAAATAAATAAAATATATAAGAATAAATCGTTAGATACCTATCCTTTAAATCAAATTCCAATTTTTAGATTACATTGGGATCAGATTAATAAAATAAATAAAATCTTAAGATTTAATTTGTATATAAATACAATTTTAAATCTATATAATATTATTTACTTGTATATAGTTCTCTTCAATTCAATATAAATAATATTATTGTGATTGATGTCAATCTACTGTTTGTGATTCTTAAACATAGCTACATACAATATTTAAAATATGAATTTTTATTCTATTTTTTAAATTTAAAACAATTGAATAAATAAATATGAGTTAAAGTAGGTATATATGTAGGTATTACTAGGTTATTATATTTATGTATACTACACCTTAGTCAACCTGAATTCAAATTTAAATTAATTCAATTTTATATATTTGTTTTTTTTTTCCTTTTAAGAAATTATTTTTTTTATTCACCTTCTTTCTATCACCCTCTTTCTTATTTTCTTTCCATATTTCCACTTGGCTTTCCATTTCCAACAATATTTTCTTTACTTTTTTTTTTTATTATGAATTTAACTTTTAGAATGAATAATAAGAAGTCTTGTTATGTGATTTCATTCATGTCAAGTACCAGAATATTCAAGAGGCAGATAGAGACATATAGAAAAGAAAATATTGATTTAAAAATCGCAAAATGGAATGAAAATTGTAAAATATGGAAAATTTTAAATTTTGAAAATATTTTAAATTAATTTTTGCAAATATAAATTGATTCTTCTTAAGTTATTTTGTATATTGTTATGAACACCAGTATCATCATGTTCTGCAATGCTTTAATATCCTTTTTTTGTTTGTTTTTTTTGTATGTACTTCTTTATTAGTATCTAGACTGTTGCTATTCAATTTGGTATCAGTCGCATCACTCATAAACTATTATAAGAAGATATACAAAATATCGTTAGATTGCCATTTTTCTTCCATACTAGCGATTAGACTATTGGAGAGAGCTCTAGTATCCTTGTAATAATTTTAATTTTCAATCACAGATTGAATAAATATTTATTTAAAAAAAAATAATTCTGTAGTTCGTGAATGACTTCGTTGAATTCGGTATTTGTGACACAACATGCCTACCATACATTATTAATACATTGTCAAAGTGTATAGAAGCGGTTACTTTTCATAATAAATATCGAACGAGTTTTGCTCTTACTAACTTAAATTATATTATGATAATATATACCTTCACGTGTGTCTCAGCTATAGTCTTTGAATGCCCATCTGGGGGTTGGGTGATGAGTGATAAGAATAACGCTGACTCTTTAATGTATGCTGGGTTTAAACTGTGTACCAACTGTGAAACAAAAACCGCTTAGTATAGTTATTATATCTACAAATGGTGACCGACAGATAACTGAAATAAGTTCAGGCTAAATAATAAATGTGAAAAGATTCTGAACGAGGCTAGTACGTTAAAAATACTGTCATAATCATCTTATTAAATATTTTTCAGAAATTAGAAAAAAGTGGGAAATTGAATTTTTTTTAGTTAGACAAAAACGGATTGCTCTGAACAGCTTTTTTTATATTTTCTATACATTCGTATATTTAGAATTCCATTTTTATTGACTCATATTGCTCTGACATGCATTGCGATTACGCGGTTGTGTTTCAATTTGTCCAAATTATTATGTATGCCTACTAGCAAAGTTACCCGATGTTGCCGACGGGTCCAAAGAAAAAATTTGATTTATAGATCGAATTAAAAGAAATTGGTTTATCAAAAATATCCTAATACCACAACTTGAACTACAGCTACATATACCTAACCGCGTATTGCTACTTTCGCAAATTTATTTTCGCATCTTAACATTTCGTAAGCTGTATTACGAAATTAGCATCGGTGTAATGATTGATAACTATATTTGATTAATGATAACTATATTTTAACGCATTTGTTGTATTATGTATATTGCAGTTTGTATTGCGTATTTGTCACGTGGTACAGGTAAATTTCATACTAAGCTCGAACGGTATTTCTAAGGATATTATTGGCATTCGAGGAATAAAAATATGTTCGCTTTTTCTACAACCATAGTTTGAATTTATGCTTCAATGAAATGAGGATGATAGTTGCTTATTTACCTTGATACAATCTAAACGAATATTTGCGGTATATTAACTATAATTCAACTATCATTTTAATAGATAGTGAACGTACCTAAACTCTACTTATTTATTTAATTAAATATCACTTTACCTGCATATTAATATGCAATCAAACTGTCAGGCCCTTTTCCCTTTCGATATGTTGGCCTATTATTTTTTATTATCATTTATTTTATCCCAATGATATCCGGTACTGGATCAGGTCGGAAAACCAATAAAACATTTTACTTTCATCTGGAATTGAAATACGCGTGTCCAAAATCTACTTTTGTTACAATATTCCTGATCTTACTCCTACATATACCAATTTAATAACAGTTTATTCAAAATTATTTATAGTTTACATTATCAATTTGATTATTTTAATATTAGTAAAAAATTAAACGGTTTTAAGTCACCCACCCTCAGTTCATATTTTTTTTTGGAATTAATCCAAAAAAATAAAAACAAAAAGAACTACAAAATAAAACAAAATTCAAGGTATTCGAAAATAAATGGTGTCAAGTTTAATGTACTGAAATTGCACGATTGTGTTAAGTAAGTACATTTTATTGTTGTCTTATTGTTGTTATATTGTTTGTTATTGTTTATTTACTTAAATAAGCAGTAAACATTTTTTTTTCTCCCCAATAAAATATAACAGGGTAGTTTATTATTGTTTTTTGTGTGCACACAACGACATCTATTTTAGAAATTATTTTATTATAAATTTTAAATTTATTTTTTACATAAAAGCTATTTGCATTAAAATATTATGCAAATATACGAAAATAAATTTTTCTATTGTTTGAAATATGAATTCGGGAGCGGAAATATTTTAAAATAACATGGAAATTAAAACAAAAAAAAAATAGCCAAATTGGTTTTGTTTCGATTAGATTTGGGGTTAGTTTTGGTTTTTCATTCTTTTTTTTTTTACAATTTTTTAATATTTTATTTTATTTTTAACAGGAAGTGATTATAATAACTTGGTAGGGGCTTGTTATTTTTATTATTTTTAAAATGAATTGTTTACATTTATTATAAATTATTAAAAAATAAAATAAAAACCAAATATGAATGGAATAACAACATTTTTATATCATTGAAATGTAAAAAATATTGAATTTGGGAACATAAAATATTACATAATACAGAGTTGGTAGACTTAGGTCATGTTATGGTTTGAAAAATATGTGATACAAATACAAAAAAAAATTTCAATTATCTAAATTGTGAATGTGTAGATAAAATTTAAAATATTTACAGTGATGATCGTAAGTAAATGAATTGTATTGAGATATTATGTACCGGATTTAACTGACTGACCAACCTTTACATTAATCCAAGACAGAGATAGGACCAATACATTGTATTTTTTAGAGCTTTTCTTACCAAATAACTCGGAATCGGAGACGGCGAATATTTCCCCTGGGATACGGAATCAGGATCCGTTTCTGAAATTCGCCGAATCCCGATTCGCCGAAACTTACTATTGAAATAAATAGTCTAGATTTTACGAAAAAATACAATTAATTGATTCATCCGTAACAAATAAGTTGGTAACTAAAAGTGAAAACTTGACAAATGATCAAATATGAAAAAAGATACTTAGTAAGTTTTGTTCTTTGTAGTTTTTTGTCATGGTGACGAAAATAGTCTTGACATTTTAGAATTCTCAATTATTTTAGTTCCACTTAAACTATAATTAACTATTAGATTACAACAACAAAGAGATCGTTAGGAGTTCTGTAGTAGTAGTTTCTAATGAGATATCAATTAGAGCCATCACTAGATCCAAATTTATTCGGAAATCAATTCTTTAATGTGGTTATACTTTACCTAAGAATGAATCCGCCATCATGATGCTTGTCCAAAGTAATTTCGAGAAGCAAAAAAAGAAATGATGATATCTGTTTCAAGATAAACTAAAGCAAAATAGACGATTGTGATACTAACATTGGGCAAAGGGACTATAGCATTCGTATGGAGAGGTACATAAACATCAATTTACACGATGATGACAAGAAAGGACCATTTAATTTTGGTCTAGTTAGATTATTTGGATCATGTTTAGCATCTTACTCAGTTCCTTTGGCCACATCTAAAAAGTTTTGAAATAAACTTTAAAACTGATAAAGTTTCGTCCACCGGTGATGGTTATAAAATGATGGTCATATATGAACGAGAAAGCTATGTAATATGTCATTAATTTTTTTAATAATGCATTAAATTAATTATTTTGAATTATACATATTTTCAAAATAAATCATTAAAATCATGCACTATTTATTATAATGCATTACCAAAAATAATCAAATTAATTTAATCACTTTTGAATTACTTTATCTTTTACTTTTACTTTCAACTATTTTATATATGCATTAAATTAATTATTTTGAATTATACCTATTTTAAAAATAAATCATTGAAATCATGCACTACATATTATAATGCGTTACCAAAAATAAGTGAAATTAATTGAAGCACTTTTGAATTACTTTATCTTTACCTTTCAACTATTTTATATATTAGTATAATATCTGACCTGTATTTTAGTCACATATTTTTGAATTAAAAAAGTAATTCTTTGAATTATTTGAATTATAGTTGAATTATTTTTTTAATTCAAAAATATATCAAATAATTCAAAAGTAATTCAATTAATTTGATTGGTAGTGCATTATAATATGTAGTGCATTATTTTTGAATATAATGAATTATTTTAATAATTTTTTTTGAAAATGTAATTCAAAGTAATTATTAAAGAAATTAATGCATTGTATTTAATAAATAATTATGAAAATAATGCATTATAATTATAATTCAACATTTCCATCTCTGACCCAAGATAGTGAAAAGGTGAATATGGACCTCTATATAAAAATACATTTGATTTTTGCGCCATATTTAATTAATACGCTGTAAATATACAACATATTATTTTTCTTGTTCATTAACTTTTGATAATCACTGTATTTAATATTTCCACCTATAACAAATCAATTTCATAATGTATTTATTTGGATCATGATCTAAATTTTTATGCACAGTTGTATACAGTTTTAATCTAAATTGTTCTATATGAAAATTTCTTAATTCAATTCAAATCTCTTAACAATCTGGATTACAATTCTGTAATAATAAAAAAAAAAAAAAACAAAATTCTAATAGGCGTATTATTTTTTTTATAATTTTAATATAAAATTATAGAAAAAAATAAGAACAGATATTTTTGTCTAATCCCATTTGACTTACATTATATTAGATATATATCTACTTGTATGCATTTTACATCCCAATAAATAATGCTTCCTAATAACTTAACAAAAAGACAAAACATAAGCAAAAGAAATGTCATGTGGGTTGATTTTGAGGTATTTAAAAATTCATATTTAATCTCTAAAATACAATACTTGTATCTTTTAAATAATAAAACTTGATGATGTGTGAATTAAAATATTATTTAAATGAATAATTTCATTTTTGTTTTTTTATTTTAGTTTTTGTGTAATAAACAGCAACACATGAGTGTAACAGCAGCAGCAATAGAAATAAATTTCATCATTTACCAAAACTGATCATATTAAATCAAACGTTATGATATATTGTAAGTCAACAACATTCAATAGAGTAAAGTCTGGAGTGGAACTACTAGGTTGTAAATGAAATGATTTGTTAAGTTTATTTATTTTGTTTTTATTTTTTTAATGTAGCGAGACTTGAAACTATGTTCTACATCTTTATCTAATTCCGTAGGCTGAATGAAATTTAGAAAATTTTACTGTATTTTTTTTTTTTTTTTTTTTTTTAATTAATTCATATGCAATGAGCTGACATTTTCTGTTAAGTTGATTTGAACTTCTGGGTTTCATATACATCATATACAAGTTAACTATAGAGTTATATTTTACATGTTGTTGTTGTTGTTGTTGCTGCTATTGTGCAATGAATGAACTGATTCAAGTCCGTTTCTATTATTATTAGTATATACTTAAATATGTATATAAAATGTTATGTAGATTTGATTAAAAAGGCATGTGTAATAATTAAAGAGTAGAAAGCGGTAAGTAAGGAAAGGAGGTTGATGGGAGGGTTTGATGATATGATGATCAAATGATATGAAATGAATTAAATATGATAAGTTGGATTGTAAAATTTAATTGCATATGAGTAACAATACAACATGTATACAAATTTGTTTATTACCTTATTTAGAGAAATTAGTATAGAAGAGAATATAGGGTAAATGTACTTTTAAGTAAATTAATTTAATTTTAAATTTTTGTTATATTATAAGAGGAATTAATTATAGTAGAATAATTTGATTAGTAAGTATATGATGTGTATTTAAATTTGTAACTGATGTGGAAAAATTCTCTCTTAATATGTATCAGTAAGAAATGAAAAAGAAAATTAGTATTTTATGTGATATGGATGGATTTTAGAAACAAAAATATGATCAATAAACAATGAATTTGAGAAAATAATAATTTGTAGTTAAATTTATTTTTATATAGGTAGTGGAAAAATTATTAACTCAATTGAAAATTGGTGAATTTATTATACATCGAAGTACATCATGTATATGGTTTGTTCGAGTACGAAAAATTGTTTGACATTTTCAAAAAGTATTTTTAACAAAAAGTGAGCAAATGAGTGAAATATATATATATAAATATAGTAATAATATAAAAATAGTTTTGAAATGTCAAAAGTATGTTCTTAGTGTTGTCTAATGTAAATTAATTGTCAATATTTA
Source organism: Argyra leucocephala (assembly GCA_963942445.1). Lineage (NCBI taxonomy): Eukaryota > Metazoa > Arthropoda > Insecta > Diptera > Dolichopodidae > Argyra > Argyra leucocephala. Next base: position 180,502,887 of record OZ012678.1, read on the forward strand.
AAATTTTTGTAGGAAAAATCCGTTTGCATACTTGTAATTTTCAACACAAGATTTTATTTTTTTGACTCAATTCATGCATTTTGAAATTTTTATAAAGTTTTTTACCCCAACAAACCAATTGATGAGTTTATATTGAAAAATAATAATAAAATTAATGATCCTTGATTAAAGGTAAATTGCTCAAGATTTTGTTTTCTAGTGGATTACAAGGATTTATAAAGACAAAATTAGTTAGCATTTCAGAAACACTATTATTCACACACATTTAACAAACTGTTTACCAAATACGGATCACAAATATCTTACTCTTGAGTTAAAAACAAAAACGAACTATCATTAGTATTTTCGATTTCATCATTTTCGTCCCAAATTTTCACATCTATTGGATCACCTTCAACATCTCTTGGAAATTTGTTTTGAAAGAGATTTTGATCATAAAATTTTTCACAATCCGTCAATTTATCTAATTCTGATGGGAAAATGTTTACGTTTATGACATTATGATCTTCAAAATTTTTTTGAACTCCCAATAAAGCTGTAATAGCCATCTGAAAACCCTAGAGCTCAAAATAAGGTATTTTTGACCGAGGTAAGTTAATTTTAATGGAAGTCATACGTATTTTTATGACATATTGTTTGCTGTCCTATATTTAGGTCAACCGGCGGCAATGGGTATACATCATATTCATACATCATTGTCATTATCAATTGTTGGTATTAGAGCTCATTTTGAGCTTTATATATGATTTTACAATTTTTTTTTGTATACTGATCTGTCTCTCATTTTAAAAAAAGTGGAGAAAAATGCTATCCAAAAATGCTATTATTTACAAGCACGGGTTCACATCTGACGAGAGATCAAATTTATCTTTTACTTAGACGATAAAATATAAAGGAAGACTTCTAATCAAAAACTGTCATCAATAAAATATTTTCGCGCTAATTAAAATATTTTCTATTCTATATTAATTAAGGCGAAGTAAAATCCATAAAAATCTGGTTAATATAATTTTTTTTTCGTTTTGATAAAAATTTCTACGAAATAATAAAAACCAACTATCTGTGACATTTATTAGGTCATACATAAGTCTCTTCTATACACAAAATTACGGTTTGGTCCAAAAAAAAAAATGAAAGATTCAAAACCATAAATTTAACCAATTTTATTTTCTCGTTTTCTACCAATGACAAATTTTTATTTATAACTTCTAAATTTTTGACACTATTAAATCGTTAAAGAAAAACAAAATTAAAAATAATAACTGAGATCATTGTTCAGTTTCAGTATACTTCTAAATTTAATGTTTGTTTGCTGTTTGTTTTTTAAATTATATTGTATGAGACATGAATGACTTAAAAGTTTTCAATTTTTATTTTTTTTTTTGGGGATTTTTTATTTTGATTTTTAACTTGAATGGTGGTCTGATACCTCAAAAAAAGAATACACAAAAATTAAACAAAAAAATAAATGTTTTCAGTGCAATAACCTTAAAGTAAAAATTATAAAAACAAAATTAATGGGTGTTTTGTATACCTTTCAATTTAAAAAGAAAATGTAATAAACAATTATTGCAACTAAAAAAAAAAAAAAAACAAAAACACAAATTAGCGAAATTTGTAAAAACACAAAATCGACTCATATACGACGACAATAATGAAAGTGAAGCTTAACCGTGTTAATTCAGAAACAATGTGAAAAAAATTCAGGTTTTATTAACCTAATCGTTAATAAAAGTAATAAAAAAAACCATAAAAACAAAAATTAAAATTAACACGAGCAGAATGTTGGATAAATTCGAAATGTATTCTAAATTCGTTTATAATACATTTTTGTTTCAGAGATTTAATTTATTATTTTGCTAAGAATATTTCAGAAGTAAAAAAATATGGCAATTTTTCAACTGGGAATGCAACAAACAAAGTTTTGAAGAGCAACATAATTTGTTATATATACTACTCTACTGGAAAAAAGTTTGCACACCTTTACTATTATCATGACAATATAAAATATTGCGTATAGTTGATTATACTATCTATGAAAATTTTTATTTTATATCGCATCTACTGAGATTTTATATGGGAAAAATGAGAAAAAAGTGAAAAATCGTATTTGCAGGCACAAACAAGGTATGTGCCAATTTTTTTGCAATAGAGTAGTACATAATATAGAAATATTATCAATATTAAATGTCATTAATGACACATTAAATTATTTATTTTAATTATTATGACATTTTTATTTACTATGACACTTAAAAAATTTCTCAGAGCAGGTCAACTGTTAAATTTCGTAATTGACAATAATAAAGATGTATATAAGTCGTAATTGAAATTTTGTAATCTATATTATTATTCTAGATCTAAATAGTGTATTAAACATTTAATTTGTATCCGTTTTTAATAAAATAACTTCTATAATTTGGAACATGAATAAGTTTATTGCTTAAACTAAGAGCTTTGAGCATAATTACCCTACTTTCGGTAATGCTGAATTGACGTTAAATCGATTAAATTTCGATTCAAGCAATCAACTGTCAAATAGACATATGCATACTTTTGAATTAACCAATCAACTGTCAAATAGACATATGCATACTATTGACGTCGTGTTTTCGATATTACTGGATATAATTTTAAACTGAAAATTACAAATAGTAGATTGTAGCTACATATTTTCATGTTTTTGCCATTTATCACAATAATGATTAAAGTAAGACAATAATGATCAAAAACTAATCATCATTTTTTTTGCTGCTTTGTGCGCTCAAATTTGATTGCCATATCGTAATTCCATAACCGAAAACATGACGATCGGAAATTGTCGGCATAATCGAAAGCGTGATGACAGTTGATTTTTTGACCAGTTGAATCGCAAATGACGGGATTATATCGCAATCTCAATAAAATTTAATAAAAAAAGACAAAATAAAACCAGAAAATTAAAAAAAAATGCAGTACGTTTATTAATCCACAGTGAAAAATTACAAACTCAGTTATGACAGGTTAAAATGTAATATATCATAAATGTTAAAATCCAGTTAAATTTTTACTAGAACGATCTAAGAACGAAATAGAACGGCAATAAAATCAAAACCTAGTTAAAACAAAATCAAATTTGACAGTGATTAGAAATTCTGCACACTTTTTCATTAGAATACAACCAAAAATAGATTTCTTTAAAAAAACAAAAACGTGGTGAAATACAGACTATGTATTGGACTGCGTTTAAATCAAATCGTCGTTTTAACCATCTTTTCAATATTCTTGTTTTTAGCCTGTAATGTAAAAGTATTAATAATGGTAGTATAGATATTTTTTTTAAACATTTCTTTAACTTTCTTATTGTTGTCAGCAAATTGAATAACTTTTTTTTTTAAACAAAAGCTCTTTACCTACACATAAAATATGATAAAACAAAAACAACAACAATAAAAATTGTCTCCACAATAAATTTTAAAAACAAAAAAAAGACTTATTTCATTTGTCAATAGTATGACGTCATTTACAATGAATTCCAGATAAATTTTTAAAAATAAATTCATCTTATCAAAAGATATTTTTATCTTATTTCATTCTAATCCCAGAAACCCTTATATAAAATGAAACCAAATTGATCTGGATATGAAGATAAAAATTCTTTGGAATAAGAGATAAAAACATTTTTTTTTTTTTTTTTATAAATTTATTAACCTTCAATTCAAATCTCAAATCTCATCTTTATTTATTATTACAGGTATTACATACATATATACGTATGGATATATAAAAATGTGTATGTTTTGACATTTTGTATTCAAATTTATGTTTATGAAGATTTTATACAGACCCACATATTATTTGAAAAATTTATAAAAAAAAAATAAAACAAAAAAAAAATCATTTAAAGAGAAAATTTGAGTGAAAGCATCACAAGAGAAAGCAGCAGGGGATGAATAAAAGAATAACAAAAAAATGTTATTTATTCGGAATAATGTAAGAAGTGTAGGTACCGTTATTATTATTATTAGGTATATTTGGTTGATTATAGAAATAATTTTGTTTATATATTTTGTTGTTATGCTGAGAATGAGTAAAAAACATAATCATAATAATTCGAAGTTTCTTTAAATTAAATTTATAAATTGTTTCATACTCTAATTTAAAGCTAATTTTTACATATAAATTGTCATGGATGGGGAAAAGCTGTCAATCAATAAACTTACACTATTCAGAAATATTTTTTTGCAAACTACTTATTTTTGGAAAGATTTTATTTTTTAAACTTTTATTTTTTATTTATTGAAAGTTTAGTAATTGTTGAGTTGGCAATTGTAGTAAGTGTTGTGTATTAAATCTACAACAATGCAAATATAAAATATTAAGTAAGTTTACAAATGAAAAGAGGTATGGTGGTAAGTCTACAAAATGCCTTTTTGCTTTTTGCTTACTAAAAGAGAAATTTGGAAGTCTAAAAATCCTTTTTTCCATTTGTAGACTTATTAATAGGGAAATTTGTAAGTTTAGATAATCCATTTTTTCATTTGTAGACTTACTAATAAGTAAATTTGCAAGTCTAAAAAACCACTTTTTTCATTTGTTGACTTACTAATAGGGAAATTTGTAAGTCTAGATAACTAATTTTTTCATTTGTAGACTTATTAATAAGTAAATTTGAAATTCTACAAAACCGGTTTTTTTAATTTGTAGAATTACTAATAAGAAAATTTGCAAGTCTAAAAAACCCCTTTTTTCATTTGTAGACTTACTAATAGGAAAATTTTTAAGCCCAAAAAAATCGGGTTTTTCATTTGTAGACTTACTAATAAAGAAATTTGTAAGTCTAAAAAATCTCTTTTTTCATTTGTAAACTTACTAATGGTAAATTTGTAAGTTCACATACATATAGAGTTGTCAAAATACTGTAGCGCTCTTAATTTACACGTCTTTTTAAACATCTGAGTATGCTGGACATTACTATATGTTCACAATTATGTAAATTGATCAAATGTCATTGAATTGGCACAAAAGCATTTCTGTACATCATCATTAATTGCAGAATTGTAAAATGTGTGGTATTTTGATTTTATATATAATATTTTATAAGTAAAGGAATAATAGTTGTACAGACAATAATTTTTGATTTTGGAGATTTATTCAAGTATTCTTGACTTGAAATTATTACACCTGTATTTAAAAATATTATCGTAATCAGATATTTTAATGTCAAACGTTAAAAAAACTATTGTCTTGTATTTACATTAAAATCAAAATTCTGCAACCATTAATTTAATATTTTCGGAAGCAACATACTTCTCCCACAAGTTTATTGTGACGAATTCTTCTCTATTATCGGTAATACTCCTTCTTTTTACAGTTATTATTATTTACCATAGTTAAAAATTACAAAACAAGTGAGCAGTATCTATCATAACTGTTTATTCATATTCTTAATGTACAGTTATTTTTAGTTCTATGAATCATTCGAAACAAATAAAATAACGAACATTTGTATGTACCGCATATATAGATTGCCCCTGGGTATATTAAAAAACTAAATTACAATTTTCCCTTTTTTTTGTGTTTTTTGGTGTTTTTTTTTTGTTTTTGGAAAATTCTAATTTTAGTAATGATAATTTTGGGAATTTTTTTTTTATTTTTTTTTTTTTTTGTTGTGTTGTAATGTAACCAGAAAATTCCATTCCATTCCATAAAACTAGGAAATCATGTAGTAGTCGTAAACATAAGACAAAAAAAAAATTATAATAATAATTATAAATTTTTATTAAGTTCAATGTAAGTACATAAGTAGTACTATATTGTTTTTTACGACATGATATAATTTTTTGAATTGCATGACACAAAGTACAGAACGATTGTCGATTTTAAAATTGGATTCATTCATTCAATTTTTGTTTTAGGGTTGGTTGGTTTTCAATTTCGTAATAAAATAAATCAAATGATGATAATTTTTTTAATTTTCATAAATGTCACAGAATTATAATTATAATTTTTTTTTTATTTTTTCATAAAAATAATTTATAAAAATTTGAATATTAAAAAAAAAAAAAAATTGGGAGGAGAAATTTTGTAGTTCTCCTTATTTTTGTGAATTTTGTAAATCATTTTACTCTTTATTCATTCAGATTCGATTATTTTTAAAAATTCTCAGAATTTAATTGAAGAAATATTTATGAGATGCTTCATTAAACATGTTTTTTGTAGTTACATTAACACCTACCAATTCAGTATTCTGTTATGAAGTCATAGTTGAATGAATAATATTTTTAAAGTTGATTCCCTCAAATCAATTAGAAATTTTGAATTTTTAAAAATGAAATTTTTGAATTGTTGAAACAAATATAGAATATTTGTGTGTTTGTGAAGCGAGTTTGAAAGATTTTGATATGATTAAGCAGCAGAAAACAAGCAAACCAATTCACAAAATTGAAAAAAATAATTGTTTACTATTTTTTTATTTTTTATTTTAATTTATAATTCAAAAGCCTAAAATTTTTTTTTTCACATAATTAAAGGAATTTTTTTATTTCCTTCAAAAAAAAATATCGAAAAGCTATACGCCGATCAGTGCTTCAGAAGTTATGAGCTGTTTTATAATTTTACATCATTTTTATTTGTACTAAATTTTTTTATTTAATTCATACAAAAAAAAAAAAAAAACAAATTTCATTCAACAGGTAGGTAGGCATCATATTATGTGTATGGTCTTTTTTATAATTTACTTTACTTTTGTACTTCTGAACTGAACTTTTTTCTATGTGTTAGAAGAATGAACCAAAATTTTTTTAACATATTTCAATTTGATCATAATCATATCATATATTATCATATCGCTTTGTCACACGCTAATACTATGAAAAAATTGTTACGAGATTTTCAACTAAAATTTAGCTGCCTCAAAAATTGTAGCTCATCCAATCCACTTACTTAAAACAGCCATAAAATGTTTTGATAGGTCGGAAAATGATTTATGTTACATACAAAATTATTGTCATATTAACAAGTTCAGAAAAAATATCAAATCAACAGATTGGCTGGGCCAAAACAGCGTAAAATAGAAAACATCATAGACATTTTGTTACTTATTAAATTTATGATGTAAAATTATTTAATTGGAGGGTAAAGAAATGATTTCAAATAAAGGTAGGAATGTTTTTTTCAAAAATAACAAAATAGCCAAAATGTCTATATATATTAAATTTAAAAATGTAGCAATGGTTTACGAAAATAAATAATTTTTTTTGCTACACTTCAAAATAAATTTTTACAAAACAGAAAATATTTTTTGTTTTTGTATTTCATTTCTTTACATATATTTATTTTGTTTTGCTTTTGACATTCTAAGCGCTAATGATGAACGGATAAAAAATTGATAACGTTTACACCCACATATGAAGATGTAATTACAATTAATGACCTAATCTAAACGCTGGACCTGGCTTTTACAACAAATATTGTTAACTAGAATTGCAATTCAACGTGAATACATCCAATTGCCTGTCGATCTATATTATCTTTTTATTCTCTATGACAATTCTATTATTTCTTTTATGAAAGAGAGTTGGTTTAGATAAGTTAAATTTAATTTGTTTGATAAAATTTATTTAAATAATTAAACCGTGCGTGAGCATGTTTAATTTAGAAATAGAAGACTTAGTTCAGCTCTAAATCCAACTGAATAGGTTGCAGGACAATGGTAAGGTTTCTTTGGTCTAATTTATTAATTTCTTTGGTCTAATTTATTAATTTATTTTGTTTTATTTATTTATTTATTTATTTATTTATGAGTGTACCTGTAGATAAATCCGCAGGTCTACATTTAATTATAAATAAAAGAAACAAAAAAAAATTGAAAAAATATTTACACCATTTTCTTGTAAATTAGACGTTAGTCCTGTCTTTCGTTTTACTGAGAATTTAAGTCAAATATTTTTTTTGTTAAATTATATCACAAAACTAATTCGGTAATATTTAAAATTGTATATGAAAATGTTCAAAAGTATGAAAATTAGATTTAATTTTATCAAGATCAAATATTCAGAAAATAAATACCACAGTGCTAATAATTTATAAAAAAAAAACATCACACTAATTAGTTTCATCAAACAAAAACAAAAACAACACCGAAAAACATAAAATTGTAATTGCAATAGAATCTCGCCTTTCAATTCGGAGTTCAATTACCTATACAAAAAAACAAATTATTTTTATCTTCTTTATAAATTTCTCTAATATCAAATTATCCTTTACTCATCCACTTAATTAGTCAATAGTCAATTATTTAAAACTTAAACTAAATTAATAATTAGGAGAAAAAATGAACACCTTCAACATGAACTATTTAAAAAAAAAAAAAATTTATAAATGAACTTCAAATCTACCAGATTTAATTATTAAATTATACAGAAATAAAAAATCTTATCAAAGAAAATTATTTTCTAAAAACAAAAAATGATTTTTTTTGCCCTTGCATCATTAATCAGTTCAGATTGAATATTTTTGAAAATGAAATGAAAATTTCCATGAAATGAATTCTTAATTTACAATTTACCAACTTTTTATTAGGTCTTTAAAAAAAAAAAAAACGAAAAAAAAAATAAAAATAAAGAGTCTCAATGAATTTTTGTTACTACAGAGAAAAACCTTAAACTAACTTTAACGTAAAAGTTTTTCCTTCCTTAATGAATTTTCTCATTATTTATTCCAATTACCATCTGCACCTTGCAACATAAAATTTCCTTTTTTTTTTTTGCTATTTGTTTTCAATCCTTGAAAAAAAAATAATAAAAAAAAAATGTAAAAACGAACGAGAGAAGAAAAACCAAGAAATAAAAAAAGTTTTAAATTAAAGTTTTGTGAATACAAAAAAAACATGATTTTTTTTTGTTTTTCGAAAATTTACAAAATTTGTAATTAGTTGTCATTTTCACTGTCAAGTTAAAAATGATGCATAAAAATTAGCTTTAGATTAGCTGGGAAATTTACTTTTTTTTGTTTTTTTTTATTTATTTTGTTCTTATTTTATGTGTTGGAAATGGAAATGTTAACTGAGTAATTTTGGAAAATCTAAAAATTATTATGAATATTTGAATATTATTGAAATAAATGAACTTGAAATGATTTTTTTTAAAGTTTCAGAACAATAAGTTATCCTGTAGGTCATAGGGTTAAAATAATTAATTCAGTTTGGAAACAAATATCTTTTAAGCAATATTTTTGTTCTTCTACTTGAACAACAAAATTTGCTTGTGATTAAGTGATTATATTAGCAGTGGCTTTGAGTGCATTTTTTCTTACTAGAATCGTGTACATGGAATATTAGAGTCACAAATTCAGAATTCTATAATGATTTGGAATTTGTTTGGACTTGTATATCTAATTGGTTTTTCATTCAGAAAGCTATAAACAACATTAATGTGAAGAAAGCATAATTCATAATTTATATACAGCACTAACATGGAAAGAGCTTTGTATAAATATATCTTAATAATGAAATAAACTAAAGATAATTATGTAAAAAACTTTAAAGAATGAGAGCTTGACAAAACCCACGTGGTTGATAAGCCCATAATAATGATCTTATAAATAAATAAATAAATATCTTTGATTTTATCTAGCTCTATATTTATGACTTCGGCTAAGTCGACAACCACTTCCAACTATCTAGCTACAATTTTTTCCACTCAAGTTCAATACATTAGGTTTGAAGCGAAAATAAAACCTTCTGATTTTCATTTGTTTGTAATAGAAAAAAATTATTTTATTTATTGTAAAAAATTAATCCATATTCCAATCCACATTATCAACTTTGGAGAGCGAACATAATTTTATTTAAAATAAAATCAATTTATTTAATTCTGTAGAAATTGTGAAAAACAAACAAAACGAAATATTAGGATATATTTCAGATTGCTTAAAGTAATGGGTTATTCGAAAGGAAATAGTGGGAATAGCTATATATTTTGACATTTTTCCTGTCTGAAGACCAAATATTGGGTATTATGTTCTATGACACCGATACTACTCTCTAAATCACTCGTGGTTGATAAATGTCACGGTTAATACCTGAATATTTCAGAAAGAGATAAAAAGTGAAACTCATCACATTCAAACATACAATTAAAAGAGGTAGGGGTGGCCTAGCTGGAAATGGTGACGATATTAGCACCAGTCTAACTGACATATTTATCTGTACACCTATTAAATTTATTATTATTATTTTATTGTTATTAAATTAACGTAACATAACATAAAAAAAAAATGTATACTTTTTTATGGACCTTTTCGTGCTTAATTAAGTACTGAACCAGTTCCACAAACCCATATAAAGTATTTTTTTTTGCTTTGTCTGGAATCGAAAATGCGATCTTGTGGTTGAAAAACAGGCGTTCTACATACTGGCGTAATCCAAATTTTTAGATATAAATAGACAGATTGTAGATCTGTCCTAAAGTGTACTTCAAAAGAGTTATATCCGCAAATCGTTGTTGGAAAAACTAAGAATTGGGAATATGCCTGTATTTCATTTGACTGGATATGCTGGATACTGAATATGATTAATATTATACATACATATATATATATGAAATGAGTATATATGAGTAATGAGTGTACGAGAATCTGAGTTAGGAGAGATCCAAAATCAAAGTTCTATAACTTTTAAAAAATATTTATATTATTTTTATGCATGGCCGCTGTTGGATACAAGCAAAATATTTGAATTCGAAAACACTAAATGAATTAAAGTCGGATTTTGGTATTTTGGGATTTTGAATTTTGGTATTTGGGTTTTTGTATTTGGTATTTTGGATTTAGTGGTTAACGCATGTATTGTATATGTAAACACAGACAAATGAAATAAAGGCATATGACATACAAGCAAATAAAATACAGGTATGTGATACTAATCGCTAAGAATGTGCTTTTGTTTGGTGAAATAAGCATACAACAGTAATTAACAAGTCAATGTTTGCTCAATAAGGATCCAGAGTATTTGGAACTTATAATAGTCGGATCTGCGATATTAAACATATTAAGTATCTGCGATTTTGTCTCTTGATGAAAACTAGGCTCAGATAGAAAATAATACTGAATAATGATAATTCAGATATTTATTTATGATATCTATAGATTTGTTACGGATACGGGTTTTATTGTGAAATAGATGTTAAGTTTGTGTAACAAGACATTGCTATTATAAGCCACAAGTGTTGTGGGACAAAAACAAATAGTCATTCTATTGTCAATCTCTTTTAAACTAATATAATCTAACTACTGAAATTTGATATTTTTTTCGGGATTAATGTGGATTTCAATGTAAGCGCGACCTCTTAGGATATATTGTACTTCCCCGTTAGTTTTAGAATTGTAGATCTACGTCCTTGATGATCAATATTTATTGCTTTAATGTCAATTTCACAATCAGGCAATGTGTATTTCTGGAAATATCTATGTACTTTTCGAGCTATGGCATCGCAAATAAATAGAATATGAGAGAAGGATTTCCCTTTTTCTATCTGCATCTGATCTGCATTTGTCTGTGTTCGATCTACCAATCTTGAACAGATATTTGTTAAATGGGCCATGACCATTGATAAACCATGTCAGTATTTTGACATTGGGTGCAGTCTTTCTGATTACGTGATTCAGTCGCTGGATACTTATTTTGAAAATTTGGTCATTTGTTGAGCTCTCTGTTTGATCGATGTTGTATAGGAAATAGTGTGGATATAAGTACATACAGATATTTAATTATAAAGTAAATGATAAAGTAAATATTGAAAAATTTGTTAATATGCTTCTACTGTAATTAATTCTTATATTTTAATTTCTTTTAATTTAATAAGCTTAAATTTTATAAAAATAGTAAACCACCGCCGCGTCGCGCTTTATAAATAAATAAATTTACAAAAGTTTAATTCAATGTAAATTTGTTTTTATTATTATTTTTTTTTTGCAATTAACCGATATCTTTTTGATAATTTTTTTTTATTTATATATTTTAAATAATATATATATATAAAAATAAAATATAAAATGAAAACAAACACAGGAAAAAAAGACATTTTTAATTTTGGAATAAATTATTTCACAAATTAATTGGATTACGACAGTATAAAAATTGAAGAATTTTCCTTATTGAAATCATTTACATTAAGAAAATCACCCACCACATTTTGGTGCTGTATAATTTTTCCAATTTCAGCTGATAGGATGATTATGTTTTTGTTTTTGTTTTTTTTTTTTAAATTGGAAATTAAATTAAATCACCTGGAGAATAGCCTTTTCATAAATTGAATATTAAATGGTAATGAATAATTCATTTTAATTTTATTCGGCTTGGAGAGAATAAATGGAAGAACAAACTGATGGGGATTGGAATTTTGTATCAAATATCAAAATGTTATTTACTGTCAAGGAAATATCAAACTAACAGAAGAAAGTAGATACATATATACACCATTGTGTTTTTTTATAAATATAATTTAGTCGCCTCAAATAAGATTAAAAACAACAAACAAAAAAGTTAAATTTTAATAATGGCGGCTAACTTAAGTTGTCTACTTTATTTTCAGAATTATAACTTTGGTAATTTTTAAAGAATTTTTATTATACTTTGTTATTTGATATATTTTCGAAGATATTATATTTGAAAACAGTATACTAATTAAATTAAATTCGATTTCGAAAAAACATTAAAATTCATATAGGGAAGAAGAGGATAAAAAATAAAATGTGTATTGTTTTATTTATAGAGATTCTTTCCTTAGATTATATTTTGATAAATTTTTTGGTTGCGGCGACAGTAGTGATGGCGCGTCGGCTTTACTTACTATACATGTTACAATGATACATAATATCCTCATTCTGTTGCATTAAATGGAATCTGGATATGATTCAAAATGAAAACAATAGGATCATAATAAGAAAAAAATTTAAATATTTTAAAGTTATGTATACATACATAACAACTCCTGAGAATCGGAATCTTTAAGTTTTAAATTTGTTCTTTTGAAATTTTGACATTTAAATAAGATTTTTTGATCGTGGTTTTTAATAACAAAAGACATTTTTTTTTTAAAGAATTTATCTGATTTGAAATTGATTTATTAATCAGAATTTTCTATTATTATTGCATCAATTGAAATTTATATTCAAAAATTTAGGGAACAGGTTTACAGAAACTATATAGAATAATATTAAAATGTGATATAAAAGGCTTGAATTTTAAATTGAGTATAACAAAAAATAAAATTGGGAATTCTTTTGTAAAAACCTTTTGATAAGATTTAAAATAAAATTTGATATTATTGTTAAGGTTTATAATTGAAAATTGACATTTATAATGTTACAATACTTAATTAATGTTCAAATACTTTATTAATCCGATGGATGATGATTCAGAAGAGAAATATAAAACTGATTATTTTGATTATTATTTTCTAAATTTTTGTTTTGTAATCATTTTTTATTCAAAAATTTTAATTCTGATTTTACAACTAATTTTTAAAACCCCAACAAGTTAGTTTAGAATTGACATGAAAAAATCTTACCTATTACTGTCATCTCAAATTCACATTATTTGTGTTTAAATTATCAGAAATATCGTGTAAAGTCTATAAGAATTTTGCAAAACTGCACAATGTGCCAAATCGGATAGAACCATCCCTGAACACAACCACAGAAGTATTGGATTTGAGTTTTGCTATGAAAGCTATTTGATTTTCTAGATTACGAATTTATCCTAGTTTTATTCTAAATATTTTTTTTTTTCCCGTATGGAGGTGACTTTAATATGTCAGGGTCGGCATGTAGGCTTTTAGACCTTTATGTCCTTATCCACTTCTCAACTTAGTCGACCCTTTTGATAAAAACCAATATTGGTTTGAGGGTTTTATCCAGCAGAAGTTTTCTGAGATTATGTAGTGCGTTTCCAACAACCTGAGTTTCAGCCTTTAGGCTAGGCACGCTCCTTAAAACATGTGTGGAGGTCGTTTTCTCTTCCAGACAGATTGTATAGGTTGGATTGTCATTTAGTGCTAGTCTACACATGTGCTTATGTGATTATGACCAGTAAGTATGCCCACCATCTTCATGCAATCTGATCTATTGAAAGTTAGCAAGAAATTGGTTATTTTGGTCGTATATTATGTAACTTTTGGTACATATATTTTGGAGACTCTGTGGACTTCAATACGCTCACATAGATTGTTTTTTGCCCTCTTCTTCTATCGATAGTTTAATATATTACCAATAGGTATACCAACTGCCGGTTCCGGTCCATAAATGTTGCCGATAATTTGGCTTTTTTGCCAACTTTTTCATTTTCAAACAGCCCACTATGATCCGGTATCCAATTCAGTACTTTACTTCGGAGCCATATGAGGGTTAGAGCTTCCGAACATTCTCCGAACAATCTAAATTTGATTTTAGATAAATTAGAAACATCTTGTTTTGTTTTTTTGAAGCCTAAGTTTTACCATTATGATAAAATACTTGAATTTAATTCATAATATTTGAAATTTCTAATTTACCTCCTACAATAAATAATATTTTACTATATTTCATATTCGATTTATCTCATTGAAAGGATAACTTCTTCCTTTTCTTCGTTAATGAATTGTCGATGATGTTTTCTTACGTTTTATTTTTTGTTGCGTAGATTAAAGTTTACTTACATGTCATTGAACTATACTCATTACATTACAAAAATTAAAATTTACTAACATTTGTGTCACTGATTTAATGGGTTTGTTTTGCTATTTCAAATTAATTTTTGGATATATTTAATTCAATAACCTTTTAAAATTATATAAGAACTAAATTTACATTCTGTAAATATATTTTTAAAATGATAATACTGTAAAAATCGGTTATAGTCACTACTGGTTATAGGCACAATTCGCTTTTAGTCAACAATTTCACTGTCATCATCTTTTTAATATTTTTTTTATGTATTTTAATTCGTTTATAGTCAGAATAGCCACATCTGATCGGTTAAAGTGTCATATATTTATAATATATTGAAATTTAAGGGATGACTATAATTGTGTTTTACTGTAAATTTATACAAAATTTTAATTAAAAATGTTTAATTCCTATTTAGCTTAAGTGATTCGTATTTTCACAAAAATATATTTACAAATATTATCATATATAAACAAAAAAAATTAAATTTACTATCATAACACAAACTATCATGTTCATTTTACTTTATCTAAAAATCAAAAAAAAAAAATTTCTATGTTAATTATTTATCTTTATATCATTTCACAATATTGTACATGTTTATTAATTAAAAAAAAAAAAAAAAAAATCAAAACACAAAATACTGTTTAAGCACCTGATGAATTTACAGTTCAGAATAATGTCAACAAAACAAAACGTCACAAGAAAATTTTAACTACATATATATTAACTACTACTTATGTAATATTTGATTTTCAAGTAGGTATAGGTTCATTTTTTATTTTACGTTTTAAAAAGTACATAATTATTTTTATTAATTTGATTTACACTCATTTAAGCTGCATTTAAAAGTACACAATTTTAGATACAGGTATCATTAAATAAAGTAAGAAAAATACCACAGGGTAGTATGATGGGTTCAATTTTAATATTTATTAGCAAGATTATACTCAATTACTTTAGTTGACATTAATATCAAGTGTAATACATACAATATAACTACTTTGTAGATCACCTTAACAGTGTTGCACAAAAAAAATATGTATGAATAAAATAAAGAATGCGACAAATGTAATTTTATATGCTTTAAATCGGAGATTCTATATAAAGTAAATTGTACGTAAGTAAACTGATATTGAAAAAAGTATGTGGATTAAAATCATGTAAACTCAATATAATTATAAGACGTGTTGGAAAGATTTGTACGCACTATAAATTAGAATTGTATGAAAGATCCAGCAATATAGAATTGTGTAGCAGGAGAATTCAGATTAATATACGCCTAATATACGAGTAGAAAAATGTTAAGCACAAAAGTTACTGTCATTATAATGTTATTACAGATAAAGTAATTATGTCTATATTTACCCTTCCTAAAGACATTTCATCAACACAATTAATATGTTCGAACATTGCATATTAGGCAAACAAATAACATTAAACAATATTATTTATTTGCAAAAATTTGTAGCGGATTTTGAATTTATAATAAGAATCATTCAAATAAAAAAAAATCTTTAATAAATGTTCTCAGCTGTTGACTACTATGTGGAAGTACGCATATCAGATCAAAATGCTAAATCAACATTTATTTTTCTTTAAATTTAATTAAAACTTCATATAGTATCATTATTTTGACATTTTGCGATTAATTTTCTTCTTCACCGACTACTACGGAATTATCCGTCTAATTAGTATTTCAATATCGGATACCGTAAACATTAAAATTCTTATTATGAAAAATTTATAGAGCGATTTCAATTGGATTTAAATACTGAATTTTTTTGTTTCTGAAATTAATTATCCAACAATTTAACGATAAACTGCCGGGTAATTATAGTTCAAAGTATTGACCATTGATTTGCGTGTTACCTATGTCGTAGTGATCAATAACGTAATTTACAACAGTTATTTATTAGTTTATGTAAATAAGTAATATTATTATATATGTACATATTTAATAAATAAATTACTATTAAAATTTCAAAATAAATTTTGACGGTGAACTTAAATACATTTTTTTACGTCAACAAAAAACAAAAACGTATACAAAAAGGAAAATGTCAAAATGTCAAATAACAGGAATAACAATAACTGTAACCAGTGCACGAAAAAAATCAATTTAAGAACTAGTAATGGGCTCCAGTGTGATGGTGGCTTAAAAAAAATGATTCTGCAGCCACTGCTTATCATTGGATATTGAAGTCATCACATATTCACAGAATGTTGATAAAAAAACTAGTTTTGTCAATAATGCAAGTTGAAACGCCAAAAAATAACTTAACAAAATTAATTACTTATAAGGGAGAAAGAGAGAGAAAAAGAAATACAAAATCACAATTGATTGTAATATTTTTCAAAGCACTGTAATTCTTTTATTTTTCTATCCAATCTATTTCTATCTATTCTATATAGTTATTCTGTTATGTTATGTAAAAATGCAAAGTAAACACATGAAAATTTTGTTTACAAAATGTCAAAACTTATAGAAGACATTTTTATATTAACTAGGTACATATATAAATTAAGTTGCTTGAAAAACATGATAATTAAAGAGATTAAACTAGATTCTGTAGATTTGTAAAATTCAAATTAATTAACTAACTGTATAATATTAATTTTTTAACTTTTCAATAATTTCTTATCTAATACGAATCAACTTTAAAAAAATTAAAATGGAAAAAAAAATTTTTCAGCAACATCATTTAAGGATACAATGTTGCTAAGATTGATATGTTGTTAATTTGTTTATTGATAAGAATCTTTGAAAAGTTTTTCTGTAAAGTTTTCAACGATTTATTAAAATAAAAAGTAAAAATATTTTTTTATTTTTAGAAATTTTTTCTTGTTTTTAAAGATTTTTTAAATAAAATAAACTCGCGGAGTTTATTAGAAAATAAAGTGACAACTTTTTGATAGAGAGATAAAAAATATTTGAATTAAATTCAAGCAAGTTTCGGTTACAATCAATTTCATACTGAATACTTTGAATTATGTTCGATTATAAGTTATTAAAAAATTAATTATATTTTATATAAGTATAAGTATATTTTAATTCAAAGGAAATTCATAAAATTTTAAAATTATAAAAAGATAAAATTTAATGATCATTGTAATAAAAATTTACTGAAATGTTGTTTTAAAAGTTTTTAATTGATTAATAAAAATCATAATTTTTCACATTAAAATAATATTTCTCTTTTTTATTTATTAATGTAGTTGGAATAAAAATAAAATTTGAATTTTTATTAAAGGGAATTTTATTCAATAATCATTAAAAAGTTGCAATTTTTGGAAATTGAATTTTAGTATTAAATTTGATGAGCAAAATAAAAAAATGTTGCGCAACATAAATTGATAAAACAAAATAGCACACAATAGTACCTAACGATTTCACTATTAACAATAAAAAATTAGAATAAACGGATTCCGTAAGAGTGAATTTTTTTTTGTTTACAGCTTTATCTGCACAAACTTTTTAACAGATTTGTATTTTAATTTGAATTTTGTTTCCGAAAGGATGAGTGCAAAGCTATATATTGAATCTGAATGTAAGCTAAATTAATGCGTCAATTATTTTTTTTTCAATTGATAATATCAATGATTTTTTTTTTTTGATAAAATTAATTTAAAAATGCTTTTCTACGTATGAAAGTAGCTTTTTATGCAGAAGGAACATATATGTAATAACTACTGTTTTGACTAATTAAAACTCACTGCAATATGAACCTGGGAAATTATTTATTCAAATTTATTCAACTGTCAAATTTTCAGAATCAAAATTGAAAATTGCACCTTTATTTTTTATGCTTGGAATCCAAAACCTAATAAAAATAAATCTAATAAGAAGAACACCATAAATGAAATCACTAATTATAGATCGATTGCAAAACTTTCATCTATTCATAAACTTTTTGAGTAAATATTGTGTGATTTCATTTATTATCACTGTAAATCTTTTTTAGTTCACAACCAACATGAATTTGCGGATCAAAAATCAACAGTTACTAATTTTGTTGAGTCAGTTTCAACCTCTACGAGAAATATGGATACTTGGTTTCCCAGAATTATTTTTGCAATGGGTAAAATCATATCCAACATATACCAAATGAACCAAATCATAGATCATTTTTGTAATATTGTCAATAAAGCTAATTCTATGGTAGGTCTTGTTAAACGCTGTTCAAAGGAATTTAACGATCCCTATGTTCTCAAATCTTTGTATTCTAGTCTCGTTAGACCAGGCGTGGCCAAACCACGGCCCACGGGTCTCTTTCGGCCCTTTTCTTGTTTAGATGTGGCCCGTTGCATGATATTTATTCTCTGTAAAAAATTTTTTTTACAGAATCTATCACAAAAAAAGTGTTACTAAAAAAATATATTTATCGCTCGGGTTGAAAAATAAAAAACCGTTATTTCTGTTCGTAAAAAAAGTCTCTTATCCGTGCATATTTTCCCTTTTCATTCATAAGTAGAAAATTTAAATGCATGATTCAAAAATATTACTATAGTAGGAGTGAAGAGTGAACTCCAGTTTCAAATTTAAATGATGAAATGTGGTTGTTGGACCTATGTTTCTTAGTAGATATAACCGAAAAAGTTAACCAGAAAATAATTAATTTGCAGTGCAACAATGAGCAGAAGCAGATTCATACAACGACATCAAAAATTGACTTTTACAACACGTATATAACAGCTTAAACTGTAAGCTACTATATAAAAACTGTAAGCGCCTTTGGATCTACATTATGTTTGTGAAGATTTTTTTTCAAAAATGAAATTTAATAAAACTAATTTTCGCGTCTTATTAACAGACGAAAATCTTGAAAATCAATTAAGATTTTGCAACTATTAAAATTGATGTAGATTTAAAAACATTGAGTGATCGCAAGGAAAAACAAATATCACATTAATAAATATTAGAGAGATTTGGGTTGGCCCGGGGTGCCTTAGACCAAGGTCAAGTTTGGTCACCTTTCTATGATGTACATATATCAATAGGATTGAGCCAGTGCAAAAAAACTGTTTAAGATTTGTGTAACTTCCAATGGTAAAATCCATTAATTTTACCCTCATATGAACATAGGTTCAACTTAACTCATTTGACTACTTTGAAATTAAGACGAGAAGTGGTGGATATTATTTTTTTTACTGAAATTATTAAAGGAAACATTACTTATCCACAGATTTTGAATAACATCAATATTAATTCAAATAATCGCTTGCCTATACGCACATTTATGAACCAATAGTCGTAGTAGCCAACTATGAGTAGATATGGTAGTGATTCGATAATTCAATGGTTATCCTGTTATTTCGAAATGTTTCTACGAAATGTTATTACGAAATGTATTGAATGTTTAATTTACTTACTAAAAGTAAAAATTGGTTACGATAGTTCTGCAACCAGCCTGCCGACAAAAACTGTACAAAAAAATTGAATTTGTCTCGAATATATGAACGAGTGTGTGGATATGTTCCCCTATAACCAATTATAAGACACGATGATGAATATATAAACATTTTCAAGGACATCCAAGATGGCAAATAAAGAATAATATTCCAACCTGAACACATACGTTAATCTACTTAACATTTTGATTGGTTTTTAATTTTTGTTTTCCTTTAGCATCAAACTAAATACAAAATATAGCAAACATTTTTATTTCATCCAGTTTCATTTTGTTTTAATTTACATTTAAATGTGTCCACTTAGTTTAAATTGTTTATAGACATTATTTTTTGTTGTTGTTATTAATTTGTACAAATCAAGTATACCTAAATACATACAAATTATTATTACAAAATTTTTTTTCTTTTTTTTCTTCAATATTGAAACAAGTTGAATCAATTTGAAACAATATTTAGAAAATAAATAAAAAAAAAAAATAGCAAAACAATTTTGTATTTAATAAATTTGAATTTTAATTGAAACCAATTTGTAATAAATTTTAATTGTAAATGACATTTTATGTGCGATCGGGTTCAATTTTTAAAATTTACCTGTAATTTCAATTTGACAGATAATGAGCTAACTAGGATATAGCTAAAGCTAGTTAATGACCGTTATGTTATTGAAAATTTATTTTTATTGCAGAATATTTAATTTAAAATTTTTTTTTTCTTATTTAAGGCATACTAAGTAAGTATGTAAGATACAATGTTGCATAAAAATATAGTGGTATCGTTAATAATATAAGAGGTAATGTGAAAAATAACGATAGCATTAAAGTGGTTAATGATAATTATGGTTTGGTAAACTCAGTAAATTTTAGTTGTTGATCTGCTAAGATTAACTAATAAAAAAAAAAATAGAAATGTAATTTAATTGAAGAGAGATTGAGAATTGAACGACAAAGTTAATATTATTTTAATTGCTTTATTCAGAATGATTTTATAAATTTTATAATTTTCTCTTTAAGAATTACAACATTTTTTTGAATTGGATTTGTTTTGGTTTATGTTGTATAAGATTTGTATTTCAGTGATTGGCAACACCAATTTTTTATTTAGTATGCCACATTTTTTGTTTTGTTATTTCATATTTTGATTTTGTGGTTTTGTGTCACATTTTGACTTTGAAAAAAAAATTAAATGTTTTCGTTGTGTTTGAAAGTAGTATAAGTAATTAAGAAAAAATGGAGTTTGTTATTACCAGGAATAATAACAAGGTTCGAGCAGAGGGGCGAAAGAGGTATTTTTTACTTCTCACTAACTACTTACGGTATCTAGTTTGATCATAGATATCTGGAGTTATAAATCCAAAATTGTATTGATTTATTGTTAAAGACAACTTTTAATTTTAACAAAAGAAGAGTTTTCATTGCGTTCACATAGACACAATCCTTCACTCCGTCTTCACTCGGAAAATGTAAGGACAGAGAAAGAATGATTTTCTTCGATCTATAGAAAGAGAAAGCAAATTAAAAAATTCTTAACACTAGATGGGGCAGTAGATAGAACGCCTGCTTTTCATCAAAAAGTCCTAGGTTCAATGCCTAACAAAGGCAAAAATGCTTTATTGGTTTTTCGATCTGGTGCCATTGAGATAAAATTAATGTAATTGTGTGTAAAAACAGTTAAGATATACATTTGGAATGATATTTAAAAAAAATCATATTACAGATGAGATTCGAACACACGACTGACAATTTACTATTTCGATAACATAATCATTATAGCATGGTAATTAGCTACAAGGAAGACATGAAAAACAAATTAAATCTCAAACTTGAAACAAATTACCTGGCACCGATTATTGAAAGTTGTAGAGCACTGAATATGTATTGATATTTAAAAAAAAAATTAACATACAGATTAGTGGCGCCAAATAAATTTTTTTTTTCAAATTTTCAATTTTTGAAATAAGCCTAGAAGAATTTTCAAATGACATTTTGCAATTTGAATTGGTGGCAGTGTTTTTCTAAAAAAAAGTCCCGCATAATCAATATTATAGAATAAATATAAATATCCGATTGACATTTGCGCACTTAAGCAACCAATTCAAGTTGATTGAAATTACATTTTTTTATTGTGTTCGATATATATACTGTTGAAATGTCGATATAAAATTATACCGCTTTGTTTTTTTAATATGCATACTTATACATATACATAAAATATTAATTTTTATCTGATACTAAATAGCACTCACTTATTAAAATAATATTTTTAAATAAGTTAGCCCTGTTTTGTTTCATATGGAAATTAATATTTTATGATATGCAAAATACATCAATCTATTCAAAATAGTTATCTACAGATGCAACAAAAAAAAAAAATATGTTCAATGTTATTATAACATATGTATACATGCATGCATATGCATATTACGTCATTCAACCGCAGTCCAGACATTATCAGAATAAATAAAAATAAATGGTAATATTGAAATATGTTTTATTAGACTAACCTAAGCTTATACATACATATATATATATCTAAGTACACTTAACGTACATAATATTACTACTTATGTATTATATAATTTGATTCAAGTTTTCAATATTAAATTTCAATATTAAAAAATGAATAACCCCAATCAAAGTCAATACTACCACCCACTAATAAAAAATATATATAAAAAAAAAAAAAAATTCATGATCAATATTAATGATTGTGTTATGATGCGAAATGAATTTACAGTTCATTAAATCGATTAGATTCAAAAGTTTTAAAATTTTTTTTTTTATTATTATTAGATTATTAATTGAATTTTAGTGTTAGGGGTTATATTTTCTATTCAAAAAATATAATTCTCTATTTCGTTTTGATGCAATAACATAAAGAGTGATGTTTTATTTAAGTCTCAAATATAAAATTCGAAATTGAATGATTTTAAAAATTGTATCAGTCATATGAGATGATTTCTATATTTAAAGTTATTTAAAAATGTTGTTGTTGAAATTATGCAATGCAAGTAAACATATGCACATATTTGGTCTGTGTTTTCTAGAAATTTTTTGTGTACTCAAAACAAAATTTTTTTCGTTAAATTTCGAACGAATAGTATTGAAAAATGTACAATATTATATCTTATACTTTTTTATTCTAATATTTAAAAATTTTGTACTGAAAACAGACCAAAGAGGTTATTTGAATAAGTTGGATAGTCAATTTAATATTTATCTTATATTTATATTATACAAGCCAAAACAAAATAATATAGCGACGTATTGCCATCAAACGACAGATGGGATACAGAATTTTTATAATGAATTGATAAGAACTGACAATGAAATTGGATTATGTATTAGCTTCTGTTCTGAACTTATTGTACGTTTTAGATTAAATGAAAATTTCATTGTCTATTAACCAATATGATTTATACTAGGAAATTGCGGCATTATAATTAATTTTGATTTTAGCTCATTAAACTTATATTATAGATAAGTATACAATAAAAGTATGTCATATACAATTCTAGGTAATATACATAATTTTGTATTGGGCAACTCTATATTCTATATAATCTGTAGTGAACGAAATCAATATGAGGACTCAGGAATGAGGTGTAACATGATTAATATCTGTTGACAATATTCGTTATCAATCAAAATAGCTTATTGCTACTAATAACATAATTAAATGGAAACTCCTAGTTTATGATAAAAATGTCCATTTTTTGGAAAAGATGGTAAAAAACGTACCAGTTTCTGTGCAAATGCACACAGAGGATCCTCTAGTATAATATTATTGCTGTATAGCTAAACCAAAAATCTTTAAAATATTCAGTTCTAAACAAAAGAAATCGAATATGAAATTTTACAAAATATAGAGATTCTTAGTTTGAAGAAGAATTTTAAATATAATTAAATGAATGATAAAAAGTGATTTTTTACCAAGTACATCCGTTTTCAATTGTGCGTTCGTTGGTCGAAACAATTAAGAGTTAATTATTTTTTATAATCACATTTGTTTTTAGTTATCAGTAATTAATATAAAAGAAAATGAATTTGTATTTTCAACTGGAGCGAAGCCACTCTTCACTAGCAAAAATGAAAAACGCTGATAAGTCAGACCCAGGACTTACATAAATAATAGCTTTAACGAAATTACAAGTATTTATCAATAGATATATCTAAATAATTTTCATCTACTTATCAATTAATAGTCTTCAGCTGAACAAAAGCCTCCCGTGACTGGAAAAATGCAGAGCACTCATAAGTCAGACCCAGGACTTACATCAATATCATCTACAAATTACAAGTATTTATCAATAGATATCTAAATTACTCTCATGTATTTATCAACCAATACAGTATAGTAGTAATGTCTACTAATCAGAAGATATTGGGTACAAATGCTTGTCCAGAAAATTTACAAAAATTATTCTTTGTAATACAACTTGGATCACTTAAAATAGAATGGGAGTATGGTCACGGGAGAATTCTGTATTAAAAAGTATTATATATACGAAATTGTGTATGCATAAAAGCAATTAAGATGTACATCCCACAGTCTTGGAGTTATAAAACAAAAAAATATACTTTCAATTTTTCAATATTTTAACCCCTCTGTTGGTACATGGTCAAAAATAAGATGTTTATGGAGTGTAAAATCAATACAGTAAAATAGTCTTTATTTGCAGTAACATTTTCAATGCCTAAATAATTAAATAAAATATAAAAAACGTTATATGTCCAAAAAAATTAACTATAACCTCAAATTGTGTGAAGTAACGAATAACAATATCGAATGTGGTGTATTGAAATATTTTAAATTATAATATTACAAATTTAAATCTTACATACGAATTTTAAAAATATTTCATTGAAAACAATTATTTTTATTTACTAAATAAAATAGTCTAAACTACTTGAATACAACAATGTCGGTTATTATAGTTGTTAGCAATATGGGAGTGTATCGCCATTATTGAGATATTTAAAGTTAGTCACGTTTTTTTAATTATATTTTTGTAGAAATTAGTAAATAATTTATATCATTTTATTTTTTATAATTTAAAATAATTGTTAAATTATAGATTTTATTGTTTTTGGTATTGTTTTAGAAATACTTAAGTAAATACATCCGGGAATGTTAGTTAAATATTTATTTTATTGTTATAGTTTCTAGCTTGGAATAATATTATTGGATTTTAAATAAAATCAGGCTTATAATACGTAATTACAGATTAATTATATTAAACGATTTCAATATACAAAATATAATTAAATTGATTATCTGATAATTAGACCTTCGAAGTAATTAAACTGAAATTTAATTCCGTATTTTATAAAAATAAAAATTTGTATCTGTTTTTTTTTATAAACCTCGTTTTGGCCGAATTTAATTAATTTAGGTTAAAATTGATTAAATATGTAAGTAATAATATATAATAATTCGAATACATAAGTAGTAAATTATAAGTGAATCAATAAAAGTTTGCTAATAATTATCTCTTATTACGCAAACCTTTGAAACTAAACCTCAAAGGCGAAAACAAACGTTTTTCAGTACCACCATGAGTAAAAAAAAATGCAATGGTGCAGAAATACCATAACCATGGTGAAAATTTACCCTTTTATGGCTGAGCATCATTATAAATGATAAAATTTATTAGATATGACAATTAAGAATAGACCAAACTGGAAATTTAGAAATAGGAAAGTCTTTGCTGTCCTCCAAGTTTCGGTAGAAGAATAGAAAGTCAGTTTACTTGAAATAAAAATTAATAAAAACATTTTTTTTTCTTTCCCTGAGATGTAACTCAAATTATAATTGACTAGTTTTTCTTCATTATTCTTATTGTATGTTGTTACTGTGTCTTTCAACGAATTTTACACTCTTGGTCGGGTTTTAGTCCGGATTTGATAATGTAATAAAGTAAATTTTTGAATTGCATTTTTTTATTCCTACTTCGCTTCCACTTGTTATTCTACGGAGAGATAAGAAAATATATTTAGAAGATTATACTCATGTAAAAATAGTGTTGCAGCTCTCAAAAAACTATGTAATTTTAGGTGGGGTTCTAAAACTAACTAACCACCCATATCAACTAGAGAATATAGAACATCATAACTAATGTTAATGCATTGATTTTAGTATTCCTAATTAATGGTTAAATTAAAATTTCGTATGACGATATAAGCAGTATTCCACAACACGTTTATAATAAAAAGTGTGTATAGTTTTCAAAACACTATCCGATTTTAGAAGAAGTTGTTAGACTACATATAGACCAACTATGATGTTAAAAGTAGCATTTATTTGATTAATTTTTCTATTTTCGTTTCTTATGACCCTCTCATTATGTTTTTAGTGATTTTTTTTTCGCAAAATTCACTTTTTTTTTTATAAAACTTAATGGAAAATATTGCGTTATAGCTAAACACAAAAATATAAAATCTTAAAAACTAGAATTCATCAAAATATCGTGTTAAATTAAATTTATTGACAAGATGACAACAACAATTATTGTATTCACATGCCGGTACTGCATTTGTGTGTTAAAATTATGAAATTAAGCTATGTATATATATAAATACATAAATACGTTTATGTTTATTTTTTGCTTTTGTTTTTGTTCGTTTTTTAATATAAATTGCGATATTTTTGTTCTCATTTGTTAATGGCAATCGCTAAGCGATACTTGTAGTTTTTTTTCTGTTGTTTTTTTTTTCGCTTTTCTTTTACATTTGTGCAATCACATGTGATATACACTTTTTTTTTTTTTTTAATGTATTGCAGATTATATTGAATGGCAATGGTAAGTATATATAATAATAATAATATGGATGTTGTTCATTATTTTGTATACAGTCTTATATTTCATTATAATCTCAAGGTCAAAACGTTATAATCGTGAATGAGTTCATTTTCTTTTTTATGCTACTTTTTTTTTTTTTTTTTACAATTTTCTATTTTCTATTTTTGTAAAGTAGAATTTCTTGCCTTATTAGAAATTATGTTTGTGTGTTTTTATTTTTTATTTTTTTTATATGTAATAATTGAAAATAATTTCCTATAATTATTGAAATAATTCTTATAAATTTTTATTTTGGTATTTGTATTTTTTTTTTTTAAATGCGTTTCGAATATTATAAAAAATTTATCTTAAATTGCATAATACATATATATGTATGTAGGTAGACATAAAAACATAGTTATAGAATACTATATATGAGTATTTTTTATGAGCAATACAACAATTCAATTGAAAATAATATATATAGGCCGTTAGAAATACATAGGTTTTCTGAAGGTTGCAAAACAATTTAAATTGCAAGGTAATTTTAATGTATTTTTGCTAATTAAAAATACAAAATAATTTAAAATAAAATTCCATTTCGAATATTTAAGTAAGTATATGTATTTTGTAAAGAAAAAAATTAAAATTTTTGTAATATAATAATTTATTGTAATATAAATTTAAAATTAATAAAATTTTAATTAGGAAATAATATTTTTTATATATATGAAATTACAAATTGAGTGCTTATATGATGTCGAACTATTTTCATTTAAATAAACACGTACTGACAAACTAAAATATTTTTTTCGAAATTTAAATCGATTTAAATAATGAGAATTTACTGAAAGTTATTTAAAATTAGGTCATACATTCAATTTTTAAATTAGGTCAAAATAATCATGCATTGTACTAGTAGAAACAGTCATTGAATTGTATTTTATCGAAAATGAGGTAGACCTGAGATGAAACATTTTAAACAATAATATTAAAAATTTTAGGTGGTTATATTTCACTATGAAATGCATATGTAAAACATTACAATGAGTTCAATATTGTAAGGCACAATCCCAAATTTTTACAATGTTTTATGTTCCATATTGTATCCAAAAATAATCATCACAGAAATTTAACATTAAGATAATTATTGTTTAAGAGTTTGTAAAAAAATCAAAATAAATATTGTAGAAAAATTGGTAAAACTTTTACAATGTTTTATGTTCCATATCGTATTCAAATCGTCAATAATCGTCACCAGCCCTAATCAGTGAGTTTTTGATTAATGATATTAAATTTAATAATAATATATTTTTTGAAACAAAAAAAGCAAAATTAAAATACCTTATATAACTAGATTCGTATATATACACCCTGTATAGTTATAAATTTTATTAATTTATACTTATTTATTTATTTAATACAATCATATTGTTTAATGACCCATAACAGATTAATGTGAATTAATATTAATTTGTTTATTTTTAATTTTTTTAAATCAAAATTAATATAATTCAATTTTTCATACTAACTAGTTATAATTTAATTAATTAAAAATAATCAAATTATAATATTTGTTCAGTTTATTATGTAATTATAATTTATTTTTAAATTTTTAATATTTTTATATTTCATAACTATTTTTCCGTCACACTTCAAATAATTTGCTCGTATCAATTAGATTGAGTAGAAATTAATGTGCTTATAGTCAAATAAAATAGTTATTAAATAATTTTTAATAAATAATTAAAAATCATCTTTTATAGCTGTGTATGTACTTTGTGGTTGTAGCTGTCAATTAATTTAAAAATTAATTTATGAATCAGAAAACATTGGTTGGTTAGTATAAAATGTTAATTTAAATTTATGTTAATTATTATTTAAATTTAAATTATTTTTTTCTATGATTTCCACCCAAAGTGTAAAGTAACCGATTTCAGAATTTTACATTGAGCAGGCGTAATTTAAGGCTATGTATTTGTTTCATTTCAGTCCAAGGTTTATGTATGGAGCACCATTATACTCGGGATTTGCATTTCCAACTGTAATGAAATTTAAGAAAGTTGAACATTTTTTTTTTTCTTTTTTAATATAAATTTTATTTTTTCCCAGTATTTTTACATTTTTAAACTAGTCTAGCCTACAAATAAGAAGTTGGGAAGCTATTGTACCAAGTAGGGAATTTTTAAGAAATTCGAATTTTAAGAAGAGTGTAAAAAAATGCAACAAATACGAATTAATCAGAAAAATGGGCATAGTTACTTTAATTTTTTCAGTTGTCTGCCTTCACTTGTTTTATTATAAATCGTGCCCTTGAACAGTTTTTAGAAAATAAACATTTAAACTTTTAATTTAATTTACAGTAAAATAATGCATCTCATAAGTATATCGAATAATAATAAAAAAATTTCAAAATAACAAATTAACGGTAATAAAGAAAAAATGGAAGAAAAAATAGTAAAAATTTGATTTTGTTACAACTTTAATTTTCTTTTTTTTTAATTTGCGGCCAACTTTTTTAATTTTATTTAATACGAACAGATAGAATAAAATAAAATATTGTATGGCTAATTTCCAAGATATGCAGGTGAATGAAATAGATTCAGGTATTTTTAAATTAATTTGAATGAATTTTTTTCACGTTGTTATATTTCGGTCTACATCAGTGAGTGGCAAACTTACAAGATGGCCAATTTATCAAGTTTCACTGTATTAGAATAAAACGATTGGAATTTGTTTTCATTTACAGACTTCATTGAAATATTTTTGTAGGACTAGTGAAACTTCAAGTGTGAATCAAAAACTTCATATTACTTTCAAAAATTTTAATTTTGAATTCTAAAAGTTATAATATAGAAGGGGGAAATATCTGAATTATTTTAGTAGAAAATTTAGAGTTTTTATGTTACTTTGACGATGTTTGAGACGATGCTATACAATGTTGCTGTAGAAAACGTCCAGTTTATCCTTTGTTTTTGTTTATTATAATACCAAATAAAGAATATAGTCTATTGAAATGATAATTATAATAAATCAGTTATTTCTGTTACAAGTAGTTAACCAAATTTTTGTTTTATTATCGTACATTTTTGAATTGTGAAAAAAATAAAATTGAAGAGCAGTACTATGTGATAAAAAGACCCAAATTAGTATAAATTTAATATTACTTGTAAATAAGGCTATAGTCCCATTGGAAAGAAAAGTCCCAGAAGTAAATCAAAGGACATAATTAAATTAAAACAAATAAATATCTTAGTCATAGCCATGGAAAATGTATTATATGTCGTAAATAAATATAATCTAGCAGCAACTCAACAAATTGCTGAAGAATGAATCGAAAAAAAATTATTTATTGAACTAGAAAGTACAGGTGGTAATACCGATAACTAAATTAACTACCAGTAATTAGATTATAAATTTTATTTAGTTATATAAAAATTTATTTATGATATAATTATTAAAATTTATTTATTACATAACTATACAACTATGGTGTCAAAAAAAATTATACATAGTACACAATTACCAAATAAATCCAATTTAAAATTTTCCATATTGCTTAAAGTTGTATTTTCCTTTTATCTATACGAATATTATTTATATTTAGTTATAGTAGAAATTATGTAAAAGAAGATAAGTGTTAATATTATACTCGTACTATAATTAAGCTTTTAATAAAAAGTCATAAAAAAAATAAACCAAAGTAGAAACATGATGATAAAAAAAATTTCACATTATAACTATGTATTTATAGAAAAAAAAAATAATAAAAAAAAATTATAATCAACAAAATCGCTACTTTCAGATAAGAAAAATAATAATACGGTATAAGTTTTCCAAAACTTAAAAAGCGTAACAATCGCTGAATAATTAAAAAGTGAGTACCTTTTTATTCAGAATGATTTTAGATAATTAAAATTTAAAGAAAAAAAATTTAAATTTAAAAATTATTAGGAATTTAAATGATGAAATGTAAGCTCTTACGTAGAAAAATCGTACCGTAGTAAAATTAGAAAAAATAATCGTAGCATAGAAAAATGTTGATTGAATTAAATTGAAGAGAAATTTGAAAAATATAATATGAGCCTGATCAAGTTGCCGTAACTGAAAGCACATCATGTTTCCAAAATGAGCTTGAATAAATTGAATATCTATATGGTCAATTAACAGCAATTATGGAGACAAACCTGAACATGTTCAATAAAATTATAGTAATCCTATACAGTTATCCACATCACAAAATAATACATTCATCTGTGTCGAATCTGTGGTATATACGATATATGGTATCCCAAGGATCCTTGGTTTGAATGTTTGTCCGTTAACTATTATTGTTATTATCCTATTACCATAAGCAATTGTGTATATATATTTTCTTATATTCGTTTACTTACTCTTACCACAAACTTAATTACATTAAGCAAAGAAGACATTTCAATTTATATCAACAATTTTCAATTTAAGACAAAAATATATATATAGTATAAATATTTGTTTACAAATACAAATGAAATGAGTCCATAATATGAATGGAGCATTAAATATGTAATCGTTTTAAATACAATTTATTTAATTTATTATAAATTAATTTTAAAATGTTGATATTAAGTTTGGTAAAAATCGTATTCAAATTCCATTAACCAAAAATTGCACAACTTAACTTGGGAGGTATTTTGTATTGAAATACCTCCCAAGAATAGAAAAATTGCATAACTTAACTTGGTGTTTATTGACAAAAATGTAAGTTCAAATTTTTGTAATTACTTACTAGGTATCAAAAAAAATGCCATTTCATTTGTATCTAACAACAAAACAGTAATAAAACAGCAACCAAAATATCATTTAAATTCCAAATGAAAAAAAAAAAACATTTTACATGAATATTTATAGCTATATATATATATATATATATATTTCGAATTTGTCAACAATTTATGACACTTTAACATGTCGATGTGTATTATCTACGTACTGATATGTTCATATATAATATGTTATTGTATCATTAATACTTAATTTTAACTTAAAAGTTCATTAGAGATACAATTAATATTATTAGTTACAATTTTTTTTCTTCTTAATTTTAAAGACATATTTTAATTAAAACCAAAAACAAAAAAACAACGAAAGAAAAACTAAAACACTTGTTACTTTACTAAACCACAAATTTGAATTGTATTGGTATGACAGACAAAGTTAATACCACCTTGCATGTCATAGAAATAAAACGTTTCAATGTTTTGCATTCAAAATTTAATGACTGCAATAATTACAAAATTTTTATTACTTAGTTACCAATTACAAAAAAAAAAAAACACAAATTCCAGTTACACTATGTAACTATTCCAAATAAAAAAAAAAAAAACATTTTTTTCTATTTTTAAATTGACATTTTAAATAAATTTTTAATAACTACATTTTGTAATAAAAATTTTAAGTATTGAAATGTAATGAGAATTTAAGAATTATGAGAAGAATTGAACTGTTATGACAGTAACTTTAAAAAAATTCATGTTTTTATTTAAAAATAAAAAAATAAATTTAATACCTAGGGTCGTAGTTAACTTGTAAGTAATTAATAATTATTATAAAAATGTTCATTTAATAAGAATTTATTATTCTCAATAAAATTATTTCAATTTAATGACTTTAAAATGACAGTTGGTAATAATTTTTATAAAATACTGAATCGATTAGATAGTAGAAATGAGAGAGTTATAACTATATAGTGTGTACAAGTTTAGTTCGAGAGAAAAATATTGAATTAGATTTATGTTCGATTAATGATTATTAAAATGAAAATAAGTTATAAATTAGATTTCGAACGTACTAGTTATGATGAAAGAAATAAGAATCAAAGGTTTTTGTTATGAAAATGAAAAATCTGTCATTACTTAAATTAATTTAGTTTGTTAAATTAACCCTTTCATTTTATTTACTTTTATTTACCAATTTGGTAAGATAGTTTAAAACATCATTTTTTATTATCCCTAACTATAATAGTCATGCATTATTATATGATATAATATGATTTTGTACGATAACATGACATTGCATTTAACCAGCCATAATAATCATAAACCATCATTCGTTGTCTTTTCAAAATCATTCGTTAAGTCATAAGAAGCGTACAAATCATAAGCAATCACAAGTAATTTTGACAGCTTTGTAAATAAAAAAAAATAATTTAAATAGTAAGCTTTTGATATGATTAGATGTATGCCAATTATAGTTAAGGTTTTGATTGATTGATGGTTTTGTTATATCATTAACAAAAATATCGAAAATTTAACGAAATTTTTATCATATGATATGACTATTATAGTTAGGGCTTTTGTAAGTATTATAAGTTTGTATTTAAGGGATTAGTTGAATCTCACTTGTCATTGATTTATAATATTAAAACTTCATAACATTATTTACTTACGCTTTTATAAGTAAATAAATATAAGTTAATATTTATTAAGGGTATTCACGATTAGGTGCAGATTGAAGGTGTCTTGTACTAGGTGCAGAAGTCAATTATTAAAAACGAATCGATTACTACATCAGAAGTACAAGGATGCGTTCAGGAAATCGTTGTACAAATAATTGCAGAACTACACCTACTACACTTGTATACTTAATCATGAATACCGTTATTGTATTACTTATATACAATTTATTACTTATGGTACAATTTTATTTATATTATAGAATTAAACAGATTAGAATAGAATTGACAGGCATTTTTTTCGAGTATATTAAATGAATAAATATATATATATATTAAATTACTATAAATTCAGATTAAATTGTCGTTAATCGAATTTAACTTCTAATTAATCGAATTTAATATTTTATTTAACTAATTTTATATAACTAATTTAAATTTAACTTTTCATTTATCAAATCTAACTTGTTATTAACCGAATTCAACTTATAATCGAATTTAATTTGTCATTTTAATCGAATCGAACTTGTAATTAATCGAAATTAACTTGCGATTAATCGAACTCGACTTGTTATTAATCGAATTTAATTTGTGATTAATCGAATCGAACATGTCATTAATCGAATTTAACTTGCCATTAATCGTTTTTAACTTGTCATTTATCAAAATTAACTCGTCATTAAGCAATCTTAACTTTTTACTTATGTTATAATTCAACTTGCGATTAATCGAACTCGACTTGTTATTCGAAGTTAAATTGTCATAAATTTAATTTAAATTGTACATAATCGAGCTTAAATTGTCATCAATTGAATTTAATTTAACGAAAAGTATTAATTACATTTTTTAAAAGTATTAATTACAGTCCTACCGAAATGTTAGTCGAAAAACAATGTGTCGAGATTGCAATCATTAACTTAACTTTAAAATCTAACATAAATTATGTTCGAAACATTATCTTTTTAGCATTTTAGTTTTAGCTCAAATCCTTAATTGTTATTATTATGCTCCCACGCGGAGTAATAGGAGGGGTAAACAAAAACAAATGGGGAGTTCTATGTAAACACGAACTCTTAAGATCTTATTACTTATTGACAAGTATTACAATCATAGCAGTGTTTTCGTTAATTTAAAAGTTTTTAAACCCAAGTTAATGTAAATAAATAAAAAAAAAATAGTCTTAAAACTAAAAAAACTGTTTGAAAATTTACAATTGGTAAATTTATAGTTAATAAGAGAGTGTAATTGGTTTTTGTATGGAATGATTCAAAATTATTTTGTACTAACTATAAAACATGTAAATTATTGAATTAATTCAATAATCGAATTTTACCATACTTATATAATATTCACTGTAAATGAATCATCTGCAGTGCACGTTTGTGATTCGTTATGTGATTCATTCTTAACTAATGTTTCAAGGATATTCACAATAAATATTATGAAATAATTTTAATGAAATGAATAAAATTTAATAATTTAAAATGAAAAATAAAAGTACTTATATCATTTTCGAGACTCTGTTTCTTTTTCATCTGTGACAGTCGATGACACTCCATTTTCATAATTATAAATTTAAATTTATTAATTAAATATTTTAATTATTAAACCGGGTTATTAAACACTTAAAACACTTGTATTAATATATATTAAAAATAAAATAAATTAAAAACAAAAATAATGCCACCACAATTTTGCGAATTTTCTTTCAAAGAAACATAAAACAACAAAAAAGCAACAAAAACAAAACAAAATACTTTGTTCTAAATATCCGAATAAAAATGTTTTTCTTTTTTTGTATTCTAGTTAAGTGAGTGACCCATTCAAAGTCATATTTAAATCTAAATCAAAGTTTAAATTTTCTTTTAGAACCCTTTTGCATATAGAACAGCTGGTTCAAATTGTCGGTTGAATAGCCACGTGCTGTCATTGTTAAAAAACAAGAACAAAAATTAGAAAAAAAACATAAACCAAAACACAGAACACAGAACCACAGAACAAAAAAAAAACTTATTTTTTATTTAATATAAATGTGACTTAGTCTTCCGGTTCACTGTTCATTAGAAAATTATCCAATGTTTTTTTTTTTTGTTTATTTTGTTTTATTTTTCTTTTTTTGTTCATTTTTCTAAAAAGTTATTTAATGGGGTTGATTAAGTTAATTAACATTAAAAAAATATGTAAATAAAAATAATGTTGCAAAAAAAAAAAATAAATAAATAAAAAAATGTATGGTAAGTGGGTGGAATTAAAATCACGTTAAATGAAATGTTCTGCCATCACTGAGAGATAAATTTTGAATTTTTGAATAGTATTAATTTAGAAAAAAAACCATAACTAATGATTTGCTTAATCAGTCTGAAAAGAGATGTATAGTATTATATTAGAAGAAGTGACTGAAGTCATATTGAAATAGATAAAGCGGAAGGTTGGAAATATATTTATTTTAGTCAATTAAATTCGGTTTAGAATCACTGGACAATTTGAGAATAAAAAAAAAAAAAAAAACAATTCTAGTTTAGTATACCGTATTTATTCTACAATTATAGCGGTAACATCAAATAGTTTGTTGCAGCAAATAGTCGGTAATAATACGATAGTCTGTGTGTATATATATACGATAATATAACACTTCATAATTTCGGCAACAGATAATTTGGAAATTTATAATGAAAATGTTTGCAGAAATTCATATTGAAAATTGTTTATACGTAATTGGGCTTAGTTTAACTAAGATTTTGAATATTAAATCGTTCAAATAATACAGTTCAATACATGGTGCAACCATATTTAATATAATAAATGTTGTAATGTGATTCCAATGAGGTTTATTATGAATAGGTAAATGCATTTCAATATAACAAACTAACAATTAATATATAAATAGTAAGAAGTTTCAGCTCATTTAAATTTTTGAAGAAAAATTTGTGTACTGTGGGTTCGTATATTAAAACCCCACATAGATTAAACGAAATTATTATTTTCGTTTCATTTTCTTACCCGCCTGTACGCAGCTAAGTCGAAAAAATTGAAAAATATCCAGATGAGACTTCTTATTATTATATATGTTCTTTGCTACCTTAGTCAATTAATGATTCAATTGTTTTTACTGTTTTTATGATTATACTATAATATGTAACATTATTTTTGTAGTTAATGTCTATTTTTTTATTTATCAAGAAATCATTTTTTCCAATCATTTGCTTTTTAATTTTTATAGGTACGTTCTAGTGAAAGCCGTGGAAATTGGGTAAATGATATTTTTTTTATTCAAAAAATTAATAATATTCGATTTCAGGGCTTAATAATGTCTAATCGAAGAAGAGGTTTGAAATACGCTTTAAATTCTAATTCTTGGTTTTGTTCTGTCTTATACATTTGCCACTTCAAAACCATTTATGCTAAATAAATTCATTTCGAAATTTAATAAATATTTAAGCCTTAACATTTATCCTAATGCTGGAGAAAATCTCGACACTTTTCAACGGCTTGAGATGCCAAGAAAAGTTGAAATATATAAAATTGTATGAGAGCAGACAATCTCAATGCCGTAAAACATTCATCGTGAGAAAATTGAATTTGTGCGTATATGGCGTGAAATATTAGGTTTGAAAGCGTCGAGACTATCTCCAGGATAAACCATTCATATGAAAATGTATAATTACAAAAAAAAACATATAAAAATCAATACATTCGGTAGTTTGTTTTGTAGGTATATACTTGCAGAATGATTTTTTCTTCAGTTCTATCTCAGCTATCATATACAGTGCATACATTGACCATTGAAAATGGGACAACCTGTATATCATTTTCTTCAAACTTATTCGTCGTATTGGCATTATTTGATTTGTTTTGAACAAATTATTTTCCAAACTCCCAAAACTTTTCATATTTACTATGATTGAACCCCAAGAAAAATTCAGACTTTATAAAACATGAAAAATTAATATTTCGTAAAAAAAATACATAAATAATAATATATTCGAATTGTGGTAGTTATTTCATATAGAATAGTAAAATATAATATGTATAACAAAGTGAAATTAAAATGTTTGTATTCAAATCTACCACTTGATACTACTATTGTATTTATTTAAGTACGTGCTTTTTCAAATCCAGGTTAAACAGCAAAATATATAACATTTTTCCAAAATACTACATAAGTATTACACTATACAACCCCCCTTTTATATTAATTTAAAAATATATAGTAAATTATTAATGCACGCTTACTCAATTAAAAACAATAACAACCAGAAAATATCAATTAATAAAAATAACACCAAAAATAAACAACATACCCATTATATATATATCTTGTATAAAGCGATTTCACTTACAACAATAGAAGACACGTTTATTATCAAAACGATTTACAAAATAACAAAATCAAAAGAAGAAGAGGAAGAGTTAAAAAAGGCTTACACATTTCTAATTAATTTAAACACGCGGCTGCTGTCAACAGAAAAAAAAAATAAGAAAATCAAATCAAAAGAGAAAATTTATTTGATCAAAAAATCTAAAATTCCAGTTATGTGAATCACTCTTTATATTGAAATACTCAATATTCGTCATAATTTTATGTCGTAAACTCGCAACGTAACATAAAAAAAACATTTACCATTTAAAGGTTAAATTCGTAAGAAACAATAAAAAAAAAGTTAACTCATTTTGAAATTTGTATGATTCATTAAAGTTTAGTTACTAACACTAAAAATAAATATACATATTAAGTAGGGGTTGGGGTAGTTAATTAAAAATTTAATATTGAAAAAAAACAAATAAATAAAAATTTAAACTTACCACATAACAGTAATATGAAGTCGAATGCACTTTTTCTAATAATTTTTCGATTTGTATCCATTTTACCGTCAATATTATTATTATTATTTGCTGCTGCTGCTGTTGTTGTTGTTACTTCAGTTATATTTCGATTTAATAAACGATTATTATATCTATTATAATTTGGATTTAATCTTGATTCTAATTGTACTCTACTATTATTTATATTATTATTATTATTATTATTTGCACTATTTATATTTCTATTACTGTTACTGTTATTATTGTTGTTGTTATTATTATTATTATTAATTGAATTTAATAAATTATTATTGATATTTGTATCATTATTTATATCACTACTACTACTAATAATATTATTATTATTATTACTACTATTATTGTTATTACCAGTAGCAGTAGTTACTAAATTATTACGTGAATTATTATTATTAATCGTAACTACTTCTGTTGTTATTGTTGCTGCTGTTTCTGCTGCCGTCGTCGCTGATATTGCGTTACTAAAATCAGTTTGACGTAATGGTGTTGTTTCACTGAAAGCAAAATCACTACTCATTTGTACGAAGAGTTATTAAAACCTTTTCTACTAAAAAAAAAAAAAATGAATCGAAAAAAAAAACAACTTCAACACAAATAATAATAAAGGTAAACAGGTGAATAAAAAACAACAATAATAACAATAATGAAATAAATAAAACTTTTTTTTTTTTTTGTTTTTCTTCTTTTTATAGTTAAGTTAAAGTTAAGTTTGTTTAATTTTTTTCTGTCGTTGGTTTTTGTTTTTTTTTTTTTTTTTTTTTGTGATAAAGTTAAGAAAAGATAAATGAAAAGCCAATAATTATAATAATAATTGTGAAGTGTGTAAGAGTAGGAGGAGGGTGGTAGTGCGAGAGAGAGAAAGAGAGAGAGAGTGAAATATAAAATAAAACTTTTCTTTTTTTATTTCTGTTTTTTTTTCTTTTCTTATTTATATTTTTTCTTTTTGACTTTTTTAAATTTTTTTTTATTTTTGTTTTTTGTTATAATTGCATTTCTCTCTTCTTCTCTTTCTTTCGAATTGTTATAATTGTGTTGATGATGATAAATTTCTTTAAATTTTATTATCTCTCTCTTCTGATTAATATATTTTGTATTCTTCTCTAAAAAAAATGTTCTATATTTTATGATTTTATTATGTTTTTCTTTTTATTTTTATGTTTTTTATGTTTTTTTATTTTTTTTTTTTTTTTGATAATATGATAATGTTTATATGACGAAATGAATTTAAAAATTTTTTATTTAAAAGCTTTTTCTTTTATTTATTTATTTATACGTTACGTCACTGATTGTATCTGTGTTGTTTTGTTATAATTAAATTTTTTTTGCACACTTTTAAAGTTTATTTTTTTTTGTTTTTGTGTTGGTAGTTGTAAATTGCAAACAAATATTAAATATTTTATAATGTTTATTAGTGTTCGATTTTTTTTTGTTTATTTTTGCTTTTTATTATAATTCCGAATTTAAACTTTTTTCGTTTGTTTATATATGTTTCTCTCTCTTTCTGTCTAGGTTTGTATAGATTTTAGAGAGCGCTTGCGTATTTTAGAATTCTTATGTTTTGTTTATAGAACTTTTTTGTTTTGTTTTGTTATTGTTTTTGTTTTTATTATATTATCTTTTCTATACAATTGTTCTATGTTTTTCTTTCAATTTTCTTTTTATTTTTAATTTTTGTTTTTGTTTTGTTTTTATTTAGTTATTTGGAATCTTTTCCTTATTATTAAAAATGTGTTGTTTTTTTTTTTTTAAGTAGATTTCTACGGTTTGTTTGGTTTATTTGGTTAGTTTGTTTGTTTGTTTATATTTACTTAAAAAAATAAATAAAAAAAAAAAATTGTGATTCACTGATTCACCACCTTACAATGATTTTGCATAACTTTTAGCGAACAACTATTTAACTATATTTAAAATAACGTTGTTAACAACACACAATTAACATTGAAATATTTATTAAAAAGTAATGGAAGTAAGTAATAAACAGGTGGATTTTAGAAAACAAACAAAAATAGCAATGTGAAAAACGTGGTAGTGCAATTATTTTAAATTCACCACAATAAAAATTTAACAAATTGTTTGTACAAGTACTATACTACTAAGCGGATAACACTTTCATTAGATTTGTTGTTGTTGTTGTTGACATTTAGCTTAACATATGTACAACGTCTTGTTTGTCAAGGACGACAATTTTTACGTAATTTTTTCGTTATTTTTTAAATTGTATTTGATGTTAAAGAAAACGGCGTCAGCGTCTGAAAAAATAAAGATAAATAATTGAAAAATTAGTTTTTATTTATTTTTTTTTTTCAAAAATATTTATTTTCTTTTTTTAATTGTTTGTTTGATTACTTAGATTTCTTTCAATTTTTATTTTTTTTTTATTAAAAAACAGAAAAAAAACGTTTTAAAAGAATGCGTAATGTTAAATAAATAAGAGAGCACCTAGATAAATTATTTTGTAGTTTGTATAGTATTAATAAAAAAAAAAAAATGTCAGAATATTCATAATAAATGAGTAAGTTTAAGGTCGAAGGTGACTTATGTGTGAGGTAATAATAAAGAAATATTTTAGCGCCATTTACATACGAAATGACAGTGAGTAATTTTTTGATATTGTTTTTTTTTTTGTTTTTGTTCTAATAAAAAATTATTATTTTATGTAAGGAATTTCCCTTTTAGAAATAACGGTATATTTTTTCGATTCAATTGCTATTGCCACACAGGTTTAAAATTTGTCATCAATTTTAGTTTTTACTTATAGTGATGTAATGTTATATTACATCCCTTATTGAGCCGGAACTGCCCCAATTCTTATTTTGGGAATAGAAAATTGCTACCAAAGATGTCTTCACTTATATTGATAGACACAGATATAACGTATATTGAAATTCGTAACCATTAAAATTTAAGTGAAAATAGATAAAAATATACTATGCTGGTTTTCACCACTTAAAAGATTCATATTGAGATTATTGTTGTCACATTACATTAAATAATTTTGAATCACTATACTGTGGCACGTCAGTTCTAAAGTACCCATTTTCAAAATATTATAATATATTTTTACTATTATTAATTCATATTAAATTTTTAAATATATATATATATATATATATATTTTTTATCTCTAATTTATCCAAAAATATTTCAATAAATTTTTTTAATAAATATTTTAATATCATTAAAATACATGACCAATTTTTTCAACTACATAAATAACAATAGAAAGTCCTTTTCTACAAGAATGCTCCAAAAAATTAAAAATCATATCTTAAAGCATTTATCTTGAAAATTTTTTCAATATTTTTTCATCAGAATTTTTTTTTAAAATAAAAAAAAAAATGAAAAAAAAAAACAATAATAAAATCCTTTGGATAAACCTTTTTCTAAACAATATTTCTTTTGCTACATCATAGAATTCTGAAAGAACATAGACAAATAAGAGAATGAAAATTGCAGATAAAGACAACAAGATAAAAATAAAACAAAAAAGTTTTAAAGGAAAAATCATTATACCATGATTTTTAATGATTCATCCGAAAGTAAATGATGATCGAAGAAGAAGGATGTATGAATTAAGATTCAATCAAAAGAATTAAAAACAACCAAATTTTGGTCGGAACAAATAAAATGAAATTTGTAATGTGAAACCAAAAAGAAATTGAGTTGGTAGATAAAGATATGAGTGAAAATTTGTTTTTTTTATGTGGCTGTAATTTAAAGTTAAACTTGAATCAAATCGAATTTATTTCAATATTCTGTAGTTTGTTTGATT
Source organism: Argyra leucocephala (assembly GCA_963942445.1). Taxonomy (NCBI): domain Eukaryota; kingdom Metazoa; phylum Arthropoda; class Insecta; order Diptera; family Dolichopodidae; genus Argyra; species Argyra leucocephala. The sequence goes on from OZ012678.1 coordinate 180,544,809, forward strand.
CAAATAGAAAATATATATTTTTTGGGGTAATTTTAATATGCTGTGGGCCCTAAAACTCTATGTATGTTTCACTAATTTTATTAAATATCTTACTCAATTTCGGTTATTATACTATCATCTGATTATGATAGTGCAATAACCGAAATCGATTAAAATACTTAATATAAGATATAGTTTTCTACGTTTTAATGTTCAGAAATGCTCATGAAGCCATTTAAAGAATATCAGACAAAATTTCATCGTGTTATCACCAATTATAAAGTTTTATCTGTTATCTAACCTTATTTGAGTCCTTAACCGCTTGGCGTTTAGACTTCAGCTAAGGTTGTATAACTTTAAATTTACTTAACTTAAAAAAAAATATTTATTATGTTTTACATCTTTGATTATAATTCTTAAATGCTATACATATTGATTTATTTTTATTTACACTGTGAGTTATATTTTCTGAATTAAAATTCTTGAATAATTTTGAAATGAATATCAATTTAATTGTATTGTAGAACTAAAAAGCTGAAGGATATATTGAATAATGATATTTAAAACATCACAATTTGTTATTGGAGCTTTAATGATACGAATGCATCCTACATACAAAATAAAAAATAATTTTCTACAAAAAAATCATACTTATTTTTGAAAAGGCTATGAAATATAGAATACTGAAATTCCTTGATAAAACAAATTTCTTCAGTGATGTCCAATTTGGCTTCATGCAAAGAAGAATCCACTGAAGACGCCCTTTTGAAATTCTGTTGTGAGATATATATAATGGTTTAAATAAGTCCAATCCTTGTAGTAGTTTATTTATAGACATTACTAAAGCGTTTGATACGGTAAAACATGATTTACTGCTGAAAAAAATACCCAATGCCGGATTTAGAGGATTTATATTTAAATGGTTTAAGTCTTATCTTAGTGATAGGAAACAAAGAGTCAAACTGAATGGTATTTTTGGTGATACTGAGAGTTTAAAAGTATTAGGTGTCCCTCCTTCTGTTTTAGGTCCAATCTTGTTCCTAATTTTCATTAATTCCATATTTAAGCAATCTTTTAAAGGTATACCTACAGCCTTTGCTGACGACACTGCATTCACGTACAGTAACAATAATAATTTGGATCTTTTTTGTGATATAAATTATGACCTAGACCTCATAAGGAAATGGTTTTATGTACATAGCTTAGTTATTAGTAGTAAAACAAAGATTATGCATTTTGGTAAAAGTGAAAACTCAACAGTTAATTATCATTCTCCTGTTTGTAAAAAATGTCCATTGATTCCATCCCTGGATGGCAACACTTTTGACTCAAGTTCTTCTTGTAGTGAATCATGTTTTAAGATTGATAATGTTGTATCTTTCAGGTATCTTGGCCTCGTTCTCGATTATAAATTAAACTGGGCAGAGCATACTTTTTACTTTTTACATAAATATTTTAAAAAAGTCATAAGAAATGTCTTCCATCTAAACCAATATTGTTCCCTGAGAGTTCTGTATGTGAATATGTAACACGGTATAATAAATAAATGAATTTTAAAAACTAAAACTAAAAATTTTTAATCTACTAACAATGGTGTGAATATTGGAAACTAAAAAAAATCGTAAGATAGATTAATTCAGAAATGCATCAGTATGAAGCTGGCTAACAGTAACTGGATTGTTAATTAAATTATTTTATTGATATATCAATATGTCAGATTTCACATTTATATGCTTTGAATCCTGTAGTCCGAGTCATAAAATTAACAATACGAATTTAATTTGGATATACTAAGAAACAATAATTTAAGCTAATGCCATATGGTATAAAAAAATATTTTATTTGTTCGGGCCCCTTCAACATAAAAACCTCCTTAAAAACCAGAATAAAATATTATCAATAATAATTTGATACTTTATCTTTTTTAATAAAAAAAACAATGTCCATGAATTATTTTTTATTATTATTTTCAGAGAAATTAAACTTCTAAATTGTTACTCATGAATTGCACATTCATATATATAAATACATTTAAATTCATTTTCATAAGTTACCAAGTTTACGTCTGTAAATGTATAATTGTTTTTCCGGAAGAAAACCCACTTTAAAGAATAATTAAATTTAAAAAGAAAGTTTTGTGAAGAAAATTTTTCTTAAGAAAAAGATTTTTTTTTTTTTATTTTATTTTTGTTATTTTTCTTATTTTATAGAAAAGAATATGAAAACAATCATAAATAAGAAACCAGGAAATTTTAATATTCCTTTAGGGATCCTTAGTAAAGTAAAGTTATAATAAATACCTAAAACTATTTTTATGCACCATACAAAAAACAAAAAAAAAAAAAATTTATTGCCATTTTAAAATTGCAGACAAGGAAAATTTATTTACATAAATTTGAAAATAAATTTTATTGAATTAGTTATATTATATTTTCTTAGAAAATATTTCAATTTATATTTATTTTGTATACATATATATATATAGTAAGTAAACATTGTAAGTAAACATGTTATATAATTTAGTAAAAATTTGTAAATAAAATGGACATGATATTAATTTTAAATATTGAGAAATCTTTAAAAAAATTTAATTTGAAATCTACACCAAATGCGATATAACCAATTCATATTCAATGTATGTAATGGTTAGCAGGTAATTGACTTAAATTGAAACAACCATGTTTAATCAGGATTTTCTCCAATGATATGGGCATTACTAATTTTTTTTTTCTCACTATGAAATTTTCAAATTTTTCCCACTTTAAGCGTATAGTTTGGTATACTAAAACTGATTGGTTGTGAGAACTTGTTTAATTTTGTAAAAGTAATTACATATTAAAAAAAAGAAAGAAAAAAATGAAAACTCCAATCAAATATTTTTTATTAGAAAAAATTGGAAAATTAAAAAAAATTGGAGACTTGGAGAGTGGAGACTTTTTTTGAGAAATAATATAGTATTTATATTTGTTATTTTTTAGAAATTTAATTTTTTACTTGAATATGAAATTTTTTGTTTCTTTGGAGACTGGAGAGTTTATCAGGAGAAAACAGTTTCATTTAAAAGTTTGTAAGTCCTTCAATGATTAATAAAATATATTTGAAGTGGAGAGTTTTTCAAGTGTTCTTTTATTGATCTCTTAATGTTTAAAACAAATTTTTTATATTGAAATCTACAACAATTTTTTTTGTTTTTTTAAGTTTACCTAAATATTAGGCTTCAAACGAAACAGATTAGTTGAGATTTAATAAAATGTTGGCTAAAGAAATTTTTTTAAGATACATAATTATCGGAAATTTTTTCGTTATATTGTGTTCAATTTGAGAAATTTAAATTTTTTTATTAATGGAAAATATTTTTTTTTGTAGATTTGGAGAGTGGAGATTTTTTTTTTTTTTTTATAATAGACATTTGTTTTATAGTTGTAAAGTGGTCAGAGTATTCTTAAAAATAATTGGGAAAGAAATGAATTCTATTTAATTACCATTTTGAAAGTGTTGGTTATCACTTAAAATAAAATGGAACTATGCTATTATGTAGGTAGGTAGGTAGAAATGGCCATTCGAGCTACTTCTGGAAAACCAATTAGCACTTAATTTTGCCTTTTTGATACCACGACTCGAGTGATCTACCGATGCTATTATGAAGGCGAAGTACCTATGAATACCTACCGATGCTATTATGAAGCCGAAGTACTCTTCAGGAGATATAATTTTCCACATTTAAAATTAGTAGATATACCATAAAAGTTCTACAGAAAAAGCTATTGTATGTGATTGTGTATTCCAAATCTCTGTGTAAAAGCAGTTCATCCCACAGACTTGGAATCATATAAAAAAAAAAAATGTAATTACCATAAACAAAGTATATTACATTAATTAGTACTAGTTGTAACATGAAATGTCAGTAAAATATTCGGAAAATTTTTTTTTCAATATTATGGACATTAAAAAATACTTATAGCTTTCAAAAGTGGTTTATTTATTTATTTATTTCTTACTGTTGTTAGTATACATAAAACGATGAGTATTTATAAGTGTATACAAATAATAAAATGAAGATGTATTTAATTTAATTACACACTAAGCTTATAACTAAACCATTTCAAAATTGGTTACTAATCATAAATCATATCAATTAAACTAATAGAAAATTAGTTAAACCAATAATCATCTACAAATAGATAATTCAATCGTCCTACAAAATATTACAATTTTTTTAAATTTTTTAAAATATAAAATGTTGAGATACGCGATGCCAACAATACTACATGTCTGTTTACTCTATATTATTAGATATTATATAACTCAGGGATTTACTCCTAATGCTATAGACATTATTTGCTACAATCTATAAAAAAATTAAAGACTAGGGTAATAGTGATAATCTAAAATGTACATATCGCAGTCAGTAATATACTAAGACAAATAAATTCAAACTGATTGATTTATTTTATCAATACCCAAATTTTATTTTAAGAGAAATGAACGAGAATCAAGCTCCAAATTAAAACATTAATCACAAAAATATATTTTAAAAACAAAATTGAGGTAGACCAAACCAGTATAGAGACATCATTAGAATTAAAGAATATAAATTTAATACAATTAATTTAATTTGCGTGTAACAGGAACAAATAAATGAACATTGTATATGAAAAACATATTTATCTAGAACTGTAATTACAGTTATAATTCAACGATTGCATGGCACTGTACAATTTTCGAAATTAAAAAAATATAAATTTTTTAAATAACAGTAATTACAGTGGAATTTTTTTCAAATAATAAATTGTATCAATAATTCTTCTGAGAATTGTAAATTATTTACTATTTATATACTTTAATTATTTATTAAAATAAAATTATCTCATTGAAATTTTTCACTTCAGCAAAATATCACAAAAAAGGGAATTTTAAAAATTTTCTTTTTAAATTCATTTTCAAAGAATAAATAATTACTCATATAAGCTTTTTCAATCTACAAGTACAATATCTCTAAAATCTAATCTTTAAAATTTAAATCTAATCTAAAAAAAAATACCGTTGATAGGTAAATAAAATCATTTTGTTTTGCTTATTTTCACACTTTTTATAGCTTTACAGTGGTGTAAAATTCATTCAATTGAATTTTACCGCAATTTTAATTAAGGTAATTACTTCGTAAAGTAAATTTACTATTGAAAAAATTTATTTGATATAAAATTTATATATACCTATATAAATTACTTTTAACCAATAAATTTATTGTCTTCAATATTACATCACCTTTATTTATTTATTTTTTTTCTAACATGTTATGAGTCTCTTTATTATAACCAACCTGTTCTCAAAGAATTAAATCACGTTATATCATTATTTATATCTTTTCTCAGGTTCATTAGTGATTATTTTTTATATGTATAAGAAAAAAAAAATGTAATTTCACCTGAGTATGAAATGCAATGAAAAATGAAATGAAATTCATGCGAAATCAGCAGTAAATTACAAAAAAAAAATAAAACAACAACAACAAAATAATAAATAAAATCCAAATGCATTGAAAACAATATTGTTTGTTTGTCCCTTCAAATGAGGATAATGAGGATTTTTTGCCAAATTGAAATAGGAGTGAAATAATGGAATTTTTTTTTTAACAAAACAAATTAAAGTGTTGTCGTTGTGTTACAAATTGAAGTTTGGTTTTAAAATAAAAAATTCGGGTTAGATAGTAGAAAGATATTCTATATTCCGAGTGTTCCAGAGTATGTGTATGAACTTTTTTAAGAGACCTTCTTATTTTTTAACGTAGAATCCGAATTTATATAAAAAAGTACTTCTTCCCACTTGAAAATCACGATTTCGATCAATTTCGGTGAATTTTGAGCTTAAAAGACTCTTTTCCGACCTTCCCCGGAAGTTGAAAATATCACCAATCGATAGAGCACCTTCGATTTAGTTAATAATTTTTTTTTTTAATTTTATAATAACAGCTCCTAGCCTCAAAGCTGATACGCATACTCTGACATACCCGGTATATTACCCAATTCACTAATTTTCTAAAGCTTTATGTATTGTCAAAATTTCAATTATACATATTTTAATTCATTGTCATCGAACAATATTTTATTCTGAGAATTGATAACAAAAATATTTTTATCACTAAAATTAGAAGTGTTAACAATAATGTTTGATTTACACTATAAATTTTCAATGAATACCGGAATTTTGTACTTTGAGATCCGGGATTTTGTATTGAAGAATAATCACGAACTTTAATTCTAACTTTTCAACATCAATCCAGTCTATTATCATTCTTTTAAAAGCTATGTGGTCATCATTATTGTCATTTAGTGCTTAAAAGCATTATATAGAGTATGGTCAAGGCGGACCTTTAACGTAATATATATTAGGAATATATATTAGGCGGGGACTTAAATTGTCGAAATAGACTCTGGAGGTATCTACGGGCTAACACTTGGGTGTAATATACTTAATGACTTGTTAACAACGGCCAAATTTAAAATCCGGGTTTTGTATTGTAGAATAATCACGAATTTTAAAAGTCGCGTTTTTCAAATTCGGGATTTTGTATTCTAAGTTTTCAACATCAATCCAGTCTATTATCATTATTTTAGAAGCTATATGGTCATCGTTATTGCCATTCCCTAGTTTAGTGTTTTGCATATAAAATACGAACAAGATAGGATAAGATAAAAACAACAATTATATTCGGAATTTGGAGTTTGCCGAAAGGAGTCTATATATTCCAGGTTTTGTTGATTGAGCACCATAGAACAGGATCAGCAATCTGTCAGGTTGTCAAACATATTCCAATCACCTAGTGCTGGTTTTTGCTAGATTTTTTTTTACACACAAAAGCAGCAACAACATTTTTCAACAATTTTCAACAATTTCCCATAATGAACCATAATTTATATTGGTTGCAATGAGTATATAAATGGATTATCTACATCATAATAAAAACCAGACGCTGAATAAGATTTTCTTACCTCTAAGTATATTACTTTTTCTTTTTTTTGTAATTTATTATAACACGGTAACACTAATCAAAATAATTAGATATAATTTTATATAATTTTCTATATATGTACTTAGTTTTTCAAAGAATTTCAATTCAATTTTTTGTGTTTTTGTTTTTGTTTTTGTTATTTACATCATTATCTAGTTCAAATCAAACTAAATATCAAAGGTTTATTGAATATCTGATTTTTTCTAGTTAATAGACAATTTGTCAATGACTAATCTTTTAAACTATATATGCATATATCTATATTATATATATATATATATATATATATATATAAAAATGTTCGTTGTAGTTTGTCATCGATGTTTCGTTGTTGCTGCAGAGTGAGAATCTATAGTTGATGTGATTTTGCAGATACGTAACTATAATATAAAATAAATAAATCACTATACGAGTACTTGTGTAAAATCATACCATGTATCAGTAAGACCCAAGCTATGATGTATCATTAATTCGTTCATTGTATTAATTCTCATTTCTTTGTAGAAATATTTCTTACATATATGAACAAACCAAAGATCGAAATTAATACATATAAGTATGCCCATTGGATTCTTTTTTGTTTTTTCATTCTCCTTGACCGGTTTTTATTCCATTGATTTTCGTTTTATTTACCTTAATATTAGGTACAGGTACTTGATATAAGGTCATGCTATGTTTTTTGTTTATTTTTGTAGTTGTAAATTGTGCAAGTTATGTTTTGAGGAATTGCAAGTATGAAATAACAGGAAGAAGAAAATGAATAAAAAGTATTTGTAATTTAATATTATAAATAAACAAAAACAAAAAAAAAAACAAGAAAAAAAAATACAAAGAAAAAATATTATTCTTTCGGTTCGTATAAATTTTTAAGATTGAAATTTTGCTCAGCCTCATGAGAATGGTATAGAAAAATGCATCAAAAATAAAGAAAATAAAAAAACCGAAATAAATTGAGATTACCTTAAGTATGCAGGTGTAATTTTTTTGGTTTGATACTGTGACAGTTTTCGGATTAAAAAAAAAAAGAAATCCTCATTAAAGATTCAGACATTTTTTTTGCCAGTTTGTTTTTGGAGATTTATTTTTGTGCAAAAGAGAAATGTTAGAGATTAAGAAGAACTTTACAGGATTTTCAATAAAAAAAAATCAAATAAAAAAATTTTACGTTTTTATTAATGATAATCCAGGATAATGATAGTTTGTTAAAAGGATAAAAAAAAGAGGAGAAAAGTTTTTCACATAATACAAATAGTGATTTATAAGCAAATCTCAAAGACGATGATTATTTAGCTTTAGACTTATTAAAGCAGGACATGAAATTTTATTAAGGAAAATAATTTATAAGAGATAAATTTAAGTAAAAACAATTTTTTTTTCCGAGGTTGTGATATTTGCTGATGGGCAGCTATTACCAACGAAAATTGCAATATGAAAGAAAATCATATTCCAAAATCGTCAAGATATGAATTAAGTCGTGATTGGCTTGTAGACAGTACAGTAGATATACCAACTATGACATGGTATAGTCGTTAATGTCATTTAACATACTCGGACGAAGTACTTAGATTCGAATCACGCTTATGCTGTGAATGTTATAAAAAAGTGTTACTTGACTTATTTTGTAAACACTAAATAAAATGCAATTAGGCCATTATTGATGGTAAAGTAAAAAAAACTATAAATAACATCCAGAATATGACAGTGATAAAGTGTGTCGAATTTTGAAATGCATCGGTAATGTAATTAAGATAAAATTAAGATAAACGAAGATGAGAAAATAAAAGAAAGGAAATCGGAATGGATTGGTATAAGGTCAGTATTTAAACTTACAAGAAATACTAAAATATTCAAATTCTAGTCCTGTATGGGAGTTAGAACAAAGAATATCAAAGAACAGTAAATAATTGTCCAAAGATCATGATTGAGATTCTATGAGGCTGAACAACTATACAAACATATTTATATTATTTCTTAAGAAGTAGAAGATAAATGGAAGTGAATTCACCACACACAATTAGAAAATATTGACATAACAAGACCTGGAATGGAACCCATGTGATTAACTGTCTCTTTAGAATAACTGATAGCTAAATTAAGATCATATGAATCTATATCAATCACAGGGTAAAACAACTAATTAGTTTTACCCTGTGATTGATCTAGATTAATATTAAGCCTATATATATATAACGTAAATGTACCTATCACCACCCTAGTACATTATGCCGCCCAAACCCTTTTTTTGTAAATGAAATAGTCCCACACTTTATATTTCAAATTTATTTTTGAAATAAAAAAAGAATATTATTTCCTCGTTGTAATGCAAAAAAATGCACATTTGTTTCATTTTTAATAAATAAGTTATTGTTAGAAAACTAAACTAGGTAGACATTTTAACCAAAATATAGGTTCAAACGTTTAAAATTTTTTTTATTTTGTCAAGACCATAATAATTAAACTATTATGCTCACTTATTTATTTTATTCAAATAATTGTAAAAATTATATTATTAAATAGATTATAATACATACTTTCTTCAATTTGAAAATAAAAAATATTTAAAATTACTAATTAGTCTTGAGCGGGAATTAGGGACACGTAAATTTATGTTGTACGTATTTACGATCGACCGGGCGGAATTAGGAAATTGATATATGGAAATAAGTAATTAAGTTATTCACCTATTTTTGATTATATAAGGATGCAACTGGGCGATTTTAAATTGAAATTGAACAAACTAAGCTGGACCTAATTATTTATATTTGTTACAAGTAAATTTTGAGTTTTTATAAAAATTTGTATGAAAAATCGGGTCGGTAATACGTCCAATATGTCTTAATTCCGAACTAAATATGCAGGTGTAAGCTATTTTCACTAAATTTATACCAAGTCTTATATTTAAAGAAAAAACTATATTTTAATTGTTGAAAATAAGCGAATATTTTCCTTTTATTAGTAACCGAAATACGGGTATCTGTATGATAAGCATATTTGGTAAAATTAAAAGGAAAATATTCGATTATTTTTGACAATTAGATAAATTTTACTCTAACGCCAACTCTAAAGAATAAGTTCTTCCAAAACTATGTTTTACTTATATTATATATATTTTGTATGATTTAAAAAATCTATGGAATTATTTTGCCTTGCTTTTATTAAAGCGTCCATTGTAAATTACCAAAATAATTTCTTTGTACATACATTTCACAATAAGTTAAATAGAGAAGTGAAAACCATGACCATGTCTGACACATTTTGGAGATGGCCTGTAAAAGAAGATAATTTAATATATTCAGACAGTGACATAGTCTGCAAAATTGAGCCTCCAGTTTTAATGAACATCAGAGGACAATATAATGTACTCGAATTCATACAAATAAAAAATGCCAAAACTAAGAAGTAGTAAATGTGATTTTTACTTTGTATGTATTTTTATTTATTTATTTTAAATGTGCATTGTTATAATATTTAAGTTAATTATGTTATATTGAATTATTTTTTTTTGCTTGAAATAACTGAATCGTTGCAATTTTTTTTTAATTTTCGTATTGAAATAAATGTATATTTTTATGTGTAACAAATCATTTTACTTTCATTATAACCATTTATTTTTTTTTTTTTCAAATTACTTAAGTAATATTGATTTTTTATTATAATAAATATTTTTTATAATTTAACTACTAATTAATTATTTAAAAAATTATTAATTTTACTCTTAATAATTATTTTAAATAGCTTTTTTAAGTAAAATCGTAAATAGGTAGTATGAATCGCAAATAGGTTCAAAAAGCGGAATTGAGTTCATATAAGGGCGGAATTAGTTCAGATTGAAATTGTCGAGCGGAAATACGTCCAATCAAACTTTTTTTGGCAGTTATAATATTTTATTATTTATTTAAAAACAAATTAAATTATAATTAGATGAAAATATTTTTTTTTTAATTAAAAAATAGTAACTATTGTAATTTGAGAAAAAAAAATTAAAAAAAGCTTATAGTTTGCTTATTTTGTCAACTTAAACTAATTTTTCGTTAAGGGGGCGGAAATTGGTGCATTTATGTTATATATTTTTTGTTCTAAATTAAAAATTTTCATTTGAATTAATACCAATCTTCATACATTTTTAATTTCAATTTCGAATATCAAATAATTTTTAAAAATATATGTGAACTCTTGATTGCACAGCAGATGTTAATTTAATAAAATAGAAATAAAATAGAAAAAAAATTAATAAAAAAATAAATAATTTAAAATTTTCTAGAAATTTATTTTATCCAAATATCTTATCCGGTACTAAGAAGCAATTAAATATTTAATATTAGTTATGTTCGATTTTATTTTAAATACTTTTATACACTACTTAGTCAGTTTATGTTCGAGTCAGTTATATTATGGTCTATAATATGTTAATGGGCAAAAATTTAACTATAATATTAAACAATTATTTTTTTTTTATCTTTTCAGATTATTTATTTTCTGTTTATTTAAAACTTTTTTATTATATCATCAATTTGAAATCGAAAATTTAATATTTTAAAATTTAATTAAAATTAAATTTAAAATTTTATTTATTGATTTTTCAAATCGATATCTTCTTAACCAATTTAATTGATAATAATTAATAATGTACTTGTCTATAAATAAGTTGAAGAAATATATTTAAGTATAATTTTGATAAGATTAAATAATATTGATAGATATTATACATACAAGTATGTATGTATATTACGTACTTAAACATGGTTTGTATTCTATTGAAAATTGTTGAAATTTATAATTGAAAATTTTTATTAACCTCAGTACTGAAATTTGAGATTATCTTTTTAACTAGAAAACAATTTATTTCTAGTTTTTTTACTCAAGTTGGTCATACAGAAAAAAATTTTAACTACTGTTTGCAAATTCGTATACTATATTGTCACTAATAGTTAGTTACACACAGCTTTACCAATTAAAATATTGTAATTTTCTAAACATTTCAAAATATTGTTTTTACAATATAATTTATTTAAATTGTTGGTATATATTTTGATATAGAAATAAAACGAATTTCTTTAACACAAAATGCATTGCTTAAAATCTCTGGATATCGAAATGTAAGTAAAAACGCCAACCGATGTTAGGTTTACAAATTATTAGTTCTACAGATCGTGATGCAAGTTATGCAGAATAAAAAATTATGCTAAAAAAGTACATGTACCCGACTAATTTGTACGTTAATATTTACGATGTTTTATATATCCACACACATTATGATATTTATTTCACAGTTCTTTAATTACTGTATATTTTTACGAAATAAAAAATTATTAAAATTCTACTCCATTCTTACATACATAGTTTTACTTCCGTTATAAATTATAAATAATAAATAAAATTAAAACAAAATAAAAAAAAAAAACAGAAAAAGCAATCCCATATACGAAGTATTTGTATTATAAAACCTATATAAAAAAATTAAATTATAATAATTGTTGCATGTCCATTACATTTGCCGTCATTTTATATTAAAACAATTTAACCTTTCAACTTTTATATATATACATAAATATAGTTAGCTGTTTTTTTAATAAATTTGGAAAATTTTAAAAACAAAAATAAAAAAAATAACTAAATTGCAACAATTTTAAATTTCCCCAAGGATATTCATCATAGACTTCCTTTTCGTGACTGATAGTAATTCGAATAGTTTTTTTTTTTTGATTTTTAATTTTAAGTTAAAAATTTCCATTTTTCGTTTTTTGTTCTGAAATGTTTTATTTACTTTTTGGAAATAAAATTGAAATGATTTATTATTAACAATAATTTTTTGTGAATAATAAAGACAACAATTATTTCTGATATCAAAATTCATTTTTCTTTTTTGGTATATATGTATATGAAAATTTAAGATTAAAGATAAATCCTCGACTATATATATACAGTTGAAGTTTAAATGGAAAATAATTCATTTATATTAATACATAGTTTTATTCTGGGTATATTTATCAATAATTTAAAATATGTAATTTTTTACAGTCAAATTGTGATGTAAAATATAAGCAGAATATATCATTTTTGTTGATGGAAAATATCTGTAAATAATCTGTAAACAATAGAAATATATACAGTGGATTTTTCAGAAGTGATATGATCATTCGATTTGCACAGATGGTTTAAATATGAACGTTGGAGTTGAATTTGAAATTGTAAGAAATCTATCAAAGGCCAAACTATACTAATGTCCGCCAAGCGGAAGTAGCTGTCCAGCAGAAGAAGCTGTCCATATCAACCATATTTATTTTTCAATTTTTTTCTTGCTTTACTGTTAACTTCCAGAGATTAAGTTAGTTTTAGTACAATGAAAAGTTAGTTTTAGTACATTTATTGTTTTTTAAAATGTAACAGAATAAAAATTTTAAAAAACAATAAAAAGATTTTAAAAAACAATGAAAATTTACAAAAGTTAACTACCAATGGGTTCTGATTACAGAGGTATAGCCGATTCTGTAACACATCTTTTGAGAGTGATAAGTCAATCACGTTCTTATATTTGTTCCCTATTATCATCATTCTGTGGACAGGCTCATTCATACCATAATTGGTTTTATGAAATACAAGTGTGAAAATATTAGGTGATCGGAGTCGAGTGTTATTGGAAATTCGGGCAGAATTCAATATAAATGGGGATGTAATATTCTCTTTCACTACTTGGATGATGAAAAGAACATAAGCAACTTCACGCCTAGTTTTTAATGTAGCTAAATGTAGCAAATTTAATATGTGTTCATATGGGGACAGGACAAGTGGATTGAACCAAGGAAGGTGGCAAAGTGCATATCTTATGAAGTTCTTTTGAATACCTTCTATTCTTTTAATATGAATTTCGTAATAGGGTGACCAGACCTGACTAGCCAGTTTTATATTCCAGCCATATTCCAGTTGTGGCCTCACAAGACATGCATATAGATATTTTAAGATATAAGGGTCATCAAATTCTTTAGACCATCGCTTTATAAATGCTAACATTGAGTTAGCCTTACTAATAATATTATTATAGTGGAATTTAAAAGACAGTTTTTTGTCGAAAGTGACACCTAAATCTTTGATCGACCTAACTATTTCAAGAACATGTCCATTAAATGAATAGATATTTGAAAAGAAACTGATACGCCTATGATAACTCATAACAACACATTTATTCGTATTAAGCATAAGGTTATTAGCAAAGTTCAAAACCTGATTTAACCACTGTGCTCCTGCTGTGAGAAAAGTTTTCCAACGATTTTTTTTTTGCTTTTAAATACACATGCTTTCATGACTCTGTGCATAGTGCAGCAACTCGATATGATGATGATACAGATTTACAGAGGATATCCCCTATATTTTTCTTCCCTCTGAAAAAAATTTAGTAAAGTTCAAAACCTGGTTTCACCAAAACCGTGAACTTGTAAAAAAGGTATTACAAAGTTGTTTTGTGTTCAAATACATGACATTCTACGGTGCACTGCCACGTTCTTATTTGTATATTTGAAAAATTTATATTTTAGCAGTAACGCTGGAGCTTATTTAATCTTCTAATGACAATGTTACAACTGAAATTTATCAAACTATATATTAACTATAATTGTTGAAATATAACTATAAATATTTTATTTTTATTAAAATTATTTCTTTAGAAAACAAATTAATTTGAATTAAATGAATACCATTTGTTAGCGTTCAGAAACCAAGATTTATTTTTCAACTTTTATCATTGGTATTTATTTCCGTTCTAAACTATTTATGTCATATGTAAATGTAAATGAGACATCTGCACAGAGCAAAGATCCAACTAGAATAGTTTTTGATTTATTTTTTGAAAGTCCAAAACCAAAAAATTCAACGATTTTTGAAGTAAATAACTCTAGAAAAAACTATATAAATAACCATCTAACTCATAAACAACTTCAACAAAAAAAAAAAATCCTTGAATTTGATTAAAAAAAAAAACAAAAGAAATTTAAGGATTAAATTTTATAACTTTTAAAAAGATTTGCATGTTAAATTTAAAATCCTTGACCTAGAACAATAATATCAACCAACAAACGAATGGATGTTACAATATGCAACTCTAAGGCAATTCACATTCCAACATTATGTATTACAAAGGTAAAATTTAGTATAACAATGGCCTCCAGGAAATGTAATATTTGAGGAAAAATAAAAAAAAAAAAAAAAAACAGTAAAAAACAACAACAACAAAAAAACACACAATGTGATATCCTTATAAAAATAACTTTCATGTACGTTCATATCCTTATATAAAAAAAACATGAGTCGAATAACAGTAAAAAGAATAATAAATAAAACGGAGATTTCCATATATATATATATATATATATATATACTTTACTTGTATATATCTTTAAAAGCTTTAAAAAAAAACAATAGAAAAAAGTCCTTTTTTTTACTTTCTAATGTGTGGTTGGATTCTTTTTTTTTTATGAAGGAAGACATCATTAGAACTCAACGAACCAGAAAAAAAAACAAGTAAATACATTTTTTTGAATTTACTTTATATGTTTTATTTTGCAGAAGGATATATGTACATAACGAGTAACAGAAATGTTTTTTTTTTTTTTTTTTTTTTTGGAATTCAATAACATACCCATTTAAGAAACTAAATATTTTATCCGATTAAGAAAACTTCGTGTCGTAAAAGTTGTATTAATTTCCGCCGATATAAAACTTAAATAGCTTTAAGGTATTTCAAAATTCTAATAAAAATATATAAATATGTATATATATATATATATATATATTGTATAGTTGATGTTAAGCTTTAATACTGATAAACTATTTAACATATATTAGCTGTGCGTACATATATATATATATATTGGTTTAGAAGGTTATGTGGGCTTATCTAATTGAATTTATTAAATTATTTTAAAATTAAACCTATTCAAATGTAAATGAATTGACGTAATCAAATGTTAAATGATGTGAGGCAAATAAGGATTCGTATATATGTAAACAAAATTGTTCAAAATAATTTTAAAAAATTGTAATAGTAAATAACCTAATGTATAAATATAGTATAAGAATTGTTTATTTCCAAATTTTGAAGCCATTAATTTTCAATCAAAGCCCAGGCTCAAACTTTCAAGTAATTTTGAAAACATCTTTCAAAGAAAATTTTAATTCTATAAGAAAATCAATTTAAGTATATAAATACTCCGCCCCATGCCCGACGGACAGGATTACAGAACATTTGTTATAATGATGATAAGATATAGATTTATAAAGGATATCCCCAATATAATTCTTCTCTGTGGAAAAAAAATTAGTAAAGTTCAGAACCTGATTTAACCAAAACTATGCACCTGCTGTGACAAAAAAGTTCCAACGATTTTTTTTGCGTTTAAATACATGACTTTCATGACTCTGTGTATAGTGCAGCAACTCGTACTGGTTATGTATATTGTAAAGGTGATTTAAAGAATTAACTAAGATCTCAGCCATGAAATTCATAGTGTTTTTTTTTATGGTATTTCACTATTTCAAAAAAAAAAAAAAAAAATAATTAACAGGAAGTAAGTATAGTAAAAGCTTGCATATCATATTGAATACGAAAACATGTCCTTTAACGGAATAGAAATTAGTCCAATGAAGTGAAATATTTAGACATTTTCTAGCTTAAAGTTGTTTAACTTGGGAAAAAAAAACAAAAGTTTGCTGAAAGTAATCAGAGGGTCCTGCAATCTTCATTTCGCTAAAGTGTGTTGGTCTGCTATGCGTTTAGGTGATTGATTTTATGTACCTACTCAATACTTAAATCAAAAAATGTAAACAATTAAAATATGTACCTAAATATTCAAACAATTCTTCACATTATTTTCCTATTTCATTTTTTGTATAATATTTTGGTGTTATTGTACCCATTCCATAAAGATGTATACAATATCTTTGTGATTTACATACATTTCTATTTACCGTTATTCTCATTCTATATTTAAATATTGCATTAATATTTTCTTTACAGATAAATATTTCAGTAATTTGCTCTGCACCTTCAAAAGTATAGATATTTTTGATTAAATTATTTCAGTGTGGGATCAAAGAAAAATACAAAAATTGTTTTAGTACAATTGAGTACAGTGAAATAGAATAGAATAATAATTATATTGTTGCTGGAGAGTACTATATCAAAACTAAGAGACAGTTCAATTTCATTCATTATAATATAATATTATTACTGTCATAAAAGCAGAAATTGACTTTAAGCTCATATATTTTAGAAATTATTTTTTTTGTGCTAAAAAACGTACATTCATAGATGTACTTGTAAATTGAAGCAGAACAAAATTCTAATTTTCAAAATTAAGACCGGACAATAACTAGACTTTTTCCTAGAGTCAAAATCCAGTCGGAATAAAATTCAGATACCAAAATCTAAAACTTGTTGTTACAAGAAATCTGTTAAGAAATTCAAAGGCTTAAATTCACTGCAATGTTGGTTTGATGTCCATTCCAAATAAAAATAAAAATTTTTTTTTATCTATTCAAAATCTTGTCGTGCATATTTTCCTACCGTCTGAGTGGTGTTTCAATAAACTTCAACATATCATATTTTCTTGCTAATCATTTTTCCGGGACTCTGAAGGAGAGGGTGTACCCGCGTAGGACCTTGTGACTATATTCCAAGGATATCTGGTGTTCATAGCTTTTCAAAAATATATATCTTTAATTTTCGCATCTTATCCTTTAAGAGGAAAAGGACATTTGAAAGGACCCTTGTTGTTTTGATCCTTCTGGGGGATGTTTTTGTATATATAAACCGTTATATCTGTTGATCTATTAAATATATACATATACAGTGTGAACCTAGTAAAATTTTTAGCATATATTAACATTTATTTGATGATGATAGGTGTTATCGTCTGGAAGAGTGGTATTTCAATAAACTTCAACATATCCTATTTTCCTTCTAATCATTTTTCGGGGATTCTGAAAGAGATGGTGCACACGTGTATAGGACCTTTTTACTATATCCCAAGGATGCCTGGTGTTCATAGCCTTCCAAAAATATATATCTTTAGCGCATCTTATCCTTTAAGGACGAAAAGGACATTTGAAAGTATCTTTGTTGTTGTCGTGTATAAACCGTTAATTCTGTTGATCTATTCGATACATATATATTCAGTTTTGTAATCTAGAAATATAACGGTATACTCTACCATTAATTTGATGATGATAGGTGCCGCCTTTATTGAAATATTGTAGCACAAAGTAGAAAATTTTGGAAAGAAAAAAATAATCCTTATTATTATTTTTAATTTTTAAATAACTCTATAGACCTAAGGGTTTAATTCTAGCGTAGATAAAATTCCGTTTGAATTCTAAAGTAGTTAAAATTCCTCTAATTTGAATACAAAAATATTGTAGAATTCATTATAATAATTATACTATTAACAATTTTAGCTCTCGCTAACCCCTACCTACTAGGACATCTAGATAATTTCAACTCAGCCGGCCCCCTTCTTAAACTAAATAAATATCTCAAGGTTTTACAATAAACCCCCCACCTCCGCAACATTTATAAACGGTTAGAAAGACCTCTCAGTTTTTTTATATAACTCATAAACACATACTTTATGTCTATATCGAATAGTTTAGAAGTACATATAGATATAAGCATTTAAATTGTGGTGTAGACATTTTCCGATCATCTGAAAAAGCAGAGTTCTATAAAAAAGTGAAGCATACCCAGACAAATATTTGTTTTTGTTTTAATGAAAACTTATTGCAGAAAAATAATTTTTCAGAGAACCCATGCCTTTGATTTCTCGGTATTTTTGTCTGGATTGTGTTACAGTTATATATCCTGTTTGGTTTTTGCTTCGATTATCCTGTCCTGTCGATTATTTTATCATATCTGCCTAAATTAAATTTTTCAAGATTTTGCCATGATAGATTTTGTCTACATGAATTTTGCCACCAATCTACGTGAATAAAGAATGAATATTAAATTATTCCAAACTACTGGTTATATGCTGATACCGCAACTAATATTGAAAAAAAAACAATTTTTTATTAATTTGGTACCGTTGATCAACGAAGGATGATACTCCATTCTATTAACTATATGTTTTGATGTTATATATATATATATGGTAATTGTTGTTGTTCTACACTACTATCACACACAATAAAACTAATTCCTTGAAGGATTCTTTTAAAATTCCAAAAAATTTTCTTCTTTGAAAGGATATAAATTTTATTTTTAGTTTTCTCATATTATCATTACGGCGGCATTATGTATGTGTATTTTGGGTTTTTATTCAAAATTTTAAGTGAAGAAAAATGGTAGGGGGATGAGAAGGCACAGAGGAAATGATGAAAATTCGCGTATTTGCATCTCATTTAAATTCGTTCATAGTTTCGTGGGTTAATAAAAGAAATATTTTTGTTGTTTTTTTCTTTTCCATATACACAAAACTAGAGTTAGGGTAAACAGAGAGTAAACCAAACTAGTATTTTATTTTACCGTTTGTTTGTTTGCTTATGCGTTCGAATTTTTTTTGTATGATTGTCAAAAAACAGAAAAAAAGGATATAAGAAAAAATAATATTTCCTTTTTTTTTGGTTGTGTTGCTACTTTGTATTTTTTTTTTTTTTTACTTCTATTACCACCTAAGTTAATTTTATTCTCTCTATGAATTTTATGTTTACGGGATGACATTTGAAGGATATTCTTTTCAAATACTGTTGATGTTTCCTTTATTACTTTGTTCTTTTATTTTTAGGTTTTTGGATTTTTGTTTTTTTTTGTTTATTTATTTTTTTTTTCAGTTTAACGCCTACATACGCTACCACATTTCACATTTCAATTCAGATATGTAGAGTTAAAAATGTATTACCGTTTTTTTTTTTGCTAATTTATGATGGATTTTGAAAATCAAACCAAATTCACCGAAAATTATTTGCATGGGGTTTTTGTATACCCCAAACAAAAAATCTGAATGGGTCTGTTTTATTTTTTTTTTTAGCATGCTTATTTATCGGTCAATAGTATTGGTTGAGTACAAGAAAAAAAATTACAAATAGAAATTCTGTTAGCAATGAGGAGCTGAAAATATCAATGATGGTAAAGTTGGATTGGACTTGGCAAATGCAAAGAATGAAAAATCAAATTTAGATGGAAACTTCAGGAAAATCGGAAAAGATAGAAGACTGGAAGTTTAATGGATTCAACGTAAAAGTCGAGTATTAAGAAACGATAAATAATATCAGTGAGTCATGCATCAAGAAACTAAAGGTCCTCATGAACTCAACAACACCAATATAAAAATTAATATACATATATGAAACTGTAGTCATCTATACGAATTTAAAATAAACCGTTTTTTATAATTAAAAATAAAATTCTGAATGGACTACCACCGCTTAATGATTGTTATGTAACAATTAACGCGTGCCAAAAAATTTTCTGAATAAATTAAAATAAAATAAAGTAAATGAAATTAAAAAAATTCCCACACAGGATTCTCTTATACAAAATTCTAAGGATTATTTATTTTTAGATTCTATTTTTCAAAATGATTCAACAATTGGCAGTAATTTATAGAGCCTGAGGCTTTTGTAAAAATTAAATTAAATTAAATTGCCAAAAGGATTCATACATATTTATGTTTCCAAAAAGTATCGATTTTGCATTTTGACATTGAAATTGAGTTGGAAAACTTTGAAATTCCTTTTTTTTTGGAGCCGAAAAACTATTTTAATTTTTTTTTATTTTTTTTTTTTTTTTTTTTTGGCATTGAATTGTGTTTTTTTTGTTATTTTTGTTTAATAAAAAAAAAAAAAAAAAAATCGACGAAAGTCTTTTAAAGTTTTCATTTTAATAAAATTTGATGACTAAAATAAATAAATGGAATGAAAGTTTTTAATATGTTTTTTTATGACTGATGATATTTTTGCAAGTTTTCTAGATGAAATGATTTTATGGAACTTTTCCAATTATTCTAATTGAACTGAACACAGAGGATATATTAGGGGTGAATGCTGTTGTACAATGAATAATTATGACTAATACATTTATACAGTTCGTAATTAGGTGAAATTTTTCTAAAACAAATTTTTTAACATAAATATGAACTAGATTTTTATATCGTCAATGTTTTACCAAATTCCTATGTAGAATATGTATATACAAAAGACATTATAATTGGTTGGAAACTAACAGTTAACAGATTTATTTAAAACGGTTTTACATTTTGGAAATTACATACATATTTATTTGTAAACTAAAAAATAAAATCAGACAGTAGACATAAGAGACGACATGTCATTTGATACAAAGAAAGCTAAAAATCCATTTTAAGCCAAGAAGTTCATACATACCAAATATTTAACGAATAATTGAAACAAATTGGCAATGCTGGATAAATACATGGGTGACGTAGTAGCCTACTTTTAAGCCGAAATGTCTTAGATTTGATTCCCGACGAAGACAAAATCAAATGCTTTATGAATTTTCGACCTGATCCAGTATAACATTTGTCATTACCATTACGGTAAATTAAATAACAACTTATTATATAACTCTATACGGCTAGGTCTTAATTTAATCTATTAATTATTACATTTGTTGATATATTTGTTGTTGAATATAATTTGTTAAAATAGAATTAGTTTTATATATAATTTAGCTACTAAGTAATTATTTAATAAATAAATAATGAAATAAAAACAAAAAATAATTGAGAGTATAATATACAACAGATTAAATTATATTAAATTTTTTGTTAAAGGTTAGTTTGAATCATAGTTCCAATATAGCACTCTTACGTCTAATATAAAGATACGTATATGCACATGCATATAAAATATTATACATACATAAACATATATATGCATACAACAGGTAGGCTACCATTTATTGCTAATTTCGAAAAATAACTTTCGCATGTCAAAAAAAGGTAGTTACATGCATACACATTTCAAAAATTTGCGTATGCGAAAGTAGCATCGCAGCTACCACAGAATGCTATACTTTCGCATTTTTTATTTGACGTATTTCATTCGCTTGGTTTTTGTTTTGCAAACAATTTTTTTTTTTAAGTTTTAGTTAAGTTTTTATGAAAATATTTGCAAAATGAAAGTAAAATACGTTAATAATTCTTAAACAATATATATTACTAGTGGATATCCTGTGCAATTGCACAGAAGTAGTTCTTTCAAACACAATTTTATGTAAAAATAAATATTTGTTTTGGTATAATTGTAATTGTTTTCTGAATCGCTTGATTATTGAATATATATATAATGAAATTAAAGTATAATACCTAATACTTTATGACGAAATTAACACTAATTTCAATATAACTTAACACAATAAAATCTCATTACACTTAAAGTAATAGATCGATACATTTTAATTCGTTTATATTCAAAACCGTTTGTAGTCACAATTCTATTAAAGCAATAGGTCAACAGTGAATTATTTTATTAAAACATTGATTTATATATAGTTTTTTTCTGTTCTATATTACAAATATGTATATTTTGTGATTACATAACAGAATTGCTATTTATGAATAAAATAAGGTTTAAAATTGTTATACGAAAGATATTTTATTGAATTTGATTTTGTTTATAAAGATGCAATTTTTTTTTTTCACTACGCCTATAGTCACAAAACGGTTATAGTCAGAAATATTACTGAAATTTAGCGAATGACTATAACCGTGTTTTACTGTATATATTTTTTTAATAATAGCAGAAGCAAATGTACTAACTTTTATTATATAATTTTTGAAGAGTATGATCTGATCTGATTTTGTTTGTGTTTTTGTTTTTGTAGCTTTTTCTATAAGTTTTTGTGTTTATTTTAAATGACAGAATTTTTATGAAGCCTTTTTGAAAATTTTCCGTAATTGTAATTTCTTTTAGATGGCGCTCAACTTGGAAATAACCGTCACTATTTGGTGTAAATATTTGAAATCTTTTAAGTATTCAGCACCAAGAACTTGCTAAAATTTTAATATTTTTGTGGTGTAAATAATTTACTTTTCAATTATTCTTGCTTTTTTACTCACCACGTCGTTCATCTTGTGTATTATAATATAAGCTGATAAATACCGACATGGCCTTTCTTGTGTAATATATATAAGATAAAAAAAATATTTTTTTAGTATAAAAAAAAAAAATTTAATTAATAGAGAATCGAACTCACTAAAATTTGTGATATTAAAACCTATACATATTAATAATATTATCCTACTAACTAAATTTTTTTCCTAACAAACAACCAAATGCGATAAATAAAAAAATAAATAAATGGAATTTGAGTCAAAAGAGAATCGACAAAAATTTCTGATATTAAATGATGCTTTAACCAACTCAGCTAATCTCTTATAAAAATTGTTTACCCAAAATATACACATAAAATAAAAATTGATTTTGATCACCACGGCCTGCATCATCGCCGATTGATTGAATGAGAAAAAAAAACGAAGCATACGAAAAACCACGAAAAGTGTGTCTTCAAAATCGTGCTCTTGTATATTATAACATAGATAAAATAAAAATTGATTTTGATCGTGACGGCCTGCATCATCGCCGATTGATTGAATGACAAAAAAAAAACACACGAAAAACCACGAAAAGTGTGCCTTCACTAATCGTGCTCTTGTGTATTATAATATAGATTTATATTATTTATGATTAGATTAGACTTTTTTTTTTTTAAAATAATGTAATATTTTATGCAATTAACATTATATAAAAATGCAATACAAATTATTTACACTTTATATCAACTTTAGATCAAAAATGTTTTTAATGTTCCTTACGAATATATGTAAACAATTTTAACTTTCAAAAAAATTTCAATTTTAAAGCAAGAAATAAATGTTACAATGGCAACACAGTTTTGCTAAGCGTTTTTGATACATAGTGTATCAATTCGCTTGCGCCGCAAAATCAAAAACACAAATTTTTGCACTGCGTTTTCGATACACGGTAGGGGTCCAAATTAGGTTAGATAAAATGTGGAAACAAAAATAATTATCTTTGTGATGATAGAAGACGATAAATATGTTTAAAATATAGCAAATTAATGGATTTATTGTTCAGTCAATGAGAAAACTCTTAAAAAAAGTTAAATTAAATCAATTTCAACTTTTAGTTCTAACGCAATTATTTTTTATTTGTATACAATTGAACACTGACTATAATTGAAGAGGTAGTAAAGTAAAAATATAATTTTTGCAAATAAAAAAATGTTCAACCTAAACAAATATAAACTATTGCCAATCAACAGTTGCTTAAGTAAATAAAATAAATATACATCTTAACTCATTAATATACTTTTGGCAAGACTTTGAAAAAAAAACAAAAAAAAAAACAAACAAAAAAACTGATTTATTACATTTCACTACACAGTCTATACAATACAATTAAAAATGTGTGAAAAATTAAGTTAGAAATTACACCATATTAAGCACTTATTCATAAAATACCACCTAAAACATTATAAAAATAAAAACATTTAGAAAAAAAATAATTTTTTTTTATCAAAGCTTTATATGCACCTAAAACAAGTCACAAACAAATACCAAAAAAAAAGGTCATAATATTAACAAAACATGACAATTTCATTTTCTAAAAACTTTTTATCAAAAAATTAAAACACATTTTCTATTTTTCACAAGGTTTTCAAGTTTTAAACTTTCCTATCAAAAATTTCTTGGCACGCAAACTGCTTGCTTCTTTCAAACGAGTATAAAAAAATACAAAAAAAAAAAAATTATTATTTTTGTTTTTTTAATTTCTTTGCTTATTATTACAATATTATACCTAAAGTCCTAGAATACTTAAATGTTAGAACAATAACAGAACAAAATAAAAGGATATTTTTGTTAAGAATCAAATTTCTAAGAAATTTTCTTTTGTTAATTACAAACTTTTTTGTTTTTTGTAATAAATTTAATGATATCTAAAATAACCTTGAGCAGCCTGAAATGATTCTTTGAGTCATGTGCCAGGACATATAATTAAAATGTAATTAAAAATTATGAAAAATTAAAAAATGCTAAAAGCTAGTAAATCATAATAAAATCAAATAAAAAATATATTTTTTAATTGTAGAGAATTATTTTTGATTCTAGTCTGGTCACAGTTATTGTTGTGTAGAGTAAGATAGAAAATTATGAAATTGCTATCGTCTCGTCTAAATAAATATCGTCAAAATATCAGTGTTTATTATTACGATATATATTTGTTTAACAATTTGTTTTATATTTTTATTTATTTTCCATCTTTCATTACTCAAATTAATTTATTCAGTGGTCCTTCAAACGCTGTACGTTTAAATTTTTTAAATTTGCTTTAACTCCTTCTTAAAATTCCAGAACGCAACAACTTATATTAGAGAAGTTATAATAAAATGTGCTCTTCTATCAATACGAACGTATACATGATTTAGTTTAAATAACTAAAAATATTAATTATTATAGTTAATATTCAGGATATGACCGGAATACTTTATAAAGCGATTGTCTATCATAATTTCAATATAGATTTAAAAAATAATGAAAACAAAAATTGATTTAACATTTTTTTGTTTCGAATTCAAGGGCCTTATAAGATTTAAATCTCGTATGTAGGCTTTATATTTCATTTATTAACAAAAAATTATGTTTATATTACTTTTATAGTTATTAATAATTAATATAAAAAATAAACAAGCTAAAATATATAATTATTAAATATTTGAAAAAGTGTAAATATAAAAAAGAGTATGAAACAAGTGGAAGAAAGAAAACAAAAATAATAATAAGTTAATATTAATTGTAGTACCGAAGTAAAAAAAATGTTATTTCAATTTCATATTAATTAAAATAAAATTTTAAAATTTTATTCTTTAGATTAGTAATATTTAATATTTTTAAAGATTTATTAATATTAAAAGCCGAACATTGGAACAGATTGATACAGTTAAGACTAGTGTGAGAAAATTACAAAAGGTGGATTTTAACTGGCCAACTTTTTAAAATATTAAATATTTTGTCGGCTTTAAAAAGGGAGATATAGCTTATTGAATTTTTATGTAAGACAAAAATAGATCGCTGCAAAGAATTCGCTAAATTTCTATGTTTGGGAAATTTATTTTATACACAAAAAAACATTATTCTACCGTCCAAATATTATTTTATTTTTACATATATTTTTATTCAA
Source organism: Argyra leucocephala (assembly GCA_963942445.1). Taxonomy (NCBI): domain Eukaryota; kingdom Metazoa; phylum Arthropoda; class Insecta; order Diptera; family Dolichopodidae; genus Argyra; species Argyra leucocephala. The sequence goes on from OZ012678.1 coordinate 180,571,003, forward strand.
AATATTGTTAAAAAAGTGTTGCAGAACTTTGGTTCCCTCTAAGCTGCGCACGCAATTTTTTTTTTAATTGCGCATTAGAAATTAGCTCGTAAAAATTTAATACTTATTTATTCAGTTGTTATTTGTCATAGTTCTTAGTTAGTTGTTCCAGTTCTAATTGGTAAGTTTTATAAGGTTTATCATTTTGTAGTACATATTTGTATTACATATTAATATATTTTTATTTTAATAAAAATCTAGGACAGACATTCTTTAAAATAATGTCACAAGGAAAAAAATTAAGCTACTGGTGAATTGTGGAAAAAAGTGAAGCAATTAAAATCGGAGTGACTTTCTCTATATTGAAACAACAACTGGTAAAGATAACATTATATTTTGAATAGATAATGTTGTTCTTGCCAATAAAATGAATGTTTAAAGGAACTCAGTCCAAGAAATCAATCATTTTGCGAAATAGTACAGATTCCAAAAAATTGGAGGACTAAAAATTATGCTTTTAAATTCATCGACCTTATCCAACAAGAAATAATAAATTAAATAAGATAACAATTCCATTGATGAAAGCACTGATATTTCCGTTCACAAAATGCTAACTATTTACACATATTTAAACCGCTTTAATTTTAATTACAAAACTGTTTTTACTGGTATAATACAATTAAATGCATGTGACGGAAAATATATTGTGGAGTCCATCAAAAGTTTTTATACAACTATTAATCTGGATATGCAAAAGATGGTAATGTTAACATCTGTTGGAGCTGCAGTAAAGCTGGGAGCCTATAATGGAGTTACAGCACACAACACAATTTGTCACTTAACAGCTCAGCATTGTGTGGCACATAGAGAGGATTTGCGATTCGATGATGCCTTGAAGGGTATCCCTCTAATTTCTCAAGTAGAAACAAGAAGATGTTCTATCGTTCATCTGTTAAAAAGCATAATTTTGAAGAAATGGCAAGTCTAATGGATTGTGAAGTTTAGATGTTCCGGCCTCTTAATGAAATACGCTGGCTTTCCCGTCATTTTGCAATTATTCCGTTTATTCGGAATTATGATATCTTAATAGAATATTTCAAAGAAAAGATTGCTAGTTCCAATTCAGTTGATCCAATCGCAAAATATTGCTTAACAGCTTCAGAAAATAATGTAAATCGTATAACATTGATTGCATTAAATGATGAAAAATGAAAATGTCATATGGAATAATTTTATTTATTGAAAACAAAGTTGTTGGCTACCATTTGGATAAAAGATTTCCTAAAGATGCTGACATTGATCTTTGGAATGCTTTTGATCAAAGCGCTATTGTCAACACATCTGACTTTAATTATGGCAATGAAAACTTAAAAAAATTAATTTTAAATACGGAAATCTTATCTCGGAGATGGACATGGATAATAAAATAATAATGGATGAGTATAAAGATTAAAATACTTATTTACGGAAAAATCCAAAAACAATAGTCGTAATTTCAATGACCTACTTCAATTGGCTGTTCGTGAAGATAGTTTTGTTTGATATTTGTGGAACCTTTCAAGCGTCGACTACTGATAGTGAAAGAGGATTTAGCTTGATGAATTTGATTAAAACTAAATTTAGAAATAGGTTGAAATTAAATCATTTGGGTAACTTAATAAGAATAAAGTCACACTTAATGGCAGAAAATATTATTGACCTGGATTCACTATACCATTACTGGAAGAAAAAGAAAGACAGGAAAGAAAAAAAATAATAATGTAATATTTAATTAATAAATAATATTCAAAAACAATAAAAAACTTAAAAAACTCTAATAAAATTTTTTTTTTTTTAATAAAATATGTAATTTACCAAATTTTTGTTTTATTTTTTAAACATAGTGCATAAATTTTTTTTGCTCAGCTAAAAAAAAAATTAGAGGGAACGTTGGTTGCAGGTATAAAAAAACTATGCCAAATATTTTAAAAATATAGGTACTTCAACAAATTATAATATCCCAAATTTTTTGAAAATACTCCAAATTTTTATCTCAATATGTGATATTTACTATTCGTACGACAAGCATTGACTTATCATATAAAATAATGTCATTTCATGTTATCTCCCATTTTAGAGCCAACAAAATATTTACGATTTTAAAATGTTAGCCAGCTAAAATCCACCCTAATGCTATTAAATTGGATCTTATTATTTACCAAATATTTATACATTATTTTACAATCATTCGGATTTTTTGAATTTTCTAAATTTTTCATATAAATTTCATAACTATTTCAATTATTTTCTCCGACACTGTACTATTAAAATACATTTAATTTGTTTCTAATTTTACTAAGAGGCCAGCTAATCTACATCTATATACATATGCAATTTAATCTATAAACATATACAAAAAGATTTTCTCAAAAATCAATAAAAATTAAAATAACAACAAACACATTTTATTATAATTGGGTTCTATAACTATAATTTTTCATTCTTTTAATAATATCCTTTATATAATATTCTGCATCCATAATCTTTTTTACTATAATATTCACTCTTAATTAAATTATATTTATATATATATATATGTGCATATTTTATGAAAATATGTCGCATTATAATATTTAAATAGAAATTAATACAATTAATTCACAATTACATTATTTTCTAAGTAGTTATCAGAATAAAACAAAAAAATAAATTAAAAAAATGTAGGTACTAATGGAGTTAAAAGGTATATGAGTAAATGCATGCATTGCTTTACAAAAGACCTCATTAGTGTAAAAAAAAAAAAAATACTTATACAAAATAAAAGTGTTTTAAAAATTAAGTCCTTGAAAATTAAAAAACAAAAATTAAATTTAACAATTTTACACAAATTGAATAAAAGATTCACTTTTAACTGTCAAAAGTTGATTTTTTGAAAAAAAAAAAAAATTGTTTTTGGCTTTTTGCATTTAAAAATTGCATTTTTACTGAATCTCTGATCGTCCACTCTGTGATAAACTTCACTTACTTACGTAATAGATGTTGTTTAATTCTCTTATTTATGTCATGCTATTTTTTTTTTGTTTGTTCATTACAGTTATTATGTGTTATACCATTATTATTATTTATATTTTTTTTTATATTCAGTGACTTTGTGAGATAACAGGAATGGTCAACTTTTTTATCGTGATAAATTTTTTTTAAATCGGTTTAAGATTTTATGATTTTAATTATAGTTTTTTTTTTCATTTATTTAATTATTCTTTTACTTAGATGTCATGAGAATCATGGATCTAATCTTTGTTGATCTATTTTAGGTCTTTATATCAGCCAAGTATTAACTCAATACTGCTATTAGGCTTTATAAATGCTATAGTCATTTTCGACTTTTTCATTTCTCTTGCAATTTGGCATATTCCTACTGCGGCTACTGGATTAAATTTCCTTCAATTCTTATAAGATGTTCTGAGAGCTACCCTTTAGATTTAAATTTCACAAAACGTATGTCATTTGTTACATTTTTAATTATTTTTTCAAATCCATATTCTTTCAAAACAACTAATGTGCCTCTTTACACTTGTATTTGTACTGTCCGCTCGAATGTACATTGATATCTTTAATGACACTGCAAATTGCAAAAGTTTGAATGTGCAATGAAAGAAGTTTTCATTTAAAGTTATTTTTAAGATGTATACATATAAGTAGAACCTATTTTTTGTATATATGTATTTTATAAATTTGTGTATATATTTTATAAATTTGTATATATATATTTTATAAGTTTGAATTTTATTTGTATATATTTTATTAAATAATATATATTTTTTGTATATATTTTCCTTGTTCTTTTGTATGGATTAGTAAAAAAAACTATCGAAAAATGTTTGGTATTATTGTTATTAATATATGTTTATAGATTGAAGGCTGTGTGAGATGGAACAATTCGAAAAGGTAATAGACAGTAAAAATATAGTGTACAGAGTTCCAATTGTTGTATCTTTGTGTTCCAATTCATGATTAACTAAAGCCGACTTTAGCTGTTATTCCTTTAAACCAGATTAAATTTATTTTTTGTGAATAATTCAGTTTTTCATAGAGACATTTGTAATTTGACAGATTGTAAATGACATTTGTTTTGACATTTGTATTTAGTAAGATGTGACAAATTAACATAAAAGAATGTGTACCTAAACAATGTTGGTGAATTGTAGAAATTTATTTCCAAAATCCAATTTAATACATATTTTATTATGAAATTGGTTCTTCAAGTAAACGAGGAGAATGATCCAGGATCATATGATCTCAGGATCATAGGATCTTTTTGACAACCACTGTTGTTTTTTCATATAAAACAAAATGCCTAGACTACAATACATATCTTAGACCAAAATATCTTAGAGTTCAACTCTATTCCGTATTTTTGAATATTGCTTAATTTTTAGATTTTATTTTTAATTGCGTAGGACATTTTTTTTTATTTATTTTTGTAAGTTTATTTTTATTTGTTTAATAGTTAGTTTTTATTATTTTTTTCTGGAGTGGCATTTAGTAAGGTGATAGTGAAAAAAAAAATAATCACAAATTCTGTATAGGCATTTTTTAAGATTTTTGTGACTGCGATAATGACAATTTTTGTTAAATTGAGAGTGATAACAAATTCGTTGTCACAGTCATATAAAATATTTTTTTTTCTTCTTTTACAACTAAAATTTCGTATATTTTTGTCATGAAATTTGTTTTGTTTTTGTTTTCTTAGTTTTTTTTGTTTTGTTATAATTATATGTTTTGCTTGGATTTTAATATATATTTTTAGATGTTGCTTAATGCTGTTAGTTTTCAAAATGATCACCATAAAAAATACCAAAAATTTTGAGAAACATTTCTAATCGCTTTTTTAATTTTTGTCAGAGTTACTATCAAAAATTATATTACAAAATTCAACTCCTAACTTTTATACTTTGCCATTTTTTATATTTTACAATGGGTCGTTCACTTAACGTAGAATTTTCGTATTTTATTTTACGTAAACACCCAATATGTGTGTTATGTAAAATGTTTTACACCCCTGCTTTATTATTTCATAAATCATTTCAAAATTGTTATTTATTTTTTTTTTGTTATATTTTCGTCCATCACCAAATCAATATAATTTCTCTCTTCTCATTCTTATATTGTTGTTTTTGATTTGATTATTATGTTGGTGATTTTATTTTTCTCAAAATTTATTTTTAGAATGACAAACCACTCATCGTACTCTGCCTGCGTTCGATGTCTAGTTCTTAGAGATATATTCTATTTTATGTATATATACAATACAGTTTTATATACTGTTTTCATTATCAGCACTAGGTCAGTAGGTAGTATGAGAATGAAAATATATTCTGTTGAATTATTGTTATAGATGTTGTGTTGTGTTGTGTTGGGAGTGTGACATTGAATTTTATTCAATCACAATAAACGCAATTTTTTTTTTTTCATAACTTGACAAGTAACGGCACTTAGGTTATGAGAAGAAAATTTTCAAAGAAAGGAAAATAAAATTGGAAAATGAATTTACCTAACAGAAAAACAAAAAAAAAAAAAAAATTAAATTTTTATTTTTTTTGTAAAGGTTTGAGGTGAGTTGAAGAAAAATTTTTCGGACGTCATTTAAGAAATAAAATTAATTGAAAAGAAATATTTTTTGTTTTATTCACTAGAAGAACTAAGGGTAAATATTTGAAGGTGTAGATTTATGAAAATAGACTTACTTATATATACTTAGTATAACTCTTGTTGATTTATGAAAATAGGCCTAAATATACATACTTTGTATAATTCGTAAGAATTATAAAAACAAAAACTGACATTTACAAACAAACCGCCAACAATTAAATAATAATGGTCGAATGAATCAGTATATATATAACTATACATATATAAAAATCTAAATATTTTTTATTTTTGTTGTTTTTATTATTATGAAAATTTTATTATGAACTTGAAATCTTTTATTGCCAAATTGAATGGGTGTGTTTGTATAAGATTAAAACGTATGCATATATACAGAATATCCATAAATTGTATAGATACGAAAAAAAAACTTGATTTTTATTTTTTTTATTTTATATTTTATTTAATTTTTATTTTTTTGCTATTTCTTTGTAATTCCAAAATTTATTTAGTCAAAAGTTCATGGTCATAGTCGCAGTTCGCACATAAAATTTAATTTTTGAAAATACATATAGTTTATTTTTTAGTATTCCAAAGTTTTGAATTGATCAAAAATAAAATTTTTCTAATACTGGAAATTTTTAAAGTTTACGAAAATTGATTTTATTACTTAGAAATGATTTTATGTATTTATTTTGATTGAGAATAAAAGTATCGAAAGTAGTCTAAAAAAATTTACTCAACTTATTTTTATACAATAAAATAACTATACTATAAGTAAGTCATTATCTGTTGGTTGCGCAGCTCAGTGTAAAACCGATAGACTCAACCTTGTTTACGATTTTTCTCCATTCTGTTCTGTTTTTTGCAAACTGTCTTCCATCTATCGACATTTATTCGTTAGTTATTTCGACAGTTCGATATTCGGCAGTTCGTCAACATATTTCGACAGTCATCGTCAGATTTCGTTCAGCTATCTTGATCTTGGTCTACCTCTTGCTCTTTAGTATTGTACTGTACTGTATCTAATATTCTTACTATAAATAAGTACTTAGTTAGTTAATAGATTTGTCTGATTTATACTTGGTTTGAATCGATATCAAAATACTTCGTAGAATACTCAACTTATACTGTCTGCTTACACCGTCCTCAATTTTACATTATTTTATGTTGGTACACCTGTTTTTTTAAATGACATTGACAAATTGATATTTTTATGACAATTGATTTTAGCTCTTGATTTGATTTTAAAAATTATTTCTGAAAAATAAATTTATAAATCAAAGAATATCCATGTGGATTGATTATGTTTTTATGCAAAATTCATTGTTGTCAAAATGATTATCATTCATTTGAAATCTATACGATTTTTATTTCTTTGATTTTCTATTTTAATAAAATATTGTAACGCAAAGATATATTTTAAACTTTGTTTTCTTTAAAAATAATAATAAATCATAATAATAAAGTAAATAGAAATGCATTTACACTACAAATATAATAATTTTGTGGTCAGTAGAATAGCAAAGGATGTACTAATTTTATATACTTTTATACTAACTCACTAGCATCTATTGGATTATTTTTTTGTTTATTTAGATTTCTGTTTAAAAAATTTGTTCCCACTTACGAACAAAAACGAATTCAATATTGATAAGGGTTGCTAAAAACATAAAAATTAGGCAACAAATTAAAAAATATGCTTAACGGTGTTAAGAACATTTTTTATACAAATTTGTAAATGTGTTCAAGCCAATATAAAACATCAAATTCTGTTAATTAGAGCAAAATACAGAACCTCAAAAGCTCAACATGGTTATTTTAACGTTCATGATTTTTTAGTCTTCAAATATTCCAAATTTTCATCAAGAATATTCTGGCAAGTTTAATTTATCTTATAATTTGTAGAATTTCCGGATTGGCATACATCCATTTTATTTTCTAATTTTTAGGGGGCTGAATTTGATTCGATAAAAGTACTATATTAAAAATTTTATTTCTACGTATTATTTTTTGTATCAAGTTTATCGATATTATCCATAATTTGCTATCAGTGTAAACTGAGTATTAAATATAAGAGACGTAGACAGAGATCGTTTGGGCGTATGGTTTAATTGAGTAGTTTGAAAAGCTTATGTTAATTTAGAATTTCGATGTATTGTTAATAATATAGGCAAAAAGTTATGCAGAAATCTTCGTATGTTAATAATACTGAAAAAACTATAGTAAATCATAATGGACTATGGATATTTTAATATTAACAATTGTATATATTTGCTGAATTCAACTACTTAATTTCCTATTCTCATATTTAATTTCAGAACATGATCTTGATATTTGGTATGAAGTAAATTTCCGCCTGTCTCATACTGATGGAATTACAGGATAATGATGATGACGACGAAAAGATTTATTCAACAATAAAATGGCTCAATTAATTTATTCAGTATCTTTTCATCCTTTATAGAATTAGTTACAATTCAATGATCTGAAATATTTCAAGTACTTATTCAAGTTGTCATTTAGTTTGAACTTAACTCTAATCATATAAGAAAACATTATCGAAATAAGATCGAAAATTTAAAATTTAGTCAACGATATTATGAACGGTAAAGAAAATTTTCCAGGAAAATGTAGAGTTTTTAGCCAAATTCATAAATGAGAGCCATTATTAAAAAGTAATAAAATTGTATATTTAAAACAACTTCGCAAATTAATGTGCTGTTCTTGTTCCAATGATCTTTATTGAACTAAAAATTTAAATTATTGCAGATATTAAATTATGACTTTTGTTATGTCAAAAATTATATATTATTTAAAATTAACGTTGTCACATATATTAAATATTTTGTATATACCAGTTCTACTTTACAACATAACGTCCTAAATATTATCGCCCCAAAACAAAAATGAAATATAAAACTAAACTTTTGTTCATATTTTCTTTTTGTTTTGGACCGATATTGCTGGGGACACACTGCTTCAAACTACTGAATTAAACAAATCTAATTTAATTACGAAATAGTAATACAGCTTGTAATTAAATACCATGAGACCATTTTTAACTTAAAAAAAAAATAATTTCCTTCAAATTGTTTTTTTTTATCAATTTCTTAGTTATCATACTTTTTCTTTTTTATCATAAAATTATCGTTTTTATTTTTTTTTCATATCTAAAAAGACATTTTAATTAATGGAAAGTTTTAATTTTTAATTTCAAAGTAGCTATACATATTTACGTGTCAGAATATTATTTATTGTGAGAATGTAACATTCTAAAAACATAAAATATATTTTTTTTTCATTTCTAAAATATTAGGCACGTGTCATATACTTTTGATTTTAAATTTATTTAACAAAATTTCTTTAAATAAAAAACAAAAACTCATTTCTTCTTCTAATTTACAGTTTATTTAAAATTATTATCCTTTTTAAAATTCTAAATCCAAAAATAAATCAAAAGAACACAAAATAAATTAACTAGCTAAATACAACAGAAAAAAAACAAAATAAATGTAAAAAATGAAAAACGCGAACAAATAAAAAATGTCAATGAAATTTATTGAACTAGAAAATATCCGCCTATACTTAAAATAGCTATGTTTGCATAGAAATAAATGTAACTTTTCAACAATCATATTTATTTAAGCGTAACTACATACTTTATAAATATAGACCAGTATTTAACAACCTTTATTGAATTTTACTTACGTACTTGTATGGAATATGTAAATAATCGTATACAAGAGATTTTTATATTGCATTTACATGTGAATCTGCACTATTCAGAATATTAAAGTTGAAAATACCGACTATCAAGGAGTTCCCATTATTTGAGTGTTCCAAATAGTCTTCAAATATTTTAAAAAAAGTGATCAAGTGATCACGCACAAAAAAGTTGATATTGTAGCACCGTTGCGATCACAAAATACAAGTTAAAACAACAGAATTTACATTACGAAATTTCTTTTACGATTATCATCACATACTTGTAGCTGTGTTAAACTATATTTAGCGATTTCAATAATAGTGTTGGTTGTTAAACCTTCACATGAAAAAGAAAAAAATTCAAAAGAGAAAAATAAATAATGTTCGGTGCTTGTAGCTATGTTATTTGGTCTAGTAACTAAAATGAATCGGCTGTTAAATTCGTCTCTGAGTTGTAGCATATCTGTTTCACATAAATTACCTATAACTCAAAATCGTTTACTACACCTAATAATGTAATTTAATCGGTTGCTTGAATATGTCAATGATATTTTTTGCTAAGTTCTAGCACAATTGTTTCAGACAAATTACATATAACTCGGTTATAATACACACAAGTCGAAGCTCCAAGCCACAATGTGGTTGCTGTAATACAAAATCGTTTACTGTATTGTAATAGTCAAATTTTATTGGTTATTTTAGTTATCAACTTTAGAAACAAGTAAAATTACAGATGCCCGGGTTAATCCTAACCGTACCGAATCGGATGGTTTACAAAATAATGAAAAAATAAATATTTGTGTTATAGTTTTCTTTAATTTCGATTTTGATTTGGAAAATTTGTTTAAATTATCTAAAGTGCAATTATTATACACTTAATATATAAACAATGGATTCAGAAAATTGTTTGGTAACTAGCAGAATGCATTGTCCGAATTATTTATCTTTTTACCAATGTTTGTCTTGTTACTTTGCCACCCATTTTTAATTTTAACCTGTGACTTTGTTTGTCTCTTTTTACTGTTATCGGCTATCTGTGCAAATACAAGTATCACAAAAATATGAATGAAACTACTTTAATGTCATCTATATATAACAACGTATTTGTGTGGCTCTTGTATCTGAATAGATAGACTGTAACATCTCCGAATAGAGTTCCCAAACCTGTAGTGGTTGTTCTTACACCTTCATATAGTGTATAGCTCTCATGCATTTATACAGTGGTTGTATCATCTCCGAATAGAATTCCCATACCCGTAGTGGTTGCTCTTACACCTTCATAGAGTGGTTGTCATATCTCCGTATAGAGTTTCCATACCCGCATTGATATCTCTCTTGCATTTATACAGTGGTTGTCTCATCTCCGAATAGAATTCCCATACCCGTAGTGGTTGCTCCTACACCTTCATAGAGTGGTTATCATATCTCCGTGTAGAGCTCCCATTCCCGTATTAGTAGGTCTAGTTCCTTCATACGTTGTTTTGACAGCCGAACAACGACGTCTTCTAAGCTCTTATTAGAAGTTCAAACAACCTGCATACAGGTTGTCAGTACGTTTTTTGCACGGGATCATGGCAACTGTTGTGTTGCAGTTGGCCCATTTGGAGGTTGTGATAACCTCTCTCGTTCTCTGCGTGATGTTTTATTATTTAAAGATGGGTCTGTATATTGTAATAAATTCATAAAATTTTTCATTTTATTGAAAATGTGAATTTTTATTCTTTATAATTATTATTTTTTATTCTATCTTTTTTTTGTCATTTTTTAAGGTTTAATTGTCACAATATATTTTTTAAGTGTTTTATAATTTATAGAGTTATTGATATTGAATATATGGCTTTATGCAGGTAAGTGAATCAATTTTGCATTGTTATATAAAACATTTGTATAAACTGATTTAAATTTTCTATATAGACAGTATTCTCACAACATTGTTATTAGCCGTCTTCCTAACAAGTACTTTACAGTTTATAACCCATGTATATAAATATAACCAAAATATTTAGTAAGTAGGATGATTTATGAAAATTATTTGTATATAGTGGTTAAAATGCTAGGAAATATTTCAGAGTATTCTTTTAGTTTTCATTATTCTATCTTTCATATAAATTATTTAAAAATTTTACTATAACCTTATTCTCACCAAATTTTTTTGAACTAGGAACTGTAATATACATCTTTTATTTCATTTTTTGACATATCAACCCCTAACTTATACTCTAGCTATTTTTTTCACTGAATCTATAACTAAATCATTACTTGGAGCAGTCTTAACACCATTGTTATTTATTTCTATATGTTTAAAATATTTATTTTGTTTACCTTTTTCAATTTCAATTGTATTCCTTTCGACTTAATCTTTTAACATTATGTTTTTATTTAGCAGTTGAATATTCTCTTCCACTAATTTATTGATGTTATCCCTCAGATGAGCTATTATTTTGTTTTGATATTAATTCATTCTGTCTTTCAAGTATTTTATCTATAGTTTTGCAGTAATATCCAAATCAGATAATCACCATCTTAGCAGAATGGTTGTACTTGACAATGAGAAATTGTTTGTAGAATTGTTCTGCAATATAGATTTGCGCTTAGTACATTTTCCCTTGCATTGTTTGCAGAACCAGATTCTATCAATTTCTATCAATTTGAGGTTTTCAAAATCTTCTTTTGCCAAGCCGGAACATGTATTATGGAAATATTTGTTACAGTTTCCATTGCATTGAATTTATTTATTAAATTTTAAATTAATTATTTTTTTACACAATTCAATTAATCAAAATTTATTTTCACCATTTTGACGTTTTTTTGACATTATTTATTAATTTATCAGCTGTTACTTAAAAATAAGATGATTAACTAAATCGAGGGTGGCCTATCGATTGGTGATATTTTCAAATTCCGGGAAGGACCAGAAAAAGGTTTTTAAAGCTCAAAATTCGCCGAAACTGGCCGAAATCGAGATTGGATAAAATGGGAAGAGTTACTTTTTTTATGCAAATATATGGATCACCCGGTATATATATATTGGCGCTAAATAGGGTAAATGGAAGGTGAAAAAGATAAAATCAAACGATCAGATGACAATAGCCACTAACAAATTAACACCATGTAAGTTGACATACCCTGTTAAAGTATTATTTTTTTTTTATTTATAGTTATTTCCATAGAGAAATTTTCTATTTTTATTTTTAAATTTAATCATTACAATTAATTTTTATTTCTCAATTATATTGATCCACAATTACGAGATGTGGTCACAATCGATATATATATATATATATATATATATAATTATTACATAACATCAGGCTTCTAAATTTCAACTAAAGTTATCCAACCCAGTATTTATGATCCACTAAAATTAATGATACCCATTACAAATTAACAGTTAAAAAACACTGTTTTTATTTAATTCAAATGTCCATCATTTATTAACAAATTTATGTCCTTTTTTTTGTTACAAAAATACAAAACTTTTTATTTATACAGTTAAGTATTTTTATTATTTTTACAATTTTAAAAATAAAATTGTAGATATAAAAAAAACATTTTTATTTATGACTTGTCGCCGTCGTCCTTGATATAACTATATAGTTAAATTTAATGACATTCTACGTCATTATTTTCCCAACCATATCCTTTTCATATTTTCAATTCTAATCATTTTAAATTATGTACATATATTTGTAAATCAATTAGAAAAACTTTTATTTAAATTGAGTTGAGAAATAACAAAAAAAAAAAAATGCATGGGTTTTTATTTTGTCCCTAAGAAAAAATACAACAGCAGCCGCGTCGCGGTTTTTTTTTTTTAAAGCATAATAACTTTTATAAAGAAAACTTAGAAAATAAAAATTAGAAAAAAAAAAATTATGTCCATAACAGAAAAACAAATTTTTATGGTAATACCGCCACCTGGTTTTTAAAGAGCTTCTAAAGTAGTTATGTACGGGTAAATAAGTATAAAAAAAAACAAAAACAAATTGAATTTGTTTGCTAAAATTTTATACACCAGGTTGTATATATTTGTTTTCCAGTAAACATTTCCTAATTATTTAATGTAGAAATAATTTTACATAATTACAGTGAGTGTAAAAAATAAATAGATAAATTTCAGAGTAAATGTTTATCAATAAATTTAGTTCTATCATGTGAATAAATACCAGTCGATTCAAATTCTGGCATTATATTTTTTGGTTTCATATAGCTTTCTGCGACACAAATCCGATAAGTTCTGAAAATTTATGCTTCGGAAGTGTTTCGTAGCCTTTTCCCATTTGTTCTTCACTATAAGCCACAAGCTTTTTTTTCCAAATGACTTTAACTGTACCAAAAACATATTTGTCTAGAAGTTGTAATTTGTCTGCAAGATGTTAGTGAATTTGTTCTTTCAATTAACAATACCGCAGCTTGATTTGATAAATTATATTTTTAATTCTAAATTTTTTTATATACACTATAAATACTGTAGTGAACCAATTGTAAAATTAAGGCTTTTTCATTCAGTCATTGCCAGATGTAGAATAAGCTTGAAAAACAGCCTCTTTAAAAATGATAAATGGTGGAAAAACTGAAACATCTGCAAAACAATATGCTAACACTGTTGTGGATTGCCTGCTTGATCCACCTGAAATTTGACATAGAGATGGCTATAGCAAACATTGAAATTAGTACGCAAAATTTTTGTTTTCGATTTTGCAACCGCTGTAGACACAAAATGTTAGTAAAAAGTTATATATAGGAATGCTAAATAATGTTTTAACAAACAAATTCTATTCACACACTTTAACATTCTAAGTTTAAATTTGAATAAAAAAGCTAGTTTACGGTTGAGAAGAAATAAATGTATACGAGATGTACAACAATATGTACTTGTATATATACACATTCCTTCAACATCATTCATTTATACTTATATCTTCTTGACGGATAACAAAGATCAATATGAAATAATTTAAAACGAATTGAAAACATTATTCATGTAATTTTAATAACCACTGTACATGTATTTAATCTAATATACAAAATTTGGTTTTACTGTACATATGATTCAAAGTTGGTTTTATTTTCAATAACTTATGACGAAATGTAGAGGTAACATTCATTAAAATTATATACATATTAAGTAAATACGTCAAAGTAAAATTTCTATACTTGTAGTTATACATTATTATTATGGTACTTCCGGTAGTTAAATTTTATTAATGTACTTTTACATACATCATATACAATATTATTTTACATACATGGAATAGCTTTTTAAGTTTTTTTTTTTTTATATATTTTTTAAACCCTGATAATTAGAAATGTTTTGAACTTTTGATCAAGTGATTATTAATCTCAGGAAATTATTAATTCAATTTTAATTGGTTTTTATTTAAATTTAAAATAAATTCTTATAGAAAAGTAATTATGTAAGTAAGAAGGTACCTATTGTTTTATTGATTTTTACATTTTTGATACCATTACCAATTTTGTAAAACAAATACCGGATAACGGTAATATAAAAGGAAATTTGTAAAAAATGAAAAATTTTCTTATCACGTTTGGGTAGTTAATTAGAAAATTTTTGGCGCTTACCATTTAGAGGTAATCGCATGCAATTTACAAAATTTACATTTTGATTTTAAATTGTATATTAATGAACCTATATAATTCTACTAGGGTTAAATATGTAAATGAAGTGATATAATTTTAATCCTATATATGTACCTAAAGAAAGTATACATAATTAGTTTTGTTTCTCATTCATTTTGATCAAAAATTACGGGATGTGGGCATAATCGATAACTACATAACATTAGGTTTTGAAATTTAAATAATTCTATTATTGTAGATTAACTATAAATAATAACTATTCTGTTGATTTGATTACTAACTCCACTACTCCAAGCTGTGCATTTGGTAAAGTTTGGTTAAATTAAGAAAAAAAACCCGTTAACAAATAACTTCGAAATGAGTGAAAAATTAAATTTTTAAAACTCACTGCATTGATCATTTTCGTTTTAGTAGATTCTAGTATATTTTTGGTTTTTCAAACTTACAACTAATTCGCTAAATAGAATTGTGAGGATGGTTCTTACTTAAAATAAAACACGGAGCTTCCCTTAACTCATTCCACACAGTAATGATCATTTATTTTTGATAGTTATTGTTGACTTTGACATTTATCAAACTGCAGGTGTGGTGGAAAGGCAGAGACATCTAATTACTATTAGTGACTATAATAGTGAAAATACTACGATGTATGAATAAAACGAATAACACCACCCCTATCTGTCACTCTAATACCTTGAACAGAATGAGCGCACCCATCACGCAGTCATCGCACAGAAATACTACTTTGAAAGTTGAAACATATGAAAACATATTCAAATGCACAGAATGAAAAGTTGTCAACGCAACCATCGCGCAGAAGTTGAAAAAGTTTTAACTTCAACGCAGGAATTCTACTTTGACAACTAATAAAAATATTTTTTATTTGAATGTGTATGTAAAAGTAAAATTATTATGTGACTTGTAGTACAACACATTAATACAAATTGAATTGTTTTGTTTATATTCATCTCCATATCATGTAATCAAATCATAAAATCAATTTTAAAATAAAAAAAGCGGCAGAGCTCAGATATAATATAATAAAATTAATTTATAAATTTATAACATATATTTAACATTTATTAATTTTCTTGAAAATTGATTTAATAAGAAAAAGTAAGCAAAACAATGTCATTTAACGCTTTCAACGTTTTGCATTCTGTGCACAAAGTTAGATGCTGCGTAGAAACTTTGTTGGTTGCGTGATGGCTGCGTTCATTCTGTTCAAGGGTTAACGTTGGAAATATTATTTCAAATACCAACAATAAAATAAATAATAATATTATTATTCAACCCCCTACCTGTGCCTGTTAACAATTAACATGGACTAATCCCAGAAAAGATTTTGTATTTCTTTATTTTATTTCGTTATATAAATTATTGTAACTATTCAGTTTACTTGGTTTATTCTTCTTCAGCTTTTCATTTCATTATTCTTTGCCTGTCTCAGCTTCTTTTTTCGTTTATTTTTCTTTGCAGTGTGTTATTGAAATATGTATTTCATGTTTCGGACCTTGAATAACGACGTGACTGAAATATTTTAATTTTTTATCACATTATGATATTAACTAATTGTTTAGTTGTTCTAATCGAATGCTTCCAAACATAACATTATCTGCTATGTAAAACATTATCTGGTTGTAATGTAATTTCTATAAAGCATAACCATTTCAAAATCTTTAACTTTGTAGATTTTATACTTTCTTAGTATCCATGTTTTCGGTCTTTATAACTGGGTAATAGTGGCTGGCGACATACTTAGAGCGGTAAGGTCCATTGTGATACATTTATATCTTTGTATGTTTATATTTTCATAACTAACTCTACAAGGGATATAATGTTTTTCATAAACACATGCTGCAAAAACAAAATACTGCAGAATTGTTTTTGTTTTAACAGATTTATTGAAATTTGAATTTTTTATATTTACAGTTCTATGTTATAAATTAAAACAGCAACAAATTGATTGTCATGAACATGCTTTATCTACTATCTATAATTATAATTGTAAAAATATACATTTAAGGACCTGCGCAGTAGACACCTCTTCATTTTATTTCGCTGCTATTGAACTCCTAATATATAAATAAGTTGTATATAAAACAATAATGCGCACACAGTTGAAAAATATTATATATATGAGCAGGGCCTTGCAGAGCTGAGAGGGGGCCGAGGCCAATAAAAAATGTGAGGCAAGTTAAAAATGTTTATGAACGAACTTAATTTGCAACATTTTGTTTATGAACAAAATAACCTTGTCAATATAAGCAATATTGCCAATATTGTTTGTTTATGAAAACCACTACTTATATAGCATTTTATAATAATAATGATCCATCTCACTACCTCAAATCACCTTTTTTAGTTAAAAAATCTTTCAATTTCTCATCATGAATCATAACTAAAAGAATGTCAAATAATTTCAAGCTCATCTTAATTCTTATTCATTTCAATATTCACACATAACTATTTCGAATTACAATTAAGTATAAATAATAAGAAAAATTAAGTACAATAGAATTAGCAAAGAATTAAATTCCAAAACAAATATTTAATTTAAACGTTTCTTATATACAAATAACAAATATAGAAATTCATAGACTCATTATGAGTCTTAAAATATCTAATTCTGCACCTAACGATTCTTTTTCCAATAATTTTTTGAAGAAGATTTCGCTACTTATTGTTGATGTTTTAAGTTATGTTTTTAATCTCAGCGTTTATCAAGGAATCTTTCCTGATGAGTTAAAAGTAGCTGAAGTAATTCCCCTTTTTAAAAAAGGAAATGTATTGGAATCTAATAACTACAGACCTATTTCTATACTGCCTGCTATTTCAAAAATTTTTGAGAAAGCTATTAAGTCCAGAATATTACAGTTTCTTGATAAAAGTAAATTTTTTAGTGACGCACAATTTGGTTTTAGGAAAAAACGAAGTACCGAGGATGCACTTATAAAGTTCTGCAGTGAAATTTATGGTGGTATTAACAATGGTAATTTCTGTAGTGGTTTATTTATAGATATCACTAAAGCGTTTGATACAGTAAGTCATGATTTACTATTAACTAAAATTTATAATGCGGGGTTTAGAGGTTTTATTTTTAATTGGTTCGAGTCATATCTTAATAATAGGAAGCAACGAGTCAAATTGAATGGAAAGTTCCGTGACCTTCTTAGTATCAAGGTTGGTGTACCCCAAGGTTCAGTATTAGGTCCTGTTCTGTTTCTTATTTTTATTAATTCATTATTGCAACAACAGTTCAAGGGTATACCTACAGCTTTTGCGGATGACACTGCTTTTTCATACAACAATAATAATCTACTTGACTTATTTTGCGATTTAAATTTTGACTTGGACCTAATTCGAAAATGGTTTTATGTTCATAAATTAGTTATAAGTAATAAAACTAAAATTATGCAATTTAGGCTTAATAATTGTCTCCTCGAGAATCTTAGTATTTGGTATCATTCTCCTGATTGTCCTAAATTTCCTTTATTTCCTATACAGTCTCTAAACTCTTTTGTCTTCTCTTCGCCTTGTAGTATTTCTTGTTTTAACATTGAAAGTGTAGATACGTTTAGGTACTTGGGTGTTTTACTTGATAATAAACTGAATTGGTCTGCACATACTTCCTATTTAAATAATTATTTTAAGAATGTTTTGCGAAACATTTACCACTTAAATCTGTATTGTTCTTTAAAAGTTATGCTAATGGTGTATTTTGCTCTATTCAGTTCTAAGCTGCAATATGGAATTAGTTGCTGGGGTGGTTCTTATTTTAATAAAATTCAACCTCTTCTCATCGCTCAAAAACACTGTATAAGGATAATTTTAAAAAAAAATAGACTATTGCCTAGTTTTCCTTTATTTAAAAAGTTGGATATTCTACCACTTAGACATTTATATCTGTTTAAAACATTGAAAATTTTTTTCAATAGGTCGGGCTATCTCGCTCACCGATTTGTTACTAGATATCATCTTAGAATTAATAATTTATACCTTGTAAATGTTCCAAGAGCCCGTACCTCTCATTTTTGCCACTTTTATGATTATATAGCTCCAAAATTTTTTAATATGTTACCTTATTCTTTAAGATCGGACAGATCACATGTTTCATTTTGCAAAAATCTTCGATTTTGGCTTTTTGAACTGGATCACCTTCAAATTGAATCTGTTTTTAATACTATTTAGTTTTAACTTTAATTTAGTTTTTTTTCTAACTATAATTTTTTTAATTTTCTTTCAGTCTTCTAGTTATTAATTTAATTTTTATTCTTGTTATAATTTTGTATTTAATTCTGCTTACTCTCGTTTATTATTTAAATTTTGCTTTAAATTTTATGAAATTTTATTTTAAATTTTATTTTTTTCATTATATAATTTTAATTTTAAGATATTTTAGTTTTTTCATATTTAGCTTTAATTTTCTACTTTACTATGTATGTACCCAACAATATTTTATATTTTTAATGCCTGTATTTTTGCTTGCAGTTTCATTCATCACATATTCTAATGAATATCCGAATGATCCTATATTTATTCTTATTATTTTTATTTAGTAAATGTATATTTTTAAGTATTGTATTTTACTATAATATGAATAAATGAATTAAAAATCTAATCATATAATTTTCAAAATCCTGCAAAACTAAGATTTTAAAAAATTATTAAAACCCACATTATTTATATAAATAAGATTTTATAAAATGTTCAACCATTAATAAAAATGTATTAAGCTATACTCGGCTTTCAAACCATCATGTATCAAAGAAAGAATAATATTCTAAAAATTGTCAGAAATAAGTAGAAAACATAAAAAAATTCAATTAAAATAAATCAAATAATCAAATAAAATAATATTGACTCCTTCAGTTGAATTTAGCTGCTTACTTACTCAGTTATGTAATGTGTAATGTGTGTATAAGTAAATTTATAAAAAATAATAATTTTATTTGCAAAATTTTAATTGATCTTTTGAGGGAAATAAAAATACATAACAACAAAGTGTTTTTTTTTGTTTTTTTTTTATTTTTTTTACATTCCGTAGAGTTTTTAATAAATAATTCTAAAAATAAAAGAAAGTAACAAATGTTTGTTAACAAAATAAATAATTTTGTATTTTTGTTTACATTATTATTGTTTATATAATAATTTAGTGGTCTTTAGATGAATCTAAATATACAGTCTCAGAATGCAATAAGAATTTGTATATAAATGAAATTTTGATACAAAAGAGTTGTTCATTTTACATACAACAATAATACAATGTGTTTATAAGAAAAGAACACAGAACAGTAAAAAATAAAATTAAATTTAAATACGATATTCTGAAAATAAATAATAAACACAAAATAATATCATGATATTTTACACGAGTATGCTTTGGCATTTGTAGGAAAGTGAATTGAGAAGCAGTGATGTGACTTTTACTATATATGCAAAATATTTTTACTACTATGTTTTTCTGCAATAATAAATTCAGTACATTTGCAAACATTTTCACTTAATTTTTACTTTGCTGCAAACTAACATTTTCTTTTGTTTGTTTTTTGCAGTTTTTCAACATTTTCGATTGTTAAAGACAAAAATTGTTTGTTTTATTTTATTTAATTGATTCGCACACATACGATACGATTCAATTTATTAGTGCTCTATACAATTTAATTTATCAGAGTTTCAAATTATAAAGTTACATATGAAATACAAAAAATATACTATTAGTTATATTTTGCTTTACAGACATATATATATTATTATTTAATTAAATACTTATAACTATATATACATATTTTGAAAAATATTATTTTTTTTATAGAAAACCTACATATCTACACAGATATAAACCTACATAGATATCTAGATCTAATGTTTACTTTCAATTTTTATGCTGAGCTTTTAATTACATTTTAAAGTTTTTAATGTCACAGGATTGGTAAAAAGGCCTTATTAGACGATGTCAACAGTCATCGTCAAGACAGGTCAATACCAATATTTATTTATTTATTTTTACCAAATTTTATTTATTTAGGCCAACTTTATATGTTCTTTTTCCTTTCGAAATATGACCCTTTTTATTAAATTATATTAATTATTTGATATATATTTTTGTATTTATATATTTATATTATTTTTATTATATCTTTATTGATTATTAAATTATATTTGAACCGATGTGGTTGTATTGAAAATTACATTTTCAGTAATTTTCACCATTTGAAAAATTGTTCGGTTCTCACGGGGTTTGCTCCTTTGCTATTAAATGGTTGGGTGTCAACAGTCAACGGTTATCTATGTAGTATAAAAAAAAATTTTTTGAAGCCAATAAAAATGTTTATTGCACTTAATGTTATTGTGAAATGTAATTAATTTTTTGTTTGCAAATTCTCTATCGGTGTCAACACAAATATACCTACCATTTATCCACTATTTAACAAATTTATATAAATTTAGCTTGTTGGCCAAAAAGTGGCAAAGAAAAGAAAATATATCAGGTGACATCTTCTAATAAGGCCCAATGTTATTTCAATATACCCATTAGTTTCAATTGTTTGGTATATGAATGAAAAACAAGATTAGTTTTAATCGGGGTAACTATTGACTCTTACTAATGCATTATAATTGTGTTATTGACTTTTAAAATGAGTCAAAATGTATGAAATATGAATAATTTATAGCTCTTTGAGCAACATAAGTATATATATAGAAGTATTTAATGTTTCGTAAGTACATCAGCAATTTGATAACGGTATGTTCGAACGATTTATAAAAGCAGGTAAAGAAAAACGGGTTAGATATTCGAAATTGATTTCTTTTTTTTAACAAAGCTACGATATATACATATAATGATGAAAACTATATAGTTAGTGCTCATAGCTCAATATTCAAAACCGTGCACCTCTGTAAAATTAATTAGAAGATTACTTAGTGTAACTTCAAATTATATAATTTTGTTATTCGATTAGTTGTAATGAAAATCACTACCATAATTACCTTTATGTCTATGGCACTGTTTCATATCATTGTCAGTAATAGTTAGTTAAATCAGTATGATATACATTTTGATTTATTCAAAATTTTATAAATTAAAATTAAACAAAACTACTGTCAAAGCAAATACCATATAACATAGATATAAATAATGTAATAAAATTTTTGTTTCGCTATATTAATTTGCATGGGTTGTTAATTTTGTTATTTAATAAAGATAATAATTGAATACTCAAAAAGTATTAGCATTTCTCATGTTCTAGTCATTCACTTTTTATTTTTTCTTTCATCTATAGTACTATAACCAGAGATGGAGTTTTGTCTTCCATACAATTGTTCCAACTTCTAGATGTTTTAGACTCGTTATGAGTTATTGACTTTTACTCTTGTGTTTGTAATCGCTCTTTACACCTGTACACTTCCACTTTTATTAATGTTTTTGAATTAATAATTTCTACAGGCATTAATCTATTTCAAGTACTCGTAAACTTCGTTAAATTAATTATTTTTGATATTCAGATTTGTTTTTGAATATCATAATATAATATATTTGAATATATAGAATAGTAGCAAGCAGTGATGTTGGAAGTAATACTATGTTCGCATTTATCGAGTTAACTATGATTGAGTCATACTAACTATAGTATAAACATAATTTAAGTGCGATTTGTTTTGTTTTCATATAAAACTAATCATACTTGTAACTATAGTTAAAAATAAATCACACTTAAATTATGTTAAATTCACGTTTACAACCCTGCTTTTATGTTATATCGTAGTTTTTATCGTATTTTTTTTATTTTTGTGCAATCTGACAATAATATTTTTGAAGTTTCAAACAAGTCAAAATGTAAACCAAATTAAAATATACCTAGACATTCAACAATATATATTTCAGAAAATTGTACAAATGAATATAATGTTGATTTAATTTATTTTTAAAAATTTTAATTTTTAATATTTTTTTTTTATTTTGAATAGCATTTTGTGCTTTTGCATTATTTACAAAATCAACTAAAATTTTTTTTATAATTTTTTTAAAAAGTATTGTTTGCTCCATTATTTATTTTTTATTTTGATAAACAATCAAAACGTCAAACTTAACTATAGTTTGTATAATGCGAACACCTTTTTTCAACCCTAGTTAACAAACGTAATTTAAACACAATGCTACGAGTTGCTTCTGAAATATCGATATTTGCAAAATAAAATTAAATGATTAGTGAAAGGAAATTAAACTTTTATCCATCTGTTTTTTTAATTAATTTTAATACTTTTTAGGTACTTAGGCGTTGGGCTACCAACAAATTCCATAACAATAACTTTGACAAAAATTATCTAACTAACGTAAATGTACCTATCACCACCCTGGTATATTATGCCGCCCAAACCCTTTTTTTGTAAATAAAATAGTCCCACGCTTTATATTTCAAATTTATTTTTGAAATAAAAAAAGAATATTATTTCCTCGTTGTAATGCAAAATAATGCACATTTGTATTCATTTTTAATAAATAAGTTATTGATAGAAAACTAAACTAGGTAGACATTTTAGTGAAAATATTGGTTCAAACGTTTAAAACTTTTTTTATTTTGTTAAGACCATAATAATTAAACTATGATGCTCACTTATTTATTTTATTCAAATAATTGTAAAAGATATATTATTAAATAGATTATAATACATACTTTCTTCAATTTGAAAATAAAAAATATTTTCAATTGCTAATTTGTTTTGAGCGGGAATTAGGTACACGTACATTTATGTTGTACGTATTTACGATCGACCGAGCGGAATTAGGAAATTGATATATGGAAATAAGTAATTAAGTTATTCACCTATTTTTGATTATATAAGGATGCAACTGGACGATTTTAAATTGAAATTAAACAAACTAAGCTGGACCTAATTACGACCTATAAATTTAATTTCGCATATGTGTTTTTTGTTACAACTAAATTTTGAGTTTTTATAAAATTTTGTATGAAAAAGCGGGTCGGTAATACGTCCAATATGTCTTAATTCCGAACTAAATATGCAGGTGTAAGCTATTTGCACTAAATTCATACCAAGTCTATATTTAAAGAAAAAACTATATTTTAATTGTTGAAAATAAGCGAATATTTTCCTTTTATTAGTAGACGAAATACGCGTATCCTGTATGATAAGCATATTTAGTAAAATTAAAAGGAAAATATTCGACTATTTTTAACAATTAGATAAATTTTACTCTAACGTCAACTCTAAAGAATAAGTTCTTCCAAAACTATGTTTTACTTATATTATATTTTGTATGATTTAAAAAATCTATGGTCTTGCCTTGCCACCAAAAATTTTATTAAAGCGTTCATTGTAAATTACCAAAATAATTTCTTTGTACACATTTCACAATAAGTTAAATAGGGGAGTGAAAAGCATGACCATGACTGGCACATTTTGGAGATGGCCTGTAAAAGAAGATATTCTAATATATTCAGACAGTGACATAGTTTGCAAAATTGAGCCTCTAGTTTTAATGAACAGCAGAGGACAATATAATGTACATGAAATCATACAAATAAAAAATGCCAAAACTAAGAATTAGTAAATGTGATTTTTACTTTGTATGTATTTTTATTTATTTATTTTAAATGTGCATTGTTATAATATTTAAGTTAATTATGTTATATTGAATTATTTTTTTTTGCTTGAAATACTGAATCGTTGCATTGTTTAATTTTTTTTTAATTTTTGTATTGAAATAAATGTATATATTTATTATTTATGTGTAACAAATAATTTTACTCACATTATAACTATTTTTTTTTCAAATTACTTATGGTACTTTTGATTTTTTATTATAATAAATATTTTTTATAATTTAACTCAGTACTAGTTAATAATGTAAAAAATTAATTATTAATTTTACTCTTAATAATATTATTTTAAATAGCTTTTTTGAATAAAATCATAAATAGGTATTGTGAATCGAAAATAGGTTCAAAAAGCGGAATTTAGTTCATATAAGGGCGGAATTAGTTCAGATTGAAATTGTCGAGCGGAAATACGTACAATCAAACTTTTTTTGGCAGTTATAATATTTTATTATTTATTTAGAAAAAATGAAATTATAATTAGATAAAAATATTTTTTTTTAATTAAAAAATACTAATTATTGTAATTTGAAAAAAACAAAATTAAAAAATACTTATATATTGCTTATTTTGTCAACTTAAACTAATTTTTCCTTAAGGGGGCGGAAATTGGTACATTTACGTTATGGTATGAAAAACAACATAGTATAAGTCATCATCATCATTGTCCTGTAAATATGCCATCCGTGGGACGGAACACAGTATAACTAGTACCGCCGAAACCCTGTTTAGAAATATTTTTTTTCTTTTTTTTAATTTGTTGGAATCACGGATATGAAAAACATAATAAAAATTTAAACAGGTACAAAAATTAAAAAAAAACCATAACTTTTTTTCAAAATTTAAATTTATGTTTGTTTTTTGTCATGTTTAATTAAATTTGTAATTTACCAAAATCTAAAGAAAACAAAATAATCAAAAAATTTATTCTCTATAATACATCCCATTCCACCTTAATAATTATTATTGTTGACCTTTTTTTATTACTTTATTTTTTTCCACCTAATTTTTGTTTGTTAATCCATCAATACAATACAAAAACAAAAACAACAACAAAAATGTACAACCTAACTAAAGGTTCTTAAAACTCAACATTGAAAATTATTATTATGAAAACATTATAATAATTCTTATATCTCTTATATCCTGACCTAACCAAAACCACCTTCGGTAAGTATAAAAGGTTCTCACCTAATCTCAAGGTATTAGTAACATAAAAATAAAATAACAAATAAAAAAAAAAATTGTAAAAAAAGAAAAAGTGAAAAGAAAGATGTATTTTTTAAGCTTAAGAAATGATGTGGGTTAAAAATAGGTTTACCATACTTTTGGTATTACCTTAAGCTTTTCCGCAAAATACAACATAACTGTATATAAATAACTGTAGTTATATAACTATAGAATTTTGTATTCGAATTTTTTTAATGTCCTGGATTCTTAAATTTTGTAATTTTTGTATACTTATTAAATTTTATACAGAATTTTGTTAGATATGTAACTAGATATATATATATATTTATTTTCGTGTATATATATATATTTGAATGATAATTATTCAAGAATTTAATTTTTTGATTGAAACCACAATTTAATTCTTGAGAATCTCATATTTTATCTTAAGTAATTGAATTTATTCGTGAGCAATGTTTTATTTTCAAATTAAAAAAAAATTGTTATTTTTTTCGTTAAATTCAATTTACAAAATTAGATATATATATATATATATATATATATACTTAGTGACTATATACAGAATAATTTTATAAAAAAAAAGAATAATATATAATCAAAATTTGTTTTGGAAAATATTGTCCTTTGAAAGGAGAGAAGTAAATTAAAAAAAAAAATTGTTTTTTAACTTTTGCTGTTTATTGTTCAATTTTGTTTTGAGTGTTTGCGAAATATGATAAAAAGTATTAACTAAGGTAGTTATTTTTTTTTTAAATAAGTATATTGGTATTATTGAATTTGAAAAACTTTATAATGAAATTCCTAGCTTACTTATTGTCATTAACCATATCCTATATCAAAGGATATATATTTTCTACTAAAATGTGTATTTTTGATATTTTTACTGTACTTAGCTGTATTTTATATCTTTTTCTAGAATTTTCTAAACTTCTTCCTCTAGAAATAACTATAATTTATTTAATTAAATAGACAACATCGATCCTATTGTATAAATTTAGAACTTATATTTTTAATAAAAAACGCAGATTCCGTTTTAATTTACTAAACATTTCTTATTTCTAACAATTCTATATTTATTTCCTTTTGTTAAGTTAAATGAGATTATTAAGCCACTGATTACAGGGTATATTTAATATTAGTATTTATCTAAGAAAAAAAATCTATTGTAAATATTCAAAATATTGTATGAGCATGGCGGTGTTGCGGGCAAATAATATATTTGGCTTAAAAGCTATTTTGAGAATCGAAAACAGTATGCAGAATGTAATAGTAGCATATATGTAATACTAACTATGGGGTAATCCAAGGTACTGTTTAAATGTTATACATGAGCAGTTTCTCCAAGTTGAATTCGAAAAGGGGAAACCATTCATGTATGCTGATGATTTGACAATTGTATACTCAAAAAAAGTAACTATGAAATGGTAGAACAATTAATAAAAATAGATATGAATAAAAATTTTACATGGAAGAGTATGCACAAACTTACAATTAATGTTAAGAAAACCAAATATTTGTTATTGAAGGCAAAATATCAGATTATTTCCATAAAAAACAACAAAGAAAAAATGGAAAAAGTATAAACAATTATGAATATTTTGGCATTACAGTTGACTGACAGTGACTTGACATGGAGTTGAACATGTAAAACACTTAGCAACAAGAACAAGAAGAATAGCAAGAATGTTTAAAAAAGTGCGTGAAAGAATACCAGTCAAAATAAAAACCTCAGTATAGTGAGTAGCCTATTACATAGTGGGCTAGCTTTATTTATAATTTACTTAGTAAATTTATATTTATAAAATATATATATATATATAAGTAAGTGATTTATTTTCAATAAAATTATTATATCATAATAAGTTATTAATATTAGCGTTAAATACTTTCTCTTGTCTTTATAAAAATTGTAAATTGAAATTTCACATTATATTATCTTTACTTAACTAACTATAACTATTATTATTATTTTATCTTGCATTTGCATCAGTTTTAAGCTTAACTGTAGGTACTATACATTTTTATTCATTGATTTATTAGAATAAGAAATGAATTATTATAAACCTTTTTTGACTCACTTTAAGCCATTGTAAAATGTGATAAGATGCTTCTAGACTACGTAATAATTAATATTTCAATTTAAAACTTAAATACATTGATCCATAGCTCTTATTTAGTTGTATTAACAAAACAAAAAAAAATACTAAAAAAACCAGCTACGTGTTGTATCATATTTGTGTAAAGTCAATCAAATTGAAATTTTTACTTGGGTCTGAAAGTGATATACGCTACGAAGCTCATTCTGAGATAGACTGAATAAATAATAACAAATAATACATTATATACATAAATATTTTATAATTTTTTTACAATACAGAAAAAAAAATTCAACCTTAATTTAGTGCAATATACTTAATTGAAAACTGAATTTAAAAAATATAATCAAATAAACTAATAAGTAAAATTTCAGGACTTAGTTATTAATACTGTATTTTATGCTACACTATTGATATTTTGAAATTCAAATTTTTTGAAGTAAGTAATTAACTAAGTATAACTTATTAAATTTTGGTATAAAAATATTCCTTGATTGATTTTGCTTTTATATAAGTGATGAAATTTCTATATTTCTGTTGGTAGTTAGTTAGCTTATATTTTTATTGAAAATATTACCCCACACTAATATACCAGTAACTAATTGTGTTATGAAAAAAATTAAAATAAATTTACACCTCGGGTTATCCCCTTTCTATAATTTTGAAAATTCCTTCTTGCTTTTTTTAATTATTAATTTATTTGTATGTACAGTAACTGTGAGGTCTGTATCTAAACAAACTACTAAATATTAAGTATAAGTATTATGTGGAAATTTTTCCAATTGTATTACTGTCAAACTTAATTTTAATATACTTAGTTAACAGGGTTTGCTTTGTATATATAGCAAGAGAATAATGTTCAAGTCAATGGACTAACTATATTTTTGATAATCAGATTTGTTTTCAAGGGATAAGTATATTAACTTTAACAACTAAAATTCAAATTTCCTTTAACTACTAAATTAATTTTTGTTTTGCAAATTTATCGATATTTTGAACTACTTTAAATTACACGAAATTATATTTCTTCTAAAGTACTTAGTAAAGATGATGCCATATTAAGAAACCGAACACTCCTAATAATTTCTTATACTATAATATTTTGATTCAATAATATTATTTATGTTGTTTTTAATTCACATATTAAATTGGATTTTGTTTTTAGTGATATTTTAATTTTTGTCAAGTTTACTATCACTAAATAATACTTTTACTTTTAATTGTAAATATCAATATTTCTTGGAAGCAAAATACATTTTTCGTCAGTACTCAGTAGTTACTTGTAACTATTCATATTTAACTAAGTATGTATTAAATTTAATAATTTAGGTACCATTGAATTTATTTTGGAACTATCATTGTCCAATTAGTTACTGATCATGAATCTAAACATCTGAATAATTAACATTGCATGTTTTTGTTTATTTGATGTTTTGTTCTGTGACAATTCATATCACTAATTTGCTGTAATAGTTAATTAGCTAACTTAAAAGTTGTGATTAACAAAATTAAAGAAAAAAAGGAACCAATTAAAACTAAATATTTTAAATATTTTTACATTATATAGTTAAGTAATAATATTCTTTCAATTTCATAAGAGAAAAATAATAATACTTATATATTATACTCAAAAGTGTTCAAAGTCGATTTCCACAAAACAGTTGCAATGCAAATTTCGAGTTAAGTCAATTGTGTACTAATTGAACAGTACAATGATAATCCTAAAAACAATACAAAAGATATACATGACGATCATCTTATTGAGGGACTTGTGAAATTAAATTCCGAATGCTATAATTTCCTCAGCTACTTACAATAAATAAATCTGTGGCCACAAGCAATAACCGCTTAAGTCTGAAATTGATGTTTCGAGTAAATTCAATTTTAAACTTTGATTTGATTTCTGAAAAAACTTTAATAGTAAATTAGGTTCAAACTTTGTAAAAAATAAAGCATGCTTAAAGAAGTACTAAAACTGTTACAAACCGGAATGAAAATACTTTAAATAGCTTCGTAAATAATGGAAAAAACAAGTTAAGTGGTTATACCAAACACTTAAAATAACATTCCTTAAACTTAAGTATACTTAAGCGTTTATTGCGAATCAGGTTGTACTAACATTTTAAACTTATATTGAAATAGGTTGTTATTGCAAAATTGAAATTGAAACAAAATGTCACTTAAGGAAAATAGTATATTAAAACAAAATATTTTTTATAATAATATTTTTCAAATTATTTATTTATTTTAAATAAAAACTATAATATTTCAAAATGCGACAAATTCAATGACAAATGAAAATAAAAATGAAGTATAAAAATAAAACAATTAATATTTTAATTCATTAACAAAAAAAAATCAGTACCTATAATACATAATTCAAATTTGAATTGAAAATATTTTGGAAAAATTAAAAATAATAGATCACAATAATTTATTTTATAATAAATTATTATGTAATATTCGTTTTAATTATAATAATAAAAAAAAATTAGTTTTCTTCTGTATGATTCACTAAATCTGGATGAATGTCCGGAACATCATGAGTTTGAAGATTTTTGTAAAAGAAGTGAAAAGAACTATCAATAAGGGGCAACAAATCTTCTAAATCCTTTTTCTTTTTTGAACTAATTTTAATATCTTCTTGAATTGTTGGGATATCTTTAAAATCGATTGATGAAACTCCTCGTTTTACAAAATTTAAAACTTTAAATGGCTCGTCACGACTCAAAGAATTTTTGTATAGTATTTTGCCAAAGTTGGTTTTAGAAAATCTGAGCCATCTTACATTTTTCCACACAAATTGCTCTCCTATTTCATTTCGGGATCGCAACATAAATTTTTCTTTTAAACACATTGAAAAATTAAAAAAATCATGAGTTTCCATTTCTATGACATTAAATTTGGTTTTGGAGCTCACAGTTCTCACAAAATTATACCAATCACGTGGATGGTGAATCGTTGCATCTGTTTTTTTCTTTTTCCTTTCTATAGTCGCGTGATCGACGTCGCACTCCATGTGCGTATGACCTGGTTCTAAATATTTGTGATCAATAGTATCTAAGTTCTGATTACATTGAACAGCTATTGCAAACATTGTACACATAAAAGAATTTCGATTTTGACCAGGGCATGAATCGCTATAATATACTAAATTTTTAATTTGAAAATTATTAGAAAGACTCATTATGTGCTTAAAAATGCAGGAGGCTATTTGATTGCCACCTCTACCAGCAAGAGCCTCGTGCCACATATAGCAGTAAGGCGAGTTCGTAACACAATCATGAATTGTGAGATTGTACGTCCATAATTTTCTTTTATAGAATGAGGTATTTGTTTGCAAAAATGGAGTTGGCAAACACTGCTGGAGATCGAAAGCGTAAACTCCAATAGTTGAGTCAGTAGTAGCAAGATTTTTATCAGTTCTTTTTGATTCATAAGCGCCATCAGCTGCAGCATGATGATCTTTTAGATGATTTTCTAAGTTCAGTAAAGTCTCAGGGTTATTTTCTTTTTTTGTAACTTCAATTTGTACTTTCAATAAATCACATTTATTGCACGTGTCAATTTTAGGCTTCTTGAATTTGATATTCATTGCTGTAAAAAATTAAAGTTTATTGTTATGTTAATATATTTAGAATTAACATATAATAATAATTGTAATAAAAAATATTACTTTTAAAAATTTCCGAATATTTGCTAAGAGAGACTGCTTTATTATTTTTAAGTTTTTCGCAATACAATTTGTGCATTTGCGTAAGAGTCAAACTTGCATGTAAATATTTACAACTGGTATCTCTCCTTGAATAATGGGATTCGTAAGCGGGGAAACTGTCTATATGTTCTTTTATACTTTTAATAACATTTTCATCACATCTATTAGTACCTGAACCAGATCCTCGATAATCAATCATTTCTAAATTAGGATATTCTAATTTTTTTTTTATTATGTTTTTCAAAAAGCTTTCAGTTTCATTAAAACAATTTCTAAAGCATTTTTGACAAACTTCTATTTGCTCACCCTTAAATTCCAAATTATATTTTATATGGTATTGACGATTTCTAGGTTTAGTAACATGTTTTTCCTTACGTGCCGTTTTTGTAGGTACTATTTTCATTAATGAAGATATGAAGAGAATTCTTTGATTATAATTGCCTAATGACCAATAAGATTTGAAAATTTCTTGCTGCGTTTTATACGAAATTTTATCTCTACATCTTTTGCGGCAATCATAATTTAAGGAAATGCATAATCTTTCTGGTACCAAAGATCCTTTTTTGTTAATATATGAATCTCCCTTATTACGATTCTCCTTAGAGCTTTTTTTAGAATAACGATTATTTTCACTAATCTCTACTTCGGAAATGTGATTAATAGATTGTTCAGTTCCAACCAAATTTTCTTCAATTTGTTTTCCCAATTCAATCATTTCGTAGTCAAGTTCTATATCAGCAGAATTGCTCTGTTCTGAAATTTGAAAATCAGGATCTTTAACAGAATCATCCGAGTCGAAATCACTGTATTGTGTTGGAATTAAATTTTCATTTTTTTCATTAATATCGCTTAAAACTCTTCTGTTTAATGTTAGCTGATCGTTACTAGAAATGGTTTTTTCAAATTTACTTTTGCTTAATTTTGAAGGTTTTCTAACTGGTTCTGTTACATTTTCAAAAAATTATTGTTTAATTTAGCGTTAAAAAATACGTGTAATACCAATTTCAAATAAATTAAACTTACCTTCTTTTCTTTGTGTATTCATGCGAGACTTTTTTGCTAATTCTAATATTTTCATAGTTCTCAACGACATAGTGTTATTTTTAAAATCAAAATAAAATTTAAACAAAATATTTTATTAAATTTTATATTTACTTTATTTCATGTAATTATTATTCATCAACCTCAAAATTAACACTAAATTTTATTTTAGATTGAATAAAATTACAACCTCTTCCAACAAAATTTTATTCTTAACTAACACATGTTGTCATTCAATGCACATGCTAAAACAACCTAACAGTACTTTAACCGCCAATTAGAAAACATGTTAAAACACCACACCACTTAAATTGTGTTAAGACTAAACTTGCTAAAATTTTATTTTGGAATAAAAACTTATCTTTAAGTAAGAAAACTTAAATAAAAATATTCAATTTGCAATAAAAGCTTAAATCGATATAAGTTTTTGTAGCTTGATAAGGTATATTTAGAAAAATGGTAGCATATATAATTTGAAATAAAAGCTTAGGTAAACATAAGTTTTTGTTTTAAATTAAACATCTACCAAATAGTACGTCTACTGTTTTCTTAAGTTGAATTAAGCGATTATTGCATATGCAGAGCAATTCCATTTCGACATAAGCGGTTAGGTTTTTTCGTCATAACTCTGATTCAAATAACGATAGAACTACAAAATTTTGCTGAAGTGTAGTATTCGACATAAGGAATTGCTTAGTATATTTATTTCATTTTTGTCTTAAGTCGACCTAAGCGGTTATTGCTTGTGGCCACAGAAATATTAATACACACAAATATAGTTACTGTATAAAGGTACTATAGTGTAGTGTTGTACATAATTATGTAGCTAATTTTGATTAAATTTTTCTTTAAATAGCAAACGTAACCTATAGTACGTAAAAAATCAATTAAATATTCTAAATCCAAGTTTAACATAAAAATTTAAATAAATATTTATAAAAATAATTTAAATTTAAATTTATTATTTAGAATATTTATTGATTACTATTTCAATTTTATAATTTTCATTTCAATATAATATCTAATTTTTCTTGTACATATTGTTTATATGTGTGCATTTACTCTATAATTCATCTTAAAAACATTTTTTATTTTATTCATTACCATTTATTAGATTAAATGTTGTTGCACTAATAATTAATCATTAATATTGTATAATTTTATTATTCTTTCAATTAATTTGTATTTATTTAAATCTCAGTTTTTTACATTAATTAATATTTTTTTTCTTAATTTGCAAAATTTTTAAAATCATAATTTTTTTTAATTTATTATATTTGCTATTTTGTTTAAATATAGGTACTTTGGTTTTACTTAAAATAAAACAAAAAAACTTAAAATCATATTTCGAACTTGCTTACATATTGTATGTATTTTTTTGGGTCTATTTTGGTGTATATATATATATATATGTATTATATGGTACGTATAGAGCACTTCAGCGTAACCGTTTCCTATCTAAAATTTAAAAATTTAATAGAAGTAAAAAAACAAGTAAGTATACGTATATAGGTAACTAGGTATACTTATTATGGCAATATATCAAATCAATTTGAATCCAACAAATTTTGTATTCAATTCCTACTTGAAGAAGTTATAATAATAATTATTTATTTAATTTGGTTTTCTTTTTCCTAGAATATTGTAATTAGAATATTTTTTTTCCAATTGGTAAATCTTTAAATAATAAATACCCCTTGTAAGTTTTTCCAAGTATTTTTTGGTATTTAATGTACATAGTTATATAATAAAAGTTTAATAATTTGAAGTTTTTGGTTCAATTTTGAATAAATTATAATAACAATTTTTACCTTCAAATATTTTTTACCTTTGCACTCATGTTATAAAAAATTTTTCTTCAAGTGCATAAAATTGTAAGAAAATTTAGAAAAATTTGGAAATTTCAAACTATTGCAGAGATTTTGGTAACACTGTAAAATATTTTGATTAAATTATAAAATTTAATTTCTAACAAAAATATATATTTTATCAGTTATTTGATAGAATCATTGATTAAAAATTGAAGAATTCGTATTAACTATTATTCTTAATCAATTATCAAATTTAGTGGCTGGTTATAAGTAATGTATAAATTTTGTTTGCGTTTCTATTTTTATTTGAAATATAAAAAAAAAATGTGATTCAAATTTGAATTCCAATTTGAATTTTAAATTCAGGTTTGAATTTATAAAGAATATATTTAACTAATCCTTAGTTAATTTATTTATTTATTTTATAACTATATAAAAAAAAATTAAAAATAAATTTTTGCTAATAAATTTTTTATTTTTAACATTAAACTACATTTTTGGACGGTTATTTATTATATATATTAACTCCATAAAATCCCAAATTAATTTAGTATTTAATTTAAGATGGGTAAGTAGGGTATATTCGAATAAAAACGCAAATATAATTTTTCGAAGGTTAAGGCTATTCATTTAATTTAGTTTTTAGTGGTTTATTGAAATTATTTATATTTTTAATAAATTTTTAATCTTTATAATTTCATAATACATAAATTTTGTAATCTTTTACTTACCAAAAAGCGTATTTTTAAGACAACTATATTTTAAAATGCCGCGCTCCGTATTTTTGTTTATAGATAAAATAATTTTTAATATTTATAGGAATTAAAAATTTAAGTTATTAATAATTGTTTACAAACTTTTTTGAATTAATTATTTTTGAAAAATACTTAGGTACACATTAATTAATTGAATTCACAGATATAGTTAAATTTAATTAACAATTAAGTAGGTTATGTATTATTTTTATTTAACTTCAGAATTATAACCTTACAACTACATATATTTCTTTTTTAAAGGTTTTATTTAAAAAATTTATAATATAGTTTTCAATATATTATATATTAAAAATCATCAATATTTAAATTATTAATATTAAATTTGAATAAACACTTCTTAAATTACAACTCTATGTAAGTTTATATATATATATATATGACTATCTATGTAAGCTAGTTAGTCAAAATATAAATAAATTTTGTCGGATAATAACAATATTATAGTATAGTATAGTATTTGTATTAAAATTTAATGAAACAAATAAAAAATTTAATTATTAAAAATAAATTAAATGAGGAAATAAATGTCAAACAAATAAAAATATATTAAATTATAACTAGTAGGTATAATACAAAATAAACACGCGGATATGTTTTTTTTCTTTTTATGTTTTTGTTTCAATCAAAATAAACTAAAAATAAGTATTAACTAACAACATACAAAGATAAAAATCATTCGACAACACAGTCGACTACTTATAATATAATGAAGAGATATTTTAATAAATCTTATATTATTCTTAGGTCATCAATTAAATAATAATATATAATATGTAAATAATAAATAATAATGTATTTGTTTTAGAGTTTTTCTATCTCTTTTCAACTAACTAGCCGATAACTTATTTAGTTATATTATATATTGAGGTTAAGTTCAATTAGAATTTGTTTTTCAGTTGGTTTATTTTTATTAGTAAAAGCTCTTGTTTTGTCGTCCACATTTACAATGAAAATTTCTATAAATTTATTTTATTATTTTTATTTTTTATTATTTAGGTAGTTTTTTTTTTTTTTTTTTTTTTTTACACCAGTACACAAACTTTATCTCTTTTCAAAAGAATGAAAGCTTTTACACATTACGATAAAATAACATGAATTTGATTTTATTTGTTCTGTTTTTTTTTTCTTTTCATAAATTGACAGATTTATAATTTTTGATTTTTATAAATTACAACAAATAAAAAAAAAAACAATAAATGCAAACAAATAAGGTTACAATTTTTTTTTTTTTTTTTATTATTATTTTTGATTACGAGAATTTTACTTTCGTTTTTATTATTTTGAAAATGATAAATTTATTTATTCCGTTATAATACAACCAAATCACCCAAAATTCAATAGAATACTAAAATTTAAATTGTTTCGAACGAATCGAACTACAACGAACATATCCAAATAAAAATATGTAAAAGAGATAAGCAAAAAAAAAAAATATGAAAAAGATAAATAAAAAAGTCTTTTTCTAATATTCTACATTCTACAAAACACAACAATAACAAAAACAACAACAATTTTCTACTCTTCTTTTTTTCATAAATGATTTCTGCTGGTACTGCTGTGGTGTAGGTAGGGTAGTGTTGTGTTGTGTGTAGTGTGTAGTGTCAGTTTGCTGTGGAATGGAAAATTGCCTTTTGGAGGAATATAAAATTTTCTTATTGGTTTGTTTGGTTGGTTGTTTCTTTTCAACTATGATGATGATAAGTGTATGGTTTGATTTTGATGATGATGTATTAATATTGATATTGATAAGTATTATATATATTATATTGATGTTGATGATTATGTTCATATTATGATGATGATCTAACAAAAAAAAGGAAAAACATGTTTTTTTAGTTGTTTCGGTTTTATTGATTATCATTAGGGAATACAAAAAGAACGTGTTGTCGTCGTCGTGTCGTGTGCTCTATAATAGCCTCTTTCTTATAAGAATTTGTTGAATAAGAATTGAGAAGAAAATTTATGGTTGAGCTGTACGTAAACATCGTCGTAAACATGTTATATTGTACTTGTACATATGAACAAGCATAAAAATAAATAAAATATTTTGAATTCTTCCTAAATAATTGGATAGAATTTATAATTTTGATTTAACTATGAATATTTACATTGACAATGTAAATATGTACGACTTATATATATTAAATATTTTAAAAATAATATATAACAATACTTGTGATTTATATTGGTGAGTTTAGCAAAGACAAATTTTTAAAATAAGATTCAGAAAAAATTATTTTAATACAAAGTAAGGATATTTTTGTACTTGTCATGATTCTATGTTAAATAAGATTCAGAAAAAATCATTTTAATCTTAACAAAATATGGACATTTTTGTATTTGTCATAATTTAATTTTAATTTGTGATAAGGACTGTTGAAATGAGTAAAAAAATTAATCTAGGGTTTATTTTGAGTAATTTAAGAGTTATAAACATTTTTTAAATTTTGAAATGAATCCGTTTAACTGACAAATATAACGTAGAGTTTTTAAAGATCATTTGAAACATCTTCCAAACCATTTTAAAACATTATTCTAGATGTTTTTGATAATATAATTTATTTTTATTGTAACGAGTAAAATATGAAATGAAAATATGAATGAAATGCTTGGAAGTTATGGGACCTACTTTTTTTTTCTTATTACATCATATATACATTTATATATACATATATAATTATATATTTTTTTTTATAAAATTGAACCTCTCCAAATAGAAGATTGTAATAATTTTATATAATAATATTTATTTTCTATTTTTTTAAGTACGATCTATGCACACAGAAGATCCAAAATATAATGAGACTATTTTCAGTACAAATAAAAAATCTGCGAAACATACATACAGCTACATTATCTCTTAAAATGACAGTCTCATAATATCAGTCTCCAAAATGTAGAAAAATTAATTAAATTTGAAATTATTAAACACACTTGTAAAAATTTCATCGTATTCAAATAATTCAATTCAAAAACTGCAACAATGAGTGTTACAACTTTTAGTTTTTAAACTGAAAAACAAGAAATACCAAATATCCTTTTTTTTAAACTTTTGTATTACAACAACCAGTCATTTAAACAACTTTCAATTCAATCCAACCATACAAATTACGACCAAACTATATTATTATAATTTATATTATATTCTATATTATTATTATTATTTTCGATTCGACTCAACAACAGCAGACTAGTTGGAGTAGCGTACTGGTTACAATTTAAAATTTACACATTCCCTAACCTGAACATGATAATTTCTTGAGAAAATAACTGTATGTTAATGTTTGAAAGAAGTTCGATACAATTAGAAGACTTTTTAAGTTTAAACATTCATAATGTTTGATTTGAATTGAAAATTGAAAGGATAGAAAAGGCAAATATTTTTCTTATACAATTTGTTGTGTTTATGTTGTAATGGATTTGTTAAGACAATTTTTTTTTTTCGTATGTAGGTAGACATTGCAAATGTACATATTTTATTTGCATTTCAAACAGAAAAAACTAACAAAATAAGTTTTTATTAACTACAATGTTTGTTGTGTAGTTGTGTAGTACATACAAATATTTTAGATGTTATTTATGTTTGTGAAGTAATTTTTATTTATTAAAATTAAATAAATTTTAAAGGTTGTTCGTTCGTTATCGTTTAGTTGAAAACAATTTAACTTAACTTTATTTGTTATGCTCAACTCAATTCCTATTGTGAGATGCTAGGTATTCGCTTTCGTACGGTTTGTTAATCATTATTCGTGTGAATTATAAATTATTTTATTGTGCTACGATATTTTTGTAAATAAATAATATTTTATTTGTAATATAATTTAAAATTATTAAAATTGAATTGATGTTAATTTTTTTGTTTCGTTAATGACAAAAATTAATAAAAATTATATTTAAAAGAGAAATTTATCAATGTCATATTAATGGGTTATTTATTATCCTACGATCCAAATCATTACTCTGTTCATTACTCATTTTTTTCAATTCTGTTATGTTCAAATTATATAAGTAAAATAGCTAGCAACCGTATAATAATTTGAATATGATCCATGACAATGTATATGTATATATATATACCTATATCTCTATATGAAAAATATGCTCCAAACAATAGTATATACTTAAAGGGATAGTAGGGTATCAAAATTCTGAAATTACAACATTCTGACTTATTTAAATTTTTAATTTACTTATAAGAGTGCGCAAGAGTCTTATAGCAATAAAATTGTCACGTGTGGGATTTCACGCATCCAAGTATTTGTCAACAAAATGCCTTTGACTATGATTCTATAGATATTCTAGCCAAAAACAATTTCAAAGAAAGATATTTACTGAGGGCAAATTAACAAGAATTGAAGAAAGCAGATTCAATGTTTGCATTTCTGTAAAATACTTCTTAAAAGCAGTTCTTGATAAGACATCCGCAAAGTTACAGAAAGCGTAGTCAACCAAAAACAACTTGGCATCGAACAGTATTTAACGAAGCAAGCTTATCTGGAAAAAAACTTGGGGTGAATTCAAAATATTTATCCAAAATAGAATTCGGTGGAGGATTCACTCTAACGATTAATCGATAAATATCATAACTATCCCTATATTGTTATTGACATCCTCCTATATATAAAATTATATAAATTGCAAATATTGGAAATTTTTCTTTTTTTTATAAATTATTCATTTCACTCTATTGTGCATTGTGGGCTTAAAATCAATAGAAATATAGAATTTATTATTTAATTAGTCACAATACTGGTGACAATCCTTTGTTTAGCTTTCAAAAATATAAAGGGTGTAAATTTTATTGATTCACCTTATAGCAAAATCTAATTTTATTATCTTATTTGAATTGAATTTTATTATTTATTGATTGATAGTAAATTGATTAAAAATTAAATTACAAATCACATATTAAAAAATATTTTAGAAAAAAAAAATATTTAATTATTATACTGATAAAAAGCTTAGTGTAATTAAAGCATTTAAAAGTATGAATATAAAAAAAAAATGATATGGTTTTGAAAAAGCTATAAATTTTTCAAAAAACTTATTTTCGATCGGTGCAATAATTTTCAAAAATAATTTAATGAAATGCGCAAAACGATTATAAATCAAGAGACATAAAGTTATGAAATATTGAGGTAAACCGATCTTTTGTTGCAATTATAATATATATTTATTATATTGTTTCCAAATGTGGTAGTTTTTTTCGCTGGGCAGTGCTAATTTTTTGAGTTGAAAATAATCACCAAGTAGAAGTAATGCAAATACCCTTGACTAGCATTTCATCAGTTATATTTTATATAATTTTTAGATACACCAAACCAGTAACCGAATAACTCTGTTGATATTTAACTCGATTTGAAGTTTTCTTGAAAACTCATCTCATTCAGGTAAAAATAAAATAAATTTTTAATAAAAATGTTGAGCTATTCGTGCACCCCCTTATTCTATTGTAAATATATGTTTCAGAACAAATGCTTTCCAATAATTTGAAATGAATATTATAATATTATATACGACCTCATCTCACTCTTTTGCACAAGATAATCTAAATTTATAATAAAAATGTTGAGCTATTCGTGCACCTATTCTATATTTTATAGACATGTTGTAGAAAAATGTTATCCGATTAATTCAAATCTACATAATAATTATCTACGAACTCAATTTTTAATAAAAATGTTGAGCTATTCGTGCACCTATATTCTATTTTAAAGCTATGTTGTAAAACAAATTAAAATTTTCCAATAAACTGAAACGAATATCGTAATATTTACAAACCGAATACAAATCTTGAACTACTTTTGCACCTACTCTATTTAATAGATATATTTAAATAATAGTTGTTAAACTTTTCCGAAGAAGTATGCTGTTAGTTGTTTAAATGAACCCTATTAGAAGTTTTCTTAAAAAAATTTACCATTGGATACTTACAATAGCATTGAAGCGGTTCGAGTCGTATAATAAATGAAATGTGATGATTTATCATATTTTATCATTTGTTATATTGATTTCGCTGACCATTAAACCCATAGTAAAAAATTAAAAACACAGTAATTGAAATTCAGTTAAATAAAAACTTTGCACAGTTAATAATTTAAATTCACAGTAAAAAAAGTGAATGCTCAGTAATTTGATAAATCAATACTCGAAATATTGTAAATATAAACTTGCAGTACCGTACTTAATTATAAGCACGAAAAGATGATTCTACCTAAGTTAGTGTCAAGAGCATAAAAAAAAATCAATTAAGTTCACAGTAAACAAATTAAATTTACAGTAAAAGAATAAAAACACAAAAATTACTTTCTGAAAACGATTAATTTAATAGTAAATAAATCTGCAACACAGTAAATTAGGACGAAAGTTACGGTTAGTTATCTTAATTGATGTTGCAATGACCTCAAAAGACTCAAAATTTATTTTTTAAAGTTTGGGGTATGACATTAAATAATTATAGCTCGTAGGGGGGTATATCCGCTTTTTCTAGAAGATTAAATACAAATTTGAAACGCCTTTTTATAATTTCGGGACAAATAGATAATATCCGCTTTCTCCATTTTTTAATAATCATAAGAAAGCTGAATTAGCCCGGAATAGTATTCTGTGACATAAACACTACAATATTATTAATTCAGCAATATGAAAGAATTCTAAACAAACAAACAATAAATAAATAAAACGCCTCATTTAAAAGTTTAAAACCAATTCAGAACCATGTATGCCAAATAATAAATTATTTCTTTGATTACATTTTTTTTTTATTTGCTATTATTATGTTATTTTATATATGATAGATTTTCTCATGCACTTAGAAGTCTCTGTTTAAACAGAAGTCCATTTTTTATTTGTCGGTTTTTGGTTTTTTTTTTTGATTTTTTTATTTTTGTTTTGTTTACATTAGAACCACTTTACTTTTTAAAAGTCTTCTTTTCAAAATATTTATTTGCGGTTTTACTTTGTATCTAACTATATTTTTGTGAACAAGTGTCCTTCTAAAAATACTTGGTATATATGAATAAACTTAAAAATAAAAGAAAAATTGTTTTAAACCACTTAACCAAATCAATTTTTGCAATTAACAACAACAACAACAACTTAAATAAAAACTTTTTAACAAGAAAAGGAATTAGAATTCAAATGTTATTCTACAACACTGTATTGTGGTGTATAAATTTCTCAAAAATGATGCAACTTAAAAAAAAAACAAAAAAAAAACAAACATATTGCAAGATAATAAATCTATAGTACGTCGCATACATAAAATGCATCAACTCAACATTTGATTTAAATTAACTTATATTGTAGACTGTAGAGTATTAAAATAAAGAAGCAATTATTGAAATGAAAATAAATATAGTTAATGAGGTGACAGTTGGATTATATCAAGTCAAGAAGAGAGAACAAAAATTATTTTTAATATAAAAATTTCAATAATGACAAGTTGATTGCCTTGTTGATGTCTTGTAGAGTTGTAGAGTACATAAATTATGAAATTTTCAATCATATTTTTCTTATTTTTATTTTGTATTATTTTAAATTTTGAAATATTGTGGAATACATTTTGGAATAAAAATGTTGTGAAAGATTTGTTCATCCCTATATGAGAATTTACAATTTGGTTGAAAGAAAGTTGGAGTTGTTGTTTATTCTTTTTTTTTTCTTTGAATCATTACAAGTCTAATAACTAGCAGTTATGAATTTCATATGAAATTTTGTTACACATCATTTTAAACTGTTGAAGGAAGTTATATGAGGTACAGCAACCAATTAATATAAAATTTATCATCATTGTCCTGTAACCCCATCCGTTGGACATATGGCGATAACATCATATTAAGTTATGATAAACTTGTTACCACATCAATGTTGAAATAATATGAAGAATTA
Source organism: Argyra leucocephala (assembly GCA_963942445.1). Taxonomy (NCBI): domain Eukaryota; kingdom Metazoa; phylum Arthropoda; class Insecta; order Diptera; family Dolichopodidae; genus Argyra; species Argyra leucocephala. Next base: position 180,614,059 of record OZ012678.1, read on the forward strand.
CCCTTACAAACCGATGCTACTTCGGTTTTTCTAAACAACTCGGTTTTTATTTTTGTAAGTGAAACTTACTTATAAGACGTTTATCGTTTGGTACAGAAAATGTTACAAACTCGTGTCACGCTAAATTGTGAATCATTAATGTTATTAATAAATCTTTCTATTCTAAATATTGGTACAAAAACAAAAAATTTGTTTTGCTGTTTTTCTTTTGTTTTTTAGATACCTACATGCTACAGACAATACACGTAGTAGAGAATAATAAGAATAATAAGTAAAAAAAAAATGATCAGAATAAAATAAAACAAAAAACAATTTTTTTTCTCATTTAAATACAAACAACAAAACAAAAAACAACATTTGAAGTTGTTCTCTTCTCATAGTTCTCATCAAAGAATATCAATCAGACCATCCGAATTAGTAAGAATATGCAGTAATCAGTATGTCTATGTACTCATGTATATATTCATTTGTTTGCAAACAAATCAATGTACAAATTTTCTAAAATATGTAAGAAATAGATGATAACAAGAATTTAACATGCAAGAAAAAGAAAAAAATATAGTAAACAAAAGAGAGTAACAAAAAAAGTTGGTTGAAGTTAAATAAAAAAAAAAAGTTTATAATTTTAAAAAAAATTTGTTGATTAATAGTTTTGATTTGGAAAAAAAATTTTCGACAAAAATTTCGTTGAAATATTTAACAATATTACTTTCTAAATTATATCAACTATGCATAAGATTTTTAGGAGACCTAACTAAAACAGCGTTAATCATATTCTTTAAATTCTGGGTTTTGTAAATAGATGTTGTCATCAGTATTATTTTATAATGGTATAGGTACCAATATAATAAATATTTAGGTTTACTATAATTTAATATAATTAATAAAAAATAATAATGTTTGTAACTCCAAATTATTACTGACAAAAATATTAATAATATTTTATATTATTGTAATGTAATTATAATTTGATATTTTTAATAGGTATATAAGAAAATAATAATGTTTAAAACGTAAAGATTGAAATAATAAAAGATCAGAATTAATCATTGTGTAAGGGAACAAACTAAATTTGAACAAAGATTTTTTGCCACCTTGCTTCATGTAAATAATGGGAATATCAACAAATCTAAAGAAGAATAATGGGAACGCAAAGTTTTTTCACAGTATAAAGCAAAAGGCAAACATCTGTTTTGTACCTTTTCTCTCTCATAATAAATTTGGTATACGGTAAGTAAATTTAAATTTTACCTCTTTTAACTAATGACATTTTGTTTGTTTTGGTTATTGAGCTAAGTCATTTAAAAAATTATTGTTTTAATTTAAGTTGTATAAAAAAAAAAAAATATTGGTACCTATCAAGTCTACATATATAAAAACAAAAATTATTGGTACCTACATATTATGTATGCATACCTATTTAGCAAAAGTTAATAATAATTTTTGGAAATAAAAAAGTGATTGATTATTAAAATTTTATTTTTTAAAATACTTTATTTGATTTTCCTCTTAGTTAATAATTAAAACTTTAATTAAAAAATTGAATTAAAAATTATTTATTTTAAATTTTTATATTGCATTGTTATAATTATAACATGCATATTATGTATTATATTTAAATATTTTCTAAATTGTTTATAAAATACACGGTTTTTACACGATATTTACATAGATTCCAATCAAAAAATTTTGTTTTCTACTTCAGTTACCATAAGCCTATTGTATCTTTTTTAGAATATAATGAAAATTGTCTAATTTAATCGACGCTCAGGCCTCAATCTCAATCATCTGCATTTAAATGTTGTTTCACTTACTACCCATGACTATATATATTTTTTTTTTTTATTTTTTTCAACTATTACTTAAAAACTAACTAAGAACATGCTTTATATTAAATTATTTAAATAAAAAAGATTTTAACAAATTTCTAATGTAATAATTAACATATTTAAAAATTAAGACCTAGCAAAAAGCTGTCTGGTCGTATAGAGAAAATTTAATATTCACAGTTTTATGATTATTTTTTTTGTTTTATTTGACTTACAAGTTTAACTATTCTTATATTTTTTTTTTATTATCTTTTCAATAATATGCAGTTGGAAGTTTCTATCTCGAAATCACAACTGTACAAAACACTCATCTTTTCGGTACTGCTATGTGGATTTGAATCGTCTCCGATAATAAATTGTGATATAACAAAAGCTGTTGGTATACAAGTTTTTTATCTACGAATATTTCTTTGCCTTTTAAGTTTGCCTGTGTTAGTGAAATCTTAATAATTTTACTTCCGCCCTATGCCCAACGGATGGGGTTGCAGGACAATGATTATGATGAAATCTTAATGTAAGTTAAATGAGTGGGTCTCGTGACTGGATTTTAAAGCAAATTTTCTTTAAAAGTATGCAAAATTACGATGGGATCAGTACTATTGCCTCTTATTTATATTTTTTATATATAAAGACGACCAAACAAATTGTATGACTGCTGTACGTTAGCATCGCAAGATTAAAATGGAATGAGAAGTTGAAACAAACAGGCAATATTGCCTAACACAACAAGAAGAAGAAGAAGAAAAAAATTATATTTTTATTTTTGTCTGTCACATAATATCAAGGTCCAGTGAACGACACAAACAACAACAACAACAACAATTATTATAGGTTGGACATTTATTGACATTTTAACAAAATTAAAAGAAAAAATTTTAACAAACTTATAAAAAAGATAAAATTAATTGATTCATAAATTAACTCGAAAACATAACAATATCAATAACAACAACAACAACAACAACAATAAAAGATCAGGATCATAAATCTTAAATAACAAAATCTATGATATGTCTAAGAAATAAACCCCTCTCCATAACTGCTGTACATTGTACTTATACCTATCATGTCCATATAAGTTCAGTTTTAATTCCATCTACAGTCTACTTTACCACTTTTGCATTGTGTATATCTTTCTCTCTCTCTCCCTAGTTATCTTTCAATCTCTGAACCTTTATGTAGATCATTAAAAAGAGTATCATAGTTTTTTTTTTTATTCTCGTATAACACAAAAGAAACTAAAATGGGTTGGTTTTGATATTTAGAATTTATAGCCGACACCAAGAAATTAAAGTCATCATTTTATAGATTCCTTTTTTTGTAATCCTTAAAATTCATTTTTTCTTCACAAAAAAAAGTGAAAAAAAAAAAAAAAAAATAGGGCACTATTTAAGATGAGTAAATTTTTAACATTTTAGTATCACAACTGAAGATTAACCTAAAAGAAAAAAAAATTTGTAAAAGAATTTTGGAATGTGGAATTTTTTATTTTGTAACAAGGATAAACTGCATTTAATGAATGCATGTACTAAAAATTAAATGGCTCAGAGTATGAAGTAATTTTTGATAAAGAATTTCTTGAATATTTTACCCAGATAAGGATGTGGTGTAATGATAATACGTAATAATATATTATGGGGTACAGGGTGTGTTTAAGTATTCATTTTAAGGTTTAAGAGAAAGTCAAATTGAATATAGTGAAGAATAGTGAATATGGTAGCAGAAATCCAACTTTCAAGAGACCAGGGTAGACCATCAAAAACCTGGCATAGCATAATAAAACTGACAAAAAATAGTTTCCCAGTATCCCAATCAAATATACCATTATTCTAGCAGAAGAATGGTTATTACAACAGGAAACAGGACCACAGTGAACAGCAAAAGTAAAACAGTACATAAAGCTGATCCGACTTTGTATGGAAGAAAATAATTTCACTTTTAGAGGGGATTTCAACAAGCAATGGAATGGAGAACCAAAGAGAAACTACCACTATCCATTCACTAGTGGAATTTTAATGGCCAAATTAGATTTAGCAACAGGTTATCAAGATTTTGGAAAAGATACGTATATATTTTTGCTGTAAGAAGGGAAAGGAACTTAGAATAAACACTAACTACTCTTAAGGGACTTCACAGGAATATACAGTTTATAGTGGAGATAGAAAAAGAAGGTCAACTACCTTCTTACTTACTCTGTAAACGAAAAAGAGCTTTACAACGGAATTCCTTCACTGACCTACTTAGTGATCAACAACACAAAAAAAGAGTAGCATTGGGATTTAGTGAAATTTCTCTCTCACTCAGAGCGAAATTAAGAGCCCGCCTTAGATATCATATATTAAAATTAAAGACTATTCTAGGTTCTACTAAAACCCAATCGATCAAATAGACAAATTTTGATGTTTACACACAAACCAACCATAGGACTATAAGTAAAATAATAAAGGGTCATAGGTAAAATAATAAAAACAAAAAAAAAATACATATAGGCGTAAAGGTCGGCTGGAGATTATTAAAAGACGTTCGTTGTAAATTCGTTTGTAAAGTTTAATCTATAACTCTTTCTTTCTGAAATTCTGACACCAAGTATGTTTATTTAATTCTTTAATTTCTTCAGATAATAAAGAAAATTAAGCAGATAAATTTTAATTTTAATTGATGAAAGAGGTGGAATTAATTCACTATTTATACGAAAAATAGATGGATCTTGAGCAATTCATGCATTTATTCTGTTTCATAGAATATTGTTGTAGAAAAGTGAACATTGTAATATTTACAAACTTAATAGATTCTCTTACATTATATCATAAATTTCAATAAAAATTTTGAACTATTCGTGCACATATTGTATTGTAAAGATATGTTTTAGAATTTCGAATTCATCTCATTCAGGTAAAAATAAAATAAATTTTGAATAAAAATTTTGAGCTATTCGGGCACCCATTCATATTTTATAGATATGTTGTAGAAAAATGTTATGCGATAAATTGAAATCTATATGACAATTATCTACGAATTCATCTCAATCAGGTAAAAATAAAATAAATTTTTAATAAAAATGTTGAGCTATTCGTGCACTTATTCTGAAAAAATACAGAATTATTTTATAAATATGCTTCAGAACAAAATTTCTTTACAGAGCCTACTATTCGTTTATTTGATAATGTAAATTGTGAATAAAAATGTTGCACCTACTTTTGCACCTACTTTTGCACCTAGTCTATTTAATAGTAATATTTGTATAATAATTGCTAAACTTTTCCGAAAAAGAAAAGCTGTTATTTTTATTCAAATATTTTTTTTTTACTCTGGAATTGAAAAAGGAAAACAACAATAAAATGTGACATACAAAATACAAATGTGGTATTAAGAACATCCTAAATTCCTAAAACAGGACATACTTATGCTTACATATTACAAGATCCAACTCTAATTAATGTGACAAAGTCGAAGAAAGAAGAAGAAGACTCCTGTCAAATATTATAATATTAAGTTAATAGCTACCACTATATTCCAGGTCACCCTATACACAATTTAAAAATTTATTTCTAGATATTAAGGATAATTCATAAAATTATAAATGGTTCATACATGATTGGAGAATAATCATTTTTTTTAACTATTCTACTCTTTTTTTTTGTGTTATTAAAAAATATGTTCCCCTAAATTGTGAATTATTTTATTTTCTTTGAAAATAAAATCAAGGATAATCGGTTTAAGTTTCTTTTCAGTTTTTATTTAGTACCCTACTCTAGTCCATTTTTAATACTGCTTTATTTTTTTTGTGTTTCTTAAATTAATGTAATGAAGCGGAAAATAATAATGAATAATTACAAAATTTCATTTTAAATAATTTTATTGAAGAGTTGTTTCTCTCTAGCTGGATCCAAATCATTCTAATAAATATAACCAGGACAGTACAAGAAATATTGTTATTAATAATGTACAATGTTCTAAATTACAAATGACATGACTTTCATGGATCGGTTCTTATTCCTGATGGTTTGTATGTTGAAAAGATACTGAGATCCCATTGTTCTACAACAGGAACAATTTATTTTATTTATTGAATCAAAACTGAGATTGAGATTACTGGTTTTTTTCAATAGTTGGATTGGAATATTCATCAGTATAACTACTTGATATAAGACAGCTTCTCTGATTGAACAAACCAAAGATAATTTATCTCTAATATTTTCTGAAATGCAATATTTTTTAATCAATTTTTGGAAAACTTGTCAACAGGGAAATTGTGGAATTTAAGTATATTTACATGCGATAGCAAAATTCGTTCATTGAACCTACGATTTGAACCGCTAGCATTGATTGAAATTTATAATTTTTTTCTTAATTGAAATTATTCACAGGACATTGTATTATTTCATTACCGACTCAAAGAGAAGAACATAAAAGATTATTTTTAGCTATTTCGACTGAAACTATTGTGATTACGATATTCGAGTATAGTCCATTATAGTCTACACAACTATATTCTGTAAGTCTAGGTAGGTTTTTTTTCTGTATTAACAGTCAAGCGTTAGGCTGTAAGTTTTAGTTTTACGTACCGTTTAGTTGGGATAAGACAAGAAAGGCAAAAGCAAGAAAAATATTGTATTAATTTGTATATGAAGTTGCAGAATAATGAAATTTATATTTTCCTTCAATTTCTGTACGGTAGACTGTAGACTACGGTATTGTTTGAATGTCTGATGTATTTTCCGAAGAGATATGATTCCACTTTCACGAAGTGACGACAGAGAATAAATGTCAATAATTTATTTTATGCAATTTTGGTATCTTTTCCAACTCCTCTTGTTTCGCCATGTTGAAGTGTTAAAGTTTAGGCTGAAGATTCTACTAAGAATGTATCCCCATCTACAAAGTATCTACAAAATAGAAAAAAATTACAAGAAAGAACTATAAGAAGATGATTGCATTTTTAGAAAAGTTTTGTATAAATCAACAACTTGCTTGTTAGCAACAGATCTAGCTTAATTCTATTAGTCAAAATACATATGCGATTATTTTTAGCCGGTATGACTGAAGCCATTACAAAATTTCTATGTTCAAATGACTGGCAACACCTTCCCTTCCCGAAAATGTTCCATAAGCTAGAATTATCAAAAAAAAAATGGGGTCGGTTGTCTTCGTTGTTATACGTTTTTTGTTAGTCACCTATACAAAATTATAATTAAATATTTTTGTTTTACATGAATTAATTGCAGAATTGTTCGATTGGTGGCTGGGCGGGAAATCTCGATAAATAATAAACGATAAAAAAGTTTTTTTTTTTGCCTGACTTCTACATATTTTTTGTATGTAAATTTCTCACATATTTATAGAGTTTAATTATTTTATTAGATATGTATGAGATCATCATCATCTTATAGCGGTACAGCTCTGAGTGAGCTTTTGCCTTCATCACTATGCTCCTCCAAAAAGGTCGATTTTGTTCCGCTTCTCTCCAATTTGGCATTTGTAGGGTTTGAACATCGTTTTTCACGTTGTCTGCCCATCTGCTTCTTGGTCTTCCTCTACCACGGCTGCTATCGGGCTTTCTATTCAGCACCACTGCTTGCTTTCGGCTTTCGTCCATTCGGCTTACGTGGCCAGCCCACCTTAGTCAATCATACTATTGAGCTCGCTGTTGTGTATGTAAGAGATACAAGGTACAAGTATTGTCACCGCTGTATCATCGCTTAAGGTTACTATGATTATTTTATGTTTTCAGATTCAAACTGTAAATGAGTCTTAGTATCAGTACTAGACCGAATTTTTCGTTCGGAGTAGAAAAATTAACTATTAGAGGCTAACAATTGTTTATTGGTATTAATAAAATTTTAAACCTACGAATAAAATATAGAATTTCGATGTACTTAAATAGTTTAGGATTTCTATTCTTTTAAGCAAACTTTGTAAATTTAACTAAACTTACCAGACTGAGTTTAGGAAATAAACAGAATTCCAATGTCTATTAAAGATATTCCAAAACTACTTGAATAGACAAACCAATTTTGTATATTTTAAGATACATAAGAAGTATCTACGACAATGTTTGTCGTTTTTATTTCAAAAATAAAAAGCAGTACATCCATAAGGGAGAGTTCACACATAGAACAGCCTACTTCTGTATAGTACTCGTATACCTATTTTTATTACAACTTTATAAAAAATTAATTTTTTATAATTATTATTTCACAACTCCTTTGTTTGATTTAATTGAAATTGTTTGTTAGGAAATAAAAATTTGCTTACTCTGTATCACTTTTATATTGTATAACAAACGATTATACCGGATGCAATTTACTTATCACATGCAACAATATTTTTTTTTGATATCAATGCAAAATTCATTGAAATTTATTTTTTTAAATATTTTTATTCAATTTATGAATTAACTAAATTTTTTCCTTTTGTTGTTGTTCTTTTTTTTTTAATTTAATTTTTTTTGGCGCACATTTTATTGTTATTCGAGGATAAACATTTTTTTTCTCAAATTCAATTGTATTGTATGATCTTTAAAGTGTTTTAATTCAATTAATTTATTAAAGATTTCAGAACTGTCATTGCTAACAATTTGTAATTTGATAGCATAAAGTTTACTCACCAGCGATAATATGAGAGAATAATAAAATCTTGTTAGGCTTGCAATATCAGATCAAAATTATCTGTGTGTGGGTTTTGTATTTTTATAACATGATTTAACTTATACAAATATGTTTGATCTCATGCAAAAACAAATTTAATTAAACTAGCTACTTAAGTTCATTTTAAAAAAGAGAAATAGTTGTGGACGGTTAAAAGATATTTAATTTATAGAGTTGAAGTTATACTCCTGGATCACATTCCTGGAGCACATTACTGTAATAGCTATACTGTCCCTAAAACTACACCACAATGAATCTTATTGTACGGTATATCATTTTTGTTTTGATTATTCTTATCCTACATACAGCATATCAAACTTTAGTAATTTTATCATCAGCGGAAAATAATTCAAAATAAACTTTATTGCACGTAAATTGTAAAGACAGACATATTAATTATTCCTAAGTTAATTTTTAGATTGTCCACTAGCACTAGAATCTTTATTTTAATGCCAACTGTGTACAACCACTAGTTCTTTATCATATCCAGAATACCTTATCCATTATCTATACAACTATAATGAGACCGAAAAACTTGCTTCTAACTTAATTTAACTATTGGCAAACAAAGAAGGATTGCCAAGAAACCGGGAAATGTTCCTGTTCACACGTTTAAAAAAAATTATATCCAGCTTACTGAAAAATATCTTGAAATCGATCAGGAATAGTAGATGTATAGAAAGATGTTATATTAGATCTAGTAAAGATGTTATATACAATTGTAGAGACTGTATATGCATAAATAAATTATTCGACTTTTGCCCCGCTACACCGCAGTGGCAATAAAGTATATTATTAATACCTGCAGCATTGCAATCTGACATATAAATTTTTAACAATGCTTGATTAATAGATAAGGTTAAGGAAATTCTTCAATGGTATACTATATAGATAACTGCCATTGTTCGTGGAATGTTGGTTCATCATTGTCCTGTAACCTCATCGTTGGCGCATAGGGTGGAAATAAAATATTTTAATCATCTCCTATCTCCGAATAACCTCTTCAATTGTGGTCATGGTTCTTTTATGGGTATACTTACTCCGGCTAAAACTGTTGTTCTTCATGTCTTTCTTGGTCTTCCGACACGACGTGTACACTGAGGATTCCATTCGAAACATTGTTGCGCCATGTTGTTATCAACTTTGCTCAAGGTATGTAGATCCAGGCCATTTCCTCTGTCGGAATTCCATGTCTATTTGTTTTTGCTTCATATTTTACCACAGTGTTTTGTTGGAATTGGTTTGTAATCAACGAATGTTTAGGATGCGCCCGAAGCATCATTAATAGAGCGTACATCAAGGGAACAAATTTTACACTTTTTTTTTTTTAAATAAAAAGGAAAATAGAAAATGATGTACTGATGAATAAGTCCCATTATTCAATTTGCCAAAATGCTCTTTTCACAGAAAGTGAAGCTTAGTACGACTGAAATTTTCGCATTCCACAGACCAAGTTTTGAGTAGATTCATCTTCTATTTCATATATCGTGTACTGGTTGTTTTCGACCAGACCAATTTTATGTAAGTGATTTTTGATTTGTTAGTGGACATGATCCTAGAAGTACTGAACCGATATTGCAATGATGCAAAGTAGAAACAGTTACCAAATTTAATTTAAAATCAAATTCACACTTTCTACAATAGTAATAATCACACTTTCTACAATAGTAATAGGAAAATATGTGGTTAATATATTACTACTATGTATTTTTTCTTTAATGAAAAATAATAATTCAGAATGAACTATAGTCCATAATGTTAGTTAAAGTACAGATAAGAGTCATCGGCCTGGAATGTTATTACGATAATAATTTGTTTTTCTACACGTGAATGAACCCAGAGAAATGATTTCATTAATCAATTTAATCTAATGACTTGATACTCGAAAACACATATTTTACTTAATATTAATTACTGGCGTCAAGAGAAAGAACATGTATTTGGCCCTGGGGTTGATTTATCTACGATTTCGATTTTCGCTGATGACACACATTTTTTATGGTTTTGTGTCTATTGAATAGTAAATCTGAGCTCCGTAGTTGATCTGTTGTACTCTCCATTGTTATAGCTAAATGATGACAGTTAGAATAGTTACATGATCTATAACACAACAGTCAGGAATTTCAAATCATATTTAGTATTATTTTTTGTTCTGACCGACTGACTGAAATAAAAATTTAATTGATAGACAGTATCACCAAAGAAGAGTAAAAATTATAGATTATTTTAATTACAATAGAAATATATGCTTACCAAATCTACTTTAATTAATCCTAGGACATTGAACGATTATAAATCTTGATCAACATATAACCATAATACAAATTTAGTATTCCATCTCCATATGCTATTCAATCAAATTTGATTTTTATTGAAAATTTTCAAATTCAAATTAAATTTTTCATTCATTCATCTTAGTTCCTCCAATTACATCAATTATTTAAGTCCTCTACAGATTTAAATATCATAAATTATAAAAAATCTCCATAACCATAAGTTGTTATTATTCTTTATATATGTATATAGGATAGTTTAATATCTTTTATAGATTATATTGCTAGTGGCTATTTAGAAAATTCATGAAACCAATTTTTGTAATTTACATCTGATCAGTAATCATTTTAGGTGCCTTAAGCAACAAGGTAATAAATCACATCAATTGCATAGCATAGAAAATAGGTACCTACATATATTAGTTTTTGTTTTTTTTTAGTTTTTTGATATTTTCATTATTGTGCAAATTACAAAAACAAAACAAAAATATATTGAGTTCTAAATTTAAAAAATTATATTTTAAAGTTCATACTGAGAATTACAATAGAAATGACATTGGATGAAATTTATTACAACAAAAATCAACAACGAAATGGCATAACGAATTACCATGTTGCTTAAACCAACGCCATTATTAATGTCGATGATGGCGACTTAATTTCTGTGGTCTTATAGTTTATATAAGAAATTAACTGACATTTAATGTCCCTAATGAAGACACCATATATACACTTGACATGTACACTCTAGAATAGTTAATTAAGTTAAGGAATCTATTTTCATTTATGTATAGATATTTTTACATTGAAATAGGTGTCTTGTTTTTTAAGAAAGTTGTCTTATAGTTAGAACAATAAATCAAATGGCGTATTGTGTTATAACATTGTAGAAAATGTTATTTTTTGTTGAACAGATTGTAGATTGCGTGTAGAAAATTAATTTCAATCACTCAATATGAAATTAAATAGAAATGAATAAGTTAATTTTTTTTTGTTTAATTTAAAATATAAAAATGACAAATGAGTTATTTTAGCGCCTTGAACGTAAATCTGTCAAATTTGAATAAATGTGATTAAAATTATAAATAATTAATTAAATTAAATGATTTCTGAATCTACGGAAATTATAAAATTACTAAAATTAGAATTAAAAAAATTCTAATATTAGTAATTTTATAACAGAAATATTTTATATGAGTTTTTGGGATCAGCGGAAAAGGGTTTATCTGGTTTAAATCTTACTTGTCAAATCCAAGCCAATTTGCTGAATGTGAAGGAGTTAAGATTAACATCGAAACCACTTTGGGCAGTTCCATTGGGCCCTTTCTGTTCTCTTGTTACATAAGTGTGAACTACTAAATATTAATTCAATGTGGATCTTCAATTATGTAGGTGGATGATTTAGCAATTGTTTATGATGAGAGTACAAGTAAAGAATTTGAAAGCCCAATAAATCACGATAATCTAATAATAAAGGCGTGGATGGATATACACCGACTTATTATTAATTTCAATCAAACCAAATATATACTGTTTAATTCTAGAATAACAGATGAACTGAATATACATTTTGGTAACTACAACATTCGAATTATAGAGCAATACAAATATCTAGGTATAGTTATATTGATGCCAACCTAAGCTAGAATGCACAAATTACCGAACAATGTAAAAAGCACAAAGAATTACCGGACTCTTCAAATTACTAAGCAATCGAGTCCCACTAAGCCTGAAAAGATCTATATTTACTATAGTCTTTTTCATAGTAATATAACATATGTCATTTAAATCTAGGGAAATGCTTGTGATAAAGAGTTAAAAAATTTCAAAAATTTTCAGAACAAAAGCCATAAAAAACTTATTTGACCACCATTAAAGAATTTCCACAGAAGCAATACATATCCTTCCATTAAATCTTCTTATAAAATGTAAAAATGGGTATGTGATTATTACAAAAAATGTCAATACGAATACCATAGCAACCTACAACAATTAATATAATGAATATGGAGCTGGAAATGCAGAAAATATCAGAATAATGTCGTCAAAAAAAAAGATTCAATGGACTCGATGCAATTTTAGGTTTTAAATATTATAAAATGCACTGCCCAATGAATTAAAAACCAATAACAACCTAAATAGATTTAAAATAAAAATTACTAAATTTTATCAAAGTCTAACATTTTTAGTTGGATTTTAGTTTTTAATAATATATTATGAGGAAAATCTGATTGAAATAAATAAATAAATATGTCTAAGCTGTATTTGAAATATTTATTGTTTTTATTATATTTTGTCTAATTCTAATTATTCTAATACTACATTTTTTCAATGTATTTTATTTTGTTATTGTTTTCATTTTGTTTTTAATTGTACTGAATTATAATTTGTTAAACAAATACTCGGTACGAGCGATTGGGCTCATTTGAGTTAAATAAATAAATAAATAAAATGAGGACTTGATGAGGTTATTTGTGAATTATTTTTGATGGAATATGAGCTGCACAGGCAGTTTAATATATCCTGACTTTTGAAGTTTGAACTTTTTCATCTAATCTACAAAAATTCTCCAGAATTGACTATGCCACAATTTTCTATTTTGAGGCAAACTTATTGGTCTGTCATTTTTAATTCTATTTGTTGCCATTTTTCTTTTGTCGTTGCACAGAACTTACAAAAACTACTGGTGCGGGAAACTTTATGGTCTGAAATCGAGCACAAAATTACTTCCCCCATCTACATTTCACTATTCTAATCTATTCGATATATTATAACTAATGGTGTTTTGATGACAGTGATGATAATAATCGCAGTTTATTGATGGTTCGTTTCATCATAGCTATTTTTCTTTTGGTATGACTCTCTTGGAAGTACTCAAATATTATTAATATAAATTTCTAGCTATTTTCATGAGTCTTTTAGATATGATTTGTGTGTTAAAATTAAATACAGCTAATCTTTCATTCAATTCGTATCGATTCGAATGCTTTAAACTGGCATTGACCGCATCTCTACGCTAATTATTTGTACTATCACATCTGTTAGATGGAATACTACTGTTAATAGTTGATATAATTTATTTTAGACGAAACATAACGCATATTGACTAGCAGTGCACCTGTCAGACGAAGAACGATTTGTTTCGAATGAAACATTATACATTTATCATTGCTAGCAAATGTAACCGTTAAATGAAGCCTGTTAATTGTAAATGCGATTTATTTCGGATCTTATATAGTTATAAAAATCAAACGGGGATGTTGTACTTGTGTAAATTTTTAACTATCTTACAAATTATTGTTATACAAATACTATAAATCTTAATCATTCCACATCAATTTTTATTGCTTTTAATTTCAAATTTTGTTCTACCATCGAAACCGAAATTTTAATTTGATTTTTCAAATTTGTTTTTCTGTAAAAATTATCATAAAAAAAATTAAACCTTTTTATAATTAAAAATTTTCAACAAATTAAATTTATTAATTTCGATATATTCAAAAAAAACTTCTACATCACTCTGATGATCGCATCCCATTACATATCGTATTAATCAATCGATTTGTATCTATATTGATTTAATAAAAGTGTGAGAAACCTCTCTTTAACAAACTGTGTAAAATCTTAACACTAATAACAATTTACCTGTTGTCCAAAAAATTTTAATAATATTATTTTATTTATTTTTTTCATTTATTATTCAGGACATGACTGGACGAAACCAGATTCGATTAAAAAGAAAAAAAAAAATCAAAAAGAAATTAAACGCCTTCTCGAATAAACACCTGAGGCAAATTAAACTCAATTTACTATAATTACATATTATCATTGAGGTTCAATAACTTTTTGAATATTCAAAAAAAAAAAATATAATAACAAAAATTTAATAAAAATATGAGACATTTGATACAATAATTGATCTTACATCAAAATAATGACCATCGCATCAATCGCAATAGTTGAAATCATTAGGAAATCACTTTAATTTTGATGTCAGTTATTTTTTTGAATAACTTTGGTCCCCGTACCGGGGCTAGTATTTATATATACATAATAAAAAAACAAAATTAAAGATGATTAGTCATAAGGGATGCTTATAGCATACCTTAATAATAGCCAGATTTTGTTTTTCCGCTTCTTGCTCACTGAACGACGTTAATTGGCAGTTATACGTATATTTTTGAAATCGATACTTCTTACATGATCTTTATTAGATATTTCAAAAGTAATTTACGTTAATGCCTTCCTTTCAGTAGTTCTTGAGCTTTCTACTTTAACTGTTGGCGATAATAATCAATAAACCACAAAGAAAATTTGCGATATGTTGTACGGATAATCCAGCCTCTGCATATCAGGACGTGTATTATAAACAGTTATATGCAGATTCAAGTATAACACAGGAATAAGAAAATAAGGAAAAATAACTTAAAAGTGTATTACAAACAGTTATAAATACTTGCAGATAAATCCAAGAAGAAGAAGGAGATAATTTCATTCCTTTCTGTAGTAAGACATAGAAAACTCTTTAAATTTGATATGTAAGATGGACACGTCTTCAAATAGAGTTTTAATAGTTTTTACTATAGTTTTACAAGAGACATACTAACCCTAGTTTAATGTAAGAGACTTTGAAACCAACACTCACATAAAAAAAAATTGTATTACGTACATGGTTGACGAATATCGAAGAGTCAACGAATGTTAAACGAAGTCGAACTGATCTCATCATATTTATCGAATCGATTATTTCAAATTAAGCAAGAAGAAGATATATCTGCTCTAGGCACTGTACACGCAGAAGTACCATAAGGTAGTATACTGGGACCCATAATATATTTACTATACACTAGTGATATTCCAGAGAAACAAAATGCGACGGGAGCTATACTTTTGCAGATGATACGTCTATATTAGCAGTCAGAGTAAAAATAGCCATCAAGCCAATAACAAAATCTCCAGTTAGTACAAAAGGTGGAGAAATAAATTGAATGAAGCAAAATCAATGTACGTTAACTTTACAAATAAAAAAATTGATCAGTACATTCCAGTAAGATTAAACATGGTCATCATACCATATCAAAATTCTGTGAAATATTTTGGTATGACACTTGACGCAAAGATTAGATGGAAAGAACATGTCTAGAAATAAAAATAGAACTGGATCTGAAGGACAAGCATTTGTGTTGGATAATTGGGCGGACATCTACTCTTTCGACGTATAACAAAGTTTTGATCCACAATCAAACATTGAAGCCAGTCTGGGTATACGGACATACGTATACAACTACATATTCAAACTATCTAAACGGTCCAAAACAAAGTATTGCGAAACATTGTTAATGCCACTGGTTTGTTCGCAATGCTAATATTCATAGATATCTCAGAATGTTATAATTGTGGCGCAACAAAGTATATTGAACAAAATCAACCGTATGAATTTACCACTATGTTCTTGCACATGTATAAACAATATAAAATAATCGCTAACGCTTGGTAACCACTGATCAACAAATAAAACAAAAACAAAAAAAACTCAAATTATTCTTCAACTAAACCATCAATATGAATTACTGAGATTCACATCCAATTACTGAAACTGTTTTGTGAAATTTGCATCAACTAGCCATTATTATTATTCTTAACATACAATTTGAGAAAATTACACATTGTTAATAATACAAAATTGTTGTTGAAAGGTATAAAAACGTTTCTATTGTTGTTAAAAGTTAACATGTTGTACATTGCGCAAATACTGTCAGTTACGAAAAAAAAATAATAATAATAATAAGGAAAAAACTGCCAATCACTTGTCCATTCGCACCATTTTTTCTTGACAAGAAATGATCCAAAAGTTAAATTCATTGACTGAGTCTACTCAAAGTCTACCAGTTGTTAAATAGATTTGGATAGTGGAATACATTTGAGTGCTTGTCGTTGTTGCTGTTGTTATTTTTATTTTTGTTGTTGTTGTTGTTTCATAGTACATAAAAATTCCACTTTAGTAAGATTTTAACATGAGTGTAAATTGAAATGTTGTAAAATGCTGTTAGGATTATTGTTGGTTAACTGAATTGATCAATATCGCTGCAATTCGATGGATACTGAATACCTACAATTAATTTTTTTTTTCTTCTTCTACTACAGATTATTAAATTTAATTAAATTTTCAACAATTCTCAGTAAGTTGTTATGGTGTAAGATCAAATAGAGAGTATACACAGTACTTAAGGCAATTTATGTTGTTTTAGACAGATAGAAGTAAAAAATAAAAAATTAAAAATAATGGTGATTTGTAGCCAATAATTTGAATTGCATTTTAAATATATATGGATTATGAAATATCAATTATTTATTTAAAATTTTCTACGAACTATGGGAAAATTATTATTTATTATAGAAGGTGCTATACCAAATACCTAGAAAAACTGAGAAGAAAATAGTTTTAGCTGATGCAAACGTACAACTGTCGGAACCACACTCTACCTCATCATTATTTCATACTCATCGATTTGGTATAGGCTTCAAATTTCCTACAACGGAATATTAATAAGCTGCAAATGCTAACCGCACATAGAAACGTTGGAAGAGGTTTATTGCTCATCCTACTTTTCAAAAAAAAAAAAATTATCTTCTAAAATACAAACAATATTCGAAAGAATTGTTAGTAGCTTAAAAGAAGAATCAAACAATTTGGATCAATCAAAATTTGCAACTTATGAAACACAATGATGTAAGTGAACCATAGGGTGGGTAAAAACAAAGCAAGTAATTAATCAGGAAGATTTCCACACAAAATTCTTCGATATTCAATATGGCATGCCCCAATCAAACCCTCTCGGACCCATACTCTACCTCATCATTATTTCACACATCGATTCAGTATAAGCTACAAATTATCTGTAACGTATCTAAAATTTAAAGTTGACTTCACAGTTTGAAAATAAAAGTCAATGAAAATAATCATTAAAATTTACATTGAGACACCCACCAATAATTTTGAATAGTACAATCACACCGCAAGAGAATTCTGTCAAATATGGGGATTAATTTTCATAGGCACTCAATTAGAGTAAAAACTGGGAATTGACCTGTATTGTTCGATAGATAAATTATTTGATGCTAATATGATCTTTGCTGTACGAAGCTATTCTAACATAATATGTATATGCCCAATTTTGGGGCACTGCAGTTAAATCCAACATTAATTTAATTTAAAGATTTTAAAACAAAATTCCAAGAGCGCTGAGCCATGTTCGAAGAATGTTGAGCCATGTGAGAATTTTCGTACCAAATAATTTTATTCATATATGACAAAATATCAAAATATTGCACAAATTACAGAAATAAATTTAAAATAGATCTAAGTATCCTGGCAAATAATCTTATGAGGTATTCTAGGCTCTAGGATATTGAAAAGTAAAATGCAATGCGATGTGCATAATGTTATAAACGTAGTATTATATACGTAGTGAAATATTATCATATAGGATATTTTCCTGTTACCCAGTGTAGTTCGATAATATTTATTTAACTAATTAGATTATAAATAATGCTTACAATCTGCATTATTTACAATTTTATATGAAATAGGAAGAGATGGAGAAAAATAGAACTGAAATACAATCAAAATGTATTGGTTAATTCAATAGATATCTTCACTCTCAACAGAAACCTACAATTAAATCAAATATTTAAGCATAGTTAAGCATACGGTATATAAATGTGGGGTTGTGTTAAACAATTTTCTATATTTAAACTGTCCAAAACAAAGTATGTATTTGCAAGCATTGTACTTTATTCCGTTCACCCCCGAAAAATAGAAGAGTAACTAACCTTTTTTAGGTAATGATTTTGTATAAGTATTTTATCGAATATGCTGTAAGTCATGTCTTCAGGTAAATATCTTCATCATCACTATCACTATTCTCCAACTCCATCAATATGTTGTATATTTATTTATTTAACAATGCTCAAATGAGCCCAATTGCTCATACAGAGTGTATATGGCATATCTAATTGCTTATTTAATTTGATTAATTAACTTCGTAAGCAGATAAGTATATCTTCCTAAATTTATTAAATATCTTGATCGATTTTGGTCCCATCACCATCATCGTTACACCATCTACAAAGAAAAAAACAATAATTCAAAATTCACTTCAGCAACACTCTGTATTTTTTTTTGTTAATAATTCCATTACTTTTCATAAATTTTATTACTCGAATTCAATTTCATACTTTATGATCTATCGTTTATATTGTACACATACCTCAAAATCATTGTCCATTCACTGTCCGATACTAAATTTTATACAAGATTTTAAAATTGATTTAATAAAAAAAAATTTTAAATTCTAATTTTTAAATTCAATTTTAATGGCAATCCAAAATGCTCCATTTATATTTTACACTACACTGAATTTTTTATTGATCTCGAATTACTATACTCGTATAAAATATATAGTAACAAGGATCTGGACAAATGATTTATGATTGCATCGAATTCAATACAATGTCTTTAAGCTTAAGTTACAGAAATTAATTTTTTTTTTATCACTGTAGCTTTTTAATAGAATTGAGAAAAATGGTGCAATTTAGAATTGACTGTTGTTAGTACTTTATTAGTACCCCAGATTGAATTATAGTCATTTTAAATAAATTTATGTGAAGAGCAGCATCAGTAGTGTTGTTGTTTTTGTATTTCAATTTCATATTATTATTGTAATTTATTGCATTTTAAGGACATCAATTGCCTGATGGTATATTATTCATTTTGAATATGGTCTATTTTATGTAATGCATAAGGAGTTATAGTAAATTTTAAATTAAAATCAACCAGTAGAAAATTAGTTTTTCTTCTTTATGGTTTTAAAGTTTATAAATTTTAAATTTAAATTGTATATTTTAAGTAAAATACATGTACATACGAGATATTTTTTGGTTACAGTCTGGTCATTTAATTGTTTCAAAAAGAAAATGTATATGATATCTAAATAAATTTATTAAGAATTTATAATTGGAGTTGGAAAATTTTACACAAAAAATGGCAGAAAAAACTGGCTTGTCAAATTCATTTATGGTTTGAGCTTTGCGATTGTCGAATCACATTCCTACCAACGCATAGTCTGAGCGTCGTGATTTCATTCGGGTCTGATCAATTCGTCACTTTGTTCATGCTCTGGGCTTCGCGAATGTGGAGCTTTACTCCTCCCGAGTAACTGTCTGAGCACCGTAACTTGGTTCGCGGTCTAATCAATTCGTCAATTGGTTTGTGGTTTTAGCTTCGCGAATGGTGAATTACACTGATTCTGACACATTCAAATTATAATATGTTTAGGTTATTAATATATCAAAATCTTCCAAATTAATAAAGTTTTAAATCTATATAAGTATTTAAATGTATTAGAGAACTGGTATTGGAAAGAGAAAGATGAAGTCAGAACTAATGATTAAAATGTTAAAAATACGAATTCAAACAGGTTTGAAGAAAGATATATATTGCATCTAGTACGAATATATTTTTTTAGAAGCCTTAAATGATACTAACGATTCAACGGCATTTCATTATTGTCCTGTAACCTCATCCGTTGGACATAGGGCGGATCCATGGCATTTACATATATACGATTAGATATGCAAAATAGGTAATCTTAATAGCTGATATTTTAATTGTTTTTAAAGATTTTGGAAATAAAGTCAACATAACGATTGTGTAATTTTGGGAGGAAATCTGTCCCCAATATCAACGCAATTGCAAACTTCTTGTGATAATAAAGTTAACATAGAAGTTAACACAACACACAATTAACTAACATCAACCAACACAAAACACACAATCAATTAACATCAACCAACATAAAATTAAACATACGCTTTTTTTATATTCTAAATTGTAATTCTAAACTTTTGTTTTTCAAATAATTTTGCTGACTTATTTCACAACTGCATTCTATTTTTTTATAATTTAAATTCCGTGTGAAATAAGTAAATTTTGGAATTTGCTAACTCAGCAAATATTTTAATTCAAACTAACTGTTTTAAGATTGTGAGTAAAAGTTTAAATTAGAGTTAATTAGTAGCTTGTACGATAAGGTTGTATTTGAAGAAATTCAAATAAAAAAATAATAAAATAATAAATTTAATAAATAAATAAAGTGTATTTATTAACTGGCGACCGTGACAGCGTGCATCAAAGATTATCCACATGAGAACATAATCAGAAGCACGGAACAGCTTTATCAACAACGTGTATCAAAGATTATTTACATGAGAACATAATCATAGGCACAAAAGCAAGTATTCAACAATAATTACTCTCACCGATTGGATTGTACCCGAGTACGCAGTCTGGACCCGAGGACACGCAAAAAAGGATTCATACATACCAATCATAATTTTCAGCGTGCATCAAGGATCATTAACATGGGAACATGATCAGAAGCACAGAAACAACCTTAAGTATAATGTTATATTTTACAACAATTCTGTAAGTACAAACACTGAATTATATCTTACCTGGAAAAAAAAAAAGAAAAAGATTAAATTAAATAAAATCTAAACAGAAAATTTTATGAAAATAAAAAAATTCAAATTATATAAAATTTAAGTGAAAAATTTAACAAAAAAAAGAAGAAATAAATCATATTAAATAAAATCTAATAGAAGTAAATTTTTAAGAAATAAAAAAAAAAAAAGGAAAAATCAAATTAAATAAAATTTAAGTGAAAAATTTAAAAGAAAAAATTAAAGAAATTAAAGCTTAAGTTAAAAATTCAATTATATTACTAAAAAGAAAAAAAAAGATAATTAAAAAAGGGGTTTCTTAAACCAAATAAAGTAAATATTTAAGTCAAAAAGAAAAAGAAAAATTTTTTTTTGTTGAAAAATTACATATAAAAAAAAAAAAAATTTTAAGCTACAGTTTTTTAACAGTTTACTATCAAATTCAAATTGCATAAAAAAGTGTGTGCAAAATAATTTTTAATACCTATTTAAAAGTAAAATCATAGAATCTAGATTAATTTTGATTTATAATTTTTTAAAAGAGAAAATTTTAAATAATATAAAAGTTAATTCTATTTTTAAGAAAAAATTGTAAAATTTAAATAAAGAAATAAAAATTTTGGTGTTTTACTATAGGTTAAACAAATAATTAATAGAAAATCCAATAGTTTGTTAATACCTATTTAAAAGTAAAATCATAGAATCTAGACTAATTTTGATTTATAATTTTTTAAAAAGAGAAAATTTTAAATAATATAAAAGTTAATTCTATTTTTAAGAAAAAATTGTAAAATTTAAATAAAGAAATAAAAATTTTGGGGTTTTACTATTGGTTAAACAAATAATTAATAGAATATCCACAAATAGAAATAGTTAATAGAATTAAGACAAACTAAATTAATTTGCAAGAAACTAAGCCAAGTTTAAAAAAAAAAAAAAAAAAAAAAGGAAAAAATAAAAAATTTTAAATAATAGTTATTGTAAGTAAACTAAAAACTAGAATTAAAAAAAAAAAAAAAAAAAAAAAAAAATTGAAAAATTTAAATAAAGAAATAAAATTTTTTTCGAGTTTTACTCTAGGTTAAGAAAATAGGTTAATTAAGGAAAATTAAATTAATTTTAGCCAAAAATTAAAATAAGTTCAAAGAAAGAAAAAAATTGTAAATTAGTAATTAAGTAATAAAGAAAACAGTTTTTCTTTGGTAGTAAAAAAGAAAAGAGAAAAATATAAAATAAGAAAAAAAAAACAAACAAGAAATAGTAAAGAATTACAACCTAGTCCTTAACAAAATTACAGAAGAAAGTAGCGAAAAACAAGAACAAGTTATGTTCAACAAATTGGTCATAATAAAAGAAGCTGTACAGGAAATCGTGTAAGCAGCCCAACTGGGAAAAAAAGGAATTATAAATACCAACTTGCTCAGCAGAGAGGAAATTCACGAAATAATACATCAAATGGACTCGCTTCCCTACAATAACGAAATCGAAGCCATAGAATTTGCGCAACCTGCCATGATCGTCCGGGATTCAATAATCCTTTATGTCATATCTTTGCCAAAGACTGGAAAGGAAAGCTATGATCAGATGAGTCTTCGTGCAACATCAAAACAAAAGAAGCAGGTATATCTCGAATACAAGGAAATATTCAAGAACCAATCAGCTTTATTTGGCATTAAAGAAAAATGCGATGAAATCGGCAACGTTATGCTATGCAAGAGGGACCAACTAGAACTACTATCGGAAGACCACTGCATTCACCAATTGTTAAAAGGACTTCACGCTGGATGCGAATTTGAATTCAGTGACAAGGAAGTAATAGAAAAGATAAATGAAAACACAATCTTCCTCACTAATTTCGATGGCGAACTCGTAGGAAAACACCTTCAAAAACATCTATCCGGAAGCTTCGTGATTCAATTTAGCAATGAAACAATAGGAATAAAAAACATCAAATTCACAAATCAAGAAATTGCTACATCTCACATTATGCCACCAGTTTTTCTCCAAAATATAACAGAGGTTAATATGAAACTCGACGTGGGATATGTTCATAATCTTCAATTGGACAACATCAAGGAATTAAAGACTCTATCAAAAATTAACAATCTATCAATTGCAAGTGACATAAGCATTTTAGCGATAATCATCACCGCCTGTGCTATTGCTCTGCTAACAAAACTTTGGAACAAATTTTCCAAAGTTACCATCACAACACCACAAACTATCTTACAAGAACCAATGGAAAATATTCAACCAATTCGTCTTAACATGTGATCCACGGGACGCGGATCTTTAAGAAGGGAGGAGTTAACACAACACACAATTAACTAACATCAACCAACACAAAACACACAATCAATTAACATCAACCAACATAAAATTAAACATACGCTTTTTTTATATTCTAAATTGTAATTCTAAACTTTTGTTTTTCAAATAATTTTGCTGACTTATTTCACAACTGCATTCTATTTTTTTATAATTTAAATTCCGTGTGAAATAAGTAAATTTTGGAATTTGCTAACTCAGCAAATATTTTAATTCAAACTAACTGTTTTAAGATTGTGAGTAAAAGTTTAAATTAGAGTTAATTAGTAGCTTGTACGATAAGGTTGTATTTGAAGAAATTCAAATAAAAAAATAATAAAATAATAAATTTAATAAATAAATAAAGTGTATTTATTAACTTAGATATAGCAACAATCACAGATTGCTATTACGAAATTAAGAAACGAATACATATTAAGCGTCTCCCAAACATCAAGTTTCTTGATTGCAACGTAAAAATTAAAAGCGGTATTCAGATGAAGAGCATCAGTACAATATGCAGAAATAAAATACCACAAAATGCTTTTCGTCTCAGTTCAAGATAATATTATATAACTGTTATTTTGATATTGAACTGAAACTTTGTTTTGTTAAAATGCTATGTTGCTCAATTTTGGATATGGTGCAAAATCTAAAAATATCCAACCGCAAAAAAACAACCATGATGAATAAACTTAAAGCATTTTAAGTACCGAAACATTAAAAATTTTACAGACCTAAATATAATGGACTAAAAAATTACATCTCCACAGACAATGACAATGAAAAATACACCAATATGATTGCCAATATTCGACAAAATCATTCCAAGTGATTGCCAACATCTAATTAGGGATATACAAGAAGAAGAGAGGAATAAGGAGAATCTACATCATAAACCCCCTATTGGTTAAGAATCATGAAGTTGTATGTTAACATGGCACAATATCACTTCAATCTGAATGAAGCTCTGTCGTTGATTTATTCTCCTGCCCTGATCTTAAAAAAACTGATATATATGCAGAAAAAATTGTTATGTTTAAATTCTAAATATATTTTGTCAAATTTGAATTTTGAAACAGTCTAGAAAAACTAAGAAATTTGGCTTAAAAAGTGGCTCCTGCAATATTATTGTAACTAATGAAAATTTGACATTTGTCCGTTGAGAAGAGTGGCTCGATTCTAGGACAGTCGTGACTCTATTCTGTGAAAGGAATATTTTTCCGCAATATTTAAATGTTTGGTGGCAAATTACATTCCATTGACAAAATTAATAAAAAAAATTTTTTTTTTGTAGACGAACATTTGTTAACTTTATCCTTTATCCAAATGTTTTAAAACATTACTATAGAAGCTCATGTTAGAGAATTGTACTCCATTTTGGATCGTATAAAAGCTTTATAGATTTTCAAGAGATCACAGAAGGAGAAGTGATATAGCTTAATTAACAATCAAAACTTTGTTGTACTTTGTTTTGTTAGATCAAAACATTTTATATGGTCTATAAATGTAAAGCTTTTTTATTGGATTTAATTTTTCAAAATCCTTCAAACTGCTCTCCTATAGAATTATATATTGAATCATATATAAATTTTCCGATGCATTACATTTCACACCTGAACTTTCCAATTAACAATAGATGTTGGTGGCTAGTTAAAAATGTAATGTAAATATTTTGCAGGTTCTAATTCAATAAAGTACATAATATAATAAATTTTAGTTTTATAATAATTTAGAATCAAATTTATTACAATAGAGATATTGTGCGGAGTAAAATTAATTAAATACGTATAAGAACCACAATTACCACAACAAAAATATGAAATAATGTCAATGTTGTTACTTGAACTAGATTTTTATTTTTTTTGTATTTGAATTTGTAATCGAAATCGGGAAAATCTATATATGTATAAAAATCAACCTTTAAAATAAACCACACAGTATTACAACAATAAATTATTGATATTGAATTTAAAACCTTGAATACCCACCAATGTATGTATACATAATACCTGATTGTCGACAACTGAGTAATTTCAATTTGCGATGTAAATTTTTGTATAGAATATTTATTTAAATTTGAAAATTGTATTATACTTGTATAATATATTCTAATAGAATTATATTTCGGGATGAATTTAAACATATAGGAATAATATTGCAATGATTAAAGCTTTATCAAATTGTATGACCGTTGGTCCATAATAAAGTTTTATATTCTTTAGAAATTTTGAAATTTTATTGATCATAAAGAGGTAGTGTATTGTGATTACTTAAGCCTGAAGTCGAATGAAAACTATACGACATTGTCCTAGATTGTCGTAATAAAATATGTTGCATAGCAAGTCCAATGAATGTTATGCAACATTTTCATTTTCAAACAACAATTCAAAAACGGGTTGGGGTTTAAATCATAGTCCCCAAACACAAAATCCCCTAAATAATCACGAAATAATATTTTTAAAAAACCCCGATTTTATTTTTAAAGTTAATTTAATAGAAAACCCTCGTTACTCATTTATTGCAACCCTGTTATTACCCCTTACCTGTTGCAATCTTGCATACGGCACAGTTTTAGTAAAAAATATAAAAAAAAATTATTTTATTTGTAATTTTACCGATATAAATTAAAACATTTTTTTTTGGGGACTTTTTTGAAAATTTTTTCAGTACAAATCCCTCACCAGTTCCGATATGCTTATAAAATTAATATAAACATTTTTGCAATCAGTTTAAGTAAATTCTAAGATATTTGACTTCATAATCTTGCAATATTTGTCTTCACAAGCAAGAGAGAAATTCTTTAATAATTTCTTTGTAGCAGTCCAGACTACGAAATCTAGATAAGTTCTTCCCAAACAGTGGTAAAAATATATGTGAAAGTAAAATTGGAAAATGTGTTGACATATTCAATTGGCCAGGTTGAACCTACTATCAATAATGCCCTAATAAAAAATTAATTAACAACAAGTGATTTTGTGAGTTGTGACTCAAGTCGAAAATGTCGCAAGCTCTAAAGATAGACACTCTGTAAGAGCTTATAAGCTCACTTGAGAGGAACTAAATAAATAAAAAAATAAATATTGGTGGTAGCATTGGTATTGGCATGGGTATTAGGTAGCAGTTCATATGATAAACTATTTAACATGGTATTTTAGGATGCAAGTTATAATTTAATTTATATGACCAATTTGGTCTTTCTTTTTTCAGTTTTTCGAATAAAAATTTTTTAAAACCATACAAATTTTATTCTAGCTTTTTTGAATAAAAATGAGAAGTATTTCGTCAAAGGTTCATTAATATATACCGGATGGTCCAGAGCATGCGTATCAGCTTTTTAAGAAGGGAAGGAGCCGTTATTTTATAATTGAAAAAAAAGTTGGTTAACTAAATCGAGGGTGATCTATCGATTGGTGGATTGTATTTTAAATTTCCGGAAAGATCTGCAAATCGTTCATGTTATCATATTAATTACCTCAGTTTTGGGTTGCTACAAAGTTAAAAAAAAAAAAAAATAAAAAACTTACTTTACAAA
Source organism: Argyra leucocephala (assembly GCA_963942445.1). Taxonomy (NCBI): domain Eukaryota; kingdom Metazoa; phylum Arthropoda; class Insecta; order Diptera; family Dolichopodidae; genus Argyra; species Argyra leucocephala. The sequence continues at coordinate 180,641,153 of OZ012678.1, forward strand.
AGTTACCTTTTTTGATGTTGAATCCGAATTTGCATAAAAAAGTACCCCTTCCCATATGAAAATCTCGATTTCGGCCAATTTCGGCGATTTTTGGTCTGAAAAAATCGATTTACCTTCTTTACCGGAAGTTGAAAATATCACCAATTGATAGAACACCCTCGATTTAATTAATGAAATTTTTATTTAATTTTAAAATAACGGCTCCTTTCCCTCTTAAAAAGCTGATACGCATGGTCTGGACAACCCGGTATATTATTCGTTTCTCGTGATTTTGAATTACAAGTTAAATATTTTTATTGTTGATAAATTTTTATTTTTTTTTTTTGCAGCCAAAATTTTATCTTTTTTTTCTTTATCACAACTTTTTTTTGACTCACCAGAATTCTTTGGTTGACCTAAGCCTTTATATATGTCCCTTATATCATTGACCACTAATTTCTACACCACCAATTTCATCAGTTATTTTCTTAATATCCTGTTTTAATATATCTTGTGTTTCATTTTTATTGTCCGGAATTTCTGAAATTTCGATGAATTTGTTGTATTTATATTGTCTGGTTTTTTCAACTATAGGAATTTAGTGTACTTTAGTTCCTGATTTTGATTCCTTAAGGTACTTACTCTTTCAGCTCACTTATTTCATTCTTCATTTCTTTGAGATCATCTTCCTGGGTTTTTGATTAGAAAGTATGCGCTGAAACAGTATTTTGATTACCTCTGCGCTGCCAAATTCTCCAGAAGCTCTTAAGTTGGTATCCTTTTTTGCAGAAAAAGAAATTGACAATTTAGTTGACTTTCTTTTTTGGCGCTTATTTTTACAATTATTGAAGAACCAGATTTTTTCAACATCCAGCCAATATTCCCTTATAACTTCACTATCCAGTTTTTTTTTTTTGTACTGATTACAAATTGTATTATTATTGTTACTTGACATGTTGACAGTTGGTAACTAACGGTTAATTTAGTGCTAAATGTCTCGTTAGAAGCAACCAAAACAGTTAATTTTTCTACCTATTTGCAGTGATAGAAATCTATTCTGTCAACAGATAAACATTCTGAATAAACTAATGTAATTCCTGTGTATATGTTTTCAACCTGCAAAAGTCTTTTATATCAATATTGCGTATGTACAGGTACAGGTATATTCTTTTGAACCTTATATATAACCTTGTTCTTTAGTAAATAAATCAAAGCCCCCCTTTTTATTTTTCTACTAAGAAAAATATAATTGTTGGATATTGAAGAAAATGAAATTGTTCTAGATTGTAATACATTACAAAAATGACTTCATAATAACCTAAAAACTTATGAATAACATAGTACCATTGGAATGTAAGTAGTTGTAATCATCATAATTGAATTAAACATTTTAGAAATTCTCCATTCTACCCCCACTCTAATATTTAATTTAATTAAAATTAATTTCTTTAAATTCCAGATGGTATTCAGTTTAATTTAAACTTCCTTAAAACTTAAATTCTTAAATTATTTTAAAAAAAAAAGCAAAAAAACAAAAACTACAATTCAAACATAGACACATACACGTGTATACAAAATTTGTATTTCGTACTTTTGTCATTATACAGAACAGCAGGAGCATTTATTTTTCTAAAAAAATAAAAAATAAAAATAATTCTTTTTACTCTCTCTCGTCAGTCTCATTTGTAATCTCCAGATTTTCTGTTTTTTTTTTTATCTCTTTTAATTAAAAATAAATGAAATGAACAATAAAATGTCATTTTTGCAATCAAAGCATTATGCGTACTTCAAAAAAGCAAGACAAAAAATATAAAAACCAAGAAAACAAGAAAAAAAAAACAACGCCATTTAAAACCACAACAACCACCACCTTGAGAACTGCAATTATTATAAAACGTCATACGATATGGCTTGTTATGCCATATCATGTTGCAATTATTGTACAAAAAACAAAAAAAAGACAATTCCCAACGACACAGTTATGAAATAAAAAAAAAAAAAAAAACATAAAAACAAAACAATTCCTGTAAATGAAAGGATCTGTATGAATTGTCGAGCATTCAAATCGCATGTTAACTACTACAATCCAGAGGTGTATTTATAAGCTGGACAATTTTTTTCTTTAATTAAGTTTACCATTCAATAGTACAAGAATATTGATCAAACTTTCTCTTCAGCACATAAGTAGCTCTTCTCTTCTCATAAATTAATCGAAATTATATTTACATATTTTGATACCATTGTAAAGGACGCTTTATTATTTTTTATCAACATGGGCCCTGTGCAATATTTCACTGAATTAGATTAGATTATATTTTGAATATCGGGATGGAAACTGTCCCCTGTATTACCGTAGCCACAAATGGGCTTATTGTGATAACCTGTGTTTTTTAATTAGTCTCTGAGTTCTTAAGGATGCCTGATTTTGTGAGCACACTCAGAATATTCTTCAATGCTTATTTCACTGAATAAAAAATTCAGATTTATTTTATGTGCCTTTTTATTGTATGTCTTCAAATAAAATAATCTAATAATAATTTCCTTCCTATATACATCCTCATCCAATATTGAATTTGTATGGATTTAGCTTCACGGAATGTTCATGCTCTGAAATCAAGTTCAAGGTAATGTAAGATTTGAAACGATTTAGATTGAATTGACAACCAATTATATTAAAAGTTGTCCTACATACCTAATACAGTACCAAATTAGGTGACTTTAGGCACGTAGGGACGTCTTTCGGTATAAATCGACACATTTAAATTAAATTGAATATTGTGGTACCATAGAATCAAACATTTTTCACAAATAAAGCATTAAAACCAATTTTGGGCATTTTATTCAAATCGGGGTAGCTCCTGAATTTTAATACATAAAAAATCGAAAAGTAAATCGAGAAAAATGGCTATTAGATTGGGGTTTCTTTTACCTATGGCAAAGCCGGAGCAAGAAAGCTTATATTTTTATAAGATTGTTATTAGAATAAAATTTTAAATTTTAAATTTAAAATACATAATTGCTATACCTTAATAGTTATGTAAAAAAAAATTATTAGGAGACCAGACAGCTAAGGCTAAGGTCCAAAAAAAAAAAATTAAACTTAATTAAATATTATCTTATGTATGCAATGTTAAATATTAAATAAAGAAAAACAAAAAAGCTTCATTATTTACCTTATCTCTACATTACAGGTCGTGCAAAGCTCATTTAAGGGAATTTAAAAATTTCTGTCATACTTACCAATAAGATAATGCCAGGCTATATCCTCTATTATGATAATTGTGCTAATATCAAATCTTTTTAACAATATGTAGGGTTTAGCAGATAACGATATGATAATATGTTAATGAATACTATATACAACTGTAGATTTTGCTTTGATAGATTATTGCATTGTTGGCTTAGGAATTTTTAGCTTTCTGCTCAAGCCAGGACTTTATATTCGTTTTTAGTTTGCTTTATATCCATTTTCGATAGGAAGTTTTACGTAAACCCGACTTTGTCAAATCTATTATATCTATGTCCTTGAAGAACTATATTGCTTTAATTTAAATTTCAGAATATTTATGTTTTTTTGTGAGCTGTGGTGTCACCAAAAAATAGAATGTGAGAGGTGGACCTTTTTAGAAAGGGTTTGGGTCCATGAAAGACTCAGCTAAAATTTCTCTTGCTAAATAAGATTCACCTTCATTACCACCTAAAGGGCCAGACGATGGTTTGATGATTTTATTTGTTTTTGCCAGGATTTTTAGTATACATAAATCCCATACAACAGAATGCAACATGAATCCCATACCAGCTTGTGATTTTTGCAATGTTTTTTTCAAAATATCAAAGTCTCTCGCACACAAAGTTCGATTGCATTCGTTTAAACTTGAAAAATTGTGTTTGGGGAATATCGGTTTGAGTAATTAAAAAATAAGAAAATTAAAGCTTTTAACTTTAAAAAAAATTATAAATTTAAAGAGAGACAAGGAGAGTGCAGGCATTATTTAAAAGTTTATTAAAAATACATCCCTGATCCTACACGAGTAGTATTTTTCAATAGAGAATTTTTGATTTCATTGAGAACATTTTATTCTTCTTTGTTTTTTTTTTTGAGTAAAATAAATATAAAAAATTTTATTTTTATTTTTTTAAATTATGAATTAAACTTTTTTTTTTTGAAAAAAAAAAAAAACGGAAGCATCGGATTTCAATGAAATTTGCATTGTTATGATTAGATTTTTTGTGTGAGACACTATCTAAAATTGTGGTCATTTGTAAAATAATACCAAAAAAAAAAAAAAATATATATACCAACGTCGAAGCGAAGATAGTTGTAGTAAAAATTCTACGCTGGTGGTAGACGAATTTGATAACAAATAATGTTGATGACAAAAAAAATTATATCGGATTCATTTTCTAGAATAAATACAAAAAAAAAAAAAATAAAGTTTAAATAAAATGTTTTTTTTTTCTTTTATTTTAGTCAACATGAGAATTTTAATTTTATTTCATTCATAAAAGTTTTTTTTTTTCTATATTTTTGTAAGTTAAAAAAATAAAAATTTAAAAATTCTGGATTCCTCTGACAATAAATAATTTTTAAAAATTTAATATTATGAATTTAATACTATGCATAATGTACTATATATATATATATATATAATTTCATATATGAGTTGAAGTTGCTTCTGGTTATTTTATTGTAGAACATAATAATGATAGTGGCAGCAATTTCCTGATAATCCAATAAATACATTTTGATTTATAATTCGCAAGAGGCAACTGATGACGTATATTGTTATGCAAAAAAAAAGTTTTGATGACATTCAATAGATAATAATAATGTGATATGTTCTATAGAAATAAAGATGAAAAATCGAAATAAATTTAATTATTTAAATTGATTTTTTAAAAATAATAGAAAATTTCGATTAAAAGATGAAAATTATTCACAGAAACAAGTAAATATCAAAAATGCTAATTGTCGTTATTTTGATGTCAGCCATAAATGTTTATTAGGATAATGTGGATGGATTGAATGCCTTTTCGGCAATGACTGATCTTTACTTTTACTCCCAATTTTAGTCCATTAACTTCTGTTGCTTGACAGTTGCTGTACAATTTTCCGCTCCCCTAAATCACGTAAGCGACTGGTTGATCGACATAAGTATAACTGAGTTGTGTTATAAGAAATATTAATCTGATATGAAGAAGATAACTGTGCGATAATTTCTGTAATAGTTTTACAATTTCAATTTTCAAAAAAAATCAACAATTAAGTGTTTTCTGGAATAACGATTATAAAGGTCTGAGCCCACAGACATAATATATACAGATATCATATTGGAGTCGCACACAACAACTTGAAGACCTCGACTGTGCAGATAATATCTGTTTTCTCTCGCACATATTCAGTGACATGCTGAGCAAATTAGAACACCTGAAACAACTTGGTAAACATGTCGGACTAGAAAACCAGAGCTATATGAGAATAAATACAACCAGCACAGAACATTTAAGGTTGAAAGGAGAACAAATATAAAATGTGAAAAACTTCTGCTACTTGGGAAGTATCATAGCAACTAGTGGTGGGCTCAATAAGACGTAGAAAGCAGATTAAAGAAAGCAAGAGCAGCAGACCGATATGAAGGAACACCCAAATATCCAGAGCAATTAAACTTAGAATATTACGGTCTTTTGTAAAATCAATCCTGACATACGGCAGTGACAAAAGAAAAAAAAAACTTAGTTAGCATAAAAAGTCTTTAACCAAACGTTACAAGTCTTTCCTAATAAATATCTAAGGATAATATGCCGAATATTCTGGCCCAAAACAATAATCAACAAATAAAGAATGATTAATAAATACTATTGTACTAAATGTATAAGTAAGAGTAACGGGATGCAGAGCTCGGGATTCCATACGAATAGACATTTTTCGCATACGTATAAATAGATGTATGACAATAAAGATTAATACATTTAAGACCCAAAGCATACTTGCAATTCACACATCAAAACAACTTCGATCCTCTGCGAATTAACAGAAATAAAAGTGGTGTTGAACAGTTTAACTACCTTATTTAGCAGCAATTACCGAATCACTCGAATATTGAAGATCGTACCAACGAAAGCTGCAATGTTTTCGAATGCTCTTCAAGCTTTAGTAGTCCAGCATAATACTCTAATGTGCACTAAAGTAAAGCAATATGAGTCAAATTTAAAATCAGTTATTTTATATCGTTTACGAAACATGAAAACCTTCTGCCAGTATAACCAAAAAAATTCTACCGTACATCAATAAATTTTTGCGTTATGGGATCTTAAAGATTCATTTGTTCGTTACTTATCATTTTAAATATGAATGTAAAGGCATATTTTTCAATTAAAAAGATCTGCTTAATATCTATAAAGCTTACATACGATCCAGGATGGAGTATATAATTCATATATATGGGCGGCTGGTTCAAAGGCTGTTTTAAGCTTTTTTGAAAGAGTAAAAAAATGCGACATTCGTGTCATAGATGATGCAAATGTCTCATCATCGTATCGTTGGAGCATTAACTCTATTTTATAGATATCTTGTGGGAGTAGGGGCATGCACGGAAAAATTAAAATCACTACCTTTTAAGAAATTCCGTAGAGGAACGCAACAGGCTGCAAATGCCCACCCCTACTCCGTTTAAATACCATAGATTGTTCAAGATAGGTTATGTGAATTCGTTTATAGTCAGAACTACTAGAATATGGCATCGCAGAAGCATTCCCAAGAACGGATAGTTTTTATGAGTTTGATTTACAAAAATTCAAAATAAACATCAATACCATAGTTCACAACTCTCCGCCGAACCTTTCGACTAATTCTTTCTCTTTTCCTTTTTTCTAACTACACCTTCTCTTTTCCAAAAGCGAACGAACAGTACGAAAGTATAAAGGTTTCTTTGACCTAAGTTTTGTGTAATAAAATAACAAAAAAAAATTAAGAAGAACTTAAGAAGAACTGAAGCGTAGATAGAAGGAGTTTGTTTATGTCCTATACATCACTGTTAGAGTATTGATGCGATGTTTCAAGTTAAATAAAGGGACAAGTTTGTATATTGAACAATTATTTGAAGTAATTTGAAGATGAGAGTAGGTAACTTAAAGACATAAGATTGAATAAAAAAACAACCATATGTTCGCATTATTATACTTTGCACCCTTTTGCACCCCTTTGCACCCCTTGGCACCCCTATATTATTTTATTTCAACTCATTTACATTTTTCAATAAAATTTATTACGGTGTTCTAAATTTTTAACAGTTATTCCAGAAATATTCTATCCATTCAAAATAAGGTAAACGATTATTCTTCCTTTGAAATAAATTTAAATACAAAAAACTCATCGGCGAATAATTGATTACAGTTCACACTTTTTTATCAGTTAAAAATAAAATATGAGCAAATCCGATATTCGATAGGCGTGACTTGATTTATCCCTAAAAATTTGATTTTAAATTTATAAAAAAAAAAAAATAAAACAGTTCTAACAAAAGAATAATCATTTTGGTACAAGGTATTATAAGAGTATTTAATACAAAGAATTCACGATTCAATTATTTTTTTACATTGAGGTCATGAATCAATAAAACTCTTTTAGTACAATTTTAATAGACTTTCATAAACATTTTTTTGGTGATATGACATGAATAAGTTTTCTTAGGTTTATCTTTATTATTTTGAAAATTTTAATTTATCCTTATATGGTTCCCAACAAATCCCAAAAGTATCTAAAATTCATTTTCATTTCAGTGCAATATTGAAAAAATTAATGTTCAATAAAAAAAAACTCAGCAGGATATTTATGTATACAATACAATAGTATGAATGTATTGTATATACATTTGAAATAATTTGATTCAATAACTAGATTATGTATTCTAGTAAAAAAAAAAAAAAAACAACAACAAAAAACAAAAGTATTGTTACTTGAACATTTTTCAGATCACCTTAAATCTCCCTATTTTGTTTTTTTTGTTTTGTTTTGTAATTTCTGATAGAGAAATAAACTGTATTTTCTGAATCTTTGTTATTATGCAATGTTCTGGATTAAGAATATTTTGTTAAAAGTATTAAATATATGAATGAATATATGTTTAATACATAAACGAAATATATATATATATATATATTATATATATATTTTTAACAAAGCCATTAGAAGAATTTTCGATGAAAATATTTTCCTGAAGACAATGGAATTAAATCAGATTAAAAATAAATAATTTTTCATTGCTTGAGGATCAATGCTCAAACATAAAATAACTTTAGAGAAAATAAATTTTTTATGTTATTATTATTATTATTGTTATTGTTTGAACCGAAAGGATTAAAGTTTGAATAATTTTGATTAAGTTTTTTTTAAAATGAATTACACAAAGAGAATATCGATTCATTATAGTTTGATCCTCTTTGCATTAGAGAGAATAAAAAACAAAAGTAGTTAGGATGTACATATAATGAATATAAAGAACCAAAAAGGATAGATCGAGTGAGAGAACACGTGAAAAGAATATCAAAACGTGACTTAAAATGTAGAAATTAAGATAAAAAAGCGTTGTAAGGACTTCGTAGACTTAAAGCTCGATACTATAATTTACTAATTAAAGGACCACGGTTTTGGAATCGAGATGAAATTTTTGTTTTTTCATACATAGCCAAAACACTAGGGGGACCTTTTGTACCGATCGGTACGTTTGAGGGAAATGAAAATTAGGACAATTACGAACGAAGTTGTTAATGTTCGTCTTGAATTTATTTAGGTCATAAATATAGAATTTATCATGTTTGGGGGACACATAATATGGAATTTGGTTCAAATTCGCGATGTTGAGGTTATAAAAGAATTTCTATCACTTGTCTTCTGCCATCTAGTTTTGCCATCTAAGGATTTCTACGGCGTAGTGATGAGCACATGCTCATACAAATTTAGTAATACAAATTTAATTTAAGAGATATCTATAAAAAAAGGAAGAGAACTCCGACTATACGACGATACCCAATAGGAGCACGATTATCAGTGAGATTTGGGTAATTAATGAGACGAATCGGCTCGTTTTTGGATTTGATCCAAATGTTTTAACGCATTACTAAAAGCGCCAGCCCTTATTTGAAAATTGTAAGTGTTGGACAGTTTCATCTTCCTCGTCTTCTTTACACGTTCTGCCAAAAGTCATTTAAGAGAAGTCCAAATCTTACCAATAAGACAATCATCCGTAATGACCCCTACCAAAGTTCTAATATCATACCTTTTCAGAGTTAGTAGGTTAAAAGTGCGCTTCAGATTCAGCATATATCTATGCTTGGTGATGTTGCAATTTGGTCTACCTGACCATCTGAAATTTGAAGCTTTCTCTTTCTTGGCGAAACTATTGATTACACATAGCTATGGGTGCATCCACATCCTTTCCGGAAGGATTTCTAAGACAGTACCTCCCCTAGCAAGTTGATTTGCATTGCAGTTAGTACAGTTACATAAAAGGAAAATCCATCTGTCAAGAGCCCTCTTTCTGCATATGCTGGGTGACATCGAAGGCACTAAAATGAAAGATCACTAACGCTTTGTAAAACCCACGAATTGGTTCAACGAGTAGAGTCTGATGCGAAGAAAGTTTTCGTTGCATTACAATGGACTTTAATGGTCTAAGTGTATCGGCATATACTGTTGGCACTCGACAGCCCCTTGTGCCTACCTACCTACAAAATGAATAATTTTGATTTATGTTTTTTACAGTAACTTAGGTAGAATTACCTTTTCGGGCTTAAATTAAGTACGGTGCTGAAAGTTCTTACTGCTAAAATGTTTTTATTCATCAAATTTCAAACTCATTAAATGTGGAAAACTACTGCTATAATCAGGAACAAAGCCTTCTTAAATATAATAGGTTCACTTTATTTAAGTTGTTACCAAATTATATAGTCTTGATTATTTTTTGTTATTCATTTTACCCCAATGACAAAGGGTACCGGACCATGTCAAAAACCAATAAAGTACTATCTTGTTTTTTTAGGTTCGTCGGGAATCGAACCCTTGGAACTTTTCGGTTGAAACGAAGGTGCTCTACCAACAGTGCTAACCACTTTTCATTCAATAATTATAATTCTGTGTTGCGAAAAGTGATTTTGAAGCTTAAGGCATTTTCATTATCTTGTATGGATGGTATTCAGAAGATCAGCGATCAATTAGTTTGGGTATTGGAGTAATGTTTCATATTATCTTTTACCAAAATTTGTTACAATTTTTTTTGGTACGTAGCACATGTTTAAATTCTTATCATGTTATTGTTCTTAGCTTTACTTACGTAACTTTAGATCCCATTTTTATACTCCCGTAGCAGAGGGCATTGACTATAGCGATGAACAGATCTTTTTTGTTTTTCCTATATTATTATATTAAAACTGGTGTTGTGGACCAACCGTTACTTTAACACTAGTTTTTTAACATAAAATAAATAACTTAAGGTCACCTAGCGGTTTTCTTAAGATTTAAAGATTTACAATTTTAATTAGATATTAAGTAATATTACTTTTTTATATGTATTTTACAATATTTTTTTTTTTTTCGTTTTACAACACCAATTCGAAGAGTGATTTACCCTCTTCAACCTTCGTGTCAAGTTGGTGATCTCGAAGAGCTGTAGCGCCTCGATGTTGGACCAATCTTGCTTGATGCAATTTTTTCATTACAGCTAACACCTGGTCTACGTGTAGATTTCGGTGTATGCTATTTCTGCTATATCTGAAAGCATTGACCATAGTCGTTTGCACCTTTTCATTACCAGAGTAATCGAAAGGAATTATTATAACTTTTGAAGAAATGCATGCGTACTAGTCAAAATTGATGTTTAAAGCATTCTAAATTTTGTACAGTTTTTATTTAAACTAACTTCGAACATCACCAAAACAAAAATATAAAACCCATTAAGTAAAAACTAAAATAAATTAATTGAAATTGTTTTTTTTTTTTTTTTTAATCCGATGATGAATGAATAAATACCCAACGATATTATTTCTATTGCTTCAAAAAAAATAAATTTTATTTTAGAATTAAAATTTTTTAATAGAGGTTAAAAATTTCACATAAATTTTAAAAAATATTAAAACTAAAATAATAAAAAAAATTTTTTTTTTTTTTTGCACAATAATAAAAATTCTTTCCTTTATTTATTTTTATATTTCCGATTTTTTCTGTTTTTTCTGTTTTTCTTTTTTTTGTTTATAGTTTTGAAAAATACTTTTCCATTACAAAATCCAATTAAAATTCACCATATGGATGAAATTTTAAAAAGCTTTCTGATAAATGCATGCATATACGTACATTTTGACCAAAACAAATAAAATTAAAAATTAAAAATGAAACAAAGAAAATGAATCTAAACAAAAACGACATCGGCAGTGTCAGGATATTTCCACGGTAGATTTACTTCATTCTATTTGCACTACTAGTGTCCATATATGTATATATTCATTTGATATTCAATCTAGAAAATTGAAACTGTTTATTTTTTTACTTTTTTCATGATTAATCAAATATTTGAATAAGGTATCGATTGAATTTTCCAACAAAAGCACAAAAAAACAACAACAACAATAAAAATTGTTAAATTTGATTTTCATTTTTAATTTGTTAAATGTCAGTTCAATCAATATAGAGATGACAATTTGAAAGAGTTTTCTTTGTATATTTTATTGTATTGTATTGTAAACGTTTGATTAGATTGTAGACGACTAAATAGAAATTAGTTTAAAAAAATTTTAAGCGCAAAAAATATTTTTTTTGATTTTGAAATAGTTTTAAAGGATACTAGTAGTTTGTAAGGATTTCCGTAAATTTGCAAATTACATTATTAAACAAAAATAGATTTTGTTATTGGAAAGTGGCTCTATATTCATTAATGAAATAAAAGGTATTAAATTGGAAATGTGATACTTGATAGTGAAAAGGAAGGTAAATTGTATTTTGACTAATATACAGAATCAAATTTGGATTAATTCAGGAGATTTTAAATTGAAATTTTTATTTGGAATTTTACTGTTTTGTAAAGTTTATCTCTTTCCGAGCAATTGTGAGATATTATATTGCCCAATAATTGATATCAAACCCAAAATCATCGACCCATAGATTTTATGTAGCTGCATAAAAAAAAAAATGATTAAGTACACTACTTACTTAAACGAAATTTTTATCTTGGGTCTGAAACGGTTAAAATATTGTATTGAATTGTACTTTAATAATAAATATTACATCCCTTAGACTAACCAAATAATTGCATTAATTTGAGATCTAAGGGATGAATACAAAAATTATAATAACAATCTTTCCCACTTACACGCTCTTTTGGCTGTTGTATACTCTCGCAGCGATTTTATATTTTCGTGTCAATAGACTACATCACCCAGTCAGCTAATACATATAATGAACCGAATAATTTCCATCGATCTTTTTCTGTTTACTTTTGAGAAGTTTTCTTTATTGAACAGCTTTCAAAGCTCTTCCTAACAGAGTGTACTCCTATTAGAGTACATTGACAGTTTCCATCTCTTTACTGCATTTTCTACATCGGTTGGATTCTATAAAATCCACTCTTGTGACATGAATTTTTAGTTGAAGATGTCGTATGCATTTATGTAAGATATCTTCTAATAAAATATAAGACTCTGTTCAATGATGATATGACTTTTATTTTTCCTTTACTTACGTTCTCAAGTCTACTAAAGTTTTATACTTTAAATACTTTTTTTTTGTTTGGATAGTTTCCTCTGAGATTTTCAAACATCCGAATGGCAAACGCTTGCGCTAATATTAGAGTATTGGGCTAACCAATGTGTACTGAAGTGATTTTATTATCTGAGTATTAATTGGAAGGTCCAGGTTTCAATTTTTTTTTTTCATTTGCCCTTATTTGTTGTATCTTTATTTTATATAGAAACTAACAATTTGTCTTCAAATCTTATAATCTAACTATAGTTATTGGTCCCTGCCATTGCTAGATGGTTCCAGCTTGAATTGGATGTGCAAATGAATTTTTGAATTTGATGATCAATAACTCGTTGACACTAGATAGCATATAGTTCCATATTTTATGAATAAGATCTTCATGTCATACTTTATCGAAGGAATTGTCCATTCACAATTTAAAAAGAGTATATTAAGGAATATGGCGGAGCAGTTTTTCTTCGAATGTCTTGTTAATTTGACTAACTCTAATTTAACTATTCAATGTATTTGTTCTGAGGTGCTATGCTTTTCTCTGAAGCAAAATTGATACTCAGGTATAGTTCGGTTAATTGTGAGAGTTTGTTGTAATTGTTTTATTAATAATTTCTCAAATAGTTTATAGAGAGTTGGTGGTAATAAACTAATAGGTCTGTATGAAGCTACCTAAGTGATTTATTTTCGTTGTTTTAGATATCATCTTGACCTGGGGCAGCTTCCATCGGGTAGGGTAATGAACTCTGTGTAGAATCATATTGAATATGTGCATCAAATGTGTAACAACTATTCATGGTATTTTTTTTAATACTTTTTATTGTAATTCGATCGTGCCACGGTGCCAACATTTAGTTTTTTTTAATTGTATCGATAATGCCTATCATTTTCAATATTGTAATAATTGTAGTTGTGGAAGGTTGTAAATTGATTGTTGCTTCGTTTGGCATAAATATTTTTTTTAAGTGGTCGACGAATAAGTTCAATTGTTTGAAATTAATTTGGTTATAATCACTATAAAAATAAAAAAAGTGATTTATAATATTATGAAGGCAAAGTTATTCTACAATAGATATAGTTTTCCACATTTGGATTAATTGTTAAATCCCAAAAGAAAAAAACTGTTGCTGGTCGTTGTGTATATTAGGGGTGTCTACGTAAAAGCTAGTTAGTATGTTCATCCCATATAAGTGGTGTTCAGGGTCTGAATTGTTATTTTCAATGCTACTCTTCCTGATCGTTGTTTCTTGAGCCTCCTTTTGCAAAATTTATCTGCTTTATTGTTCTTCTTCAAACGTAAATGACCATTTTTAGTTAACTAATCAATTTTTCTGCTCCATATTGAATGAAAGGGCACCATGACTGGTGCAATTAATTAAATAAAAAGTCAAGTTAAATTAAGAAAAAAATGATTTAATTAAATTTTGTTTTTTATTTATTATTAAGTATTATAAATAAATAAAAAAGCAACATCAATAAGTCTATTAAATCCAATTGAGGTGCACAACATTAACAACATTCCACACAACATATTACTAGATATAAAAGTGAATACTTCTTGAAATTTTATGCTAATTTCAAAATATTTTATTTCATGTTTTGTTTTTATTTTTATTTTTTATTTTAAATTTATTTCCACTTTAAAAAAAACATATTTACAAAATTTATTTGAAATACGTCTTGAATTTAATTTCACTTGAAATTCTTGAAATTTTATATTTTATTCCTAACAACCAGTCTGTACTTGTGTGCATATTAAAAGTGGATGGGTATAGATGCACATAACGTAACATACATTCCAATACATCATCATTCCTTTTCTTAAGTACACGATTCCCTACAATTCAAAATCGATTGATTCCATTCGATTCGTTAAATTTTCTTTGTATACACTTAGAGTTTGTCAATTTGCAAATAAATAATAAAAGAGAGTCCTTATTTATAGTTCCCTTCTATAAATTCTATTAAGAATTTTTTTTTCTATTTTTGTTATTGTTTTTATATTTGTTGCGGATTTTGTTGTATTATATAGGTATGGATTATTGATTTGAGTGGTTAAGTGGTTAAAGTAATTACTTTTATTACTGTTATACAAGTATAATTCTAGATTTCAAATATAACTTCGATTGCATATAAAGTAAAAAACCGCAAATAAATGTTTCTATGGGGAAATAAAAACAAAAAGAAAGAAATACCATTTTGAATGACAAGTCACAGAAACCTTGGATAAGTGGAATAAGATTTTCATCATTTTTAAATTAATAGAGTATAGTAGTAATCCATTACATATTTTTTATTTTTGTTTTTGTTTTTTTTTATCTAGATTACATAATTGACATTTAAATTTATAAATATTTAAAATCAAATTGATGATGAGTTTGTTAAAATCGTATATTTTGTAGAGTATAATAAATAAATATTAATAGAGTTTAATTTAGGGTGGATGGTGAAGATTTTGTGGAACCTTTATACATAAAAAATATTGAATAAAATTAATGAAAATATAAAAATTCGATTTCGATTTATTTCGAAAGGAAAAAGGACCTATAAAGCTGGCCTACAGATTTATCTGTAAGATCAACTGTTAAAATAAATAAATAATTAAAATTTTAATTTAAAATATAAAAAAAGAAAAATGTAAAGATCAATATTAGCATTTAAAGACGTTCTATTGGAGCTACTAAACTTGTGGCAAAATGCGGAAGGATGACTGATTAACACCTAAATATGTCAGTCTATTGACAATGGTGTGGTAATCTAACTCGATCAAGATATTATGAATTAAATTTAGTAAGACATATGCAGAGTTTCTAATAACCTAAAAATTTATTTATTTACGGTGAAAATTTTGATTTAAAAACATCAGAAAAAATGGAGTCAAGCATATAAAGAAAATTGGTATTTTATAGATAAATATATAGTATCCGTTATTATATCGCCTCACTGCATAAGATGTCAAAAAAAAATAAATTTACCCAACATTGAAAATATAATTGAACATTTTTCGGCAAAAATTGAATAAAACATGATTGTATTGGCATTATTTAAACATTTCAGCCTTGCCTTGTATTCTACTAATGGTTATAAAAATTGTATTTTACTAATGTTTAATAAAAACGAAGACAATTTTAGGTATCAAAGGTAAAGATTTTGTAATGTTGGCTGCTGACTGAACTCAAACTGAATCAATTATTATTTATTACAATGAATTATGAAAAAATAAAATTCATAAAATTTCTGATACTTGGCAATTTCTGTTATTATCGTGAAGCTGGCGATACAAATCAATTTACCGAATATATTATAGAAAAAAATATTGCAGTATATAAAATGAGAAACCGTTATGATTTGAGACCAAAAGCTGCTGCCCATTTTATATGTTTTAGCAAAATTTTTACGATCATATACTTTCCGTACCATGTTAATTATGTTTGTAGCAGGATATGATAAAAAAGAAGGGGCAGAATTACATTATATTAATTATCCAGCTAATTCTAAATCTATGAATTACCGAGGTCAAGGTTATTATGGCTTTTTTTGTGGATTATATTTGATAGATATCATTATCCAAATATCAGCAAAGTTAGGCATATGATGTTTTCAGAAAATGTGTGACTAAAATTCAAAAACGGTTAATCATAAATTTACCGATTTTCATAGTTGCAGCTATTGATAAGGATGGCATCAAATATCTAGATGGCAGGATCAAATATCTAGATGGCATTACAAAACACAAATTTAACTTCTTAGATTTTTTATTTATATTGAAATAAAATAAACATTGATTAAAAAAAAATTTCGAACATGTTGTTGTTGGCAGAGCCTGCATATATGCACCAAAAGCAGCTGCTTTAGTAAGATTAACAATTGTTAAATGTTTAATAGAAGCTAAAGGAACAATAAGTTGCTTCGATATTTATTTAGACATTTATTAAACTTCTTAGGTATACATTTTATTAATTGAATAATGCCTGTGCGTGTGAATTATAAAATCCGGCAATTCAAATTGCTCAACATGTTTGAAAATGAATTAAAATGTTCAACAAACACGTACAGTTCTGTATGAGAACTGCTATATAGTGTTTTAACGTTGATGAATGTACCCTAATGTTTGATTTAATAATTAATATATCGCAATGAAATTTAAATAGGTTTTCTTAATAAGTTTAAGTCCTAATTTTTGCTTACGACTTGTTGAACGTCATATAAAAACTTTATTCGATCTGTGATAGAGAAAAATGTCTGTATACATGATTTAGGGCTTCTAGTAATGTGTTGAACATTAAACATATGTGAATAAAATTCAGAAATCGTCTATTCGTTGTATCAATTACCTAAATAATACTGCTCATCTTTCTCCTCTTTGGATAGTTAATTATCAGCTACAGATTGCCACAAATACCAGGCTACTTCTGAGTACTTAGCGATCACCTTCAACCAATAATGAAATCCATCGATTTTGAATTGTAGTATTAATCCCTTCATCAGCCAACCTATACAATCATTTGTTCAAAATAATAACTACAATGTAACTGTGATGTTTTGAACAAAAAACTTCATTATATTTATTTGAGATTAAATCAGTTTCCATTGAAATATTATTGCAGAATTTCTAGGTCATCAACCTTCTTCGGTCTATTTTTAATCTTTTATTTTTTTCGCATACAAAATTTATTCCAATTTGAATTTTTCTTAACTACATTGAAGTCACTATTTATATACAAATTTAAATTTATTTATTTACACATTCAAAACAAACATAATTTCCTTTCGTTAAAAATTTTGTTTTTTATTTTTTTCTTCTCGCCTTTTCATTTACAAAACGGATTAAAAATTAAGATGTGAATTGAACATTATTCAAGACGACAATTCCATCATGGTAAATTTTATTTGAAAACAACAAATTAAATATAAAAACAAAAAAAAATAAACAATAAAATTTGCACATCAATTTACAGTTAACAATATTTTAAATTGAATTATAAATAAAAAATTTACAATAAAGAAGTCGACGAATTTAAGTGTCAAATGAAAGAAATCATCATCGTGTATTGTCAGTTACTTAAAATCCCATTATTTGTCATTTAATAACAGAAAAATAAGAAAATTAAATGTTTGTACATTATGGTATAATAATATTGGCATCATAGCTGATTTACAATTATGAAGTTAGAATGAAAAATTTAGTATAATAAGATTGATGGATGGATTGGTTCAAGGCCTGTCTATTTAGATTGTAAGTATACTTACTTACTTAGGTGGCCAACAGACCATGTAGGTCCTGGGCCTGACGGATTGTGAGCATACAATATATTTAATATATCTATTCTAATATATTTATTATCAGTATAAATTGAAATGTTTGCGAAATTGCAAAGCTTGCAGATTGTGATGTAAACAGAGAAATCTTAGGGGATCGACAACATTTTTAATTTGTTAAATTTTTGACCTAATTAATATGTTGTCTGAAGTGGTAATAATAATTTTGAAATAGTTGGAAATAGACCGGTACCCAAAATTTGGATAACAGGATAACAGAAATAAACTGAACAAAGTACAAATAGCATCTTCACTATAAGGGTAGAGATTTTTACCAAATAATAGCGAAGGAATGTTTCTGGACATAAAAAAGGACTTTCGGTATTGACATGTTGAATCATACCGCATATCATTATTTCTTGTTTTATAAATTAAATATTCAGATTTCGATGAATATTGGTATTGCAAACATACCATTGATCATTAACTATGCTACGCAGTACCTTATTTAAGAACGTTTGAATGGTTTGAATATGGTTTTGTTTATTCCCATATTTGAATACCATATGCCACGACTGGCTTCAAAATTTGACTATACATACATACAAACTTTATTACCTATAGGTCGAGATCGTATAATTCCTCCGAATTAATATAAACAGACTGTACAATACCACAACTACCATAATATAATCTTTGGTATTCGTAGGCTATACAAAAAGAACAAACAATAAAAAAAAATCAGTTTATCACAAAAACACTGATGACAACAGTATGCTTCTTCTGAAATATCGATTTTTGCTGTCAAAAATAAAATTATTATAGTGAAAGGAAGCTTGACAACAATTAAAATATTTAATTACTTGTTTTATAAAAAAAAAAAAATTGTTTCATATAAAATGACTGAAAAAATCTTTATTTTATTTTCTTCCTTTATCATCAGAAAATATTTAAATAGAACATCGGAAATTTAAACATAAAAAAGAAAAAAAATAGTGTGGAAAACTTAAACAAAAAGTTGACATTTTTCTGTTCTATTCTGATGAAATTTCCTCAGGTCAAAATTAACAAATTGAGGTCAGAGCTGAAAAAACTAAAAATTGACTTTTATTCAATTTTAACTTTTTTTTCAGGTCAACATTTTAAATTCAAATAAAACAAAAATCCTATTATAAAATTGAATATAGTTAAGCTTGATAAAATCAAATCATCAATATAACAGAACATTTTACAGACATACAGAGAAAAAATGATTTCAAATGTATTAGCCATTTCTACGAAACAGGTGAATAATGTTTTGGAAATGGCTAATAACAGGTGAATATTGTTCTGGAAATGACTAACATTTGAAATCATTTCTTCTCCTCTGTAGGTGTGTAAAATGTTGCGAAAGCATTAAATTAAATGTGAACTGCAATAATTGAAATTGTCTTCATATACCTATTTATATATATCTTAAAGCTACAAATTATTTACAATTTCTGATAACCTCTTTTTTATTTCTTTCCTATTCTATCTCTTTATATTTTTTTGTTATTTTCTTTATTTATTTCTTTCCTATCCTTCTGTTTTTGATATCCTCCTCCAGTTAGGATGTTTATATTGGCCTCATTTAAAAAAACAAAAAAAAATAATAACCTATTTATACAATGTGTATACACTGCAATCAAGAATAATAATATAAATATGTAACTACAATACAATCTACAACTACACTTGATTATGTTTGAACAAAAAAATATATAAAACTAAAATATTTTGTTAAGCAAAATTCAATATTTGGTAATCATACCACAAATAAACTGCAAATCAAAAAAAAAATTTGTTTTTCAAATTTAAGCAAACAGTTAGTTGCATAACAATGAAAAGTAAAAGTAAAAAAGTCAAGTTAAAATAAATACAACATATTGTATGATACAAAATTCCCTTATTGTTGTTTGTAGTTTTGTACCTGCTGAGGTAAGCAATAATATATGTAGATAGGATAAACTTCATTTAAAAAAAAAAAAATTTTTAAAAATAAGATTTGCTTAATGTTGGTACAACAAAATGTTCTATCAAAGATATCATTTACAACCTGCCCAAACTCATACTGAACATCATACAAGTTTGTAATACAATAATACATAATGTTGAATAACAGTACAGTAAGTCTAAGTAATTATAACGTCATCATACATTTTTTTTTAAATATATTTTTTTCTTTGTATGATAGTCATGACAATGCATTAAAGAAAGGTGGTAGGTTAAGGAGAATTGTGGTAGACTTTTAGAGTATATATATAGATATCTTCTAAATTTATTGGACTCATCCAAACACCTTAAAGCAAAATATGTATTTTATTATACCGAGCTAGGTTATCATCATAATGTAAATAAAATACATTACATATACATACGAATATTTTTATATATTTGTATGCAACACACACATATTTTACCATTAATCCTTGTTGAATACAGAATTGTTGTTATGAATGGTCATGTTTAAAAAACACCTTTAATTTCGAAAATGTTATAAAAGCTTTTTTTTATATATACATAGTTAGTTTATTGCATATATAATAAATATACAGTTACAATAAAATACAATTTAAAAATTTATATATGCAAAAGCTTTATTATTGTTAATAAAAATGTATTTTAGTTCTTTTATATTTGTAAAGTTTGTGTATGAATATTTTTAATTATAAATACGCCTAGGTATGAATATAAGTAGAAAGCTTAGATTTAGTAAAAATGTATGTCTACTATCATCCTCTTTTGTTTCTTTCTTTTAATCAGAATTTTTTCTATTTGAGGACGACTAGTCTAATTCATAAGTATCAGGATCTTCAGTTTTAAGTGGTTTCCAGTTTTTTATTCAATTACTTAAGGTATTTACATATACAAATGTACAAATGTTTTATGTTAAGTTTTTGAAAACGTTACTAACAGATGTATATATGTATATTCTGTTTGTATAATTTATATTCAAGATTTTTGTAATGTTTTAAGCATTTTTAATAAGTTATTTCTATAGTAGAATGCAAATCTATGTCGAAAAAAAATATATTTTTGACCTAATTTAATATGACGAAAAATTGTTATAAACATATGAAAAACTTGTAGGATAATAGTTTTAAACGAAGCGATATCGACCACAGGCACAAAGCAGATATTTTTGAAAGAAAAATATTGAGCGGAATCCTTAGTCTTAATCTATAAAAATCGATTTTGAATATTCTATACAACTATAAAAAGATGTGGAATAAAATATTAAAATAAACATTTGTCCAACTAAAACGCTTCCATTACGCTGAAAATGTTCAAGATAACGATCAATCGGTAAACTAAGGTAGAGACGGGTATAGGTGTATTCTGGAAAATGATGCAGAACAAATTATTATACAAATCATGAACTGAAAAACAGATTAAAAAGATAAAAACTAATGGAGACGAAAAATGTAGGAGGCCAAAACTGGATTTGGGTTGAAGAAAAAGCAAAAAAAATAAAGACAACAAAAAATTATTATACTATAATTTAAGAAGTTTTCCGTCCATGTAACACTATACTCTCATCCATTAGTAAGTCGATCTAAGTGAGGCTTCAGACTGACGTCTTGACTTATTCCATTTTATCCCAGCTGACCAAACTTGGAATTTTTGTACCAGTACCAAGTTGTACCACGTATATTTCCTAACTCAAATTAAGGGTTTTTAGATGGAATTTTTCCGAACTTGTACCAGTACCAAATGTACCACATAAATTACCAGATTCAAATTAGGAATTTTACATGGGTTTTTTCAGAATTTGTACCACCAGGAATTTTCCCCACATAGTACCAATAATTTTTTCTTACGAATACGGAAAAGTAGTGGTACGAGCACCCTTTAAAATTCTGTATGACGTTATAAAAAAATTTTATTTTAAAAGTACCGTATTCTTTTCCTACAAAAAATCTTCAATTACGTCCTATCCAAAACAAATGCTTTCACATTAATTATACCAGCAATGTTTCCAACATATATTCCTTGTACTGGAAAAAATACTGAATTAGTATCCAATAATATTCCAAAGAATATTCCAATGAATAAGCAAAAACCTTTTACCAACGGGAAAATACAATGGAAAAAATATTGGTACAACGATTTACACGTTTAGAAAAACATTATCATACAAAATGTACCAATACTATTTCTAATAAATATTCCTCTTACTTAAAAAACACTGAATTAGTACCAAGATATTTCCAACATATATTCCAATTAATAAATCTTATACATTAATAAAAACCATATGAAAAATTATAAGAATAATACAAGGAAAAGAGGGTGAAATAATATTGGAAAAAACGTAGGAAAAATTATAGGAAAAACCATATGAAAAAGTATAGGAATAATACAAGGAAAAGAGGGTGAAATAACATTGTGAAAAACGTAGGAAAAATTATAGGAAAAACCATATGAAAAATTATAGGAATAATACAAGGAGAAGAGTGTGAAATAATATTGGAAAAAACGTAGGAAAAATTATAGGAAAAAGTATAGAAACAATACAAGGAAAAGAGGGTTAAATAATATTGGAAAAACGTAGGAAAATCTATAGGAAAAACCATATGAAAATTATAGGAATAATACTTGGTACAAAGTGTGGAAACATTATTGGAAAAAAGGTTAGAATTCCTTTAGAAATAATGATAGGAATTTATTATGGAAAAATAGTAATAAAACTATGATGTCATTAATTTTTATTAGGTACATTTAAAGTACATATTCAGATAAAAATTCCGACATTGGTACATTTTAAAAAAAGTGACCATTTTCATAGGAAAAAAACATTGGAATTCCAATTAATTTTCATTCAGCTCTGCCGAAAATATGTACCATTCTGTACCATTGGTACGTGGTACAATTTCGGAAAAAATACTAAAATATGCTAAATTTCTTGCTAAAATTCTGCGAGATCAATTATGTTGTTTATGTTGTAAAGTATAACTGTTATACAGAATATTTAATATAGGTGGCAACGTTAATTTAAATACTATATTATTATTTACCACAACAAAAGTCATCATTTAATATCTGTAATATAATAAGATCATTTGAACAGCAACAGTTTATCACGTTATTTTAAACAAGTAAAAACGACATCATTCTGTCAATTTTTTATTTCATTTTAATTATGCCACATTTTGATTATTTAAGTTCTTGGATTAAAATATTAGTCTGACATTTTATTTATTTATTTTTGGTATGCCTATATTAGAGACTAGAATCTCGTTCAAGGCCATATATACATTTTCGATAGTTTTTAAGCCTAAAGAGGATTTTTTTTTTGAATTAAAATTAGGAAATTATTATTGTATACATATATTCTATATACGAAGTCCTTTAATTCATATAAAATTTATATTTGTTTGAGTCGAATTTGATTTTGAAATGAATATTCAAATTTTCTATAAAATTTAAAAAAAAAATGGAATTTCCACAGTATTTCACAATATTTGTTAAAATGAATACTAATTTCAAGCTTTTTACTGTCCTTCAAAACTTGAATACAAATAAAAATAATTTTCAATATTCTACCATCAATACCAAATCACATTGTTGACATTTTACTATAAAAAAATTTTTTATCACTACTTGAACTATTTCATATCAGCTCAACCTCATTTTTGATGCAATTTAGGTCAATGACATGAATTTAAAGTTTCAAAAATTTTATTTTCCAAATACAAAGTTTATAACAACATTTTTAATTAAATTTAATTATATAAAATATTATGCACATCATCATTGCATTATCCTTTTCCTTCTATTGTCATCATTACAAAACTTTTCTATCTAATTACTAAATAATTCTAACAATGTCACGTTTTTTTTATATTGTACATAAAATTTGGTAAAATCAAAGAAGAAAGTTGGAAAAATTGTCTAATCTTCAAATTAAAACAAAAAAATATATGTCGATATTATTATAAGGACCTCATTAGTGTTAAAATATTTAATAAACAAGAAAAATTTTAATTTTAATCCTTCGCATCCTTTGAACAACAGAAAAAAAAATCCAAAATTTTCATTTTTATTTTTAAATCTTAAAAGAATTTTTATTGATGTCAAGTGAAGTTTCCTAAAAATTTTGCTTTTGCACTTTTTCTAATTTTTCTTTTTTGTTTTTTCATTATCAAAAATAATAATTTTTTTTTTTTAATAATAAATTTAATATGATTTTTGTTTTATATCCATGCTATTGCATATATCGTGATATATAATAGAGCATGATATAAAATTGTTAAAATTCAAGAGAAAATTTAAAATTTTTTTTGAACAGACATTTTATCTCATAATAGTAAGATTTTATGAAATTACAATTGACCTGACCTGATCTAAGTGTGTTGGTTTATTACAGGCTACCACTACTACCGTGATGTCTACTAATATTAATTAAAGGGGAGATCTATGTTAGCGTGACTTCTTAAGATCTATTGTATTTGTGTATATTGATCTGTGTATCTAGTAATATTGATATCATAAGATTAAGGGATTAGGATACTTAAACATCATAGGAAATATCGAATACAATTGCTGTTGATAGAATTTCCACCCTTATCCCCCATTGAAGTAATTGCAAGAAAATAAAAATCAATAAAAAATTAATACGCATGCAATAAGAATGACGGTGAATAGTAACCAGCTCAGAATATTATCATCAAACCTTGTGTTAATAAATAGACGAAGTAGATCGAAATATAGATCACAAAGATAATGCATATAGATTCAAAGGTAAAAAAATTTAAAATAATATATTAAAAAAGTACTCCGGGAGCCTTAGTTAATTGAAATACGGTAAAGAAAATTTAAGTGCACTAAGCATTGTAATATCTTTTTTTCATAAAGCATTTTTGATTGTGATATTCCGGAAAAGTGGAAGGTGGGGCTAATCTGTCCAATTCACAAAACAGGAGACAAAATGACATGCAGCAACTACAGGGGGATAACGTTATTAAGCTGTGCTTACAAAATATTATCCAATGTCGTGTACTCCAGATTAGCCTACTTTGCTAAAGAAATACTGGGAGAGTACCAATGCGGATTCCGAAGCCAAAGATCAACGATTGACCAGATATTCGTCATGAAACAAAGCATGGAGAAATGTTATGAACACGACATAGATCGATCTTGTTTTTCATAGATTTCAAGCAAACATTTGACAGCATAAATAGCGACATAATTTTAACAGCTCTTAGACATTTGGGAATACCTCAGAAATTATCAAACCTAGTCATAATGACAATGCTTGAATCAAAAAGCTAAAATTGTTATACAAAACCAAATAACCCGTGAATTTTAAATAGAAACGGGAGTACGGTAAGGAGAGGCCTTATCCACACTTAATACTACATTACGCCATAAGAAAATTAGAAAAGAAAGGCAGTATATTCAATATGACAACAAAAATAGTGGCACAAAAAATTACAAATATATGGCAGAAGTATTTGTACAACTAGAAGCGGAGACACAAAAAATAGGCTTAAAAATCAACGAAGACAAGACAAAATATCTAAAAATGTCAAGAAATGAACAAATAAGAATTACTCAGAATATATCAATTGGAGAGTACAACTTTGAAGCAGTTACAACCTTTACATACCTTGGAGCAACAATAAGAAGTGATAATAGTATGCAATGCTGTATTCATAATAGAATTCAGGCCGGAAATAAGATTCTACTATGCAAACAGTTGCTTTAATCAAAATTAATATCAAGAAAGGCCAAAATGACGATATATAAAACTCTCATACGACCCATAGTGAGGTATGGATGCGAGGTATGGACTATGAACGTGGCCGAGGAGAATAGCCTGGGCATGAAAAATTCTCCAAAAAATACTCGGCCCAAATAGATTACAGAATCGAGAACATGTAATCAGAAGCAACAGCGAGCTCAATAGTATGATTGATAGTGAGGACATTGTACGGCTTGCAAAGGCCCAAAGACTGGTTGGCCACGTAAGTCAAATGAACGAAAGCCGAAAGCAAGCAGTGGTGCTGAATAGAAAGCCCGATAGCAGCCGTGGTAGAAGAAGACCAAGAAGCAGATGGGCAGACAACGTGAAAAACGATGCTCAAACCCTACAAATCCTAAATTGGAGACAAGCGGCACAAGATCAACCTTTTTGGAGTAGCATAGTGATTAAGAGCAAAGCTTATCCAGAGCTGTAGCGCTATAAGATGATGACGATGACTTTTGATTGCATTGTCAGGAATCGGACCTGGAATTCTTGGGTTAAAAAGCAGACACTCTACCTACTGCGTTACTCAACGCGTTTGATGATGATGATGATATATCATTCAGCCGATAGATGTTCGTTGTTAGCGCTAGTTTTTTCATTAAATGTGTGTTTTTCATTAAATGTGTGTTTCATTAAATAAATGAAATGATGATCATTTTTCTTTCTATAGCACTACAATTCCGCATTTTCTTTGTTTATTTTGTTTTGTGTACACAAATTATCTCCTCTCCTTTTTTCAGTTTGCTTTCTTTATACAAAACTATCTTTTTTCTATCTTTATACTGCTCCATTACTATATTCGAAGTGTATTTGAAGATATTATATAACATATTGTAATCCTTCGGATGGAGAATATTGGTCAAATGCAAATAATTTGCAGTCGGCTAGACACTCATGAGCTCCATTTATCATATTAGATGTAAGTATAAGTCCTTATAATATATTGAACTTTTTCTTTTGATGTCTAGTTATTAATTATATGATAAAGTCCCATTTAACCAGAAGGATCAGTTAATTTCATTATCGGGTTTCCGTTTTCAAGGTTTTGAGATCAACATCTATAAAATTGCTTCAATAAATTTTTGTAAAAGAAGAAGTCACCACTATAGCTATCAACTCTGTTCAGTTTTTCTATAACTTACTTCCTGCACGTTTAATGTTTTATCTATTTGCCTATTATATAAGTTACCAAGAGAGATTATTTGCAAATTGGTAGATACCGACCACAACATATTGTGTAAATATAAGATATTTTGAGGGTGTTGGCACGTACTAATATGTAGCAGTTCCCAACTATAGGATTTGCACAACATACAATTGTGTAATGTCTTGAGTGTACCGAACATACTATTAGAAATAAAATCAGACATCCTGAGGGAGTCAAATGATTGATTCTATTCCTACACTACACGGGTTATAACAATAAGTTCATCTCTGACTGCGGTAATACGGGCCCGAATCCAACACTAATAAAAATATAATATAATCTAATCTACTTATATATAGATATAATTATACCGATAATATATTATACAGGTAATACAGGGTGTACCAGTTTGTTTTTGTACCGATAATATATCATACAAATAACACAGAGTGATCCAGTTTTTTTGTTTTTTTTTTTTGTAAGTTGGTGAGTTGAGAAGATCTATTGTACTTCCCCGTGTATCTCAGAATTGCAGATCAAGTAGTGTAGACTAGTTTTTTGTTTAAAACTATAGAAGAAAAAGTAAAGCCGATTTTTTGTTTTTGTTTTTCTTGACAGTATATCTTAGATAGACATACATTTTCGTATGTTAAGTACCATTACACGCTGGGTGGCGCAGTAGGTAGAGCGCCTGCCTTTCAACCGAAAGGTCCCGGGTTCGATTCCCGATGAAGCAAAAAAAAAAAAAAGCTTCATTGGTTTTTCGAGCTGGTCTAGTACCCTTTGTCATTGGGATATAATAAATGACAAAAAATAATTGAGAGTATATACAATCTGGTAACAAATGAAATAAAATGAAACTATTCTATTTAAGAAGGCTTAGTTCCTGACAATAGTAGTAGTTTTCCACATTTAATGAGTAGATAAGCCAGTAATTTGTTAAAATAAATACTCGAATTATTGTAGATATTGTAGTGTAAAATTGCAGTACCGTACTTAATTAAGCACGAAAAGGTGATTCTACCTAAGTTACTGTCAAGATCATAAAAACAAAAAAAAAAAAAAAAAAAAAAAAACCATCACTACAATTTTTAAATGTGACACATTTTTCTATTTATTCCCGATAATTATTATTCCAGTGAATGTTTGTTTCAAACTATTCTTTTAGTAGTAAATTTAAAATTTAATTGAATGACGCGTCGTCTATTTTGATTTTATTGATGAGACACTATCGTCCATTAAAAAATTCAAGAGTTGATTGTGATATGGAAATTTCTAAAATTAAATTTTTTTTTTTTAAATTAACTACCTAATAACCATTAAAATATAATAAATTTCTAGGTATAACTGTTACAAAGAGTCATTATTACTTATGAAACCCAAAAATTAACTATATTTAAAAAATAACTGTATTAAATTCCAAAATACAAAGAAATGAAATTTGTTCAATAAAATTATTTTGTCACGTTCTTTCTAAACGGCTTGTTGGACACTACCTAATTTTTAAATTTATTTTTTTTAATTTTAGGCAATTTTATTAATTTAACTCTCAATACAGTCAGTGTTTTGCGATTAGAATTTTAATTAGAAGTTTAATGTGAAGAAAAGGAATACGTTCTCGAGTTCATTGCGTAATTGTTACTGTATTTTTGTTGTTTTTGTTTTTAATTTGGTATTAAAATTTTATTGACTCATTTCGGAAAAAGTAAATGTGTTGAGAAAACAAAGTTTTGAAATAGTTGTAATTTTTTTGTTTTTATATGAATTCGTATAAATTTGGCTGCCAGACATTAAGATAATATTCTAAATTACAGAACACTGTTAAAAATTATAATAACCTTCACGTCCGTTATTTCAGGGTGCATTTATAAAAAAAAAACAAAGAAAGTCGACACTGGATATACAATTATATGGCTAATATCTATATCTACCTAATTTTCATGGCGCTAACAGCTCGCTAACAGTCTTGGTCTCTTTCAATGATTAATATAGTACAATAAAAATATTCTACTATTCAAACGATATTGCTATACAATTGGGGAGGATGAAGATAACGTTCAAATGCTTCTATTTTTTTTTGTACAAAAAAGAACCTTGTATGTATATCAATGGAAAGGCAGTAAATTTGGATTAGAAAGTATATTTTATTTATATTACCCTTGAAATCTCGAATTACAAAATCCTAAAATCAAAATGTCCGATATAAACCAATTTAAAAATTACCAAACTCAAATCACAAAAGCGTAAAATTCCCAATCATAAAATTTTTTTTCTGAAAAAGGACATTGAACCTTTTTTGGCAAGTAAATTCAGACGTAAAACATGTAAAAAAAATACAACAATTATTTTCAAAGCCGTGGGTTGCTACACCAGCACCCGCTACTCCTTTATTAAAACAATTTGGTTGAAAAATATTGTCAGAATATTTTTATCAACATGGATTTGAATTTCAAAACTATCTATACCATATTTTTTTTTTCAATTTATTGAAAATAATAATCTACAATTTAAAGGGTTAATAACATAATTATCTTCATATATTTAAATATTTCAATTTGTAGTGCAATGCAATCGACCTATAAAATTTATATTCAAATTTTGTATATTGTTAATAATTTCATAAGTATTTCATAAGATATAGATTATAAAAAAATAATTTGCTTTCGAATCAGAACTAAATTAACGAATAAAATTTGTTGTTTGAACATTCAAGACAAATATGGCACATCAGTCTATATTCAAAATACTACACAATAACAAAAAAAATGTACATTCAGAAGAACAAAACAAATTTTAAATTAATTTTATTATTCCTATACATTAAAATATATGGACAACATTTTTTCTTTGAGGTATGATGGTGGAAAAATTGAAGAAAAATGATAAATTTCTAGTATTGCTAGGTTAACACAACTGTCCAAGAATAATAATAGAAAAAGCCGATATCCGACATAGGCAAGTATCTATAAATTCTAAAAGGACTCTACTTTTTGAGATTTTGTTCAAATTTAATGTCAACAAAATGAGCAGTTATAATTTGAAATCTAAAAATCCTGCTTTCAAATAATTTAAAAATCTCTCAAACTTAATTTTACAAAACGAATCTCAAAAAAAAAATAAAAACAAAAAAAAAAGTCCTTTTTGTTGATTTTATAAATCATTTGAAGAATTTAAAAATTTTGCTACAATACAAATTTTTATAAATTTAATCACATTCAATTTCAATGCTCGTATCTATAATGAATAATTTTTGAGGCGTTAATAAAATGTTAAACAATAAAATATAATTCTCAATACAAAGAGTGTTTCATTATTTTGAATTCTATCTTGGGCACCCAAAATTAAATCAATGCAAAAATTGTATGAAATATTAAGGATATGAATACCTAAATTATATTTATATAATAATATGTTACCGGTAGAAATCGTTCTTTGTGAAGCCTTGGTATGTTTTTCAAATTTTTGCAGGCAACACTTTTTATTATTTAATCTGAACCTCTTCTATCCAAATGTGATCCGGTTTTCCATGACATCCGGTATTATTCTGTATTATTCTTAATACGATTGTGTATGCGACTCTGTGTTTATATAAGTATATCCTTCAATATTTTATCAGTTTTGATAGTCTCAGAATTTTTTCAAAAACTTTACCATAGTCGGTAAATTCGGATGATAATCTAATATTCTTAATCGTTTAGAACATGCTTTTAAATCTTTGTTTAAATCAAAGAATATTTTGAATTTGTCACTGTTGTGTTTAGTTAAATACTTTTTTTTTTCTTTTTTCTTAAACTTTTTTTAATAATTTTTAATATAACAATTTTTTTAAAAATTCATTTTATACATAACATGAGAAAAAGATAGGATACATTCTTTAGCATTTTTTTAATTATATTTGCTTTTTTATTTCACTTATTGATTGATATATCAATTTATATTTAAAAACTACTTAAAATACATATTTAGTAATTTAGTCTATCTATAATTATAATTGACAAGCATTTAAGGACCTGCGCAGTAGACATCTCTTCATTTTATTTCGCTTCTATTTAATGAACTCCTAATATATAATTAAGTTGTATATAAAACAATAATGCGCACACAGTTGACATTTTTTTACTCATATGGTTTTATATTATTTAGCAAATATATTATGCATATTATATATGTGAGTTCTTATTAAAATAAAAAACAAAAACAAACAAATCAGTTATTATTATTAGTTACATACAATGAAAGTTTAAATTTGGCTTCAACTTGAATTATAATTACTCAACAGGGGCCCCTAGTATATGAATTATACCATATTAACTAAAAAATATAGATGTAATTCTATAACTGTGAGTTATAAAGTATGAAATAAAATTACTAATATATGACATACACAGTTACAGACATTTTTTTGACTAGTTTTTAGTTTTGATAGAGAATTCAATCACATTTCAAAGTTGTTAGAAGGTTTATGTTCAACAATATATTATCAATAATGCCAACTTCGGCTTACAAGTAACCGCAGCTTTTCTTTCGATTGTTTTTTTTACTTCGAAGATGTCAAAAACTTGTACATATTAGTTCATAATGATATCATCAATGCTTTATGCTTTTCATCAAATCGTGTTACAGGTTGTGCGTTGGTTTGTGAATTTTTTTTGTGGCTCATGTTTTGTTACTTATGTCCAAAAATAACTCATGACTTTTGCTCAAATTTCCTACTGCACATAATTTGAGCAAAAAATATGAGTGCAATGAACCTATTTGTGGTATCCGTATCTTGATCACTCTTGATTCAGTATTAAATTCTATATAATTTGGAATACCTGTAGCTCATGTTTTTTGCTCAAAATAGCTACAGCAGAGTAAAATGAATTCATTTTAAATTCTCACAGGTCACTCCATTCAGTATACTAAATTCGATATTTTTTCTATGTATCTATTAAGCAAATTTCTTTAAATCTTTAGTTAAAAGCATTCTTTTGTTCTTTATACTATTTCTTGTTGCTCGTGTACATAGAAGGTGAACGCGTTGCTTATTATTTGGTATGTTGTATTTGTATTGTTGTCTTACATAAAACGAAGGATACAGAATAGAATATCTATTTTTCAAATCATTAGTAGGATTTCGTTAAAATCGAAAGTGAACGCAGTTGATTTTGCATTTAATTTTAGATAACAGTATTATGGCTATTTCTATTAATAATATAATAATCTGTAAATTAGTATCATAACAGTAAGAAAATAAGTAAATGAAGTTGTAAATATATAGAAAAATAGATTAAATGTACATATATTCATTCTTTGCATCTATTACTGTTTATGGAAAAATAAAAAATATCAGAATTTTTTAATTAGATATTTTTTAAATTTTTTTTTAGAGATTTTTCTAGTCGTTCATGAACGAAATGAACTTTTAGAGGAATACCGCTAGATATATATATGTAAGTGATTCAATATTCATGTTATGTGGCAGACAATGAGGAGGGCTATTACCGAAAATATTAACGCAAGTATAGACGTTCAAAATGTGTATCAGAGAAAGTTCATAATTTCTACATAATAAACGGAAAAAACAAATTTCTACATAATAAACGGAAATGTACTCGCGTTTCGAAGGTACTTTTTCAAAATTACTATAAATTAGAATAATAGATAAATAGATGTAGTGCACTAAAACCCAACCGGAAATGATAAATATTATAAAATGTGGTTGACAGAAGAAGACGCATGTAGTTTGACAGTGGAATAGTATTGTCACCCACAGTATTTAATTGGAGTACTGAGTCCATAATATTTATTTTATTTATTTTACTGATTCGCCACTGTGGTCCACCAATTAAAATATGGGATTTGGTATGTAAGAAAACTGTTGAAAAATCCAGAAGTTGTTTCTACAAGTGCTAAAGCTGATCCAACACAATGTCTTTCATTAGAATGGTTTACTGATAGACAAACTTTGTTTGCTGGTTATTCAGACAATACCACCCGAGTATGGCAAATTTCACTATCTCGTTAAAAATATGATAAAAAGTATAGATCAGATAATTTCTGTCTACACTAAGAAAATAAATTGAAAGTTAATCTGCCCACGCACTCTGACAGTTCGGTTAACTGCTGTGTTTAATTGCAAGCTATCTACTTATAACTGTAAAATAAAAACAAAAAAAAATTACCTTATAATTATAAAAAATCAGAACTACGTTAATCTAAAACCAGTTTCTACCCGTAACATATTATAACAAAACCCCAAAAATAAAATAAAAGTGTGTGATTTGAATTGGAAATTATATATATATATATATATATATTTTTTTTTTCAGATACAATGAGTACAAAATCGATGTCCTAGTTTTTATGAAGAAATTTTTGAATATTATCAAATCAACAATAATTTTTTTAATCGTCTTAAAAAAATAATTTATGGTGTTAGTCTAAACCAATTTATTGTTCTCTATCATTCAACAAAAAATAAAACAAAACAAAAAAACAAAAAAATACAAAACTACAGAAAACCTTGTAATCCTTATATATTTCGAAAATGCAATATTATGCAATAAGAGAATAACTGTACAAAATAAAAAAAGCATTCTAAAGGATTTATAAAATGGCTTTTATTTTTCTTTAGAATTTTTCTTAGAAATTCGTTCAGTTTTCTTTTTCACGTTTTTGTTTTTATTGTTTTCTTTATGTTTTTTTTTTTTATGTTAAAGATTTTTACTTTACTATATTTTTTCTACTAAATTCGACTACGAAAACTTTCTTATGTTACCTGTGCTGAATTTTCTTTAGTAAACAACATTTAAATTTGAAATAAAGAAAATATTTTTAGAGTAAAAGAGAAAAAAGGATATTTTTTTTTTTTTATTTTTTTGTTTAAAGGATATTATCGTTTAGAATTACGTGTTATCTTATAGTTTGAATTTTAAAGGTGTCTAATATAGAAAAAAAAAAAAATGAAAATAAAATGGGTAAAAAGCAAACTTAAAAGTTTTATTAGAAAAATATAAAAGTATTTAAATTTCATTTTTATTGGAATATTTCACAAATAATGAAAAAAAGAAAATGGAAAATAGTGTTATTTGAGAAAATAGTAAATAAATAAATATCCTGAATATAATATTCTACATAATAAAAGTCCTGTTATTATACTGGTGCAATTATGACCTTAATAGTTTTGTGAATTAGCGAGTTTGAAAAATTGTACAATAATAACCTCAATAGAATTATTGTGAATTTAATAATGAAAATTGTACTGCTGAGTTTAAAGTAGAACAAAACAACACAGAATTTGGAATATCAAGGTTACATTTCTGGTTGTTGGTTCAGTTCAAACAAAAGTTTTGAACTATTTGAATTGTATGTAATTGTAGTATAATGGTGTTCAATTTAATATACACAGTATGTAATTTGATATTGTTTATTGGACGTAAAACCCTGGAAATTATATTAAATATAGGTATATGAAGCTTAAATGGCAAATTAATGTGGAAAAAATATACAATATAGAAAAATATTAAAAATATAGAAAAATGTAATGGTTGTAGTGGGTGTAAAACTGAATTATAAATGGTAAAGAAATTGTTTATATCGAACAAAGTATTAAATCGTTTCTGGACATAAGAAAAGGATGCAAACCAATATAAATATAGTTCAGATTTGGAAAACCAAGTTCTCCGTTGTACATAAGAAATACGACATTCATTGAGATCATAGACAATACATTTTGGAACAGAAAATTCATTTAAAGTCATACATTAGAATCGATTATTTTGTGACCAGCAGATAGATTAGATTTTAAATTTTGGGAGGGAATCCCTTATATCGCTAAATGAAATGGACTTATTTTAATAACTCGTGTTTGTTAATTAGTTTCTAAGTCCTTAAGAATACCTTATTTTGTGATAACACTCAGGATATTCTTTAATGGTATGTTGGGTAGCTCCCATTGTTCAGGGAATGCTGTTCCCAAGTGGCAAAGTTTGCTACTCTTTGCGCTCACACAGCATATATTTGTTTATTTCTACTGGGTAGTCCCTTACAGATTTTGCTTATAAAATATTAAAAACTATTAAAGATTCTTCCTCTATTTCGCATATTCTGCACAAGTTGTTTTCGGTTAGACCCATTTTGTAAAGGTGTTTCTTTATTAGGGAGTGGCCTGTTTTTATCAATGTACCTGATTTCTATTGAGGCCTAGAAGAGTTTTGGTTTTCTTGAGCAAACGTTTAGACATGAGCATATTTTTGCTTGAAAATTTCCAGGACCGTTGACCCAGAAACCCTCAACTTTTAGCTCTACCAAGGCTTTTAATTGCATTTTCGCTGTGCTCAGGGACAGAATGGACTTGGCCCTATGAAATGCGTATCCAATGCTTTTCTTGCTAGATAGTTTCGTTTCCTACTATACCAGAATGTCCTGGTACCCACATTATTGTGACATTATTTATTTTTACATGAGAATTCCAGTTTAGATGTTCATCAAGTACGATTCTAAGATATTTGACCTTTTTGGATCGTTACCCCATTTAGATTATCGATCATATAGAAGATCGAATGTGAAGGCAACAATAGTGTTGCTATTTGGATTTATACACATTTTAAACTTTCATTTGGATACCATTTTTAGTGCCTGTTGAGTTACTTCAGCCAATATAGACTCAAATTTTCCTCTGATAAGAATAGCTACATCATTAGCGTAGCATTGTACTGATCAGGAGATATTGAAATATGTTCTAATAAAATTTTCTCTAACTTTTATTCATTTTTGCTTTTACGATAAGTTTCATTGCGTTTATAATTTTCACTAAACATTTGCTTTCATTTGATCAGTTTCAATCTGGGGCATGATCTATCATACACCTATATCATGTATTTTTGTATCTCTGGCTACAACGTTTTCATTAATACTCTTGTGCTAGCCAACAGACTAGAAAGCCTCATCCATCAATGTATTTGAACTAGCCAGCAAACTTGATATAATTTATCTGGCAACAGGGAAGTTATTGTATGTTCTAATAGGATTCATTATTATCCATTTCCGTTTTTCCTGAAAACTCTAAGTCTGTGACGATAATATTTTTGCCACCATTTATACTTTTGAACTATAAATAAGCACGAATATAGAGTATTATTGTAAGAGAGTTGTAGCTAATTTTAATTTTTTGTTGTTGTTACGAAGAAGGACTCTAGAATGATTAATTATGATTTTCTGATCGTAATTCAAGATTAACTAATTGCTAATGGAATCTTCTTTGCCTAAATTTTAATTGGATTTAAGTTTAAATTTTTTGTTAAATCCATATTAACTAACCCTTTTTGATTCTGATGAATGATTTGCGACCATTGTTTTGGGTGAACCTTTCTACTGTTAAGAACTCTCACAAAAGCTTAATATGAACCTACTTACCATTTTTATGAGATAGTTGTTGATCGCTTCAAAGATTTGGTTATTTTGAACTGTTTTTCTATCACTTACAAAATTTTGAATTATTGATAATAACACAACAGTTTTCATCACAATCATGTTTTGTTTTCCCTACTGAAGCCGTCAATATACGCATTTCTGTTGTATATATAGTATAACTTCATATTTTGCAAGCTTTTATTTCGATAGTATATGCTTGACGTATATAAGTAAAAATAAAACAGTAATAAAAAAATTAGATTTAAATTATGCAAGTGACCCATATTGTTACCCATTGCTATAATCAAACATATCTAGATAGACTATACCTGCCTATTGCAGAAATATTCTTACTACTCATAATTAGTGTTTTACATTTGAATTTATTGACCTATTAAAAAATTCTAAAACATATTTTGCCCTTCTTAGCATTTCAAAAGTCTTCATAAGCATCCAGTCTGGTAATTCCATTGTCTTTGAAATTTTAAAAACAAAGTGCTGCTCTCATTCATATTTCAACAATAAAAATTTCAATAAAATTCAAAAATTCAAATTAAAATTTATCCTATTATTCGAATTGAACAAAGAAACCCATTTATAAGAAACCTTTTTTCCATATTACATACAGGAACTTATATTGTACATTCCTTTACTAAAACAAAATTTTCAAAAAATTAACTTTACATGACGATAATAGCAATGAATTAATTTTATTATTCTTTTTTTGTTGTATACAAACAAAAAACTCCCTTGAAATGTTGTGTTACACCAAAAAAACACCAGTTTAGTACCAAGACGCAATAATCGAGGGAATTTAAATGAGATGCAAAAAACAAAAAAACAAAAAAAAACAAAAAACGAATGTAAAGCACGTTGTCACCATGAATAAAAAAAGAAATAAAGAAAATTTTCTTCTTTAAAAGAAATTCAAATTCAAATAATCCTTGGCGAATATAATTTTCATATGTTTATGCAACATTTATGTATGCATGCATATATATATACACACATCTCTGTATATATATCCTTGATCATCATGATTTCAAATTATTTAAAATAAAATTTAAAAAAAAATAATAACGAAGCTCTGAACTTGCAATCGTAAATTAGTGAGAACCTAATTTACATTTTATTAACATAAATGTAAAAATATATTGAAAATAAATATTATATAAATTTAATTTTACTGTCATAACAGTAATATTGTACTGTTGTTGAAAATATTGTAAATACAATCAATAGTAGGTGTTTTATTATTATTTCCCACATATTATGGACGCACACATGACTATTAATAATTGTAGGTTTGTTTTTATACGATAATTAATTATTTATTCATTTACAAACGTACATATATATGAATATATTGTATTGATGTGTAGGTGTAAATAACACATGGAGACATCTCACAAACAAATAAACAAAAAAAAAAAAAAACGAAAATTCTTTAAAAAATAATATTGAGGATCAAGGTTGTTGGATTTATTCGATGCACGTGCTAATTAAGAAAATATAACTTGACGTTGAATTCAGAGAGAGAGAGAGAGAGAGATAGAAAACATTTTTGTTTTCCAAATATTTGCAATTCAAAATAATATAATATGAATCAATAATTTGATTTTTGTTTTGCTTTTAAAGAATTTTTGAATTAAGTTTGAAAAGACTATGATGATGATGGAGTTTATTGTATAATTTTAATTTTAATAAAATTGAAATTTTTATGAATTATTCATTTAGAATTTATTTCGAATTTATTAATATATATTTATTTTTTTATAGATTTATATTAATTATTAATAAATATATATAAGGTATGTATTTTTTAATAATTCAATAAATTTTTATTCTTTTTTATTAAAACATTTAGATATTTGTATATACTTACTCTTTAAAGTATCACCAGGAGGATGCAAATAAATTAAATGAAATTTTCATTCGAATATAAAAAATCGATAGATTTGGTTGATAGATTCAGGTACTGCAGAATTAAGCTATGCAAATTTTAGTTAAAGTTGGTACATGAACATGCATTGAAAATAAATGTTCATCCAAATTAAATAAAATCGATAGATTTGGTTAATGACTTTAGATACTGCAGAATAAAGCGATGTATATTTTACTTCAAATTGGTCCAAGAAGACGCATTGAAGACAAATTTTCATGCAAATTAATAAAAATCGATCGATTCTACTGACAAAATTGGCTGCAACTGTATTGTAGACTGCAACGAACACGCATTAAATATAAATTTTCATTCAAATTTAAAAAATTGATCGATTCAGTTGAAAAATTGCCTACACAAACACACATTTAAAATATGCTTTTGAATTGATACCAATTGAAATGGATGAATATATGAAGTGAGTGTCTTAAGTATAATCAGAGACTATATTTGTACTTATATTTGTACA
The DNA here is from genome assembly GCA_963942445.1 of Argyra leucocephala. NCBI lineage: Eukaryota > Metazoa > Arthropoda > Insecta > Diptera > Dolichopodidae > Argyra > Argyra leucocephala. Next base: position 180,679,855 of record OZ012678.1, read on the forward strand.
GGCTACAATTATCTTATTTTTCAACATGGACAACTACCTTTTAATAAATTGGTAGAAATCCTTGGTCAAGTATCAGTTTTTAAATTTTGAAAACTGATACTTAGAAAAAAAAAATACATGATATTTTGTTCGCAATTCGACGTCTCTATTATAGTCTCTGGTATAATGATGTTCTACCAAGTATATACATAATACTCACCAAACATCTTGCACTTACATTGGTCATAGAATTCAAATTGGTTACGCAGGTATATCTGATGGTCACAGAAAATGTGAATACAAACTTCCTGAGTAAGAAAAAATAATACATATCATAGGTACGCAACAATATCAGCAGTAAATATGAAAATAATATCTTCCAATATTAAATTCAAAGGACTAGATTGTAAAATGTCCAATGTGAGGTTCAAAGGAAGAGTTGAAAAATACAATTCATAGTTAGACGAAAGAAATTAGTATCTTATTCAAAAGAGAAATGAATTATTAATTTGAGTATGTAGTTAAGTATTTAGTAATTATGCACAGTAGGTTTTGTACATTGATACATCTTATCTTTGTTTTATTAATGTTTAAAATTGAATGATTTGTAAGTGGCTCGTACATGCTCGTACTATTATTTTGTGTATTTTAAATTTTAGTTTATACTGATTAATAAATTGTATTATACACTTTGTACGAGCAATTGGGCTCATTTGAGAATTGTCAATTAAATAAAAAAATAAATAAAATAATACGTTGACTATGTTATTGAAATTGAAAAATTTATCAAGCCGAGCTACAATGGTAACGTACATTAAATATGTTGGTGATAAGTCCTTCATTTGTTTCTTATAACAACATAAAATAAAACACAAACAAAATCAATTTAATTTTATTTTATTTTATTTCCCGCATGTATATTAATATACATGCAAAAGTGTTTGACCATTTTCTTTATCAGATGTGGACCTTTAAACAAACTAAATAAATTGCTAACAAATCAAAAATTACATAATATTTTGCTCAAGGTTATTAATTCATAAGGTAATTGGTGTCTCTTATTCGGTATCTGATGATTGGTGGCTTTTACAATCATCTTACTAACCTATATTATATAATCCAGTGTTAATTTATTTACTCTTATAAATCGCGTATAGTTAACAGAATTAATAATGATGTTGAGTATTTGAAATTTCGAAAATTTATTCTACATTTTTACTTCTAAAATAAATCTTTAATAATTGTCTACACTGCTACAAAAATATTGTTTCATCATCTTCCCTAAAAAGATTTTCAAAATAAAGAAATAAAAATAAAAAAATTTAATATTATAAAGAAAAATAATTAAAACTCAATGGATTTGAATTTTAGAAAATATAATAAAACTTTTCTTTATAATATCGTAAATTAATTTTATATAATATCGTAAATTACTTTTTAATTTAATAATAATGTTAAAATAATTAATAAAATTAGCTCTGATAACGTAATAATTTATTTATAGAATTTACCTTCAAATAATCAAGTTCAGACTTTAAACTTTAAACAAAGTTTATTAAATAATTTAATTATACACTTAAATCTATTAAAAAAGAAGACTTACCGTTGAATTATATTGAAAAAGGAGTAAAATATTTCATCTACTGGAATTTATCAGTAGCTATAGAGTGTTGAATAATTTTTAGTTTTTTTTTTTGATTAGGGCTTCATATTTTATAGTTCAAGGTTTAAGGTTTCAAATTTTATTTATTGTATAGTTTTTAGTTTCAGTTATAGTTTTTAAATCTTATATCAATGTACTTTGATAATAATTATATATTTTCTTACGCAAGTTTTAATGTACTTGTTTATTATTTTATTGCTTTGTAAATATTTTACATAATGCTTCAGATCAGTTCATAATAAAATAAATTAGAAATATGCCTTATTTAATAACATGTCACCTATTATAGAATGTCATACAGTAGCGTCACTGTGCTAGATTATTCAATATAATCTATCCTATTATACATACTTCCATATTCATACGTTATATATACTAATTTTGTTTTTGTCTGAAACTCTTTATGACAACAACAATAATATATTGAAAAAACAGTTAATTATGAATGAAACAATGAGAATTTACAAAATAAATCAGTTTTTTTTTAATGTATTTTAGAGGTAGGTGTAGCGTGCAGGTAGAATGTAGTACGAACTATTAATGCATTATAATGAGAGATGATACATATTATTTACATTTCATTTTTGTTGGTTTTGATTTGTAATATGCATACTTTTTAAACTGCACCCAAACTTTACTAGATTAGCAATGTCATTATACTAGTTATAATATATAATAAAGTTATTCAGTTTTTAAAAAGCAAAACGGTTCTCTTTTATTTTAATTTAGAAATAAGACTGACTTTATTTTTCAATATAATTTTACATGTTTCATTTTTGTTTTAAAATTTTATAAACAAATTCCTGATTGAGCATTATCAGCATTGGTCGATTATCAGCATTGAGTGGCTAATATGTTTGCATATGCCACATAAAAAAAAAAGAAAGAAAAATAAAGTTCAAATGAGTTCAAAAGTAGTAAGGATATTATTTTAGAATAAAGTTATTAAATTACTTAATTTAAAGAAACGGTATTTTAGTTTCCTGTTGACAAATTCCATCCCTTTGTACTGTGTGGTAGGTACCACAATAGTGATGGTGTGGATGTAACTATATTTTAATTTTGTCTTAGGAACTCTACATTTCATACCATCTACATACATATTTGCATACTATTTAATTTGAAAATATGCAGCTGACTTAACAAAAATTTCAGTGTAGGCATTTTCAATAACATTATTCTTAAATCAAGTTCCACATTATTGGAGCAAAATTAAAAACCACTTTTGAAATTAAATTAATGTCAACAACCACCCTTTATATTCAGATTTTGAAATTGTCATCAATCACAATCATTTTCATTACTATTGTGTAACGCCATTAGTGAGCATAGGACAGAATTGAAGTTGTAGAAAAATATAATACAAAATATATAAGAAGTGCAAAAAGAAGGTACAGTACATAAATTTCACAGGGACACTTTTATTAATATGCTTCAAAACTAAAACAAAAATATTTATTAATTAAGGGAGTAAAGACTATCGTATTAGTATCGTATATTGTTCATTTTAACATTTTAACTACAACAACACACCTATCGGAACTGCCGTGCTTACTATAGTTTGAATTTCTGAAAAATTGTGAATTTTTCAAAATTTGCTAACACTTTTTTTCAATTAATTTCATTTAGTACACCTCCGAACCTACTCTATTTTAAAAACTATATATATAGTATCTGAAAATTAAATTTAAATTAAACATTTAAAAAATTCTTTAAAATAAAATTATATGTAATATAAAACGGCAACACTATATTATGTTTTGATGCATTATTTTCAGTTATTTTTCAAAGATAATTTTCGTATTGAAAATATTTAGAAAATAACCGAAACCGATAGACTTTAATTTTTTATTTAGTTGAATGGATTTGATTATTTTATTTCGTGAGAATAGTTGGCTTTTTAAAATAATGTATCTATGTGTGTAAGTTACACAGTTAAATCAGATACAGGAAACGCAATTTAATTCCGTTGCCAATTCAAATCATGTTTTTTTTTTGTGTTTTCTTATTTTTGTTATTTTTAGATTAGTTGCAGTATTCTTGGAAAACAGCATTGATGAATTTTCAAAAAATTTAACAAAACTAACAATTCTGATAAAGTTTATTTGAATTCTGGTTATGTTTTCAGCACATGCATTTAATGGTCATGTACTCGTATAATATGATGAATGAAAACATGGTAATTTTTATTTGGAAAATTATTTTAATTTTTAAAAATTGAAAAATTTGAAACGCCAGGATTTTTAGAATTTTCTATATACATAGAAATTATTAAGATTTTGTTCTGCTAACAATTTACAATTCTACAAAATAATAATGTTTATGTAATTTGATACCAACCATTATGAAGATATTTCAAAAGATAGTTTATCTGAGAAAATTTTCACTGCAAGATGTTTTTAATTTTTTTTTTTTTTTTGCATGTTTTCTTTTGAATGTCTCATTAATTTAAAGATAGTAAATTTTTTGATAAATTATAAAATAATTTTATTGAGAAATGGTTAAAGGAAGGTGCAAAAATTTGAATGACTAAAGGAGTTAAAAAAAAAGTTATTGGTTTTAATGCAGTTAAAAAATTTAACCAATGTATTCAGTGTTGTTGTCGTGGTATCGAAATCGTAAAAATATTTATCGTACAACAGTCATGGTGTAATTTATTTAAAAATTGAAAAACAAAAATAATTTTAATTTAAAAATATTCTGAATGAAAAAAAAAAAAAATGATATAATAAATAAAAGATATCGTATAAGACATGATGCACGAGCATCAAGAAATAGTATAAAGGACAAAAAAATGCTTCTAACTAAAGATTTAATGTATAATTTGGTTAACAGATACATAGAAAAATATCGAATTTAGCACTGAATTCATTTTACTCTGCTGCTGTAGCTATTTTGAGCAAAAAACATGAGCCACAGGTATTCCACAATATTATAGAATTTAATACTGAATCAAGAGTGACATACGGATACCAAAAATAAGTTCATTGCACTCATATTTTTTGCTCAAATTATGTGCAGTAGGAAATTTGAGCAAAAATCATTAATTATTTTTGGACATAAGTAACAAAACATCATGAGCCACAAATACATTCACAATATTATAAAATTTAGTACTGAATCACTTATATTTTTGGTCAAATTATGTATAGTAAAAAATTTGAGCAAAAATCATGAGTTATTTTAGGACGTAAGTAACAAAACATGAGCCACAAATACATTCACAATATTATAAAATTTAGTACTGAATCAATACGGATACCAAAAATAAAATCAATTCACTTATATTTTTTGCTCAAATTATTTTAGAAAATTTTAGCAAAAATCATGAGTCATTGTTGGACGTAAGTAACTTAACTAAATATTATAATTTCTTGCTATAACTATAAATCATTCTGTTCAGTTTAATTTTGACTTTACGTAATGGTACTGGGTACATATTAGGCCTTACATTCTTATATTTTAAATTAATTCATTTTTGAGACATACTCTGTACTTATTTATTTACTTATTTTTTAAAGTTTCACTTAAATTTTAGTTGGAAAGGCTCATTATCAAATTTTTAAATTACAATTATACAAAATAAATATTTTTTTTTGATTCTGCAAACATTTATTGACCTTTCCACAACTTTAAGTTTAATCGAAGTTCGAAGTATTTTAATTATTTTCGTTCCATCTAGTAAGGAAAATCACATAAATACATTTATTTGATTTTTTATCATATACTTCTACAGTGTAAGCGTTAATTCTTTGAACTTGAACGTTAACTACAACAATCACTGAATAAATTATTCTGGAATGAAAGGGTTAATTTGTTTCCTTAAATTTCAAAATTTTCCTGACAACAAACAACATAGGTATATACTGAATAAATGACAGATAATTGTCATATTCAGAATTCTGAATAAAGGACAGATAACAATAATATAAATTACAAAATTACAAATTAACGTTATAAAATGTCAATTGAAATGTCAAAATGAAAAGATGAACAATATAAAATGACATATATAATTCTATAAATTGGGTTTTTAATTTTTATTTTATTTCACAAATATATTTTCCACTTGCCAATACATATTTTGTTGTCTATATACAAAATATAAAAGTTATGTAAACATAATTTAATCATGCATTGATTATTTATAGTACCTCCACCCTGTCAGACAATTTTTGAACAGTAATTTACTATGAAATTAAAACGAGATTTTATTTTACTCAATTTTGTTTATATTTTTGTTTATTTTGTTTTTGTTATTTTCAATGTACATTAAATTATTATATACAGGTATTCATGTTAGTATATAAATTTTTGCAACAACAGCAACAGTAACAACAACAAATTTTCAGTTTTTCTGTTTCCAATCAATTACCTTGCATAAACAAATAGTGGGAATAAAAACACCATTGCACCTCTTTTAATGGGAGGTGAAAAAAGAAAAGTTTCATTTAAAATCAATAAAATCCGATAGGTTGCCACCTGGCACCAGTATACTGAAAATGAAAACGTAAAATAATATTTTATTTTTTTCTAATTTTGTTTTGTTTTTCTATTTATTTTGCTAACTTCATATTATAGACAACTTTGGATATGAAAAAATAGCAACAAAAAAAAAAATGCAACACAACTTAATTCAACAAATCGAAAATGCATGTATATAGTGTGCAACAATTTCGTTTTTCTATTTTGTTATTATGTTGTTGTTGTTGTTGTTGTTGTTGTTGTCATTTTAAATTTTTGTATTATGTTGGTTTGTTTGTTTGGAATTGAATTCTTTGTGAATGTTGAAATGATAACTGAACAAATTTAATATAGAAAATTTATTTTTGGATATTACTGAAAGTTCAATTTTGTATGTATTTGTAGGTGCATCACAAATGTACATATTTATAAATACATACAAATCTATATTTTATGTACATACTATTTTAGTTAGAGTTAATTTAGTATAGTATACAAGTGCGAATGCTTAATAAAGAAAAGAAAATTGTTCAGTATACAAAAAAAACACACTTTGAATCAGACAGGATTGCAAGTGAATTTTTTTCAAGGAAATTTTTTTAAAAATTATTTTTATTAACCCTTAGCAGAGCGAAAGTTTATATTTAAAAACTTTTTATATTTTGAATTGGACATTCACAATTAAATACTCATATATATTTAAATCTGTGCGTAAATAAGTATAATGTCTTGTCAAACTTAATGCCTTGGGTAAATGTAAGTGAATTTGTTTATGCTGTTATGCTGTTTGAAATACACCAAAACCTTATGACAGGCTTCGTATAGATCATTAAAATCAATATTAACACCAACATTAATATTAAAATTGCATGTATATGCATCAAAATGAAAATAACTTTAATAGACAATGAATAAGTTAGATTATTGCCCTATAATCTTGGTTCTCTAACCTTGGGTAGGACTTAATCTCATCACAAATTGATCGACACTTCCTTCGGCGTTCTTTCGTCATATAAGAATTGAAAATATTTTTCATTACAGTGATTTCGTGCATTTGATCGACATGAGCTGGCCATCGGAAACAATGCAACTTTTGGTCGATCTAACTTTTGGTGATTTCTTCTAATACTAAACTTTGCTAAAACTATTATCATAATTTTTAATTGGTCTTTTCTAGTCGAATAAGTATAACATACAAATACCAAAATCTAACATAGCAGAAATAAATTTATCGTATATTAAACTATTGAACGCAGCTTTGTTACTTCGATGAAAAAATTATGAGTGTTGGCTTGACTTTCTAGAATCTTCTGAGATTCTTTTTGCATTTAATTGGCTCATAATGGTCATTGATTCGTTCAGTTATTTCAAATATTGTTTTTTTTTAAATAATTTAATTTGTACAAAAATAACCTTATATATTTAACACATAATATTAACTCAAAATAACATATAACATTACAGTCATATAACACTAAAGTATAGAAATGATAACTATGGTAAAACAACTATTTACTAACATTTGTATAACAGTTTACGATGCATTAACATTACATTATCATAACACACTAACATTACATATAACATTACAGTCATATAACACTTATAGAAATTACATAGATGAAACTATTATGTACATTAAACACAAACATTTGTATAACAGTTTACGATGCATTAACATTATATTATCATAACAAAATATCATTACATTTAACAGAACATATTATTATAACATTACATTTACATAACACTTAAATAAAATTAAAATTTATTTACATTCGAAAGCTTTCGTTATTTATGAAAACATTTGTTTTCATGCATTGTAAACTGTTATACAAATGTACAGCATTTGTATAGCAAATGGGTAAGCTGTACATTTGTATAATAGGTAACGATGCATAAAAACAAATGTTTTCATAAATAACAAAAGCTTTCGAATGTAAATAAAATGTTTTATTTTAAATAAAGCAATTACCAATTGGGGTTAAAAGATTTTTTTTTTTTTGTACATTTTACTAAAAAGTAAAGTTGTAGAAATTGTGAACTAAAATCTTCAATAAAACTTCCTGTAAAGAATTTTTAATGTACTTTTAAATAAATAAAAATCAACATCAACAACAAGAGTAAAATAAAAATGAAAAATTAAAGTAGAATAAGTGCGCGATGAGAATTTTTAATTAGATTGCAAGGAAGTATTAACGAATATAGAATGTGCAAATGTTTTATTTTCTTTTTACTTTTAAATTTCTAATGCACAATGTAAATTTTTTGTTTTTTGTTTTATTTTTGTTTTTTATTTATCAAAGATTTTCATTTCTAAGCGATATATGTACAAATATAAATTAGGATGCTCTATGAAATTTGATTTAAGATGCAGAGGTACCTATAAAGAAAAATACTTTAAAAATATTGTTATATAACATCAATCTGGGAACTATTTATTTTTATTGGCTTAATAAAAATGTATTTAAATATTTCTGTCATAGATATAGGGGGTCTACGTGCTCATTGGTTCATTGCTAATATAACTATTGCAAAATATATTTAATTAAATTTCAAAATTAAGTTTAAGTTACTGTCATTCAATTTTTATTTACCCTCATGTATTTATTTTTTATTTTCCAAGGCATCACATTTTTTGAAAAGGAAGTAGGCAGACAATATTTTAAAATGGGTTCGAATGAAAGAAATATAATTCTAATTTTTGAAATAAAAACACTGCAAAACAAAATTAATTCCGAAGCTCAATAACCTAATCGTAGAATAGCAGAAATATGCATTCTGACGATGTGGTAAAGATTAAAATTTTTCGGGAATTAAAATTTGTCTCTTCTTAGAGTAATAACAATAGACTAGTAAACCATTTTGTAAAAATAATGATTACAACAAGCTGAACTACAGTCTCAGAACTACATTATCTGAGCTATGCGAAAGTCTAGTACTCCAAATGGAATGAAAAGGATACGTGGTAATATGATTGATTGTACATAAGGCAAATATTCTGTTACATTCGTAAACTTTCGTTATTTATGAAACCTTTTTCGTGCATCGTAAACTGTTTTACAAATGTACAGTTTACACAATTGCTATACAAATGTAATTTTTTTTAAGTTTTATGTTAAATGTAATGTTAGTGTGCTATGATAATGTAATATTAATGCATCATAAGCTGTTATACAAACGTAATAGTGTTCATATTTGTTTTATCAATGTCATTTCTATAACTATTATATGACTGTAATGTTATATGTTATGTTAAATGTAATGATTATGTGTTGTGATAATGCAATGTTAATGAATCGTAAACTGTTATACAAATGCTAGTTCATATAAGTGTCTTACAAATTTCATTTAACTATTATATTAATGTAATGTTATATGTTATGTTAAATTAATGTTATGTGTTAAAATAAAATGTTATTTTGATACAAAGAAAATTTATTATCATTAGTACTTAGTTTATAATATTACGTTACCAATATTCTACATTAATATTAATTATAGATCCTTCAATAAAATATTAATTTTGTATGTAAGCAGAATGTAAATACTAAAATGGAATTAATATTGAATAGCTGTCATCAGTGTTGCTAAGTGAAGAACGAAATAAAAAATAGTATTGCAATTATTGTTAATTTTTGTTACGTAAATAATAAGTTAAATTAAATTTCATCGACAACAAAATCAACAATTTTAAATTAAAAAAATTAAAAAAATTTAAATAAATAAAAATAGACAAAATATTTCGTAAAGGTGATGTTATCATTTGCTTTATCAACTTTAATTGTTTTAATAAAGCCTCCATTTTATATTCTGTTGCATTGCTTATAACGAGTTTTACGTCAATTTTTATATATTTAAAACTTATACTGTTTGATTTCACATACATATTTGTTTCTCCCAAATGATTTTACATCCTAATATGAATGAGGTTTTGTTTATTATGTTCATTAGATAAAAATTTCTAACACACAAATAATAATGTTATTAAAAATTTTCTAAAATATGTCAGTTTTACGTGTAAAAATATAAAATAAACATTTTTATTTAGGTCATAATGTCACAATGTAATCCTTGTAGTAAGCCACGAAAAAAAAAATTAAATATCCTTAACAGAAATAGATTATTTTTTATTATTTTTTCAGAAATTCAAGTAATATATATATACATTCTAATATATAAACACTCAGAATAATATGATCGCAAACATTCAGTATACTGTGGAGAATATGCAATTGAAAAACAAGTAAAATAACAAAAAAAGGATTCATTTTAAAAATAGTAAAATACCATTACACAAAAACAAAAAAAAAAAGGATTCCCAAATTAAGTACAACATTTTATTAACAATCCTAATATGGTCTTATCTATATGTATATACTATATATAACTTTTGGTTGTATAATATATGGTATATACTATGTATCATAATATTAATATATACTTTAAATGATGCTTATATTATATTCAATATATGATCAACCTAAAAACAGAACTGATAAAGTGCTTTTATATGTCCTTTTGACTTATACACATTTTACTGTAGAATATAATGGCAGTAATAATAACAATAATAATAATAATAATTCAAAAATAAATATTAAGTCTTCTATCTAAGAATATACTTCTGAAAATGTATGTTCGAAAAGCTTTGGTAAATAAAACGAATGTTTAATAAAGTTGTCAGTATACCTTTGAAACAATAAAGGATCTAAGAAAAATCTTTTATAGAAATTTTAAAGAAAAAAAAAATTAAAATAAAAAGGATAAAAGCTTTGTAAATCCTTAAAGCTTTTCTATAATTTAAAACTGCTATTTGGATATTTTTTTTTGATTTTCCGTTAAAATATGAGTATTTAATATATGTATATGAAAGAGGATAACTTTTGTATATATGAAAAGAGAAGACAGGCTCAATATGTACCTAAAATATACTAGTATAATAAAACATTTAAAATTGAAATATCAAATTTAATGAATAAAAAACAATGACGTAATAAAATTTTAAAGCTTTTTTTTTTTTGCAAATACATTCATAGAAAATTTTTAATGTCCTTTTGTTATATTTTCTTCCTTCCTTTTTTCCTTTCTTACTTCCTTTCTTCCTTCCGTTTTCTATTTATATACAAAACTTATTATTATTGTTTTTTTTTTTATTAAAAAAATAATATCATCCAGAGAATGTCCATACAAATTACATGAATATTTAATAAATCAACATAACCAAAAAAAAAAAACGTAAAAAAACAAAAAAAAAATCCTACATTTTGAAAGGACATACCATGTTAAAAAATTTCAAGTTTCATAGTTGTAAAATTTGATTTGATTTAAGTTAATTAAAGCTGTTATTTTTTTTATATAATTTTATTCAGGATTATCATACATGCCGCTATTCCAATTATTTATTCCATTATCTCAATAAAATCCTTATGGGAATTAAGATTTTTCATCTGCTGAAGATTTGTAAATTTTAGAAATTTATTTAATTTTATTTATATTTTGTTGTCTCACAACCTAAAAGGATTTAGTAACTATGTTTGCGAAAGTGTATGAACATATTTTGATTAATAATGTATGAGTTTTCATTTTTTACTTAAAAAATTTAATTATAAAATACAACAAAAAAAAAAAACTAATTATTAATAAAATAATTAATAAATTAACTTTAACGGAACAAATTTAACACTATTAAGAATAACATTAAATTTAATCTTTTTTCTTTCCACTAAGCTGAAATCATATGGGTATGGAATACATGATTAGGTTCGATATGATTTTCAATTAAAACTAAACGAATAGAAATAAAAAAAAGTGAAATGAAACGATGTGGAAAGCATGGGTTAAATTTCCGTGAGAATTAAAATTTTTCTCTTATACCAAACAATAGCTGTCACAATCGAGCAGTAGATTAATTTTCGAAAAATTTATGATTACACTGAAACTGAAACACAGGCTTGCAACCACAATCCATCTGAGCTATACTAAAGTTTTTATACCTGTAAACAGTTATAACGGATATAATATGGAAGCTATATAATTTACTAAAGCATGGTTTCCCTATACTGAGATAATTATCAATAGAATAGAAATTGAACTATACTTGAAAGATATTGCTAAATTGGATATAAAATTACTAGATTGAAGTGTTCAAGAATAAAGAGAACATATGAGGAATCTAAAATCAGTTGGTTCGAGTCCAAGGAGTACATTTTTATTTTATTTTATTTTATTTATTTATTAGTTCCCCTCAATTACAATGTCCATATGCCCATGTCCATATGCGCCAATGTAAACACTCTCTAAATGTATATGGCACTCTGTAAGTGTATATGGACTTTGACGCAGTCAAGAAATCAAAAATTGATATGAAAACAATTGCACAAAATTGCGTAAGGTGAAAAGGAGAGAAAAAAAATTGAAAGAAATTTGTAGCAATACGCTTTAGGCATGTCAAGACCAACGATAATTTGAAATACAGTCGAGAATCATTTTTTTTCAGATAAAAAAAAATCGTGTGTCGACTTTAACGCACTAACAACTTCCACCCTTTTGTTAAAATTAGTATTTAAGACTAACCTTTTAGACCTTAAGACTTCTTCAGATTGATATTTGATCAAACTAAATCCTGTTCGGAACTCTTGAGAGATAAAACATTTTAGCTTAATATAGTTTAAACGGTTTCATTTGTTTAAGTGGTCTAACAAGGTTTTGATTGTCAGCTAAACAATAGATCTTAAGACGTCGCGGTTACTTAGAACTCCTCAATTTACAAAAAAAAAAAAAAAAAAAAAAACGTAAGACTTCGATTTTTACATGTTCGGAAAGACATGTTGAGAAAGACGACTTTTATGGTTTGCCACAAATTTTTTGTATTTCGTCGTTTATGAGAGGGATTCTGAGATCTCTATGAATATCAGTATTGCGAACAAAACAGGGCGTGTGTTATACTTTGTTTTGGAACGTTTGGATAGTTTGAATATGCAGTTGTTTAGGACAACCTCATATTTGAATACCGTATGCCCAGACTGGCTTTAATATCTGATTGTAGATCAAAAACTTGTTATACGTCGAAAGCGTAGATGCCCATCCAACTATCCAATACACATATTTGTATTTCAGATCCAGTTCTAGGTTTTTTTTCGTTTTCAAGAGTGAATATTTACTTTCTTTAGTATCAGATAGGTTTTGTAGATAGTTATGCATTGTCTCTTCTTTCAGCTGTTTTATTTCCCTTAAGTCTTAAGACTTGGAATTAAGGATATTTTTATCACCTGGATCACGTGTCTTGCTATATCTTCTCTATAATTTTCTAGGAAAGTTATATCCAACTTTTTTGGATTTCCAAATTTTAGTGCTTTTCCATGCAGCATTCTGGATAGCCTTCACAAAATTTTCAGCAGTTTTTTCCAGTTTTTCTTTGTTAGTCGAGAATCATAATAAACATTACCACCATATTTAAAAATATATGAACACACTCGTAAATATAAAACTATGCTCCTAATGAATATCAAAATAATTTTAAATTTAAAATGATAAGCATATATTCACGAATATCATTGTCTTAGCATCATTGTCTTGAAATTCAATGAATGTAGACAAAATATTTGATAAAAAGAATTAAAAAAAATCGATTGTTAATTCGTATTAAAATTCTATTTAAATCGTTGATTTTTTACATTTACACTACCCCGAAAATATTAAATAATCAGTCGCAAAGCAATAGAATTTATATATAAGCAATATTTTCAATTGGTAGGAGTGCAAAAATAAATACAATGCAACGAACAACATTGGAATGCAACATTGGTTCAAATCTGGTGAAAAATAAAATGCATTTTTTCTGCCAGACCATAGCTATATTGTGACCGACTCTAGCTAATTTAAATCAAATTATGTTTCCAATTATCCATCTCCAGTTACTGTGCTATACTATTCAAAATATAATGGTTTCAAGATTTTGATTTCAAATTTTTTTTCAAACTCTTCCTGCAGCTGCAGTAGATTAATAATGAAATATAGTTAAAAACTAAGCTATTAAAGAAAATCTAACTTTTATAATAATTTATCAAATTCAATTTAATTGATGTATCAACAAATGTATTAAAACATTCTTCATAAAACATTGTTCTTAAATTGTTCTTAAATACCTTTATCATTTCATATTTTAATACCGTATTGAGCTCAAAATAAATTCCAATACAATATCGGTACGGAAAGTAATTTCCATCGAATTCTTAGTGACAATATGAAAAAAATAACAAAATTTTATAATTAGATTAGTTAACAGTTGAATGAATAAACTTCATATTTCTATGGTGACATAATATTATGCAAGGTGACATTACATATAAACCGCAGGAACTATATACTTTGTATTTCACTAATTATTTCAACCTGCATCAACTATTTAAACCGTCACAATATGCAAATTTAAATTACTTCATAATTTGCAATCCAATAATCTTAAATTCTTCTCTTCCCTATACTGGATCTCTTTAATTTCTATATTAAATGAAATTCAAGAATTTAAAACCAACAATTTTTTTTAAATATCAGTTCTTTTAATCTAAGAATCACAGTCAATCTATATAATGACAACTTAATACATAAATTATAAGAATCTTAAAGATAAATATTTAGTTTCATATCTAATCAAAAGACCTTCTTTTTAATTTTATTTTTATTAATCCTGTCATCAGAATTGAAATATTAAAATTTAACTGTGTAGTGAAATTATCAATATAGCCGTACAAGGATCAAGTTCATAACGTACATCCATAAATAACATACATCTGAGTATCTTGAAACATTCTTTTAATAATATTCAAATAACTAGAACTAGAATAAAAATTATTGGAATACAATGTTGCTGATTTTTTCTCATTGTATGAAAATCAATTTCAATCCCAGATTATAGGAATTAAATACAAAATCTTATCATCAGTTTAGAAATATGGAAGTTCATTTCATTAGAGATTAACAGGATGATCAAGTTATTCCATTGATAAAATTAAATTCTAAAATATTTCTTAGTATTATGGTAAGTAAACTAGTTTTTAAAAATGTACAAATGAAAAATGTAGTTTTAATGTTAGTTTTTCATTATAACTATTTTTTCAAAAGAGTGCGAAAAAATTTATTGTTGTGTACTAGTATGTAAAATTTCTAAAAAAATCAAAATAAATTTTAAATTACAGTAATAAAAGAAAATTTCGCAATCTTACTTTATGTAAATATAAGAATTGAAAATAAAATTTAACGATTGTTCGATTACTTTAGGCCGTATGTAATAATTATGTAACAATTGAAACATATTAACGGTTAATATCGATAGGTATTACCATCAAAATATTTACGTAGATTATATAAATATGAAATTTTAGATTAGAAATTAATGTTGGTGAACAAAATTAATGTTGGGGTCGTGGTATCGTAACCCTGCTGCAAGCTCACAGACAAAAAAAACTACTATATACAAGCAAGGCTACTACAATTCATAAAATTGTGAAAAATACGAATATAGCGTGTGTTTTTTACAATGTATCATCAAGAAAATAATACTAGTAAGTGAAACAAATACTATAGACAAATTCAGAAATCCAAAAACTTATAAAACCAGATTTCGTCAGAGCAGATTATTCAATTTGACCTTTAGACTTTGAGACCTTAATTTGAGACCATATAACGAATAAGTGGTTCACTTATAAACAATTAACTTCTCTCTGTTACACACCAATTCACAATCATATACATTGTTGTGGAGCAAAAACTAATAATGAAAAAAATTCAAAAACGTAAATGACGTAAATGACGTAGAATAATTTACATTATTAAGAAAAAGTATAACTGAAGAATTGCACAACTTGCACAATAACGAAAGTATAAATGCAAAACTTACAAAGTAAAGTTAGCACTGAGGTTTAAAAACTATTCAAAATTGAAGTAATGATTAGACATTAACCAGTCATCATCGTTCAGAATGGGAATCCAAGTGCAATGGTTTAATGGAAAGCTCTTAACGAAGAAAATTATACATTATTCTTAGGTCAGTAAAGCAAAAATAAAAAAACCTTATAATATTTTCGTTAAAAGTCCTTTTTGTTACTTCCTCAGTAATACCGAAAAGGGCTAACCGTAATGACATTAAGCTAGGTTTTAGTCAGCTTAATGAAATATTCGATTACATGTAAATTGTATTACACACCTATAATAGGAATATCAGAGAGTTTCGTCAAGTGTTCGTTAACTTTAGTTAGCTTAACAAAGTTCGATTTTATTCGTACATTTTGTACGAAAATTTAACATTATAATTTAGAAGCTATTATTACTTATTAAACATATCACAAATTAAATAAAAGCTATAATAAAATAATCTAATTATCTATTTAATTATCTACATACTTCATAACTAATCAATTATGATACCTAATAATAATAAAGGAGAAAAAAAAAATATAAAAATAACTAAAATAACATTAAAAAAAATTTTATAATGAAAATAATATAAATTAAAATATACTTATAAATAACCAAATTAAAATTAAAAATAAAATTAAAATAACAAACAATATATAATTAATATTTAACAAAACTTTTGTTTATCTTACGTATTTATATATTTACATTTACAACTCATAAATATCAAGTTCACTTAAATAAGCTTCAGAAAGTCTATTATGGGTAACTTAAGCAAATTACAAAACTTTAGTTGGTTTTTCGTTTAGTTTTGACATTAGATTAATCCAGCTTAATGCCATTATGGTTAGGCCATAAAAACACCTACCTGTATAATAATGAAAAAAAAATTTTAAATTGTTTTAAAATTCGTTAAGTTTGATATATCAAAGTACATCGAACAAACAATAATTATAATATACATAAAAATGTCCTAAACATTGTAATAATTTTCTATAAATACATATTTCCATTGGAATTTTACAGATTATAAAATTTCATAACGGTTTTTGATTATTCTTAAATCTTTCGTTTTAATTAAAATAAAAATATTCTTCGTTTAATAACCGTGTGTATTTATTTATATTTTTATTTTTTTTTTTTATTATCATTTCAATTTCAATTAATTTATTTCCTTCAATATATATATTTTTTTTTCATAAATAGACATTATTTTTTATAGAGTTTATTATTAAAAAAAAATATATATATTTATGACAATAACTTAAAAAAAAAATATGTTTATATAAATAAACATTAACATAACAGATGTAATGAACGACATCTGTCAAATATCAGTTCATGTAAATGTAATTTTATATTTTGAAATAATTATTAATTTGTTATAACAAATTTGAAAATGTCATTTGCAATCAATGTAGAAAATTCATGTAGAAAATTTCAAAAGTTATGTAATAATATATCGAATGTTATATTATGATTTGTATGTCAATTAATTATTTAATTAACATTACACTTAACATTATAATTAAATTTTGTTTATTTATTTTCTTGACATTTCATATATTCATTTTATTTTACATATATTTTTTTACTATAAATTTTTTCATTTTTAAAAATAAAATACATAATTTTTTTTTGCCGACATATTAATCTTCAATATAATGTGCTCCGGTTTATACACTATTAATTAAAACCGGATTCAAAAGTTTATGACATTTTTACACGTTCAAAATTATTGAGCAGCTGATGATTTTTACGTTAGTGTTATGAATGTTAATTATTAATATATTTGCTTTTATTAAGGTTGGTAATTAAATTGTTTTGAAAAGTTTTTCATTTTGAATCGAATTGATAGACTTTCAATCATATTCAATTTTAATTGAAACAAGTTTTAGTTGAACGAATCGATCGAAGATGCGAATGTAAATTTCATGTTGAACTTGTTTTTAAATAATTAGTTATAGTTATAATTTATATTTCTAATGAAAATTATTATTATTTTTGTGTTTTTTTTTTTTTTTTTTAATATATCTACTTTCGTAAATATTCGAATAATTTTTTTTTTCGCAATTACTTTAATACAATTATTATTTTAAATAACTTTACTTTCAAATCAGTGTAATTAAAATCATTAAAAGAAAAAAAAATAAACATTTTTTTTTAATAGAAAATTATTAGCAAAAATGTTTTTGAAATGAGGAAATCGCATTTTACGATACAAATTTAAAATGTGAATTTTAGAGACCTCTGATGTGAAAATAGTTTCAATATTAATCGTTTCTGGATTTCAAATAAAATTTATCATAAATATTTGATAGGTTTTTGAAAAAAAAAAAAAAAAAATTATTTAAACGAATATGAAAAAGTATAGGTATAGACAGACTGGTAAAGTAATAAAAATTGAACGATTTAAAATCTATAGAAATATTATGAAGATATAGGTACACTTAATAAGTTAATACAAATACAGAGTGGTGTGAAATTTGTTTTAAAGGTAATTTTTAGCAATATAATAGTTCAATTAAGTTCTTGCAGGATAAAACCCTCAAACCTATTGACCTTTATGAAACGAGTTGAACAAGTTAATAGGTGGAGGTGGACAGAAACGAATTGAACGAACGACAGTTGCAAATAGACGAACATTTTCTTTGAATCTTACTAAATACCACTTATTATTCAGATATGCGAATTTCATCTATTACTTGTACACTTTTTCAATATTTTGACTTAATATTTTTTTACGGCAAAAACATCGGTATTAGAATTAATTCGAATCGATTTGAAATTCGTTACATTATTATGAGTCTATTGTTTTAAATTTTTTAGAATCATTTAAAGTAAATTCGTGAAGAAAAAAAATGCTGTTAAATTTTTTATGTTACAGAACACAGAGTAAATTAACGTACTAGTTATTACCGACCGGAAGAGAATTAAGTTTTACAATTTCTTTAATAAACCGATATTGTGTTGATAGCAATTTTCCACAAAAATCATTACTATAACAATTTCGTAAATATACGATCGAAAAATTTACGAAAATTTTTTTTATTCCATTCAATGTAAATTGGTTATAATGCAAAAAATATATACGCACTATCAAGAACCACACGCAGCTAGGGCTTTTGATGTCTTTCGCGGAATACCTCTTTTCTTCCGAAATGAAAAACTAAACCAGTATGACAATTTTTATTCGCATTCTTGATTTTTGAATTTCCTGAATATCATAAATATTTTTGATACAATCAAACAATAATATTGAATCGAATTGAAGTGATAGCATTCATAACTTTTAAAACACTCTTCTATACACAGAATAAAATTTTATTATTTTTAAATTATTGAAATTAATGCGGTACTGTATAAAATACTTTTTCAAAATAAATTTTTTTAATCTCTTCTTTTTATTCTTTATTTCCATTAAGAAGTAATTCAATAGCCAACAACTTATGTCCTTTAGATAATCTTTTTAAATGACAACAGCTACATAAGCATTATGTATTAGAAAACTATGTTATGTATGTAAATTTTTTTTTACTATTATTAAAAATATTTTTTTTTAACATTAATAACTAAATAAAGTGGGGCAATCTTGAACTCAATTGTCCAGTGATATAAAATTTCAAAAATCTTCATTGATTTTGAATATTGTAATATGAAACATGTTTTGCCCAACATATCTGTGTAGCATATTCACGATTTATGTCTATAATAAAATTTTAAATCTTATAATATTTATTAATTAATACCAAAGATACATATAATAAAAATAAGTGTCATTCTATAAAATTTTTTAAAATGCATATCATTTTTATATAGCGGGTCGCCACATTACAACCCGCTCTCTCATTTTATCATCAAAACCAACTTGTTCTTTAAAACCATAATTTTGTTCTTCAAACCTTGTACGAATTATGTGCTTGCGGATATAATATGAATATAAATAGCTACATACATAAATAAAAATAAAATATCAGAATATCAATGTAAGTACTATTGTATGGATTGAAATAAGTATGTAGTTAAACATACAATAATAGAGTCAATGTAATATTATAATATAAAGACTTTTTAAATTATATTCTCAAGTCTTTTCAGGTCGTCTTATCGCACCAAAGATTATTTGAAGTATCTTTTTCAAAAATGTAGGAGTACTGTTTCCGTGGTTACTGTTCATATTTCAAAACACTATATTAAAACTGGTCGAATAATAGTTTTGAATATCACAAGCTACGATATATATGCCACCTCCAAATGATTTTGATCGCAATAATATTTTGCTTGTGAAATAAATCCAATTTCCTGTTTGGATTCTATATTGTATGCAGAAGTGCATAAAATTATTGGTTCGTATTATTGCACCTTTGGAGAAAAAATTGCCATTACAGCCAGGAAAAGAAAATTTTTCCCCTCACCGAAGGTAATATTTTGCGGTTATTTTCTTCTCTTCATGCTTTAAGATGTCATATATTTTTTGTTTTTATTTAATTTATTTTCAATCCAACTTTGATTGTGTCCTCTTTGATATTATTCAATGTTTCGGTCATGTCTCTGAAGCTTCTATGCACTTCTTAGGATATCCAAGGCTATTGTTCATGATACTCTTGTATGTAAATGTATATAATATGCAATGTATGCATGTGTAATGAATGTGTGTGGATGTATGTTTCAATTACAGAGTGTAAAAAATTGATTAGAACATTTATCAATAGTTGATTTACTTAATAAGTGGTGCTTATATATAGTTATTATATAAATCTTTTTTGCGCTTCGTTTATGTCACAAATTCAATTAGCAATTGGATTATCCCATTTTTTCAAATTCTCTTTCAAATACATACATTCAAATCAGATGCTGTGATATTTTACAGACGCCAAATCATCTTAATTTCTTAATCATTTTCAAGAAGTCATCTCGTATATTTGTACTGTATTTATAAATGAACGAGTCATCGTCATCGCTATCACCACTCAGCCAACTTGAAATTTACATTTTAGATCTACATACATGCATATAAGCATCATATAGAAAAAGATAAACTCTATTCGAAGTTTAGGAAAATTATTTGCAGAGCAGCAACAGAAATAAGAAAAAAAAAACAAAATAATCGTGCAATAATTATGTGTGATTTTTGATTAAAAAAAAAAAAAAATGAAAAAAATAAAATTCGATTAGAAATAAATTTTAAGAAAATTCAGTCAGGAGTAAATTTAAAAAGTTATTTTTATTTTTTATTTTTTTTTGTTTCCACACTTTAATACCTAATTCTATGCCTGTATTTGATCTTTTTGACAATTTTATCACCTATTCAAAAATTTAAAAATAGAAAATATTTTTTTAAATTTTTGATTTGAACTCAATGAAGTTTAAATGATTTAAATCGAATGTTGGAATTAATGAAGTGACACTGTATATGGATGTGAATTATCTTAATCCAGAAGCTTAAATTTTTATCGAAATTGTCATTAAATTTTTATGAAAATAAGATAATAATATAAAATTGTAAAAACGATTAAAGTTAAACAAGTTATTTATTATAATAATTTAAAAAATAATGATTAAAAATAAATTGTATGGTAGTAGTAACAGTTAGGTTGTACCGATTATATTATGAAAATATTTTTTTGCCGTAGTGTTTATCGTGCTTTGCATGATGGTTTATTTTTGGATAAGTGGAAAATTTCCTCAATTGCACCCATTTTTAAGTATTTAAAATGTTTGTATTGTTCAACTAAAATTGTTCTCATTAAAGCAGGATACATTTTATCATTTACTCCATGGTTATATCTAAATTTAGGAAACTACACTCAGGTAAAAACATACTATTAGATGTTTAATAGTACAGTTATTGATTCAATAGGACGGGTATCAATAGGTTTTTACTATAAAAACAATAGTTTTCTGTTTAAAACATTATATTTTGTAGTTTTGATTTAATAAAATGCATACTATTATTATATTAATAGTAGACCGCATTAATGTTATTAGAAACACTATAAATGTAAAACTGTTCTACTCATTGTAATTATTGGATTATACTATTACTTCAATATTACAAAATAGTTAATTTTTAATAACATTACCAGAATTAATTTAATGGTATATGGTTAACCACATGTACTATTAAATATTGTACGCATACTATGGTTTTATGGTTTTAAACTTTAATACTGTCACTGTGTCCTGTACTTGCCGCGCTTTTTTTTAATAATGACACTTATATTTAATAGTATATATATACTATAAAATCAACGATACCATTCGGAAATCATTCAAAAAACGAGCTAAAAATAGCCTATATAGGACCCAGTAATGCAATATTTGTTTAAAAATTAAAATCTATTTAAAGAGATAACATCACCAGTTTGAACTTGATTTGCTTGCATTGAAGGAGTCAAAAAAGTTAAGAGATTAAATAAATAAATCAAAAAATTAAAGTATAAAAAGGAAATTTAAAAATCAAGATAAGAATAAATTAGAAATAATTGAAATAAAAGAATATGTAGAAATTTAAAAACAAAAATAAACTTTAATAGTGCCTAAGTTAAATTTTCCTAATATAGTTTAAAAAAAATCTAATTTCGATAAAAAATGTTTACTTAATTAAAGTTAAAAGTTAATAAACTAAATACTATATTTGAGTGGACATATAAAATAAAAATAAAAATAATCGTTATTCAAATAATATAGTGCTTAACAATTATAATTAAATAGTGATAAACCATTTTTTCTAAATCAACTATAATAAAGAACTAATATTTCATTTAAACAAAAACATTGAATTATTCGAAGCTAAGTGTATCAAAAAAATAATATTTCCGAGGATAAATTTATAGAAACAGTTTGTATTTGACAAAGTTGGATATTCAAAAAGTTTCACTTTATCAAATCGAAGAAATAGTTTTACACAAAACTGGACCTTATACTTATGTAAACAGTGGCATGATAATTATTTTAACGGGCATTTCCAAGCCTGTGTTGTAATTGTTATAAATAATTAATCTTAAGATCATTTTTTCTTTTTGTTAAATCTAATTTTAATATATTTATATGTTTAATATATTAGTTAGTTATTATTGTTATTAGTGATTTTGATAGATTTAAGCTATATTTCTATGATAAAGTACAAACAAGTGTGTTAAAAAGTACAAGTAAAATTAAATAATATTTATGGAATAAAATGATTTAATAAATAATTAATAATGTTTCATTTAATTTGAACTGCTTTAACCTTACATAACAAATATAGGTACTAGAAAAATAGGATTTCACTCATTAAATCAATATGAAGTATCAAAATAATAATATTTAATATTAATATTAATATGATGCTCCTATTATAAAAAAAGTATACTACTTCGACAATACTATTAAAATGATAGTATGCATACTATTAACTTTATTAAATTAATAATATTAAAACTATTATTATAATAGGATATACTATTAAATTATAAAATATATAAAATAATAGTGTGCATACCATTAGATTTATTAAATTAATATTACTGAAACTATTATTATAATAGGATATACTATTAAATTATAATGTGATGGACTATATCACTATAATATTTACATGACAATACTATTAAAATAATGGTACATTTCAACTATTGATTTAATAAGATTAAAATTGTTATTTAAAAACTGTATATGCCATTGACGAATTTTAATAGTAAAATCTAATTGAATTAATAGGAAATAATTTTAATTTTATAGGATTTTTCCCTGAGTGTATTTGCTCTAATACAATTTATACATTGTTCTTTTTCTACCTTTCAATTTTTTGCTAGATATTCACCACCACATTTAAAACAACTAATATTCTGAGCAGTACAATTTTCTACTTTGTGATTATGACCTAAATATTTATGACATTTTCTTACATCATAGGTGTCCTAAGTCCTGCAACTGTCCAAACCAATTTTTAACTTTCCTAATTCCATTAAATTTTATACAACGTTATACAATTTTCTGTTCAAACTTTAAATTTTTTTATTAAAAATTTATATTTTTGTGATAAACTTTGATTATTCCAGTAAATTTTGCTTAAACTTAAATAGTACGATCTTTCTTAAGCCCCTGCAGCTCTTTTTGAAATTAAAAAATAAACATAAAGTTTAGAACAATTTTTTTTCCTGAAATACTCCAAAAAAATCACCAATAAAAGATTTTTAAGTCGTAGCAGACCACACTGTATTTCAAATAAAATTCATAATGATATGACACCACCCAAGCAGTTAATTTTTTTTTATATTACAAAATTAACTTAAAATTTTTCAACGCTCAAAATTTAAATTTCCATTAAAATTTTTTTTAAATGCATACAATTGTAATAAATTTAATTTTTTATGCTAATAAAAATCAAAATTTGCAAGCTTTTTAAACTCTTCAAAAACAATTGGAGATTCTAACACTTTTTGGAACAAAAAAATTGTTTTTGTTGTTCTTATTATTATTCTTCTTTGTGTGCACATCAGTTTTAAGATGATCTAATTTTTTTAATCTAATTTGATAATTTTATAGATTTAATATTAAAATTGCTGAAACATTTGAACATACACAGATTTTAAGTTCAATTCAGAAAACTTGTATTTTTTTTTGTTATGCAATAAGAAATTCAAGCTGTTTTAATGGTCTTATAATAACCATTAAATTTGAAAACGAATGTTGCATTACAATACAATAAAATTTTTTTATAGATTCACTTTACAAATCTTTAACAGATCTGGAGAAAATCTTTAACAGATCTGGAGAAAATACTTACATTTTTATGACTCAAAAAAAAAAAAAAATAGAATAAAAAATAAAAATAAAATGTTTTTTATTGATTTTAAAAGTATAAAATTAAAAACACTTAATTTAGAACTATATTAAATATCTATTAGATATAAATTTATATCAATTGATAGTTTTATATAGTTTTAATATAACTTTAATTTTTATTTTTTCATTTTTGAAAAATATTAAATTTTAATTTCCTTATTACTTTAAATATGTATAGTGCAATACAATTCAGTTCAATTCAGTTGAAAGTTGTATAAGTTGTTAAAAAAGTACTAAATTGATAACGGATTAAAGATCTCACTTGTTAAAAGTTATTTATTGTGCAATAATCCTGTAAGACTTATATTATACGACGTTAATGTCTTACAATTAATTCAGATTGTATAGTAACTGTAATAATTTATTTAAACCTGTAGTAGTCTTATAAATGTTAAGCTGTAGTAATTTTAATATTCAATAGTGAATAATAAAATAACAAAAACAATCTAGATTTGTGTCACTAAATTTATTCAAGTATTTTGATCGATTTTGATTCGATCACACCATCATCAAAATAATCATAGGTATTCCCGGCGTAACATTCGTCGGTCAAGTATTAAAAAAATATTTCTATTAACTCAGAACAGAGTTTTCTATACCCGTAAAACAATTAATTTATTTCTGAATCGGTAATTTTTGCGGTAATATTAGCATATCGTTCAATTTAAGCATATAACATTTTTGATATATAGAGTATTTTGTTCTATCTCTAATCTCCTTGTCATTACCTAAGTGTAGTCACCGATGTACAATTATCCATTCTGATTTAAAATTTTCTTTTGTATCCAACGGAAACACCATGGGGAGATGGAGAAGATGGTAGTTTTATAATTTCAGCACCAACTGAAAAATAGTAGATATTGAAAAAGCTTAATCGCATAAAAGCATAAAAGCAGATGATCTTAATTGGTTCTGATATTAAATATATAGTCTTATAGGTTTAGAACTTGGATATGTTTTTCTATAAATGATTTATTTGAAAGATAGTACAAAGGGCACAAAAATTGGTATGTTTTAATTTTTTTATTTCTCAATCGGTAATTTTTTGCGGTAATATTTGGAAAAACGCTTCACATTTGAATTTTTGTGTTCATGTCACTGCTTTTCGCTATAATTCACTGAAGTGGAAAGTTTTACAGATAATATTAGCATATTTATATATTAGATAGTCTACTGATGATAGCGGATGAACTATATTATATTAAAAACTAGGCGCCTTTTTTTAAAAAAAAGTTTTTAAAAAAACAGTAATTTACGTACTGATATAGACTTCGCACGATATAGCAGAAACCACTCGTGTTTAATAAAAAGTTTTTGTGGTTAGTAAGTTTTATTTAGGACACATATATACACGTCCCTCATATACTGCTTCGATTCCGATATATTCCCTATAGTAAGTGGCATTTAATGGATAAAATTACTAAAAATAAAAAATTTTGTCATTAAAGAGGTATGTATATATATACCTACATAATACATAATTTTAATAAAAACTATATTATTACTACAAATAACCAAAATTTAGAAACAGTTACTTAAAAAGATAAAAATGAAGAATTCAAGTGATTTGTTTTTTTGTTGTTTTTATATTTTTTATTTTAGATGAATTTGTTTTTTTGTTTTTTTTTTGGCAAATGTACATAGATTCACTTGCAAGTACATATGTAAATTATAATAACTGATTTGTTTGCTTTTGTTTATTATTTTAATAAGATCTCACATATGCATAATGTATTTGCTGAATAATAAAATCATATGAGTAAAAAATTTTCAACTGTGTGCGCATTTTTGTTTTATATACAACTTATATATTATATTAGAAGTTCATTAAGGAGTAGGAGAATCGAAATAAAATAAAAAGGTGTTTACTGCGCAGGACCTTAAGTGCTTGTCAATTATAATTATAGATAACAAAAATTTATATATTTATTTATTTATTTATTAATGCTTAATACAAATAATATTACAATATACACCAGAAAACAAAAGAAAACAAACAAAATATCATTTTAAGTTAATCTTATTCTAGACCTTTTAATATAAAAATTGACAACTATACAATTTTAGAGTTTATTACCAAAGAATGTAAGATTTATAATTATAAATTTATACTAATTCTAAGATAACTGTAAGTGTAGGTTTTTTTTTAGTTGGGCTGTGCTTAATGTAAAATCATGGTGTGTTTCTGTTTATTTATTAACAAATTCATATTTACCATAATTGGTACGATGAAATGCTGGACGAAAAATATTTTCCGATCTCAAGCGGTTTCTGTTGTTAATATGTAAGTGGATCATATCTCTAACATTAGGAGAATCAATTTCATTTCAACAAACTTTAATAAAAAATATGATATTAGCTCCCTTCTGGATTCTTATGATTTAAGATTCAATAACTTTAACTGGTTTGTTGATTGTAATTTATATAGCATTATCTGTTGATAAAATGAAGCTAGTGAATCCACTTTAGGAGATAGTAATTTTGGATTAAATATATTATGTTATATATGTTATTATACTTTTATATTTTTTTTTAGTTCATCCATGTTATTTGGGTATCTATTAATAGGCTGTACGATTTAATGTTTTGAAGCCATGGGGAGAGTCCATTTTTAATGTTGATTCCTTTCTTCCTGGCAAAATTATTTAATACGATATTTAATTTGTCAAGATGTCAAAACAACTCGCCATATCCTCAAAGCTTTCACTATTTGAATTAATTGATGAAAGCTGCTTTGAAATTAGTCCATTTATATCCTGGTTGAAATGTGTAATTAAATTTTGCCAAATTATCATACATTTTCCGCAGCAACTAATCAGTATTTTGACAATCATCACAGATGAAATACTTTCCGAGGGATGATACCAATATCTGAGGGCACCTATACAAGCAGCATGCAACTTTGTGTTACAAAACGCCTTATAATGCACCATTTTCGAACACTTATCTTAGGCTGTAAAATTTTCCATATTGCATTTGAATTCCATTTTAATTTGTTTTTTATTTATATTTATTATTATTATTTTCAATTATTTATACACCGACAGTACTACGTAATTATTACTTATTTAATTATTTGTATGCGAATGATGTAGGTCAGAAATTATGAAATTAAGCTGACACTAGTAACAAAATAAAAGAAAAAATAATATTTTTGTTGTTAGGTGATCGCGAATAATTACAAATATAGGTCAGAAATTATAAAGTCAAATAATTATGCTGACACTACTAATAATTTTATTTGTACAATTTTTGTAATAATATAAAAAAAAAACAAAGTTTGTTTGTTATAATTTTAACCGTACACAGCTTTGCTCGACGAATATCAAATTGAAATTGAATTATAACGCATTATATGAGTATAACTACTTGATGTTACTCAATACTGTCCGAAAATTTTTTATTTGCAATCTGTACTGGCTTAAGTATGTGTTATATATTATTGGATATACAATTGGATTCATTTTGCAGTCTTTTAGCAAAATTTAAAATAAATATCGTGTGTAGTATTTGTAAAGGTTGAAAAATATTTAAACATTGTGAAACAATTACGTATGTTGCCAGCGAAAATGTAGTGAAAGCCAAAGAAATTTTTAATTCTTCAATCTTTAAATATAACAACAATGCAATAAAATAATTGGTTAAATTGAAATTATACTACATAATAAAATAAAAATATATCAATTTTTTGTAATATTTTTTCTCATTATCAACCCCTCTAAATTTATTTTTTTATATTTATTTCCCTCCAATTTATTTCATAACCTAAATAGAGATAGAAATAATTTTTTCAGGGAATCAAATTGATTCGATATACCCAGTTAGTTGAATTTAATATTCTCATCACAATTTATAACTTACAAAAAATATTTTATATGGTAAATTTTCAAAATTAATTTTTTTATGGTAAAATTTATTGTAACACTGTTCTGTTGTAGTTAATTACAATAATAACACACCTGGCTTTAGTTATGTCATCATAACTAATCTAATAATAACCAGTTCATTGCACTTTTCCATATTATTAAATGAATGCCATTATTAAATAGCTATATGTATATATATATATATATATATATATATGTGTATATATATAGATACTCTTAATTAAATAATTAAAGGAATTTTTTTGATATTATAAAAATTTGAAATATTTAAATATAATTTACAAAAATAATTTAATTGTAAATACAAAACTGTTGACTGTTGCTACTACAATAGTGATCTTTTCATATAAACAAACAGAAAAGCGGGGTTCTTTTAAAAATAGTTCACCAAAAATTATAACATTTACTAAAGAAAAATAAATAAATCCCGTTTAGTTAATTTCTTTTGTTATTAAAATAAATATTAACAGATATTTAAACAGTAGTTTAAAAATAATTAAATTTTTATTTTTTTTTTCTTAAAACATTATAACAGGTTAATTACCTTTATTTTCAAAAAAAAAAGTCGGTAAAATTAAAAGTGTTATAATATTAAAGACTTGTTGCCGCCAGTAAGTTTTTTGACATTTCATCTTTTGTTTATTTATAGTTTTGGTTTTTATTGTGCCGCAGTTTCAATGTGTTATCATTCTATATGGTGAAGAGATCATATTTGATAAGTATACATAAATTAAAATTATAATTTACTTTTAGACAATATGGGCATCAGAAGTAGGTTAAAGTAAATAAATATTTTAGCAAAGCTTGAATTTGTTTTGAAATACATATTTTGGTTTGATTTAATTCGTTTGTTGAATTTTCTCAGCCGATGATAAAATTTTATTTAAAATTTTTTAAGACAATATCTCAGCTGTTTCAGAGTCTTCAGTTAAGTCCTAAAATCATGTAAAAAAGCTTACTCTTCGGTACCAGATTATGTAACACTGAAACAATCTATTTATTTGTTTATTTATAACTTCATTTATCACACCATATTAGGATTTAGCTCGTATTTATAAAACATTGAAACAATCGTTTTAGCATTGTTGGAACAAAATATTTCCATCCATCAATTAATAAAACTAATTCTAAACTTATAATAACCTTAGGTGATGTAATACATTTTTTATATGCTTTATCAAGCCAAATTGTTGACAGTGTATTCCTACTTTATCTAAATATGCTGAGCCAATTTTTTTTAAACAAATTTCTTGAAATGAACCGAATCTGCTGAAAAAATAATTATTGTTTACATTATAGTTGACATTGTTTTATTCTATACGGCATAGTTTACATTGTCAGTACAGTAAATTGCTTGTTTACACTGAAATCTACTGAGTCAAAGTGTAGACAATTAAACATTAGACGTAAAGGAGCAACACTGACTGAAAATTAATTTGTTATGTATTAATTTATATTGGATTATTGTATGTATACAAAATTTATATAAAAACATTAAAATTACAAAAACCTTGTTATTGTTTTTCCGGTCAGCTTTAGACCTTTATTTATACCTAAAAATGAGTTTTTGATATCCGAGTATTCAACGTTCCAATGGTCTTCTTATTGGACATGATTATGGTAGATACTGTAATTTTTGCTACTCTGTTTGTTGATATTCTATAAGCAGAGTGTTTTGAATATAATACCCTTTATTTTTAATACCCATATTGTTAATACCGTTATTTTTTTTAAAATAAATCGGCTTCAAATGATATTTTGGTGATAAATTATTTAATAATATTTGATTTTAGGGCCTAATAATAACTTTCGACTGAAGAGGCTCAGAATAATGGTTAACAATACATTTGAATGGAACTTCAATCGGTTTTAAGGTATAATAATATATATGTCTAGGTTAGTAAATAAATATATTTAAGTAAAATTAATAAATTATTATGGTCCATTATAACTAACCATAATCTAAATGATTGAAAGTAGACTCCACCTCTGTCTATATTTATAATATTTAATTCTTTACGATCTTCCCAGTTATAACTTAAGGCTGTGGTATTAAGTTATTCTCGAAATACCCTCTATATGGTCTCTAGAAATACCCTCTATATGGTCTTCTTCTATAGATTTAAACAATTTTTTATCCCATGTTTTCCATTGATGAAAGAATAAAATTGAAAGGTGGAGGAGATATCTCATTCTTCAGCAGGATTTTCCGTTTTTCATTCTAATGACATAATCTCTCCAGTATCTTCTTCTACATATAACCAATCTTCTTATATCCTGGGTTTAATATTCATTTCTCACCATTTCAGGTTACAATTTTTTCTCTTATTTGGAGAGTGGAGAGAATTTCTGTAATTTAATATGTCAATACGGGTTTCTGCTGCGTAAGTTAAAATCGGCCTTATACAAGTTTTGTTTGGTTTATTAACTTCGTTTTCTAATAGAACAATTTTATTTGTTTTTTCATATCCAAGGTTAATTTTACCTTTCTTTAGTACATTTTATCCGAGACTCATAATTTTTTCTCAAAAAAACGATAAATTTTTTTAAATTTTTTCAATTAATTCAAATCAAATTTGCTCTAAAAATAATTTAACTTTAAAACTATATACACTTTAATTTTTCAATCTAAACCATTACATAAGAAACAAAAAAAATTATGTTTTCTCCCTCAAAACAAATATTTAAAATTCTTGTCTATTTATTTAATAAAATTCAATTTTAAGTAAATTAATTTTAATTATTTTTTTTTTCACATTATTTCAAATTTAAAATTCAAAATTCGTACTTTTAAATTAATTGATTTACTACAGGTGTCATTGTAATTTACGAGTATTTGGTATTTGCAATGGAAACCATATAATTAATTAAATTATTATAAAATAAAATCAAATATTATTAT
The DNA here is from genome assembly GCA_963942445.1 of Argyra leucocephala. Taxonomy (NCBI): domain Eukaryota; kingdom Metazoa; phylum Arthropoda; class Insecta; order Diptera; family Dolichopodidae; genus Argyra; species Argyra leucocephala. The sequence goes on from OZ012678.1 coordinate 180,711,494, forward strand.
ATTATTTATTAAGGATTGTATTAAAAAACAAAACAACAACAAAAAATACACAAAAATGAAAAAAATATTTTTAAATTTTATAGAAAATATTTTCATTTTCGCCAGGTGTATTTTTTTGACAAATAACGCGTGCTTGTTCACGTACCTTATAATGTTATTGTTGTTATTGTTATTATTATTGCTGAATAAAAAACGCCAATGGCATTTTATTGATTTTATTTTTTACAATTTTTTTGTTTATATATTCATATAGTTATTCAATAGTTTTTATTGGATTAAATTTGAAAATTAAAAATATATTTTATTTATTTAAAAGTGTAATTTACATTGATTCGAACACGGTGGTAGAAAAATTGTTAAATTATGGATTTATATATTTGTTATTCAAAAAAAAATTTGATATTCTAAAAATGTTTAATTGTTGAAATTATTTACTGAGCTATAATAAGTATACTGACTGTGCTGTTTAATCCAAATGTGATGTTTGGTAAGGTTGGTGAACTGCTAAAAACTGTAATCATTCATCATTAGTTTTTAATTTAGTTTTGGAAAATTAATTTGCAAAATTAAAATAGAATTACAAAGATAAGTAGGTAAGTCAAATTTTTACCAGCCGTAGGAAAAAACAAAATTTCAATAAACGAGTAGAGTATAGTTATTCTATGTGGTTTCAAGAACAAAATTCTAAAACAGTAATAGTTTAAAAGTGTGAATAAATTAAAATTAAAAATTTTTGATTAAAAATCAAATGAATATGGGTATGAGTATGAATAAATTGAATGTTTTACAATTTACTAAAATAGTAAATTAATTGAAAAAATAAGAAAATATTTGATAGAAAATAGTAATTAAAATTGGGAAAACGCAAGAATTGATTATTTTAGAATTTTTTTAATACATATTGAAATTTTAGATTTTTAATTTGAATTTTAGAGTGTGTAATGAGTAATACAAGTTGTTTAAAATTACATAAAACCAGTTTTGGAACATTATTTTATAGTACTAAAATAAATAAAACCAGTAAAAAAATAACAAAAATTAAAACAAAATGGTTAAAAATAGGATGAGTAAGTAAAATTGAGGACCACCAAGAATAAAAAGCTTTACTATTTAAAAAAAAAAAAAAAAAAAACAAATAATAAAATAAAAATAGTTTTCAGTTAAAATAAAAAATAAAAAATGTTTGATTGAAAATAAAATGAGTAAGTAAAATTTAATTTATTCATACTATAATACTCATACTCATTTTATTTTCATTCAAAAAATTTTCATTTTTTTAGTTCATTCACTATTTTAAAACTATACTGTTTTATTAAATTATAAATTCAAAACATTCAATTCTTGTGGTTTGACAATTTTATTTTCAATCTAGAAATTTTAATTTTTTTTTTATTTTTTATTTATTCACAATTTTAAACTATACTGTTTTAGAATTTTTTTTTTTGAACCCGCATAGTATAACTACTCTACTCCTTCATTGATGCTCTTCTTTTGTCGACGGAAAAGTTTTAGTAAAAAGTATATAAAAAAAAACATGCCCTTTATAACACTATGATTTAAAACTAACTAATTTAATAAATTATAAGACCATTATAAAATATATATAAGTAATAAAACCATATTTTATTACATTTTACATGTTATTATTTCAAAAATTAAATTTTCATCAATTAAGATAAAATTGGGAAGAATGAAATGTCTCAAACCTTTAGTACGAAATAATAAGTACAAAATAGGATATTTAGTTTTTTTTTTTAACAAATGAATTATAATTCTTACTTTTTCAAGATAAAAAAAAATCTAATCATAAAACAAAATAATTTTAAATTTTTTACAAAAATTTAAATATGTAATTTTGCCCATATGAAATTTACTTAATATTTAATTTTGTCTTCTTAAATTTTCTCCATATGTAATTTTGTCTTATGTAATTTCGTCCTAAGTAATTTTGCCTGAAATTTTGTCCAAATGTAATTTTATGTTATATAATTTTTCTCATGTAATTTTGTCTTATATAATTTTGTCTTATGTAATTTTGTCCAAATGTAATTTTATGTTATATAATTTTTCTCATGTAATTTGGTTCATATGTAATTTTGTTCTATGTAATTTTGTCCTAATGTAATTTTGTCCAAATATGTAATTTTATCTAATGTAATTTTGTCCATGTATAATTTTGTTCATTAGTAATGTTGTCTTCTGTAATTTTGTCCTATGTAATTTTGTCTTATATAATTTTGTCTTATATAATTTTGTCTTATGTAATTTTATCCATATGTAATTTTATGTTATATAATTTAACTCATATAATTTGGTTCATATGTAATTTTGTTCTATGTAATTTTGTCCTTATGCAATTTTGTCCATATGTAATTTTGTCCATATGTAATTTTATCTAATGTAATTTTGTCAATATATAATTTTGTCCATTAATAATTTTGTTTTCTATAATTTTGTCCTATGTAATTCTGTCTTATAAAATTTTGTCTAATGTAATTTTGTCTTACATAATTTTGTCTTATGTAATTTTGTTATGTAACCATTATAAGAATATTTCTATTTCGTTTTATTTCTTTGTCATAAAGCTGACGTTTATTCGTATTATTGCTTTGGTAACTATATTCTATTATTATTCAATTATTATTATTATTGTTATTATTAATTATATTCTTTGGATTTATTCTAAAAGACTGATCAGAATATCAGGAGACGATAATAAGATCTAAAAAAAACTTGTTAAAACTATAAACAATTCAAGTTAACTCTTCTTCAACTTAATAATAACTTTAATTTCACTTGTATAATTCAAATTTTATATAACTAATTTTAACACTCCCTCTAATAATTGCTGACTTCAATTAAACGATAAGATAAAGCCAAATTTTATTTTATTTTACCGTTGGGTTTTTCTTCACCATTAGCTCTTCAATGATTTGAAATTTTATTGTTATTTTATTGTTACTATTATTATTACCATCCTCCTGGTTATAAAAATATACCTATACAAAATTTATTTTAATGTTTGGTAATCTTGTTTACATTCGATTTACCTACCAGTGGGACATTTGGTTTATTTATTTTTTTTTTGTTTTCTTTCTAAATAGAAACTATTGTGGTGGGTAATCAAAGAGCAGATCCAAACAATTTTTTTTTGGTTTTTTGTTTTTTTTTTTTAAATTTTATTAAGCCAGTAAAGTGTTTATTTATTTAAATAGTGTAAAGAATAGTCAGTAATGGTTGTAACAAAAAAAAAATATATATTTTTTTAAAGAATTTCTTACATTCATTGAATTTGGTATATCCACCAAAGCAACAGACTTTGATTAGATAATTTTTTATTTGGAAACGTTTAAACCAAAAAAAAAAACAGTCTTTTGGGGCTCGTTAAATGCAATAAAATTTTAGATAAATTTAAAATTTTTATGAACTCAGATGGAAAGAATTAAAACAAAAATAAAGCAAAAAAAAAAAACAAAATAAGCCATATTTAAAAGACATCTGGTGTGAGATAATTAAAACAGCATGTGCTTTGAACTGAATATAATGATAATATTAAATTTTTATTAAGTGATAAAACCATTTTAATTTTTTAATTTTTAATTAAAATTTAAATTTAAATTGTGGGCTGAAATAATTTTTGAATTAAAAAAAAAAGTAAAGCAAAAAAGTGAAACAAATAGAAAATGTAGGTTATTATGATTGCCCAACATAGATACATTAAAACTAAAACGGATTAATTTGGATTACAATGTGACAGTAATTAAAATTTAAAACAAAGGAGACATATTTTTCAGATAGGATTTAATTAATACCAATATCCCTGGATTATAAAATTAATTCATTTAACATTATTAGTGTATAACTACTACTTACTAATTATACAAAAAAAAAACAAATTTAAATAGTTTTGATTAATTTTTTAAAAGTTGTGCAATTATGATGATGTGCAAAATTCATTGAATAAAAATTATAATTTTAAAAGAACAAATAAATGTATGAAAAATATTTTGACTACTTATGTTTGGGATCACCAACTGAAGGGAACTGGAAAATGGAAAAAATTTGAAAGTGATGATGAGAATCGATCTTAGTAGTAGAACCACTTTCAATAATTAAACAAATTTTACTATAACGGTTAACAATCAGCTTTCCTAAGAACCAATTTTAGTAATTTCATGTTCTGCAACAGTAAATGTCGACTAATATTGAATTGTTGTAAAGCCATCTGACCACTAATCAAAAAATCTTGAATTTGAATCATGCTCAAAGCATGGATGTTACAGAACAAAAATTTGAATTAGTCTTTAAAATCATTTTGGTTATTAATGAAAATAAAATGGAACAATGCTATTATAAAAGTGCAATCACTCTGGAATCACAATAATTCCATTTACGCCTACGATGATATTGGGCCAAAACCTTACCTTAACTAAAATCTAGTCTAATTTAAACCTACTCTACAATAAATGTAATTTTCCACATTAGTTGATAACAATTCAAAAAAAAAAAAAAAAATTTAATGCGATTGTGTATGCAAAGTCTTTGCGTAAAACCAGTTAGAATTTCAATCCTATTATTTTTGGAATTATAAAAAACAAATTAATAAACTATATTGTTATATATCGTCAGATTCTAGAAATAGACCTAGAAATAAATATTTCATTATTTTTTTAATATATCATTTAGGCTTTTCTAGTCTTAGACTATTCAGATACTGAACTAATCAGACAAGAAATGAATTAGAAAAATAAATCAGGTTTAATAGTCTTAAAAGTTTAAATGTTATAAAAACTAACTTTTTTTTTATTTTTTAAGCTTATACTGTCTATAGGCCTATAATATATTCATGAGAACCAACTGTCTGTATAGTTTATTCATTAGAGTTGAATTGACAAGTTTTATAAAATAAAAATTGGTATCACCAGTCCAGTGGTTGTTACTCTTTTGAAATTGTACTACTTATTTATTGTTATAATCTTGTAGATGTCACCCTGTATCTCAAAAAATTTTTTTTTCTTTTTACAATTTTTCTATTTCATTGATTCATAAATTCAACAACTCTATGCAATTCATTTAACTTTCTACTATTTAAAAATTTCTCTCTTTTATTTCACTTTGATTTATTCTTATGAACGCATATATCGTAATTCTGCTGATAATTTCCTAGGGGGAAAAATTTAATTTAATTGTTGTAAATATTATCAATTCAATGCCCAAAAAAAAAAACCAAAAAAAAAAAAACTACGAAATTGATTTAAATTAAAGAATTGGTACCATTCTTATGGTCACACAACAAATTTGTGTCACAACATGAGTTCCCCATTTATTTTTTTCTTTTTCAACACTTACAATGTTGCTTTCATTCATTTCTTGTAATCCCAAATATTTATGTTTGGGTGGATTTAATGACTAGTTCCACTTATTCCAAGATATTGTTAAGATTATTCTTGTATCTCTGATGAAATGTAGGGTGACAATTCAAAGTGATTAATAAAAATAAAATAAAAATTAAATTTTGTTGTTATTTTTGGGTTTAATTTTGAAATTGTTACAAAAATATTTTCATAGAATTGAAATGCACACTTGTAAAAGAATAATAATTAATTTATTAAATTGAAAAAAAAAAACAGCTTAAATAAAATAAAATGAAATATTATTGAAGAAAGCAGTTGTATATATATGTAGGTACTTTAATATTAAAATTAAAAAATAATATTTTATACGGGATTATAATTGACAAGAATTGTGAACGTGTGTTTTTATACTCGTATATACACACCCGAAATACTCCTACACTAAAATAGATATACAAAAAAAAATTATTACTTTTGATAATAAAGAATCGAACATGTTTAATTGAAATTGGAGTCTGATATTAATCAAATAATTGAAAATTGACAATTTTTTAAATTTATTTCAGTTAACACAAAAAAAAAAACACAAATTAATATGAGTAATCCATGGATTACTGAGGAATACAATATAAGCGAAAATTTAACTTAAGATAACAATTATAATGTAATATGAAGTGTGGGGGGAGAAAGACATATTGCAAAATTTGTTTTACAAAAAATCATTTGGACCAAAAATTATTCTTTATTAGTACCTTATGTAACTTTTATAAGATTAAAAGAAAGTCTTTTGGTTATGTTTTTTTTCTGAAATGGCACTCAAGAACGTAATCAACACAGTGCTAACCTGAGACTAGGCGTCCCAGAAGTCGAAAGGCATTTGAAAAAATTTGCTTTTTTTCGTAACTTATACCATGTTATTAACACTGTGCATATAGAGGTCCTACTTGCTTGGATGTAATTTTTTATAAATTAATTTACTAATTTACTAAAATAATTTTTAAAGCAGTTTTGCGGGTGGGTCCGAAGCCGTTGAAAAAAACAGCTTATTAAAAAAGTGTTACCGTCTTCATTTTCCTACTAACAAAAATCAAGTTTTCCATAAATTTTATTTTTCCAAGTGATTTTACAAAAAATAAAAATACTATTCAAAATTTTTGAACCGTTTTTCTCGTTGACTCGACACTTTTTATTGCGACGTATTTTTAACATGGTATGTTAAACAAAAATTTTTTATAAAAATTAAGGGCTACGGTTTCCTGGATAACCCTGGGACGATCAATTAACCCGGTCAACACTTCTGGGGCCCTTGGAATGATCTTGTAATTGACTCTGTGATGTTGGAACTATTTGCTTCAGGATTTTATGAGCTTGATAATTTATTTATTAATTTACTTATTAGAGTGTATCTGCAGATAAAGCTGCAGGCCAACTACAGGTTATTGTCCCTTACGAAATGTGGATTTTTATATAACAAGTTAAAATATATACTTTTTTAAATATTTCGAGTGATTCGGTTCCGCTTACTGAAATACCGAACTTCGTCGTTTCAAGACGTGTAAGCCCGGTAAGTTTAGAAAAAAATTTAAAAAATATTTCGATGATTTTGGTTTCGACTCCTGGGACGCCAAAACTCTTTGTTTCAAGGTGTATCAAAACGTGGCAATTTAAGAAGGAAAATAGCAATGGCTTGGATGTCGGTTTTTATTGAATTTATACCGCTTCTTGTAAAATGTTGATTTATGTGAAATGGAAATTTGGCAAAAAGGTCTTTTTGTGAAATGATTTTTGATAAATAAGTTGTTATTGCAATATGTGTTTTGATGAACTGTACCCAACCCGAACTTAATTTTTTTTTTAATAAAATAACTTTACATTTTATGAATATGTCAAATCAAAGTTATGTTTTTGAAAAATTATCTTAAGATTTTAAAAAAATCTGAAAGACATTCTGAGATTATTCAAAAATAAATAAAACAAATTAATTTGATTCGATTTTACAATAAAAGAGTTTATTAATTTTTTTTAAAAATATTTTTGCGCTATGCGCTAACCCATGTAGTAAGTATAAGTCATATATTTGATAATCCTACTTTTATAGTTTTTAATTCGGATTAGTATAGTAGCTTCTAGTTTATTAGTAGCTTCCAGCTCATTAGTAACTTGCAGCTCATTAGTAGCTTCCAGCTAATTAGTAGCTTCCAGCACATTAGTGACTTCGAGCTCATTAATAATTTCCAGCTCATTAGTAGCTCATTTTATTCGATTTTAATTTAATTTTTTCCCCATAAAGTTATAATTGACTTCAAAAGCTTGAATTCATTATAATTAGTAAGTTTATATTTCTTGATTGTTAGTTCTGTTAATTACTTCTTCTTATTCTGCCCTATTCACTTCAGCATATTAATTATCAGACTATAAAATCTTTGCAATGATGGTGGTAAATTTTTTCCTGCTTTAGTCTCTGTGGACCACCTACACGATTCTTATCGCAGACGTTGTGCTACTAAACAAAATTCATTTATTGAAACTTGTAATTTAACAAAATTATAAAATTGATTTAAATTCAATTTATAATCTGAATATCCATAGGCAAAATTCCTGCATATATGATAACCTGTGGTTCACCATCGACTTATACATACGACTATGTTAAATTTCTTTTTCTATTTTTAAGACAAGAATCATAAACTGATTACTTGAACACTTCATATACTCAATCATCATTAATAATCGCTATTTAACAAGAAAACGATGTCAGTGCATCATAATTAATCATAGTTGAGATATTTTTCAATGTCATATTATATATGTCTAGATTATAATTTGTAGCGCCACTATAAGCGGCTTCCTTTCTAATTTAATAGACATCATGAAGAGAGTTCTACAAAATAGTTTGTATATAATAATATTGTTATCATAATAATATTGATATCGAGTTCAAAGAGTAGATAAATAATAAACTAATATTTATAATCATAATTTACGATTTAATATATATAAATATAATGTTGAGCACACTGTAGTGTTGCACTGCACTATATATAATAATAATTGATTAATCGAGTTGAGATTATTTTGCAATACTTTTTCTTTCGAAATTACTTTTCGATAAAAAACAATATTCAAATACAATGTCAATAATTTGCAAATATATATAAACAACGATAGATTTATGAAAAAATATTTATGCAATTTATGTTGTTACAAAAAAATTCTACAAGTCTTGCAACATTTTGTTGAGTATTTTTTTTTTTCTCTGTTTTTTTTTTTGTTGATTGATGGTTACGATACAAATTTTTGAAATTATTTATATCTTAGAGGGTTTTGTTGCAATAAAAAAAAAAAAAAATCAATTAGAAATATTAATGTAAAATGTTGTTGAAAATTGTTTCAAATCTAAGAGATTATTTTAAGCTTAAAAATATTGATAAAGATTTTAAATAATATAAAAATGTTGCATGAAAGTTGATATTAAATAAAACTATAATTTGCGAGTATGTCATAATAGTAATTAAAAATAATTCCGTAAAAAAAATTTTTTTTTTGTTTTAATTTATTTTGAGGCACGAAAATTAGTAAAAATGTAGAACATTAAATCTATTGCAATAAATTTGAATGTAGCATGATATTTTGAGTTTATATCATGACATAATTTGTAAATTTGAGTATTTTAGATTTATATCGTGACATAATTTGATTATTTGATATTTTAGATTCATATCATGACATAATTTGAATTTATATCATGACATAATTTGATGTTTTAGATTTGTATCATGATTTAATTTGAATTTATATCATGATATAATTTGATAATTTGAATATTTTGGATTTACATCATGACATAATTTGATAATTGGAATATTTTGTATTTATATCATGACATAATTTGAATTTATATCATGACATAATTTGATAATTTGAATATTTTGGATTTATATCATGACATAATTTGAATTTATATCATGACATAATTTGATAATTTGAATATTTTGGATTAACATCATGACACAATCCGGTAATTTAAATATTTTGAATTGATTATATTTTGATATTGATTTAAGACAATTGCAGTAACTACTGATTTTATAATGGTTAAACATTTTTTAAACATTTTTATTTATATAAAATTTTGTATCATGCTTTATGCTTATATAAACATATACATAGCAACAATGAGGCATGAGCTGCATAAATAAAATGACGAAATCGATAATAGTAAAATTTCAAAATTATATTGGATTGCACATTTACATATAAAACATCGAATTGAAGAATAGCTAAAAATACACAATAGGAATCCATGAAGGAAATCCATAAATGGACTCCTTATTTTTATAGTTTCAACAATTAATGCTCCTAAAGTGATAAAGTGATGATGGTTCCTACATTCCTTAACTAACGTTAATCAAATTGAATCGGTTCAACGAAATTTTATTCGCTTCATATTGAATACCTTTTCGTGGATTATCCACTTCCACCTTATTCCCACCGTCTCTCAAACGCTTTGACTTACAGCCATTTTCTGATGGTCGGGTAATTGTAGAATTAAATAAATTGCCCCTGAAATTTCAAATTACTTGGTTGAAAGAACCAATCAGAATAATCTGAGAGCCGTTGAATTGTTCCAGATTCTCTTCCACCCTACTGAATATGGTAGATTCGAGCCAATCACTATGAATACTCCGTGAAGTAAATTTTAATTCTTGTTCTTTTGGTTGACAACTAAGTATTTTATCTGTGGAAAAAACTATTTCGTTTTAATGTACGTGGAACTGAGACTATCTAACAACTATATTTTTTTCTTTTTAGCTGATACTTACCAGTTCGGTCTAACTTATGGAAGTATTTTTAATTAACGTATATATACGATGTTATTGATATCGGAATTGACTTATGACTTTATCTAGTTAATTTTTAGATTTTTCTAATTAAAGGTGGGGTATTTTACTAACCCTACTTCCCCGATTCTATATCCGATGATATATTGCACATCCAAACGAAGCAAGCTTTCGTCTAGTAATAAACGTTTGATGTGCTTGCTCTAATCATGAATCTGACAGTATAAATGATATGTGCAGTTCGCTATTAGGATTTTCCAATTGGAATATACTTTGACCTGGAAAAACTAAGCGCTTTAGGTACAAGTGATCAGAGTCCAAAATGGACTGTTACGTAAATGATGATGATGATATAATTTATGTCATGATAGCATGAATTTTCTAAATTTTTGACAAAAAAAAAATAATATTAATTTTAAAATAACAACATACTTATATATGAACCAATATCAAGAAGTAGGGTACAAATTATAACTATGTTATAAAGATGTTACCATATTATTGTATTTTAAATCACACCTCGAATAATACTCAATAATATAAAAAATTCAAAGAAGAAGTAGCACAGTTGTAACCAATAAAATCATGAATTCCATAAGGAAGAGTTTTGGGTTGTGCAGTTCACAACGGTATTACCACCATAAATTTACCACCATCATTGCAAAGATTTAATAGTGTGGTAATATGCCAGTTCCACAAAATATCTCAGTTGCAATATTCGATTTATTTATAGTCAATAACATACATATGTCAATAACATCGTATATATATATATATATAATATATATAAATCTATTAATCGCTCAGTAGATCCATACAGCTGTGAGATTTAGTCAATGACAATGGCTGATGAAAAGGCACTTTTAAATTTCGAACGAAAAATAATAAGACAAATTTTTAGTGCAAGAAGGCTAGAGAATGGTGAATATGAAAGAAGGACAATCAATCAGATATTGGTCGATATTCGAATAGATATTGTTTGACTCATAAAAGCGCAAAGACTAAGATCAAAAGAAAATATTTAGCCTTAGAGCAAGATGGGCCTATAACATGGAATATGATGCGCGATAGTTGTAAGTTGAAAATTTAAAAATGGTTGCCAAAGATAGACTCCAAAGACAAGGGAATATTGTGAAAAAGACCAAAACTCACCCCGAGCTATAGCGCTATATAAGGATGATGATGAATATTCGCTATGGTGTTATTGTGATTATACTCAGCCATAAGATCTCACAATATCTTCTAACAACGTTAATCAAGAAAATCTATTAGAATTAGAAACATGGCTTTAAAAATGAGGAATTAAAGTGAATGCTTGCAATTAAATTTATATGATTGTTACTGCCAGAAATGCAATCTATCCTTCAGTAATGAATGCTGATGAAGACAGACCATTCAATTTTCAATTTAAGAAAATCTACCATCACTAATAATATTAATAGTGTGACAAAATTCCGCAAGCTAATATGAAGCCAAAAATTTCTGAAATGAAACCCGAATTCAAACCTGAGATCTAAAATATTCCGTTTTGTTACAATTCATCAATGAATGTTTCGCCACATATTGTTTAATTTACAAATTGAAATTTTTATTCAACGGTATAGCATATAATAACGTCTATAGAAATGGATTAATATCTGTTAAAAAATCTACAACTACTAACGACTTTATTTTAATAATAAACTATCAACATTTAATTAAATTTTTTTAAATATTAATCGGGTCCATCTAATAAATCTGCAAAACAAAACAAAAAAATTGCTATTGAACTGTTATCAACTGATGAAGATCTTAAAAAAAAAATCAATTTTTAACAATTCAATACCACACCCGACTAAATCATCCTTACAAACAAATTTCTATTCAGTATGATGGTTAGAAAAAACCATTATACAGGAGGCGCCAATAAAAACATACTGTGATTTTGATAATAACCTAGAATACTTTACCAATTATTTTTTTACACTTCATCAATTTAATTTATTGAAAATTTTATTTTTTGTGAGGCATCATTCATTTTTTTAAATTAAAAATAAAATAAAAAGAAGATTTTTAAAATCACTGCATGATACCAGCAGCATCATTATTATAGTGTGTAGTGTGAAATTGAAATTTAATAATTTGATTTTTTTTTTGTTTAGTAAATTTTTAACAACTGGTATGGAAAATTAATAATCTTAGTGTGGGTATCAGGACACTCTGGTACCGCAGATAATAACGTTACAGACTATATAACGAAAAAAGGCATCGGGACTGTGACTTTTATAAGACCAAGCCTCTTTTGAACGAACCCGCTAAAGCACACCCAAAATGCAAATCAAAATATGGCGGAAGCCAAGGATATCAACATTACTTGCAAAACCACAACAAAAAATTTGTGAACCAACACACCATCACTTAAAATCTAATCTAATCTAACATTAAGGTTAATTAAATAAATTTAAATTTTATAAAAAATAACTATTAATTTTTGACAACTTGAATGACATTTACTTTGATGCAAAATGAATATTAAAATAATCATTCATAATATACAATTTTTTCTCAACATTTACATACAATCCAACAAATTGCGTTTTCTTCAAAGTGTTTGTATTGATGTGTTGTGTGTGTGTGTGTAGAAAATATTAAAATTAAAATATCGGATTTGTTGAAGAGAAAAAAAAAAAATATTCGGAACGTGACATTTGTTAAATGACATGGACATGGCAAGAAATCAAATTATTATTCAATACTTAATGTTCATCTCACACATAAATACATATGTACGAACGGATACATAATGTGTATGTCAGTCAATATATTATGTGTTGTTCATGTTGCATGAGATATTGTTGATATTTTTTCTGTTTTTTTTTTTATATCGCCTCCTTCAATCATAGATTTTTGTTTTGAAGTGTTGACTTTATTTTTTTGTTGACTTAATTTTTAAGCTAACATTATAGTTGCAGGCGGAAAAAAAATACTCTTGTAAATATTTATTGAGGATTACATACATATATAGCTAGCTAGTGTTATGTTTTTTATTTAGATTTTATTTGAAAGGTGGAAATTTTTGTTAAAAGAACATTTGAAGTTTTTGGAATGAATAAAATTTGTTACTTTTGTAATAAGATGTTGGTTTGGCTTGTAATAAATTGTTATTGTTGTTTTTTTTTGTTTTAAGTGCGGCATGCGTTGAAAACAATCAGATTAAATGAAAATTAAATGATTATTTCCTTTTCTTTTTTTCGACTGTGGGATCAACCAAAAATTTAAATTTTTGTTTTTTTGAAGAGGAAGAATGTGATTAAGATTTATTTGTGGTGATGATTTTAAATTAAAAAAAATTAATTGTACCTAACTGTTTTTTAGCAATTTAAAATTACAAAAAAAAGTCAATGATTCATAATTTGATTGAGCACAACTTTATGTTCAGATCTTTTGAATGATTTATTTTAATTATTATTATTATTATTTCTTTATTATGCCTTAATTAAATTATACAGTTAAATTATTCAATTACCTTATTAAGAGCTTATACTAATGTATTTACACCTATGACTATGACAATAATTATGAACTATTCTATTTATAATATATTTTTTTTTAAGGGAAAATGGCAAGCAAAACCTTTTTGATCAATTTTTTTTTTTTAACCTAAAACTTAAAAACTAACTTAAACATAAAAATTTATTACTAAAAGCTTAATCTACAATCGCTCTTACTAGCTGATTTTCTGAATTTAGACAACTTTCTAGAAAGGCAGGGAATATCTTATCTATTTGTTCGAAAACAGTGTTAACATTTGCTATGTTATGCAATCTGTTGGTAGAAAAGTAAAAAGGTTTACCCAAGATTAATTTTAAAATCGCATTTTGCTTTCTTTGTAGCAGATTTAAGTTTGTTTTAGCAGCATTTTTCCATACGGGAAAACCGTACAAAAGAATGCTGCGAAAGATTGCTTTAAATATTAATAGTTTGTTTTCTACCGTCAAGCTGGATTTTTTATTAATAATTGGGTATTGGGTATTTTAATAAATGCATCTGAGTTATTCTTCTTCTTCTTCAGCTGCATATGTTCACTACTTGCGATGTTTGCGATCACATTTCTGAAACTATCTCTATTCGGCGCAGCATGCATTAGTTCTCCCACCATTTGGAGGACCGTCCATTGCCAGATGCTTCTTAGCCATGACATTTGTTTTCTGCCCAAAGTCTTCTGCTTTCAATTTTACTTTGCAGAATCAGTTGTAGAATAAGATATTTGTTATTTCGCATTATATGACCCAGATAAGTTGTTTTTCTGCATTTGATTGTTAATATAGCAACTCACGGTCTCTATCTCTTCTACTTAGCACCTTACTAATCAACCTACCCGTGATATCTTCAGTATTCTTCTGAGTTGTTATTGTATTGATATTTATTTTACAATCTAAGATTAAAAATTTCTGGACAGCCCTATATTTTTTCGGTGTCCTTTTTTGTTTGTATTAATAGTCAAAATTTACATTAGACAAACCTGTCATTAGTTAGGAAATATAAAAAAGATATTTGGAAGTAAAACAGAAAGATGTAGGACAAAAAGGTTCGATTATGACTACCTAATTGTGTTATTGATATTCACTTTTAATTTTTGTAAGTGAAGCATGTAAAACTATTCTTCATTGTCCTAGCTAGACTATGAACAAATTTCAATAATCAGTTTTGAATCATTTTGGTATTTCCACGCTGATAAAGTTAACATTTTTGTAGTACATCGCTTTAGTTGACGGAATGGCTTAGTAGGAGTAGTGAAGTAGTGATATTAGTTCTTCTGATCATGTACATACCCCTATATTGTGCTTCATTATTGATTGTTCTTTACTTAATGATTATTACTTAATAAATCTATACCAATGTTGTATTTTTAAAATAACATTCTAAAAGAAGAATTATTGATTTAAGAATGAATGATTTTGGTATAGTGGAAAATTCTAAAGTTATCAGTATTTTTCAGAAACAATTTTAATTTTAAATTAGATTCATAAATAAAACTTTGCTGAAGTAAATTTAATACAATTTGGGTTGAGTCCGGAAAATGTCAGATGGCTTTGCTGGTATAAATAAAATTAATGTTAATGTATTACTGCTCATTCAAAGAGATAAAATGATGTGGGTACCCACGTAATAATTTTGTTGCTATAAGACTCTTTGCGCACTCTTATAACACTATTATAAACATTCTTATAGCAGTATTAGTGTTAATTTGAGTGCTCCGCAATTGTTCAACATCATTACAACACCTTTAGTGCTTATCGGGAGTCATATAGGAGTCTTATAGTACTATTTTTGTTTTTATAACAATAAAATGTTACGTGGGTAGTGAAGTGTCTAGCTAGGAGTCTCTTATATGTTGAAAACACTATAAATCAAGCAACTGTCAATAATCACGTGTTTTCAAAGTGTCAAATGTTATTTGGTAAAATTATATTTGCAGAATAGATCATACATAAATATCCTACATCAATTGTAAATCCAAATTTACCGAAGGTTATGGTCAATTTAACCGTCCAATACTTATGAACGAACAATTTGTAAAAGAGTGTACAAAAGTTTGGAAATGTCTGTTAAAATGTTGCTGTAAAAAGTGAAAATGTGGGTAACGGTTCAAAATTATTAGTTCGCCTGTTATGAAGAAAAATTATAATAATTTCTGGAGCGCGGAACATAATACTCATGTATATCAATCGAAAAATGATCTAGAACAAGTCTTTTTTGCAAATAATTTTTGAAGGCCTTTTCAAATTTTACAAGTGTTTTCCTTTTTATATTTATTTTTCTGTTCTCTATATTGGATAAAATAACTTCAATAATGAATTAAAATGTTTGATAAAGTTCTGAATCTGGGTATTCAGTACTAGAATATACTGCTAGATCTATCTCCCTCTCGAAGGCGTATATTATATTACATTTCATTTATTTATTTGTCATATACAATACATATATATAGCAATTGAGTCAAAACAAGCTGTTCGTAGTTTTCATATAGTTCAAATTCGTCGGTATATGGTTATCTCTATAATTTTAAAATTCCTAAATGGTAAATATGCAAATTAATTTATTTTGAGAACATTGCGAATGTTGAAGATGTTCCATTTATGTTCAACATGCTAACGCTACCATACGATTTCACGATATTACCATAGGTTTTCTCTTAAAATTAAAAATTGTTCAATTTAAATCAAAATTGATCTACTAAATTTAAAATTCATTTGTTATTTCACAATAAATAGGTTAGAAAATATTTTAACTCTTACACTTCATCTCATTTTCATCTCTCACTTCTAATAATTTCTGTTGAATCAATCAACTTCGCTTTTATTTACATGGTAAAACAAACACACACACACAAACTAAGCACACAAATTTATTCACATCACATCCCAAATATTTCTAATATTTCATAATTTGCTACTAAATTCCTTGAACATTCTTTATACTCCTAATTAGCATTCCTATTTTTTTTTATTTTCGGTTTTAATTCTACTTAAAAGACAATCTGTAACAGAAGGAGAACCATGAAAAAATTCTTAGAATAATTTCCACTATAGAAACAACAAAGTAACAAAATATTTTTTTTTTCCATTTTAAATCTATACCAGAGGATGGTTTTAATCTAATGAATTTAGGAGATGAAGGCAATTAAAATGTCTAAAAAAAAATTTGTTTTTAAAATTGAACCAATCCAAGTATCATGAACCTTATATACATACTATAAATCTATCAAGCAAGTGAAGCAAATAAGTGAAACGAGAAGGCATTTAAATAAATCGAGAAAAATTAAAATGAATTTGGATTTTATTGTTTTTGTTGTTGTAGTTGTAGTTGTAATTGTTGTTATTGTATTTTTGTTATTGTATTTCATTGGAAGAAAGCATCAAAGTTCATTAATTGTCACAATATATAGAACATATGTTATTCAATATGTTTTCAACCCATTGTGAAGTTTTTCAGATCGCACATAATAAACGTCAAAGAAAAGATTAAAAAAAATAATTTGACATTTTACAAGTTTGTTTTTTTTTTTTTTAATCTGTTATAAAAAATATAAAATTAGAATAATTTCATTTTTCGAAATTTAATTCATCGAAAAATTATTTTTTAATTGATATTGAATATAACAATTCAATATAACAATTCAAAACTTCAGCCTAATGCAGGCATTAAATATGTATGTTAGTAAAATGATGGCCTTACGTGGGAGCTCCTTCACAAGTCCAGGAAAGATTTAATCAATTCCAGATAATTTTTTGGCATCAATATTTGTGTCAATTTCGTACACGACTTCATGCTGGAACTATTCTGCTACGAGTATTTAGGAAGACCTAACTCCAAGCAATAGTTGTTCACATTCAATTAATTATTTTATGTACCAGAAAATTGATAAATCTATAATTATAATTGACAAGCATTTAAGGACCTGCGCACTAGACACCTTTTCATTTTATCTCGCTTCCCCTCATATTAGAAGAAAAACTCTTCATTTACGTAAACCTAATGCTAAGTTTTACATAAACCACAACAAAATATTTCCATTAGTTGAAACAAGTAAAAACTATCACACTATACCTACTTTAGCATTGCCGTATAAATGAGAAAGAAAGAGAACCCAGCATATGCTTGCCTAAATTTTTATATACAAATTTTTATTGGGATGACAAAAGATTTATGAAATTTTTATATGCGGGATTATTTATTAAGTAAATAATAGTGAAAAAAAAAATTTCGGACAATAATAAAAGATTTTATATTGAAATTTTAAACAAAGACAACAAAAAGTAAATTTTTTTTATAATAAAATTTAACTTTTAATAGATACCACGATAAATACTTTCATTTTAGTACGAAAAAATTATTATTTACACACATTCTATTTGATTTTTATCTTATTAATTTTGCTACACCTTTTTGTTTCCTATATTTCACTTCATTCGTGAACATACAATTCTTATTAGCGTCTATTTCTAACAATTTGTTTTTTAAATGTATGGGTGTGTTAGCAAAAATACATATCCAAGTTTGACTTCTTATTGTTTAGAAATTCAATAAGTCTATTTAAAAAATACGTCAAATAAAAACAAAAAAACAAGTTAATCTAAAATCTATTATTATAACTGACATGCATTTAAGGTCCTGCGCAGTAGACACCTTTTAATTTTATTTTGGTTCTCCTACTCCTTAATGAACTTCTAATATAATATATAAGTTGTATATAAAACAAAAATGCGCACACAGTTGAAAATTTTGTACTCATATGATTTTATGATTAAGCAAATACATTATGCATAAGTGAGATCTTATTAAAATAATAAACAAAAGCAAACAAATCAGTTATTATAATTTACATATGTACTTGCAAATGAATCTATGTACATTTGCCAAAAAAAAAACAAAAAAACAAATTCATCTAAAAAAAAAAATGTAAAAACAACAAAAACAAAAAAAAATCAGTTGAATTGTTCATTTTTATCTTTTTAAGTAACTGTTTCTAAATTTTGGTTATTTGTAGTAATAATATAGTTTTTATTAAAATTATGTATTATGTAGATATATATAATATACCTCTTTAATGACAAAATTTTTTATTTTTAGTAATTTTATCACTAAATGGCACTTACTATAGGGAATATATCGGAAACAAAGCAGTATATGAGGGACGCGTATTTATGTGTCCTAAATAAAACTTACTAACCACGAGTGTAGTAAGTTCTTTTTATTAAACACGAGTGGTTTCTGCTGTATCGCGCGAAGTCTATGTCAGTACGTAAATTACTGTTTTTATAAAAACTTTAAATTTGACTTCAACTTGAAATATAATTACTCAACAGGGGCCCCTAGTAAAAAAAAATAAAAACAACAAAAACAAAAATAGAGTATCTTTAATTATAATAGCCATGCGTTTAAGGACATGCGCAGTAAGCAAGCACCTTTTCATTTTATCTCGCTTCTTCTTAATGAACTCTTAATATGTAAATAAGTTGTATATATGGCCGAAATGCGCATACGGGTTAAATAAAGTTCTATTTGATTTTATAATATTCAAACTTTTAAATAAAATAGAGCCATTTTCCGTCATTCAACATCTTATTATTTTTATACTGTATACTGTTATTATTATATGTTCTGTTAAAAACTTTAAATTTGACTTCAACTTAAATTATAATTACAAAACAGGGGCCCCTAGTAAATACTTCTAACAGATTAGTTGTTCGTTATGTAATAAATTGCATTACCGTATACTTAACATGAGAATAGGTATTCTACCTAACTCACTGACACCAGGATACAAAAAAAAACTTCATATACGCAGCAAATCAATTCCATAACGACGTCGCTATTCGCTACATTATTATAGTTAAAGTTTTGCATTGCAAATCGTTCTATACTCATTCGAAATATTTACCCGCGATACCCAAAAATATATCATTAAAAAATTTTATTCAATATTTTGGTTTTTAATCGCTTCATCTTCATTTCTTGTACATCTTAAAAATTGTTAAATCTTTAAAGTTTGAAGTAAACATGCAATTTTGTTAATTAATTTTGCCGACATTCAAAAATTAAAAATAATTTAAATTTTAAAATATTTTCTACTTAGAAAAAGCAAGATAAGAAATTATCAAACCAATTCCATCCACATATTAAAAACTTTACTGGACTGGAATAGAAAAAAGTACTCTAAAGAGAGGGAAAGATTAATATTAAGTTTTTTTTCTTATTTTAAATTTTTTTGTTTTATTTTCTGTTTTTTTTTTTTTTGTAGCAACTTCTCCATGAACTTCAATAATAGTAGTGTATCTATAGATACTTAATCTGTATAATGACCATTTGGGAAATCACTTAAGAAAAGTTTTTTTTTATGTTTTTAAGTTTCCCTTTAACATCTTCTTTATCTCAATTTTCATTATGGATTTCATCAAGAGAATTAAAATGAAGATTCTTGAAAATTGATAGGATTAAATCACTCTTGGACTTGTTTTTTTTTTAAGTCTCATTACAAAGATATAAACAAAAAAACTTTGTTTTTTCTTAAGTAAATTAATTCTGTTGAGAGTTAAATACTAAAAATTAAGTAGAGAAGCGAGTGTAAAGCAACAAAGAAGAATACATTTTTTTTTATTTTTCTTTCATCTAGAGATTGGATTGATTAATTGTTTGTAATTTCTTTTCGGTCAAATTCTAGCTTTGGGTCATGAATTTCGTTTTAATGCATATAATTTTCATGTGGCTTAATTGTGGATCGTAGATATAATTAAAACTGTGTGTTTTTTTTAAAATAATTATGGAAAATTTAAAATAATGAATTCAGATGGTTCCCGATTTTAAATTCATATTTAAAATAATAACACTTTGAGTGCGATTGTTAGCTTTAAAATTATGATTAATGGTAGGTTATAGTAAATTTTATAATTATTATTATGTTTGTATGTGGTTAATTAAATTTTAGGTCATTTCAAATGTTTAAAGAGAATCTTTAAAAAAAAATTTTATTTTTAAATTTTTTTGTATAATTTAAAGCAGTGGCTACCAAACTTTAATTTGTTCTTAACTTTAATGAAAGTTTGTTTTTTTAATTGTTCGCTGTACACATTCACAGTGTTAAAGATAGAGTTCTGAAATTTGGCAACATTATTCAAGATCAAAGTTAACGTAGTACTTTATAATGCTGTCAGATGATTTGTTTAGGTATAGCTACCATATAAAAACTTCCAGCCCCCATTAGGAATATTTAAAAAACTAAATGGGTCACAGGCCTGATTATAGGCAATCATTTTTCTCAAAAATAAGCAAATATATCTTTTTACCGTTTTCTGGAATTTGACCAGCTTAGAATTGAATTGAAATTTATTACTTAGAAGAATTTGTAGTGTTTAGTGTTGCTATAGTGTATGTATATTTGCCCGGAGCTTTTTTTAGCATAGAAAAAATGTCTGAAGACTTAGATAGGAGATGTGGACCATAGGGCCATAGGTTACCAGCTTTTTCTTAAGACGATGTAGGCCATAGGGTGCAAACTTAGAAGAATTTGTAGTGTTTAGTGTTTCTATAGTGTATGTATATTTCCCAGAAGCTTATTTTAGCTTACTGAAAAACATTTCTGAAGACTTAAATAGTAAAATTCAAATAGCGACGATATAATCCAAACAAAATGAAGATGTTAGCTTCCTCACCAGCCAGAAGCAAAAGTAGATGTTACAGTAGTCATTTGTTTATACAACTATACTTTTACGAAATTCCAGTTAGCGAAAACTATACAATAGGTACCTGATTAATAATATGAAAGTACTGCATCCTGCACCTGTGGTGGAATGAATTGTTGCACAATTTAAGCAACCCTGATTTAGTTTATTAAAATAAAATTTAATGATCGCAATCGGTGGTCGTAATTGATTTATATTTATTTTAGTTTCCTCTAAAGCATTTCCTTTAAAAAAAAATTCGAATTTTTTTTTTTTTGAAGAACAGAGACAAGACAATTAATTGAAATTTTTTTGAACTGGGGACAATCCAATATTTTTATTTTTGGACAAACGATGTTATACATAATAGTTGAATGATATTTGCTTTTCAATAACATGTAGTTAAAATATTTCAACTTGTAACTTACAATAAGGGGCAATCAACTTTACTAAGTTTTAGTAGTTTGGCACAGATATTAACAGGCCACTGCTTAATGAAGAAACACGTTTATAAAATGAGTCTAACCGAAAAAAACCTATGCAGAATATATGAAATAGAGGAAGAATCTATTAAAGGTCTGCTCTGAGAATGCGAACGACTGACTCGTAGCAGACTATGACACTTGGGACACCGTTCCCCGAACAATGGGAGCTATCCAGCATACAATTGAAGAATATCAAGAGTGCGATAACAAAATCATGCATCCTTAAGGACTCAGAGACTGACCAACAAACGCGGGTTATCACAATAAGCCCATTTGCAGCTGCGATGATATAAGGGACAGATTCCCTCTCGAATTTCACAATTTAGTTTTTTCGTAACTTATGTTTCTGTTGAACTCAATTGCTCGGACAGAAAGAACTAAATTGAAAAATTAACTTCCTTCACAGAAATGTATGTAGTCGACAAATATAAAGGACTCCCAACATCATACTGGTCAAAACACCACTGTTGGGATATATAAATTCTAGGTAGTTCAGCAGATTGTCTACCTTGGGATGCGTTAACCCCAAAATCAACATCAAAGTGGAGGTATGGTTTGTCAAAAATCTCGTATCAAAGCTGCTATCTGGAAGCACCAAAGTACAAATTTACAAAAATTTCAGGCAGCATATGTCCCTATCTCTAACCAAATATCTGGGCAAATATATTCGTCCTCAATTCTTTATATTCAATAAATTCTGATTGCTTATCAACACTTATAAAGAATAGATGGCGAAGCTATTTGTCCAGATACTTGGTTAGAGAGCGGCATACGATGCTTGCAATTTTTGGCAATTAGCTTTGCACGATATGGTTAGCCTTTTGTCATAAATTTACAATATAGCAGCAAACATTACACTCTCCTACATCCAATTCCACAAATTTTCCAGAAATTCTTCAAAATACAAAATTCTAAAAGACAAACTTCTAAGTTGCATGATATTCCAAATATATTTGAATGTAAATCTTTACACGCAATTTTTCAATTCGCTTTTATAAACAAAAGACAAAAATCATCATTGCAATCACGATCATCTGCAAATTGTAAATGACAGGAAATTGCAAATCTCAAGTCTTATCCCTTTCAAAAATTAAAAGCAACAAAAATATTGTATTTGTTCCGTACGTCCAAATTCTTCAAAATTTCACAGTATGTACTTAAATTTGTACAAAATTTTGTATTAATTTTTTTTTTTTTACTTTTTCAAAATCAACATCATTATCTTATGAATGATCATCAATGTCATAACAATCGTATCATCAATCATTAATTGAATTGATCGCGCCATCATTGAAAATGTGATTATCATTCTACAGAGGCGTTCATGTTAAAGTTGTTTTGTTTTAATGTTTTTTTTTTATTATTTAATTTTTGAATATTCTACATATGAACAGTGTGTAATGTGCACCTCAAGAGTAGTCAGAGTCCATTATATACGTATATACATATTATTAACATTAATTTAAGTATTTCGTGCAGATTTTTTTTAAATACATTTACTATCATACTACTAAAACACTAGAGTAACATAGACTTAAAAATACAACTTTCAAAATTTATATATACTCGTCTTGATGGAGATGTAATTCGTGTTTCATCTTCACGAATTAAAAATCTGTTTATTTTGTTGCAACCCGATTTGATATGGATGCGAAGAAAGGGAAATAATAATAATTGCAATTCAAAAAATTTCTAATACCCACCTGCTGGCTGATATTTACTATCAGATACACATGAAATAAAAAAAATAAAAAAATAAACCCTGAAGAATGCAATTTGAAAGAACTCAAGTGATTTTTTTATTAGATGAGAAATAATTTTTTTTGTTTTTTTGAAGTGCGGGAGACATGATAATAAATTTTGCGATTCTCGGGGAGTAGCTTTTTATTTCTATGTAATGATTATTAGATGTGTGTAGTTGGATTGTAAATTGATTGAAAATTTTATTAAAATTAAGTCTTCTTAAGTAAAATATAGCTATGTTGTGTTTTGTTTTAGGCATATTTTTGAAAAATTAAATTATTAATAAAAAAATTTTGTTTTTTTTTTTTAATACAATAATTTAGTAATGGATATAATTGCCTTAGGCATGAAAATGATTTAAATGGTGAATGTTTGAATTAAATATATAGATGAATATTGAGTTTAAAGTATAGAAAGTGAATTTGTTAACTTTTTGCACTGGTTTAAGGATTACACAATATTTGCAGTGCAGTAATAACATTTCGAATTCTTCAAAATTATTGCACTAAAACACGATAGTAGTAATTTAGATCAAAAATTGCTTTCGGATTATTATGGTTATGAAAATTTTATTGAATTGTAAATGTTTTTGAATTTTTGCACTTCAGATATTTGCTTTTTGTATGAATGTGGCAATAGGAGGAGATTTAATGACACATTTGAAGTATTTAAAATTGGGTATATCAAAACAATAAAGCTAGCTAAAACTATTAAAATTTAAAATTTTGGTCTACTAGAATTGATCAGGTGAATTAATCAATAATCATTATAGTAAACTTACTGGAATAGTAAAATACAATTAAGATAATATTTTTTGGTTTGAATTCAATATTCCTCACTTGCTATCTTTTATATACTAAGTAATAATTACCACGCGACTTCTTCAATCTAGTACTGGAATGTATAGTGCCACGAGCGGAAGTAAATACGGTCGGTACTATATTCTTAAGATCCGTTTATGCCGACGATATTGACATCATCGCCAGACCACAACGGACGGTCGTGGAGGCCTTTACACCGATTGAAGAAAAATCGGAACGAATGGGTCTCAAAGTAAATGTGAAGTAGACAAAATATATGTTGTTGACAAATAGAAAGACCTCCCAACATCATATTGGTCAAAACATCACCATTAATGTGGAGGTATGGCATAGAATAACCAGTTGATGCTTTGGTGTGGCAAAACATCTCGGGTCAAAACTTCTTTTCTACAAATCTAGAAAACGCTTATACTCTCGGTTCTGTTCTACTGATTAGAATCATGAAAATTGCCGAAGGCAAGTAAGCATATGTATTTGATGACGTCGAGAAGAAAATACTTCGCCAGAAAACGACGATGGGGTCTGCATGTCGATCTCTATAAGCTATATAATGAGGTGAACGTAGTCATGAAAATTAAATTCAAGTGACTACAGTGGTTCGGACACCTAGGCCGGATGAGCGTAAATGCTCCAACCTACATGGTCTGTTGATCACTTAAGTAAGTAAAAGTAAGTAATAATTCACAAAGTATTAGAGCATGATACTCTACCAACCGAACGGCATCAAATTACCATCAAGAATTATTAAAATCAATATTTGAATAAAAAAATGGATGTTGAAGATCAATAATTAGCAAATCAACAATAATTAAGCGTCACATGTCAAACACATGTCAAACACACTGTGAAGATGTTGTGTGTTAACTTATATAAGCAATTTCTGTAGTGTGTTATGACATAAAGGATTTCAGTTCTGGGGTTCGATTAACTACAATAACAAAACAATTCAAAAAGCTTTCAAAATTATTATTTCAATCAATGTTTCAACAAATTTTCGCTAAATTCCGCCCAATTCCGACAAATTCGGTAAAAGACTTTTTTGATAAAAATGTGATCGATATTGACCTAGCGATACTCAAACGCAAGTATTTAAGATATATTAACATATTTATCATTTCAACCTTCTTCCTCTTGGAATTGATTATGGTTTATTTTGTGTTGTAGGGCTTCCTTAAGAAGGGCTTAAAGTTGGTTTAACTTTGTCGCAGCGTGTTTATGGCTTAAAGTTCGTTTATTCTTCGATCTGAAGTCACCGAAAAGTCGAAAAGCTTCCCAGTAGTCTACTATAACAGTTTAGTCTGCACAGAAACACATATTCATACATTTCTTACTCTACAATTCTCTTATTTTCTAATTAAAGTAATTTGGTAATTTTTCTTTTTTTATTACTTCAAATTTAAATTGATTTAAATGATAAATTTTCAAATTAAATTATCCTTAATAAATGATCTTACATTCCTGGGACGGAATAATAATATATAATCTTTAATAATAATAATATATTATACAAAATAGCACCTATTTTACCACCAGCAACAACACAATACAACATTTTTTAAATTACCTACAATCCATAGTAATTTAAAAAAATAGTTTTCTTTTAAAACAATAAATTACAGGATTCTCTTTTAATAATTTGACACCTTAAATATCGTCATTACTTACAGAATCAAAAAAAAAAAAAAAAAAATTCTCTAATAGCTTTGGATACAATGAAAATGCAACAGGGTTAAAAAAAAAAACAGAAAAAACTATTTTAATCCTTTTTTCTGCAAATTTCAAAGAGCACGCAATTCAAATAGAAAAATAGGCGTTGTAAATAATTCTTGGTATCCCAAAAGGTCTATAAAATTTTCAAATATAATATATTATTATGATATGTGGTATCAAGAGAGAAGCAAGTAGTTCTCTATTAAACAATTTAAAAGTCAATAGAATGCATTCTATATATCGTATATCGTAGATAAATACAATAGAAAATCTGGCAAATTAACATGGGCGTGTATTGGTATTCTTTTATGTTATTCAATGCGTAACTAACTATCAGGGGCGACTTGTCATAATAGTGAGGTTGAGTTAAGGTTAACCCAAGAATATTCAGCAAAAAATAAAAAAAATAAAAATAATTTTATAATTATTTATTTTATTTTATTTCTCAAAAAGAGCAATGTAGCTCGTATGGAGTATATACCGGGTGGTCTAGAGCATGCGTATCAGCTTTTTAAAAGGGAAAGAAGCCTTTATTTTAAAATTTATATGGGAAGATAATTATAAACTAACAATTTAATATAATAAAAATAAAAAAATGTTGTATCGATATTTTTAACAATTCAAATATAATTCAATAAAAATTCTAATTTTAATAATTGGACAAATACATTATTTTACAAGTTTTTTTGAATTTCTTTCCGAACATATTTTTTACACTCAATGGCAAATTATTACATAATATTATTGTTATATTCATTATAAATTCTATTTTATCATTCAAATTAGCACCTGCATATGGATTGTATCGTAAATTATTATTGCTTCTGGTGTAGTGTTCATGTACATCATCATTTGACAACAGTTTGGTGTTTGTTGTTATTAAGTTATTCCTCATATTATGTATTTGATTCATTTGTATTACTTCTTTATAGGATGTTAATTTTAATATTTCACATGTTTTATGAATATAATCAGTTGAGCTTCAGTGGTGTAGTTGAAATAGGTTTTTATTGCCTTATTTTGCATTTTTTGGGGGCTGTGGA
Source organism: Argyra leucocephala (assembly GCA_963942445.1). Taxonomy (NCBI): domain Eukaryota; kingdom Metazoa; phylum Arthropoda; class Insecta; order Diptera; family Dolichopodidae; genus Argyra; species Argyra leucocephala. Next base: position 180,738,692 of record OZ012678.1, read on the forward strand.
TAGTTTTTATAAATGTGTTACATCAAATCGCTATTCTGTAGTAGGTTAGAATTTTTAATTTCAATAATTTCAATTTTTCTAGATAGTGCAGCTATTCGTCTGCTTTTCAGAATTAATTCATTAACCTGCCTGCTCTAGTTTAAATATGCATCAACCTATGATAATATTGTTATAGTATATGTACATATATGTCTTCCCTCTTAGATTTAACTATCAGATATTTTGTTTTATTAATATTTAACGTAATCTTGTGTAAGGACATCCATTTGTGTATGATTCGTATGTCTTGATTTATTCTTTCTAGCTTTACGTTAACATTATTTACAGCAAACAAGACCGATTTTACCAAGATTCAAATTTGAAAATCGCCTTATATAACATGAAAATAGTGCTGGGCCTAAGAAGCTCCTTTGTATAACACCATAATCAACATATTTATACTGGAGTGACAACTTCACATTCAGTATACTTTTATCTTTCATGGAAATAGCATTCAAATCATTGATATTCTTTCATTGATAGCCTTTTATCCCGCATTCAATAATTGCTAGCTTAAAAAATTCATCGTACAAGAAAACCATTCTGTAAAATCAGTCTTTAATTTAGAAATTATTGCTCATATGAGCTCTCACTCAGTTTTGCGCTCTCTTTGGCTGAAATATAAATATATTTTTTCATTTTGCATACAAATGACGAGTGTTGTTTTTCCCTCATGTATAAAATTGAATATATTTTTTTTTCTCACTTATTCTAAGTTGTATACGATTAATTGAATACAGTGTTGCCAGTCTTAATATAAATTCAGTATTTATCTAATTTTTTACTATGTGTAATGGAACAGAATGAATGCTGCTATATTTTGAAATCGAGTGGTCCTCTAGTTTTTTCTCATCTTTAGTATAGACATTTTTTAATAAATATGTTTTTTCCGCCTCTGGCTCTTAAAATTGAAAACAAATGCCTCCTTTTCATGTCCCTGTCTCTCTTTTTCATATAAGTTGTTTTTTTTTTGTTGTTTTTTTATGAAAATCATTTGAATTGAATAAAAAGCAGCTACCTAACTGCATGTTGGTACTTTCGTAAAATTATTTTAGCATCTTAACGAAAGCATCAAATGCGAAAACCATTTAAAACTATTAACGCATTTTTGTACCACGTGTTGCAGTTTGTGCTGCGTATATGCTACGCGATACGGATATATGTCATATTCACATATGATATGCGTATTTTAATTTTTTACACGGTTAGGCCAGAATTTCAAAATTTCATTTATTTCTTTTTTTAGTGCACGAAGATAGAAACCTGCAACTACTTACTCAATACTGCAGGACTAGGATAAGAACAGAGAAAGAAGAAGAAAAGCATCATATAAATTTAATGTAAGTAGAAGCAAAAATGAGTCATCTTAAAATTCTATATATAGGGGATAATAATAAAGTTATTGACTTGTACGTGGGTCGAGATTTTAATTAAAGTTTGAAGTGAGGTCCAACCATTTTTGTTGTTTTTCTATCACCTATCCCACCCAGAATTTTAAATCACTTCTCGTCACTGCTAACCGTATACCTAAACCTACCAATTTGTTGTATCAATTGTTGTGATTTTTCATTCTATAAAATTCTACTCTGAATATAAAATGTGAATTCAATTTTGGTATTATTATATTGTATCAGAGATCTTAACATATCATAAGATATAAATCTTTTGGATTAAAGATTTATGACATGAACTAGAAAAAAAATTATTTTATGATAAAACAGCAGCAGTAATAGCAGCAACAGCAGCAGCAGCTGTTGCTATTCCTATTACTGTAAAATATATACAGAGTGCGTTCTTTAAGGCAACATTTTTTATATAAATACAAAGTGTATAAAGATTGCCATCTCACACTTGATATTAAAATGTTGTAATGCCAGTTTAATTTAATAATCGTGTAACTATATAAGGTGATATATTAAGGTGTTGGAAAATATAGAGAGATTTCATGTGGAGTTGTAGGTTAAGTATACTTCCAGTTCAATTCCAGTTATTTTTTTTATATATATGTATTATATATGTATATACAGATTATTAAATGCTGTACAAGTATTTATAAGAATAAATCAAACTTTTTTTTGTATCATGGGCGATTAGTAATATCCTTTTAAATTGGAATATTATACACCTTATAATGTCATGAAGTCATTTATTTATTTTGATAAATTGCTATTTTATTACCTGCTGGTTTATTAGAAGACGTTTACCACTATATAAAAGGAAGTTTAATACTATATTAGAGAAGAGGTTCAGATATACATAATATGTCAAAGCAATAAATTATATTAATTAAAATATTGATTTTCTAAATGAAAACTATAAGCAAAGTTTTACTATCATCAATTATTATTTTTTGTTGTTATAGAATTAATGAAAAATCATGAATTAGAAAGTGTAAAGTTTATAAAAATACTTCAAAAATCAGTGGATGTCTGTGAGTTTATCACATCTTAATTAATAAATGTCAACATTAATCACGATTTGTTGATCCTCCATGTGAGGGATGTCATTGAGCGATGTCAAGTTAATCGTCATAATAGTTATCGTGCAACCTCATTAGCTTGGAAACAAACTTCGTTCTTCAGTTTACGCGTTCTTAGACAGTTTTTACGTTTAAAATGGTTGTCCTTTATGATTTTCCTTTATGTCCTTTATGATTTTCTTTCCGACGAGACATTGAGGCCTGATAATTTAATTTGAAACATGTTTCTGACATATGTCCATGCAGAGTATTTCCGATTAGAAGCTATATTTTTTTTGGTCAGTTTTTCATGTATTTTATTTTCTTCTTCGTTTTCTACCACAATATACTAACTTGCCGGAAATGGTTACTTGATATACACCGGAGGCTTTTCTGATGTATGTTTAAAATTTCTCTGTGATGTTGGCACAAACTGCTTTACTTCGGAAGTGTACAAGAAGATCGTCGCATTTTCCGACGCAATTTTCATTATCACATTTCGATGTCTTTTATCTTTTGGCTCATCTTCTCCCACAACACGCGCTAACTATATGTTGTTAACTAGCCCTTATTAGTGATGTTGGTAGAAGATATTCATGTTTTTTAAACGTACAAGACTACCAATTTTACACTTTACTCAAACAGAAATATTTTTTTGTATATATATATTTGTTGAATACCGGAATGCTATATTGTGGAACATTCATATTTCTTAGAGCATTCTTAAAGTATTCACAATCTTGGTTGAACCAAGTATCAATATCTATAACTAAAAAGCTTCATGTAATCACGTCGCTGATTTGCCCACTTGCATGGAGGGTGGTATATGCGAAGTGGGCCATTTATTTTCGTTTTATCTGTGTCCTTATTTACACAAAGAATAGTAGTTATTATTTCATCCATTAGTATTAAGAATAATATGTATTAGAAAATGTAAAACAACGAACTCCCTGACATACTCCGAAACAATTTGTTCAGTATAAAATGATGCATCTATTATTTTTCAATAAGAGTTATTCAATTATGGATTTTATTTTTACTGGAATACTTTCCTACTAAATAATTACTGTTTATTCTATCGGAAGCTTCCGATTGTTCAGATGTCCATCAGTTGATCGTACAAAAAGCTATTGGTAATGTACTGATGTGTGAAAAAATACATACTGATGTATTTAGACACTTTGATAAATCTCTTACAAAACACAATTAAATTTTCTTGATTTAAAACTCCCCACGAACATTATTTACATAACCTAAATTGACCCAGGTATAATTAATCATTGAACCTAAAATTATAATTTACATCAGCTCTTTTGCAATATGAACCAAAATTCAATTTAATTTTTGTATTCAAATCCATATAAATATCTTCTAGTATAGTATAGGGTTCTTTACTTTGTAATAAAATATTCTCTAAAACTATACCGTAAGGTTACACCTAGTTGTACTGTATTCATTGGGTAAAACAAAAAGAAAAATTAATAGCCCAACAATTATTCATGTCATTCAATCCATTCATTCAGAATTGCTATTTTCAACCAAAAAAAAAAAAAATGAAAATAATAGCAACAAAAACAAGTAATTTCCAGTAATCATCGCCATCTGCGTTATTGGTGGCGACGAACTTTATTCACGCGTTTAATAAACAGTAGTAACTTGCATTTAATATGGTAATAAAAACACAAAATAATATCAGTTTGCGAAATGAATAGTTAATTAACATAGCTAGGAGTCCATTAAATAAATATTTATTTTATTGATAATATTACATATATATATATATGTATAGTATATATATATATGTTAAATCTTTTTATGAACTGATTTGATGTGAAGGTGGAATTGGTTAATTTCAATTATTTTATTTCTAATAGAGAATACTACATTTTATGTTATTATTAACTGCATCTAATTTACAATCTATAGGCGTCGTAGTTAGAAAAAATATATGTAAGTTATTTAAGCGCCATTAACATAAATCTGTCATAATTTTTAAGTTCTTAGAAAAATAAAATGTATATTATTTTGATTGAAGAACAATAACGCAGTGTATACGTATATGTAATGTACACTGATTTGAATGAATCAGTCAAATTCACAATATTAAAATTAAACTGGTCACAACTGAATAAAAACACTAAAAATAAATTTATTTCCTGCAATATAATTATTCTTTTTTTATTATTATAATTTACAGAGTTTAGAGATACTCTCTTTACAGCTGAATCATTTTAAATTTTAAATAAATGGTACATTTCTTATCCATTCAATTTTATCCATTCAATTTATAAATCCGAGCATTATTATTATTCTCATTATTATTAACTGCCAGATTCATGGGGCAAACACGAGTTACACGTCTGTAATAGATGAAAGCAGTTTTTTGAATTATATTATTATGCAAATGGGTTAGCTAACAAATTATACAATACATGCTCATGATGAGTCAATTATTAAAATCTCAAATTATATAATAATGACTCATTGATGTAATATAGTGTCTATGTCATCCGACTATATACTAATCAGTAGAATCCGCGGATTTAAATTCAAATCGATTTCGAATATGGAAATTAGCTCAACAAGAAATAAAATTGTCTAAAATTAAATTATTAAACATAATTACTGAACTCCCTGAGATCAACACGCATGATGACAAACAAGTAGCAGAATAAGAGAACCGCGAAATCATATTCATATATTATAGAATTATCTACTCTGTTGAACGGATATAGTTTTTCAGTCATTCTGTAGACTGGATAGAAACAAACTTGCTCAATTGTCATACGAAAACAAACCATAGGGTCAGCGACCTCAGTGACCTCAAAGGTGAAGATCTTATGGTGAAATAATATCTTTCTATCGGCTCCTATCTACGGATAACCTCTTCAACTATGGCAACGTTCTTTCGTGGGTACTTGCTTCGGCTAAAACAGTTGTTCTCCATATTTTTCTCGGCTTTCCGAAGCGACGTGTACCCTGAGAATTCCATTTGGAACATTGTTTCGCGATGTTTTTGTCAGTTTGCCACAGAGTATGCCCGATTCAATGCCATTTCTTCTGTCGGATCTCCACGTCTATTTGCTGTTGGTTAGCTTTTGCCACAGCGTTCTGTTGGAAATGGCTTGCGGCCAATAAATGTTTAGGATGTGACGGAGACATCTATTGGTTGGTGAACGCTTGGAGTTTCATGGTGATGTTTACTGAAACTTTCTATGTTTCGTAAGCGTACAAGAGATCAGATTTTACACTTGCATTTGAATATTCTTATTTTTGTGCGGAAAGATATGTTGCTTCCCTGCCAAATTTTCTGAGAGAATCCTGAACGGAGTACGAGGCTTACTGATGCGTCATTATGTCATCCATTACTACTAAAAACAATATGAGTGATAAAATACAGCCCTACCTTACTACCTGACACACCCCTGATTATACTACGGAGTGCTAATTATGCGTTGAAATTTAATTCGATTTCTTCTAATATACTTCTCTGATCTATAAGTTTACTATTGACATTAACTGCCTACCTATGTACCTAACCACCACGGGTTAACAATAAAATCTAATTTTCTATTAAAATCTCAAACAAAGCTTTGATTTAAATTTTAATTAAGCTAACATTTATATTTATAATGTCCTTATTCATTTGCATTAGACTGTATTTACTATTTCTCTTTTATATTGAATTAAAAATGAAAGGAATGTGAATTAAAAACACCCACTTACTTAATTTAGTAATAATTTGTATATTTTTAAGCTTTTAAGTAGTCATAATTTCTGTGTAAATCTTAAGTACCTCTACTTGTAACAGAACAGAATACAAATAAACATATTTTAAAATTTAATTGATTTTTGAAGTGCGAAACCAATCATTTAGATGGAAATACATTAATCGCATCAAATATATTTTCCATCTTATTTAATGACATAAACAACAGTTTTAGTGTGTTGTAGGTTGGACATAATTTCATTTATAGTTGATTTGAAATTCCATTTCAATCAATTAGATTTGCAAAATAAAAAATAACTTCGCTCTATGCGAGATGTCGTTACCAAATCTGTAAAGTTAACATCGTAAATCATTTCTATTATTTTTATTATGATTATGTTTTACTTGATACCATCACATAATGCACACTCTAATGTAAGGTTAAATACAATCAATGTTGTCGCATGATCCATCGTGATTCGATTGCGTTTAACTATTAGGGAACAGACCATTCATTTGACTGACCACAAACTATGATTCATCTAATTCTATTAATTGGTTGACTAATTTGTATTTTGTGATATCAGATCTGACAGACGCGTTGAAGGATTAGATTCCTATTTGTATACATAGTGAATAAAATTTGCTTTTACAAATAGGCTTAACGAGGAGATATAGACTTAATTGCGTACATAATTAAAACAAATATTTTTAAATTCAATATGTGAGAATGTCATTGTCCAAAAGAGTTTATTATTCTTCTCTATGGTATAGTCACCATTCTTCCGAATACATGAGGGTTGCACTGATTGTTCGAAAGTGTATCGGTTATTCAATTCTAATATCCACCAAATGATGGCTGGTATTGATGGTGAAGATGTTGACGTTGATGATTATCGAACTGGTGCATTTGCAGGACCATTATGATAAATGAGAAGAACTCACATGGACGTAAAAAAATATATTTTATCGTATTTCAAACTAATGTGTATGTAATCAATTGAATTCGGTGCAAATCAGGAATTTGCATAACGAAGAAGTCTCTTCAATCAGAGCTGATATATAGAGTTTCGAAACAAAATAAATGCATAACTAAGATCTGTTATAACTCAAATAAAGGACTTAAAAAGTATTTTTAATCACATTCATCCGCATTGTTTTATACCTAATACTACTAGTCGTAACGTTTGATAACGCTCTTTAAAGTCTTCACGCAGTAAAGGTTTAATGTTGTAATACTATCGTATTTGTAAAACATATTTTCCGTCACTTTTTAGCTTGTATACTAAAATTTGCTGTTAAAACCAATTTCCAGCAAGCTGTACCTGACTTGAATTCATACGAAATACAACTGTATACAGAAACATAATTTTCTCTGTAAACGCGAAATTTAACACTTTCGATTATACAATTTAACTATATAGTAAATCATAAGATTAACAAAAATAATTCATTTATTTATTACAAGGATACACCACGAGTACACCAGGTCATACATAGATTTCACCCAAGGTTTGATTCAAATTACAAAATTTAAAAACAGAAAACACAATTTTGGTTTGTTATTATATTTTATCTTATTTTTGATCTAAACATAAATCACAGACAGCTTCCCAGCTTGTAAAATTCAACTCTTCTATACATACATACACACATACATACATACATCTGTATAAATAACAAATTCAGAAAACAAAAAACAAAAAAATGAATTCAAATTTGTCTTAATTGTCGGAAATATTTTGATAAACATTTGTACATTACATTTTACTCTTTTTATCTTGGTAATTATAAAAGTTCAATTGACAGGAAGCAATTTATTGCATAAACCAGAACAAAACAGCGCCAATACCAGAGCCTAAAACTATGAATATATAAAAAAAAAAAAAAAACCTGAAAACAAAAAATTTAACCATGTTAAATTCTCATATCTTATATTAAAATATTACAAGTCCTACTGTCCAACATACTAAAATTTGTATACTCTACAATATACACATAGATATGGACCTCCTTTTATCTTGTAATAAAATGTCAAAACTAGATAAAAGTCATAGATAAATTGGAATTAATCGAATGAATTTATGGATTTCTGGTTTAGGTCCTATATATTAAATATACATTTCCCAAGTACATACCATTATCCAAAATTTACATACACATTTAATGTTGGAGGATTAGTTGTGCATAGGTGTTTATTGTGTCAGCACTCCTGTAGCATTCTAATAGAGGAGAATGATACAATTTTTTTTTTTTTTTTTAAAGTTACCTATGTGGTTTTATTTATCATTTTTGAAATTTAAAATAGATCTATTTTAAATGCATGAAAAACAGTGATTCTCAAACATTTTATTCGTCTTTTATAATTAAAAGCTTCAGGTATTAAAGCAGCTTAATATCTTCAAATTCATTAACCATATCAAATCAAAGTTAGTATGACTCTGCTCAGCAACTCTGATAAAGCGAAAAATAAATAAAATCACATTAATGGGTGACAGCAGTCTATTCTACTAAAACGTCCAAAACTACCTAGCAAGTGTCAAGTCCTTTCTAGTCTCACGAAAAACTACTGCATCTGACCTCACCCCATTATTATTTATTTATTTATTATTCATCCTTTATTATTCATCATTAATTTAATGTCATATCAACAATTAACAATAATTCATTAAGCAATTCAAATACAACGAATCTTAAAGTATTAATCGTGACATTTATATTTTATAAGTAAAAATAGTATCAATGCTAAACCAAATGCTAAAACATTTCAAAAATATAATAATATTCGGAATATAGTATTCGGACGTGTTTGTTCGAGCCGAGCACATAAATATCATGATTATGCAGATAAGCAAGAAATTATCATATCTTTGACATTGCCAAAAATGCTGGGAGATATGTAAGTTTTTGTGTCCCTTTAAAACGTATTTTTCTGCTCAGGACATTCTAAATATCTATAAATCATATACATGATGCAAATTCGTTTATAGTCAAATTTTCTCGAATGTTGAACCTTATTTCAACAAACCTCTTTCTCCAATGCAAAAATACATACAATCTACCAAAATTGACGAGTAATATTAACAAATTTATTCAATATGTCCCTAACTGATCAAAGGGACATTTTTCTTTCCCCAATTATGAATTAATCCAAACTGTGCATTCGTGTATCGTTTCAAACCTAATGTTTGGCTTAACTTAAAAAAAACAAAACAAAATCCGATCGACGTCAAAATGCGATTGTAGAGAATGCGAATATTTAGTAACAAACAAGCAAAAATGTAATTGACATAGAAATGAAAGTCTAACGTGTTCATATTAAAATCAAGAAGAACAGGGTATTTAATAAAAAAGAGCAATAACAAATTTTATTTACAATACGATTTGTCGAATTTTTTTTTAGTCCACCAAACGATGTAATCACACAACACACTTAATTAATTAAATTTGTTTTTTTTTTTAATAAAATTCTAAGTCTATAGGATGAACACCCTAAATGCTTTTACAAAGAGATTGGAATACACAATTATATATAATATTTAGGATTTTTATGGATTATTATCTACTAGTTTTAAATGTGGAAAACTATACTTATAATATAGAGTACTTCGCCTTCATAATAGGTTCATTAGCATATTATGATTTTGAACATTTAGATATGAAATTTATTTTTTCTAAAAATATTGGATAATTTGGACGTCCTCATATTTGGATGCTACCAATCCAAATTGGTTTCAGTCTGGAGCTTTACAAGAATATTTTTTTTTCCTGTACCCCTCTACCTACTGATCCATACATTATTTTCTACTTAACAACAAAACATTTGAGAAACATTATTACATCATATTATTATACACAATTCATAAATAGACTAAATTTTCGTGAATATTCTCGTTATGGAATAAATCAAGTTTTTAGTTGATCCCAATTCAACAACAATGATAATAAAGATGATGATGATGATGGTGATGATAATGATGAAAATTATAACATTGAATATTTAAAATACATTTTATCAAACCACAGGAATACAAAATTTGTTAAAATTTAAATTGAATTTTATGGCCGTAAGAGAGAGTAGAAAATCAGAGAAAAAATGGATGGTTATAGATATTTTTTTTGTAGATTTTTTTTTTTTTGGAAATTGAAATTCTGGTGCGTGAGAATAACTATTAAGCTTTTTTCTATCATTATACCGATCAATGATGTATCCCAAGTGAATACAATATATTGTATAATTGTGCAACATAGTTGTTAAAATATACCAAAGACCGCTTTGAGCTAACAACAATTATAATTTCATGTATAGAAGAATCAAGTTTTTCACGGTATTATCATGAATTGGAATGAATAAATTATAATAGATCCGATATAATTATATTATAGATGTGTATGTATTATGTTTTAAAGGTTCAATATTTACTGTCAAATGTCAATTTTAATTTTAAATAAAAATAAAATAACAAAATAACGGAATATTTAATCTATTTACATTAGATTAAAATAACATCAAGTTTTTTTTATCCTATTTAAATTAAAAACCAATTAAAATATTGTTTACTATGTCCGAAAACTAGAAGATAAAAAATAAAACCCAACAAAAAAAATAATAATTTTTTCATCCTAAACATATGCAAAAAATAGATTTAATTAAAAAGTAATTTATATCAGAAATATTATGTAGGGGTGGGTATTCATACATTTTTATATTAAAAAGTAAATAATGCATTTAATCCCTCCTGTAAATATGCAATAATTTCAATTTAACTGAAATATTTATGAATGAAATCATGGAATGGTAAGTGAGTAGTTCCAGTTGAATTATAGAAATGCTAATATTTAGATAAGTAACTCAACAAGCGGTTATATTTATTTCATAAATTAAAAGAATATATTTTGCATTCATTAACCATATTTCCATGATTAGCCAAAAAAATTTTGTTCGTATAAATTTTTTTACTTTTGCAAAGAAAGAAAAAAGGATTTTAATTGATAAAACTAATTTTTGGTGTTATAATAATTATATCATAAACTTAAATACTTAACTTAACTAAAGCTAATATAAAAGAAAATGTAAATTAATTTGTCAATTTTCTTTTTAATTAAAAGGAAATTTGTAGGAAATTTGAAGACAAACACTTTAAGTAAATTGCAAAGGAAAATATTCGGTTATTTTCAATAAATAAAAAAACAAATGGTAAAATAAAGAAGTCTTTGCATTCGAATATGGGACGATATCATGATAGCATAATTTATTCAAATTTTCTAGATTTATTATTATGTCAAAATATATAGAACTCTAATAAATTAGGTATTGCAAATATGAAATATAGCAAAATAAATTCATCAGTAGGTATTTATAGTGTTAGACTACCTATACAAATCCTGATTTTCATATTGATTGACTTTATAACTTATTACAATATGTCAATAAGACCTCTGTGAGTTATAGTCAATCAATATGAAAATCAGGATTTGTATAGGTAGTCTAACACTATAAATACCTACTGATGAGTTCTAGTAGTGTTATGATGAACGAAACAATTCCTGAAAATAATTATCAAATATAGGCATTGCTGTTCATAGTTACCATTGTCGTATCAGTTACAGTACAGTTAGATTTTGAAGGTTTAAAAATGTTGTTATACAATTTTTTACTATACAATTTTTTTAATTTTTGTTAATTTTAACCCTATCCTAAAGTAGAGTTCTTGAGAATGTCTCTGTAAAAAAAATCTTTTAAAATGTGCTTTTGTATGTAAATAGCTATGTCTACGTGACTAAAGGGTCAGTGCAATATAAAGTTTTAACAAAACAATAATAATTGTTGACTTTTCTTCGTCTGATTTGATGCCATTTGATACAAAATTATGTCAACAAATTGTTTTCAGATTCCTGGACCTGATCAAAATTATACCAAAAATTATATAATTTTCAAATTTGCATTAAAACATTTCATAAAGCAAATAGAAATAGCTACTTGGTTCAGAATCTTAAACGGAAAAACATCTCTATTAAAAACATTATTTCAGGTACTCCTCTTTTACAATTTCAATTCTAAAATTTTGGATCATGATAACCACGACAACTTATGCAAACAATTTGGCAAAAAAAAACGATTCTTTATAAGACCGTAGTTTGTCTCAAAAAGGTCCATCAAAAGTGGAATTTACTTTTTATTTTTCAAAAACATTTTTTTGTATTACACGTCTGTCATTTCTAACATCTGGAATATTCAATTATAGCCCAGAATTAATTTTAAAATAAATTTAAATAAAAATTGACTTGAAAAATTAACTATCATTGATATGAAAGAAAAAAAAATTGAATGAATATTATCTGTTTTCTTACAGATACAGCAAAAACATAGACTTTGCTAAAATTACTGGCCCGATTGATCTGAATCTAAGGTATATAAACTGCGTTTAATATGAAAAATTACCGTTAAAGACTTAAAGGAAGGTTTTATATAGTGTTTTGGTCCGAAGTGGCTTATGATTACCATTGTTTTTTTTTTTTTTTGTTAAATTAGGTACATTTCTAGTTCTAGAAACAAAATTTATTACAATATTTTTCTTTAATTAAAATGAAACAACAAAATTTTATTTTTTAAAAAAAATTCTTTTATATTAAAATAATTTATTAATTTATACAACTTAAAATCTAATAGTATATACATATATATATATATTAAAAAATATACATATAAATATATATATATATATATATTAAAAACTATCAACATTACATTACATTATATAAAAGGTGATGTATGGCTTTTTACATAAAAAAAAAAAAAAATCTTCGACTTTTTTTTCGATAATGAGAGGTGATACATAATTACAATATAACAACTACTATACATTTATAAAAATAATATAACTAAAAAAAAAAAATATAAAATTAAAAAAAAAATGAAATTTTGGTGACCTCTACTTAACCTCAATCAATACAAATAATTAACTTAGTGAGCTATATGTGATTTTTATGATTTTTTTAATTATTATTTTAGTTATTTTTTTTTTTTTTTTTTAATTTATTTATTCAATGTTTTTGTTTTCATTATTATTAAATGCATTAATTTATTATTATTATATAAATATTATTTAATAATAATTTAAAAATATATAGGAAAAAAGCATACTATTTATAAAAAATTAATTTATTATCATTTTTTTTTTCTAACTAAATAATCTTTCACCTCTTCTTAAACGTTTTGCAGCTGCAATATCACCTGATAATCTACCAACACTACCTAATGGAACATGATACGATGATACACCAGAATATAATGATTTACCATTTCGAATATCATCATTATTTTCTAAATCGAAACGACGCTGAGCAATTGGTATTTCATTAAATATTGCTAATGGATATGGTGGATATCCTTTAAGACCAACATTGTTATTATTATTATTATTATTATTGTGATTTGATTGACGTTGTGAATTATCTGAATTAAATTGATCATATGTTTGCTGTTTCTTTGGTTGAAGTGATGAATCTAAAATTATAAAACAAAAATAAATTATTAGATTAAATAAATTAAAAGTTTATAATTTAAATTAATTTAATCAAAAATTCCTTATTTTAAATTCAGAGGTGGAGAACCTGTAATTTTAATTTTAAACCCAATATAAATTGGCTCAGTTATTATTTAATCCGTATGTATTTATGATTAATACAATATAAAAATTTAAATTAGTTAATTCTTAATATCATTTCGAGTATCAATCAATACAACCCATTCACGGGCCACCGTGTACGTTAATTAGTTCAAATTATAATTAATATTAATTAATGAGCAAAGATGTATTCTGTGAACAGTTCTTTTATTTGTATAGAATGACTTTTGTATGAATTTTTCCTTTAATAAAAACAAATTAAAGCTAGCTACGTTATACGTTGTTTTGTATAGATACAAAAACTGTCCATAGAAATGCAGAAGAGCAACTTACTGTGATGTGTAAAGATATCCGTATAGCAATGGCGACAAACATTATTTGCGTAACAGGACTTTCCAGAATTTTTATTGAATTATTATTTATTTATTAATTAATAACAGCTAGTTTACAGATTAAACTGCATACCAGCTAGATATTTTTTGGTTTCAATTGATTTGATTGAATTGAATTTGATACGAAAGTTTTTCATATTTTTGAATTTTTATAATAAGCGATTTATGATTTAGCTTAAATTTTAATTAATTAAAATGTATACCAGGCTGTTAATTTTCGAATTATATCGCTATAATTTTATTTATTTAACATTAATTTAATTTTTAACTATTTAATTATTTAATCAAATAAATCGAGTGTCATGTTGAAAAACATTGATATTTGACAATTGACGATATATATTATTTTGTTGAATTGACTAAAGACTTCAGCCCAAAACTGATTTATAATATAAATCGTAATTATTTGCCAGCACTGATGAAAAAAGTAATTTCCTATAGAAATATGGGTATTTGCAAAATAGAAAATTAATGTTTATTAATGTTTAAGTCAAATAAAAAATTGCACTTTTAATTGCACAATTTTATAAAAGCAAATCTGACTATCATAAGTAATAATATTAGGAAAAACCCTGCCGGTATATGAAAGCTATTAAAATTGACTTTACAACAGCTTCAAAATTAACATCGAATATTTAAAAAAATATTAAATTTTAAAACAAAATAATTTAATCCTACAATTGTAAATAAAAAATAATATTATTAATCAAAACTGGCCCTTTAATGAACATTTTTTTTCATATACCAAAATGTTTTCCAATCCTGATTTACGAATAGTTTTACTCACACTTTTCAAATTTCACTTAACAAAACAAAAAGGTAAAAAAAAAAAAACAACTTACTTAATAAAATTGGTTGTGGTGGAAGAATGCCAAATTGATTAAAACTAAATGATGAAGTTGTTGGAATTGGTATTGGCAAATTTGAAAACTGTTGTTGTTGTTGTTGTTGTTCTTGATTCTGTATATTATTTAGAAATCCTGCAAGCTCTTGTTGACGTATTAATTGTTGATCATTATTATTACTAGTAAATGAAGATTGTTGTTGTTGCTGTTGACGATTCTGTGATGCCTGTTGAATATTATTTAAATAATTTGATGTAGATTGTAAATTATTAATTTGACTAGGTTGTGATGTAAATGTAGATGTTGAAGGAATTATGCTAATTGATGATTGTTGTTGTTGTTGTTGTTGAAATCTATGATTATTATTAATGTTTGATGATGGTCTAAATGTTGGTAAATTTGGTGATGATGATGATGATGAAAATGAGAATAAATGATTATGATTGTTTTGTGTTTGACTTGATATTGTTGGATGAATTGTAATTTGTTGTTGTTGTAATGTTGTTGTTGTTGGTCTAGATATTGAAGCAATATTTCCATTTCCAATATATTCTGGTGAACCTAATGTTTTACTTAATGTTTGTGTGATATATTGTTCTAATGGAACATAACCAGTTTGTTGACTAGCTGCTATTGGTTGTGGTCTTAATCCACTTTGTGGATCAAATGAATATGATGCTTCTTCATTTGATTTTGATATTTTTATATTTGTACCTGGAATTTGTGTATAAAGAGCTTTTGGTTGTTGTTGTTGTTGTGATTGAAGTTGTGTTTGATATATTTGTTGTTGTTGTTGTGTACCAACACCTAAAAATAAAATCATCGTTCAAAAAAATTGTTTTCCATATGAAAATGGAATTGTTGTATTGTTGGGTAGTTGGGGAAGTAGAATAACATAAAATTTTGAAGAAAAAAATTTCCCTCTCTGATTTTTTTGATTATTTTTTAGAAAAGTATGAGGTATTTTATAGTGTAATATTGAATATCAAAATTTTTGTCATTCTGAGTCATATCTTTTTTTGTCATATTGTCAGTAAATTCGGTAGATTTTTTAACATAAAATGGAACGGGTAATGTTGGATGAGTATAATTATTTATTAGTTAGGTAAATTAGAAAAAATCAAGTAACTAAATGTGAAACACTACAAACATTATCAGGCGCAAGACCACTTTAAATAACAATGTTCTACTTTATTTGACTTAATACCAAAATATACTCTCATCAACAAATATCATTATTTTTGGAATAGTGTAAGAACGACATAATAAACATTTTAACATTTTAAATAAACATCAGTACACACTAATGTTCAAACTCGGAATCTTTTAGTTAGCACTGTTAGCATATTTCAAAACCACTACGATACATGTCGGTCGATTATATCACTTTTAATCTATATTTTCAACATTGACCATCTTTTGACCATAGGCCAATTAGTTTTTTTTTGTTTATTTGTTTTTCGAAATGATTTCCGAATATTCTGAAGGATTTAAAAAACATCTTGCTTAAAATAAATCTATACTTTACAGTAGTCTCAAAATAATCCTGAATGATATCATCGACAAATGTTTATATGACATTTCATATTACCTTATAAAGTTATACCAAAGACCGTTAATATTAATTTAACCTTTGGTTATACCATTCTAAAAATGTCAAAAAAATTTAGAGATTTTAAAGGAAAAATTTTTTAGAACTCTATATCCCCCCCCTCCTGTTCTGTTATATACACTTTTTTAAACTTACCTCTTAATGTTTCATTTGAATAAAATTTAGATCGATTGGGTTCAAGTGTTGTTGGATTGTGTTGTTGGAAACGATTTTTAAAATTCTGTAAATTTGTATATTCTGAATTACCATTGTGAATTGCTTGTGATAAAATGTCAAATGGAATTAGATTCGTGATAGATAGATTAAGATTAGAAGAGGGTGAATAAGAAGGTGAAAAAGTAACAGGAGGAATTAAAGTTGTAGTAGCAATAGTATTAGAATTAGTAGAAGTACTATTATTTTTACTAGATGGTTTTGTTGTTGTTGTTGTTGTTGTTGCACCTGAATTTCGACTACGAATTAAATTTGATGATCGATATCGATTATTTCTTGAATATTTTGATGCTGTATCATTTTGAATTCGTAATCTATTTAAAGTTGTTGTTGGACGATATGATCTATATGAGTTTGCAATTGCTTGTAAATCATTTGCATCTTGATCAATATCATTATCATTATTGTTGTTGGTTGTAGTTGTTGTTGGTGTTGATAAAGTAGTTGTTTCATTATTTGCTAAATCTTTCATTGCAAAACGATTCAATGGTCTTCTTCTGATATTATTTGTTAATTTATTTGGTTTTGTTGTTGTACTTGTTTTTGGTAATGATCTCAAAGTATATGGTTTTTTTGAATAATTAATAGGTTTAACAGTTAATCGACGTAAATTGATTCCATTCAATATACGTTTAGTTGTTTGTTTTATATCATTCGATTGTGTTGTAGTTTCAATTATTGTATTCAATATTTTAGTTGTTGTTGTTGTATCAACTAAATCTGAAGGTATTATTGTTGATGTTGTTGGTGTAATATCTGTAAAATTATCTATATCGGTGGCTATTGTAGTTGATTCAATTGTTATATCATTAAACATTGTACTATTTTCAGTTATATTATTTAAAATTGATAAAATAGTTGTGTCTAATGGTGGTGGTAACACCGTAGTTTCTTCAATTTGACTATCTGAAACATCAGTTTCTATAGTAGTTGTACTCTCTAAACGTTCATTAAGTTTAATTTCATTTTCAACGCTAGTACGTAAAAAATTTCGTATATTTCCAACTAATAATTTTTCAATATTAGTAATATCACTTTCTTTACGTTCCTCATCATCAACATTAATCACTAACGGATCAATATATTGATTTTGTTTTATATTCTCTTGACTGAATGTATCATCAATTTTATTATTATTGTATTCGTTTTCAAAGAATGATGCTTGTTGTACACCTTGTACAAGTAAAGCTTCAGCACGACGTTTAACAGTTACATCCTCACGATCATTATCTGATGATGGTTTTGTTTCTTCAGCTGCATTTATATCACCAACCATTAAAAATAAATCTGGAACATTTGATGCTGGTTGTTGAACACGTGATGTAAATTGTGCTGGTGGTAAATAATATGGACTTGGTGTTCTTAAATCTTCATTTTTCAATTCATCATCGCCGCGTTCATCCGTTAAAATTGAATTCTTTATATGCATATATGTGTATGTATATAGATAAAAAGATAGAGTGTGTGTAGTTAAAGAAAAGAGTTATAAAAAGAAATAGTTAAGAAGAGAATATGTTATAGAAATAAAAATAAAAATAAATAAAAATAAATTTGTATAGAAAAAGGATTAAAAATATAGCCTTTAAAATAGGAGAAAATTTTTAAAAAAGGAGTTTACCATTATGTGAATGATTATGATTATATGTATGACTTTAAAATTAATGGATTGAGAGTATTGGATTATGATTTAATTTTTTATTTATTTTTTGTTTTGTTTTTTGTTTTGAATTTTATTAAATTCATAACTTACCTGAGCTACTGGTAAATTAGTACTAACACTTAATGTACCGGGTCCACGTACATTTTGTCGATTTGGTACTGATTGTTTTTTAGGTTGTCTTGAATTAATAATTTGTTCATCAGGAATTTGTGTTGAACCATGTAAAGTTACAATTCCTGGACCTTTTATACTTACCCTATTCTGAGCTACAATAGGCCTCTGTGTATTTGTTGTTTTAACTTGAGAAATAAATGGTTGAACATGAGCTGGTGGTAAATATTTTGTATTTGTATTACTATTATCAAATTTAGGATTAAATGGTGCTAAGGTGACAGGTGTTTGACCAGGTTTTGTAAATCCAGAACCAAAAAATTGAAATTGTCTTTCTGAACGATATTCATCATCTACTGATGATGGTGATTTTAATATTTTTGATGGTTCAGTTGTTTTAGTACCTTGAAATGCTTGTCCAATACTATAATTATTGTTATTTGAAATAGTTGGTCGTTTACTTGATGATGGTACAGCACCATGAACTGGAATTTTATTATTAATTGAAATTATTTGAATTGGTGTTTCTTTTGTTGGACGTGGTGTTATTTCAATTTGAGAATTTGATTTTCTTGAATTTGGATTTATTGGTTCACTTAAAATATCTTCACCACTATATATTTTTGGGATACGTTGATTTTGTTTACGTTGATTATTATTATTATTATTATTATTATTATTATTATTATTATTATTATTATTATTATTACCATCTTGATAACTAATTGTTTTATCTAAATGATATTCTTTGTGTACATGTCTATGACCACCTGCATTACTATGATCATCATTTAAAAAACCACCATTAACATTATCAGCTAAATTAATAAATTTATTATGATCATCATCTGCTTGTTCTATTTTTGGTTGTCCATATTTTCGTGTAGTTTTTTTATCAATAAAATTTCTTACAAATTCTGGTATATTTGAGTTATTACCATTTGTTGTTATTTCAGCTGATGAATCTGAACCGAAACCATTTAAACCAGCATTTATACGTTCAGCAAAACTTAATTTTGATTTTGATGCTGATGCTGTACGTTCTGAATTTTCTTCTTCATCATCTAAATCACCTTTACTATAATTTGATTTTGGTTTACCACCAGCAATACGTACACGTTTATTGTCAGTACCGGGCAAACCTTGTTTTAATTTTTCACGTCTATCATTTGCAACATTATTTCTACCTGATGATGATCTACCTGAATCACCCAAAACATCATCTAATGATTTTTTTTGTTCACGATTTTTATTTCTGTCATCACTACTACGACCGCCGCCAACACGTCTACTATTTTGTTCATCCGGCTCAATAATAAGTGATGATCTTGGATCAAAACTAACACCTGGATCTGTTGATAATTCACCTAAACTATTTACATAAACTCTGGGTGGTATAAATTTGCCTGAATTATCAGATCTAAATTGATCTCTATCAGAATTATTCACTGATGAAATTCTATTTTTTTCTCGATTATTTAAATTATTTTTTCTGGCATTTTGGTTTGAATTATTTCCACCTGAATTTTGTCCATTATTATTTCGATTTTGATTTTTATTTTGTTGATTTTTATTTTGTTTATTATTTTGATTACGTGATGATTTTGATTGATTTTCATCATCGGTTTCATTTTCAATATTTATAGTGAATTTTTGATCTGAATTTTTATTACGATTTCCACTTCCATTATTTTGTAATGATCCTTGGTTTCGATATTGATTTGAGTCACGATTTAATGTACTACTTGAAGGTTTCGTTTTAATATTTGTAATTTGTGGTGTTGTTGTTTTTTGTATATTTTTTGTTATTGTTTTCATTGGAAATTCACGCATTTCTTTAACTGTTTTCATCAATTCATCTTTATCATTAAGGATTCCGATGTCTTCGTTTTTAAAATAATAATTTTCACTTTCAGTGCAATCAACGTTACGATACCAGTCACAAACGAAATCTTTTTGACTAAAAAGTGTACCGTTCGGACATAAAAAGGCGAAACCTATATAAATAAAAATTAAGTTAAAATTAATATTTATATATATATATATATATATACATTTATTTATGCTGATTATTTATCACAGAAAAATTTAAATTCGACATATTTTGTTAACTCTAAAACAAAATTCTTACCTTCTCCCGATAAATCAGTATTGGTACAAATTCGAAAAACTTGACATCTTGTTTCTACATCGGCATAATAACCTATAATTAAATAACGGTAAAATAATATTATATCTTCGGTATATATTAGTTTTATACCTTCATGACGGTCTTCACATGAAAAACTTGTTTTTGGTGCTATACTATAAATTGGATAATCAACTTCTGGTTCACCAGGTATACTGTGTCGCAAATCCCATTGTCCATCAGCATCACCAAAGCTAGATTAAAGTTTATTTAATAAAATCCAATTATAGTATAATAAAATAAAGTTTTAATTATGAAATAATTTTTTCTTTATACCTAGAAGTACCAAAATCACTACCTCGATCTGCATCTTCAAAATTATTATTTTCAGCTGATTGTACACATGTCGTCAATGAAATCGATAGCAATAGGCAAACTGAAATATAAAAATAATATTAATGAGATTAAAATTCACTAGAAGAATTTGAAAAGCTAAAGTGAAAAGAATACTGGACTGGACAAAATAATAGTTATTTGTTTAGAATTTTACGTACAGGCCATCATGTATTTTAATATATTCCCAATAACTACTAAAAAATTATTATCAATAAATTTAAGTTAATTTATGTGTTAATATTTATTATTAAATAAAATCTTAATTTTCGGTGAAGTGTGGCATCCTGGCCTAAAGTGCAAATTGAAACAAATCTTACCATGTAATCTCTATGAATTTTGAAAAGCTACGTTGAAAACAGAATGTTTTATGTGAAGCAAACTAATTCATACACTGGATTATATAAAATACAATTTGACGTTCCCAAGGAAGTGTGTTAGGGCCTATATTATACCTATTGTTTACGGCTGATAATATTTCAACAATTTAACAGACGTAAAAATCACAATTTTTGCCAATGGCATGGTTCAGGACGCTAAAATAGCATTATTCAAAATACAAGCAAACTTAAAATATATTCAACTATGACTACATAAATAGAACGTAAAAGTAAATGAATCGGAGTCAACTTCTATCACTTTTACTTTAAATAAAGGTCCTCACCTGTCCTCAAGTCATTTTAAATAATAAAATTATAAGTACCACAAAAATATGATGTAAAGTACTTAGGTATACTTTTAGAAAAAGGCTAGGCTGGTGTAAACAATTACCAGCAAAAGGAAACAACTTGATATCAAATTTACAGGGAAAGAACACACAATTATTATTAACAAATGTAAGATATTAATTTCTAAAGTCATAATAAAACCTATTTGGACATATGAATTTCTGAACGGAACCCAAAACCGCAGCGAAAACTAAAATCAACATCATTCAACGATTCCAAAAAATAAGGTGTTAATGTCACTCGTAAATGCCCCTTGGTTTGTACCAAATAAAGTCAACGAACACGACTTAAACATTGAATCCATCACCAGTGTAATAGCTAAATATAGCACCAGCTACAAACTCAAACTGTTGTTGTTGTCATCCAAACAATTTATTTAAAAAAAATTGTAAAATTATTCTTAATTCTTTATACTGCAATTAGAAGAATCCAAACAATATACATTTCTTTAATATTAGGGTGGGTGAGAATTTTACATGCAATGGCTTTTTATGCTTATAAGCTAATATTATGTAGCTTATTGTGGATTTTAAAGATTGTTAACGACAAAATTTATATATTGTTATAGTGTTATGATATTACACATATTAAAATATTAGCCTCTAGTTAAAGCATTGTGTAACCAACAATATTATTTTCACTTTTACATAGCACTTTCAACAATTCTAAACCGTTGACACAAATAAAGGATTGTATTATTAGTTAAATAGCAATTAAATTAATATGTAGAAACACAATTTTACACCATTGTTGATTTTGTTGTATTAAAATTTCATAAATATTATTATAAAATCTAAATCTCCTAAATTGTCTCATAGGAAATTATCTAAAAATTGGTATGTATTAAAATTTTGGATTTAAACGTCGAATAACAATAGATTTACACCAATTACATAATTATATATGCCCAAAGTTTACAATATACCATTATAATTTTAAATATTATTTAACAGATGTTGTACAATTAAGAAATTTTGATTAAATTGTAGGTGGCGGTGTTATAACCTATTTTCAATTTTATGGTAATGTCATTTTTATGGTAAAGCCATTAATAGAATACATATACATGTGTTTTTTTTTTTTTGCATAAAATGTGTAATTTTCCAATTAGGGAAATTTGGAATTTTTGTTGATATTTATTGATTTTTTTTTGTTTTTAAATATTGTGCAATATTACGAATTAAAAACTATAGGCATATATTTAAGTAAATTTTGGAATGTGAAATATTTAACCCAAAAGGCCAAAACCACAAATAAAATTATTTACATATTATCAAAATCAAATTTAACATCGTTTTAGAGGTTAATTGCAGACATTTATTGAATTTGCAAATTTATTTCCTAAAAGTTGGATAATATTGAATAAATTGTTACGATGAAAATGTTACAGTTACGGTAGAGTCTATTTTGTACTTATAAACGGGTATTAAAGTAATTGTACAACATATATAAATAATAACGATTAAATCAACAATAATCACCAATAACAAACAATAATAGCGACCACAACAACATCAGAGTGATTATCATTCGTATAACAACGCCAACATACTACTACCAATACAATAAGCTTGCCGACAACGAAGCCAAACTAGGAAACGAAAGCATGTTAATTAAATTGGCGTTTGATTCAATTAATTTGAATGTATTCAAAATTTGTTACTAGCTTTGTAATTCTGTTGAAATAAACACTATTTGATTATTACTATTATTATTTATTAATATTATTCTTATCACCATGCAAAATACGTCATTGTTATCTATATGGCCGGAAAACATCAATGAAATTCGTACCAATCGTTATTTTTTAGAAGAATCAAAGAAAATAGAATAGAAACGCTGTAACACAATAAAACATAACTGGCTTATGAAGCAATTGAACTTACAAGAATTAGGTAATGGGTGCACACGTCTCACCAATCATCAATTTTATTTCGATAGATCTCTTATTATATTTTGTATAAATTGCATAAACTATTGCAGTAAAATGCGCAATAAAAAGAATATCAACAAAATGTTAATATAAAAAAATGAGCTTCACAATTAATAATAGAAATTATTAAAATTTCTAACGGATTTTACATTTTCATAAATAAAAAGAACAAGTTCGATTTATTTATTTACATTGATATATGAGTACATATTATATACTTATAGTAAGTTGTTTATAATAAAAATTATTATTTTTAGGAGTAATTTCGTTCATCATAACACTACTTGAACTCATCAGTACGTATATTTATAGTGTTAGACTACCTATACACAACTTGCGATTTTTATTTTGGTTTATTTTATAATTTATTAAAAGATGTTATTATAACATCTGTGAGTTATAAAAATCGACCAAAAATTTACACGTAAAATCTATTATTAACTGTTATATAATATAGCATTATTACAAAATATATCTAAGTATGTTTAGCAGAACTGTTGTATCATTGTGCGAAACATATTAAATAACATAAAAGACTAGATAGGGTATTCTATTGTTAGTTGTATGGAGCAGTTCGTTGTCGACAATTATTAAATAAATCAAATTTCTATCTTTCAAAACCAACTATTAGAAAAATAACTGTAAATAATATAAGCAATATATATATTAAAAGTCTTTAACGATCTAAAAAGAAAATTTTGGAATATACATATATTGTCGCAATAAGCGTGTAAAAATAAAAGTGGCATTAAACATTAAAATACTTTAAAGTGTAAGTAAAAACAAAAAAAACTAAAGGTATATAATATGTCTATATGTGTATACCTATATAGTTATAACCATGTAATTTTATATAAATCTATTCGACCAGACAGCGTTTTAGCTAGGTCTTAAAATTAATCTATTCATTATACCATATTTTATAATTTTAATTTTTTTTATTATAATCTTAATTTTAAGTTATAATTGAATAAACAAAATAAAGAAAAAAAAATATAGAAGTATATTAAAGATAAGATGCAACACGTGTTTTAAATGATTACAAAATTAATTCAAAATTAACTTAGCTTAAGTAAAATGATTGTAAAATTATATGGTATATATATACTACTGACATATATAGATATTACGTACATAAATAAAAATTCAAATAAATAAACTTAGTTAATCACAAACACTAATTATTGAAGAATTTTGCATCCGAAATATCATTAATTGCACAATAAGAAAATATATATGTATATACACACTATAGTGAAAGGAAATTCGACTTTTTTTTTTAATTTAATATGCACAAACATGAAAAGTGATTATTTCCGTATTTACTAAAATTAGAATATTTTTCGTTAATTATCTTACTTGTCTTAAAATGGTGGCCATTAATAATATTAAAATTAATAAATTTTTGGAAATGATACCAAATAAATGACTTATGAGATCATTACATTTTTATTTGCAAATGCTAATTACATGAAGTTAGTGGGTATAAACAATTAATATTAATACAAGACAATGTTATTAATATTGTTCCAAATTCATCTATTGTTTTTAACAAAACCAAAAATAATTTTTAATTTAAATTATAACTAATTTATATAATTAATATTTTAAACAACAAGATAATATTCTTAAAAATTAATGAGAACAAGTTTTCCTTATAATAATATTATACTCACTTATTTTAAATGCTTCACCCCATCCCATCAATACAAAATTATCATATATAAAATTTATTAGTAGGTACAACAAAATTATTTTTTTAATAAATTTTATTTTGCAAAACATAAAAAATTGATATTTAAATATTTTTCATAAATTTTTTCAAATTTTTAATTAATGATTTTTGAAATTTTATAAAGATGAATTACTACAGGTTCCTTAATTAAATAAAAATATTAATCAAAAATTTTAGAATTTCAAAATGTTGTATTTTTTTAAACGACTTTTTTTTTTGTTTATTTGTTTGTGTTTTTTGTTTTGATTTAGATCTATTTCAATTTTAAAAGTTGAATGTTGCAGTTTTGTGTTTCAATTTTTTTTTTTTTTTCATTGAGACTTCTTCTAGACTTCTCTTATTTCATGATGTTATTAATGTCTTTATATATCAAGCCATGACATTCAATTTTTTTAAACAGTATATTATTATGTTGGGTTAAAAATTTTGAATGTCATTATTAAAACATAGTTTTCGGGATATTTTTGAAAATTCATTTCAAATTTATTTGTAATCAATTAATTTGGAGTCTAATTAAAATTTTTTTAGAACATATCTGGCCGAAAAGAAAAACATAAACAAAAATTCTCTGTAGTCTTTGTATTGTTGAGTATAAAAGCAAAATTTATTAATGTACGTACTTTGTAAAAAAGTACATGTTGTTTGAATTTTAAATCCAGTTTGTGTTTTTGATAAACTATAGTTGTTCATTATTACTAAATGAACTAATTAGGTATTAGGTATATTGTCAAAATAAATAATTTGAAATTTTTTTCTAGATGAGGTTAATGCGACGATTAACTCGCTAAAATCATAGGTTTCCACCGGGCATGATGGCATTTCGACGAAATTAAAGTATTTATAGACAGGTTAGCACCGATCTTAGTCAAATTTATCAATAAAAGTTTCGAAACTTATTGTTTTCCTAATTGTCTTAAAAAGCCAATTGTTACACCTATTTATAAATCTGGAGACGCTACAAATGCTTCTAATTATAGACCAATATCGGTACTGTGTGCATTTTCCAAAATATTTGAGAAAATCATAAAAGAAAGACTGACTTCTTTTATAAAATGTAATAATATCATGCACTTAGAGCAATACGGTTTTGAAAAAAATTCAAGTACAACGTCCGCATGCCTATCTTTAAATGAGTATATAACTAAGAGCACAGATAGTGGTAAATATACTAGTTGTATTTTTATAGATTTGCAAAAAGCATTCGATTGTGTTGATCATGATGTCCTTTTACATAAACTATCCTGCTTAAAGTTTACAAACGATCAAATTAACTTTTTTAAAACATATTTCAGATCAGATAAACAGATCGCAATGTGTCCGCATTGCTAATTGCTTAAGTGAAACAGTAACAATAAAAAAAGGTGTACCACAAGGCTCTATACTAGGTTCTGATCTCTTTAAAATATACATTGACAATCTTTTGCGGCTTAATCTCAATGGCTCTGCTTCGCTTTTTGCAGATGATGCAGTCATAAAGTACTCTTTAAGCAGTGAAGGTGATTCGAAGATTGCGATGTTAGAAGACCTGGTATTAAACGAACACTTTCTTTCTAAAAATAGACTACTATTAAACATCAAAAAAAACAAAAATCCTGTTATTTGAAAATAAATTATTTTCTGATTCAACATTTCTACACAACAACTCACGTATTGATGTAGTGAAAAGTCATAACTATCTAGGTCTCGTAGTAGATTCCAAAATTAAATGTCCAAAATCATATTGATCTTGTCTGCAAAAAAATTTCTCCATATGTTTTTATTCTACGCAGACTAAAAAAATTTCTCGATAAAAAAACGCTCTTAATTATATACTCGTCATATATTTTGTCAAATGTAGCTTATGTCAACCCTATATGAAGTGGAACGCTTAGAAAAATTAGTTTAAAAAAAATCGAAATACTAATGAAAAAATCTACTAAAATAATTCATAATTACCCAATATTGCACCCAACGAGTATGATTTATTCTGATAAGTACCTTAGTTTCGATAATATATGTAAGCGTGAATTGTACATTCTGAGCTTTAAAATCAAATAAATAATATAATTAAGCATTATATCATTTTGCAAAGATATGTAGATGTGCATAATTATAACACCCGAAACAAATGCAATTTTTATCTATCACTGTCAAAAGACAAACTGTCTCTACAATTGTTTAAAAATTTTTAATGATCTACCTGGTAATATTAAGTCAATTGATAATTTCTGTCAATACAAAAAAAAAAATCGTCGAATTTCTTAATATTTAAATGTAAAATTTTTAAATATATTTGAATTAATGTAAATTTTAAATGAATTTCTAACTGATTGTATTTATTTTATAATTTTAAAAGCAAAAAAAACTATTGTCAAACAATTGAATTTTTATATTATTAATAAATTATAAGACCAGACAGCTTCGGCTACCGTCATAAAACTCTTATTTACAATGTGTGTCAAAATTACAACTTTAAAATTGTTTTGCAATTTATTTATTATATTGAATTAAATTGTAACTATTTTTGAATTAATAAAATTGTAAGTGAACACAGATAAATATAGAAAAAAAAAGATGATAAGAGATTGATTTGATGTTGCTATCAGAGTATGAAATTTTATCAACACAAACACAATGGAGTTTTATGCTTCCTCTTAAACTTAACTCAATTCAACTGAAATTACATTTTTTGAGATTTGTTTCCCAGAAAAGGATCTACTATATACAATCTTGATATCATTATTTGTATCATTATAAACTACTCTAAAATAATATACTTAACCCTTTCACTATCAAATTATACTACAATGGGAAAATTATTTTTGGACATGTGAAGTGAAAATTAATAAAATGCTAGGAGCAATAATAAGATTGAGGTATATGAAATGTTTAAGGTTCTGTTTGTTGATTGATAATGTTTGTTTAGTGAAAACTAGTTTGCATATCATTACAACTTTGAACACATAATATGATCCGATCCGAGTATCTACAATTAACTATATAATACATAATATACAGATAGAAATTTTTATATTAAAGTGTTTTTTTATTTATTATTTAGTATGATGAACATCATATTCATCATCATCATTATTATGATCATAGGTTGTTGTTAATTAATCAAAGAAAAATGTTTAAAAAAAAAATAAAAATATTTTGTAGCTATGAAGTGCCAAAAATCATTTAACGATTTTTAGAAATTCAATAGAGATTTTTTATTAGCCGGAACCTTTAATTTATATAGCATGTGTTGGCACAGTTAATGTTGTTTAGTTGATGATTGCTGTCGATTGAAGTCAACATTTTTTTTTCTCTGAAATTCATTTATCATTTATTCGTTTTGAATTTTATTTTTGTTGATTTTTTTTTTTTTTTTTTTGATTATCCAAAAATGGTAATTTTAATTATTTTAGAAAAAAAAAATATTTTTGAAAAAAAAAAAATTGATAATTAATTTTTGGAAGATTGTAGTGCTCTTATGTCCCACTTAAAGGGAATTTTTGGTTTTTTAGAAATTTTAATTATTATATATTATATTAATTTAATTATTACAAAATTATTTTTTTTAATTCCAGAGTTACTGTAAAATATCCTTTGCTTTGTAAGTATATAGAAGCTTTTTGTATGAAGAAAACTTATACGAGGAAAAAGGCAGTTGGTTACTCCCAGAGATATTTTCATATTAATTTTAATTTCAGTTTATTTGTAGTATCTATAATTTCGAAATTCTTGAAATACTTCATTAGTTCAAAGTTCGAAATTCGAATGAAATTTATATGAAAAGCAAATAAATTAATTTGAATTCACAAAATTGAAAAACTTTAAAATACAGAGAACTAAATTTGAACTGAAATACTTATAAATGCATACATATAAATAGGGTTCATTCAGTAGCATTAACCGGTAGATCTGTAGATCTGGAATCCATTTTGGATCCATGTACCATATATCTAGCCACTGAACGCAATTTACCACAAAAATTTACCGCAATACTAGCGCCATCACCGGAAAATATAAGAATAAATTAAATTTAAAATTAGAATGGAATAATATTTATTATCATACATATATAATTTATTTTTTATAACTCTTAATTTAAGTTTTATGTACATAAATCTTCCTTAAGAATTTAAATTTTCACACTAATTCAAAAAAAATAAATTTAACAATTTTCATAAAAAATATAAACATTTAATTTTTCTTACAGTAGATGTCACAACACTCAACATGAAAATTGTAGTTGTTGTTTTTATATATTAAAAGTCAGATCCATGAAATGTATCTAGAATTTTTTCAGATCCATTTTCATTAACCGGTACATTTACCACACCGTTCAGTAAACAGATCCATGGATCTGTGGATTTCAGATCCATTGCTAAATTTCACTGAACGCTACCATTATAAAAACTTAATTTGAATACTAGGTTGAATTTGAATACTAGGGCTTTTCATAAACACATACTGCAAAAACAAAATGCTGTAGAATTTTTTTTTGTTTTTGACAGAGTTAGTAAAATTTGAACTTTATACATTTGCAGTTTTGTGTTATAAATAAAAACAGCAATACAAGCTGACTGTCTTGCGCTATATACTATAATTTTGCAGTTTTTCTGCTAAATATATTTATAAACAAACTTCATTTGCAACATTTTGTTTATATAAACAAAATACTTGCCAATAAGGATATGTTCTCAATACTGCTTGCTTATGAAAATCACTAGTAGTCAAATTGACTAGTAAACAATTGAATATATTTAAATTAAATTATTAAAGATCAAAATGTAAATGACTTACTCCATCTGTCATAAGGCTAACAATGTAGAAATTACTCTTAAAATTTCTATTTGATATTCAATGGACTTTGTCATAGTCTTTAATTAAACTACTACTCATGATAAACAACATATATTGTTGCACTATATCCAACAGATGTCATATACAAAATTAATACATCGAAAAAAAATATATCCTATATGATTTACTATACGACATAAAAATAATTATGTATTTAAATTTTTTCTAAAAAACGGAATTATATGAACTAAATTTATTAAATTTATAAAGGTAACATTGTATTGCTATGAATTTAAGAATGACTAAGCAAAAAAATATTTGGCTTAATTTAATTTATTTCAATTCAATCGCTACCGTATTAATACCACTCAATTTTTAAATTATGTTATTAGTTTTATTATAAACATGAATAAAATTTTATGATGTACTGTTTATTCATTTTTACCCCTAAATATGCTGGCAAAATTTTTTCCTCAAAAATTCCAGTACTATTTTAACTTCAATCATACCAGTAACCAATAACTGGATGAATGTGAATTCAATATCTTGTCTCTTTTTATAGAGTAATTGATGACAAGGCACATCAGAAAAAAATGCAATCCAATTACTTGTTAAAATCTCGTGTGACATGCAATTATCTCCTCTGCTAGACGATATGCGACATACAAGAGATTAAATAGAAAAACAACAGTATGCCAATAAAAAAACTTTAATAATTTAAAAAAAAAATTGAAGTACAACCTCGAAATCACAATGAATCCCAGCTATCTATACTGAAGCTAACAAAGAGAGTGAAAAAAAAATCTAAAATCTTAAATCATACAAATTTTTTGTCAAAAAAATAATAAGTGTGCGATAAATTGCATGAAATTTGATGGAATGAAATTTTTCCAGTGAAATCTCTCATGATAGATCAATTCTCATAAATATAGTATATAAAAAAAAAAAACAAAAAAAAAAAAACTAAAGTAACTAAAAATATAAAAAAAAAAATAACATGACATGTTTATAGATTTAAATTTGTTGCGCAACAAACGTAACAGTAAAATTCCACAAAAACAGAAACACACTTTACTTT
Source organism: Argyra leucocephala (assembly GCA_963942445.1). Classification (NCBI taxonomy): domain Eukaryota; kingdom Metazoa; phylum Arthropoda; class Insecta; order Diptera; family Dolichopodidae; genus Argyra; species Argyra leucocephala. The sequence goes on from OZ012678.1 coordinate 180,770,127, forward strand.
TATATATTTTTGTGTTATTTTGGTTTTTTTTTTTTTTTAATTTCAGGTGATATTTTTGATAATTTATTTGATAATTTTTTTTGTTGCTGTCTTTTGGTGTATTATTGACCGGGATTAAGATTATTAACAAAAAAAAAAAAATTTTTTTTTAATACCAAATTTATTATTATGATTTTTATCTTTTTTTTTTATTTTTATTATTATTGACTATTATATGACACTAAAATCCAAAAACAAAAAAATACTCTTATGAAACTATTTAATTCTCAACAAACATAATATTGTGTGTGATCTAAATAGGTGAAAAATTTAATATAGATGCAATAAAATAATTGAAAGTCAAACTATGATGATAATCCAAAGTATTTTATATACAGACCTCTCTCTCTCTTCTATAAAAATTCAACATGAGAGTTATTGATATTACATTTATACATATATAATTACAGTACAAAATACATATTATGGTTATACAATTTGGAATGAGAAAGTTTTACAAGCTTCCTTCGACTGCACAGTTACCCAGGGAAATTCTAAAAATGCAATCAATTACAGTCAAACCGAACATACTTAGTTAGGAGCTCCATGTTTCACTTTATCTACATTATATTCCATAACAATATAAAAACTTAAGTGTTTGAATGTCATAAGAAAAATATGTACGTCAGGAAACTATTAAAATCAGGATTCATATCGTCAAGGATTCTAAATTTATAAAATACTTATCTTTGGTATTACGGTGGAGCAAGTTTGAAGCTGCAAATATTTTCGTTGTTTATTTCACGAAGATTGAAACTGTAAAGAATAGGAATTAAAGATATCAAATGCCGAGTAAACATTGAGAGAAATGCTTTTAACCAATACAAAAAGGTGTTGAATCAAAATACGATATTCTACAATTAATAGTTCACGTTAAAATTGAATTTAGATCTTGAATTGGTAAAACTCTGATCTTAATTGATTGCGTTTAAATCAAAAATTTGACTGATTTAAGTAATATTGTCGAATTAATGCAACAAATCGAACATAACACAATGATATATAGTTAACAGCATTCAATAATCATGTACATAGTTGCAAAATTCTAATAATGTAAAGGTAGCAAAAAGAGGGAGTAAAGAGCAAAAAGAGAGAGAGAGTAAACTAATTGTGACAGAGAAAAACTAGGAAGCACATCTATGACTATAATAGACAAGCATTTAAAGATCTGCGCATCAGTAAACACCTTCTCATTTCATCTCTCTTCTCCTTAATGAACTCTTAATATGTAAATAAGTTGTATATACAATAGAAATGCACATACAGGTTGAAAACATTTCTATTTTGTTTCGTATTCACTGTTCAATCCTTGTCATCTTTCGGTACATTTAACATTCGATTTTGTGATAAAAAAACCTGTATTCAGAAATTTATTTTTACACAAAAGCTAATAATTAACTTGAATTATAATTATTCAACAGGGGCCCCTAGTAAGCATATAATATAGAGAAGTGAATCTGAATTATGCCGCTTCTTTTGAAATTGATGTTCTACATTTGGTGAATATGATTTAATAGGATAAACCCTAGCGATTAATTATTAATGTTACTATATAAAATATACCAAGTGTCTAACATACCTCGAAGTCATCTGACAAGGATACGGATGATCGATAAAATATTAAATGTAAATTACTCAACGGTTTATGATTTATTTAATTTGAGAATGGAAAAAATATTTCATAAGAAAATTTCCCCACATTTCTAATTATTTCATCTTTCTAAGTATTTCACCATTTCTAAGCATTTATAAAACATTAAATAGTCCTGAGTATAATAAATACTAAAAATTCAGTGAACTCAAAAAATGCTAATTATAACGAAATCAAAAAATAAAAACCAAAAATGAAACCGAAATAAAAAAATATTTCAAATCCAAAAAAAATTCTGACTAAGTTTCAAAACATTCGCAGAAAAAAAAACATTAAAAAAAAAATATAATCATCTAATTTTTATTTCATTTTTTTTTTTTTAACTAAAAACTATTCCTTTTAAATATCCTAAAATGTATAACACAAATAGGTTAAAGACCCAAATTTAATTAAAAAAAAAATAAAAACAAGCTCAACATTTTGTAGTAACTGTAGTTAACGTAATTTGTATACTCTACTAAAATAATATTATTCACCTTTCCATATTCCTTAATATAATTTATTTCTCTGATTAATTTAATTCATCAAAAATTACTCTCTTCTATATACGATATTACTCTATATATATTTTTTATTGTAAATATAATCAAATAAATTTACACAAAATTCTCACTCTTCCAATTTGCTCAATCCTTTAATTAAATTAATTTAATAAATAACTAGTTTTTCGAAATAGTTGTTTGTTTTTTTTTTACTGTTGTTTTTAGCAAGAATAATAATAATTGTTTTTGTTTTGTTGTTTTTTTGCTCTAGAATAATTAATTTGAATTGACAATAACTCTCTTTGATTATCGAAATTTATTTCAATTTGAATGTGGGTTTGAATTGAATTTTACAAATTATTATAATTAAATTATTTTTGGAGATTTTAATTTTGAAAATCGCTCTCATGCCAAATGAGCATCTCTATTTCAGTTAATTGTAGAAATATTTGTATCGTAACAGTTCTAAGTCTATTCTAACTTTTAATATAAATTATTTTTTGTTCTAAAATTGTATATTTTTGTTAAAAATTGTCATCAGTTTTTTTTTTATTTTTTAATCCAAAAGTTGTTTAAAATGTTATTGAACCGGTTTGGATATGGTGAATTTTTTTTTGGTAATTTGTTTTAAAAATTGTGGTTTAATCTAATGGACCAAATTTCTTAAAAAAAAAGCAAAGGAAAGATGTTATGAAATTTCGATCGCGTTCGTTTCAAAGACAATCAATCCTGTTCAAAAAAAATGTGTTCGAACACGTATTACAAGTCCAATGTCCATATAAACATATTTTTACTAAATATCAAAATTGTTTTAATTTTTTTATTTATTTTATTTTTATTTATTTATTTAACATTTCATCTCAAGAGAGCACATTCGCTCGTACAGAGTATTTTTGATAAATATAAGCTCGTAATTGAGTATTTTTGGGTAAACAAATATAGGAAAAAATCATGTTACTTTAAATAGGTCCAAATGAATATAACATAGAGGGAGCGTATACGAAGTAGATAGATAGATAGCGTGGAAGAAGATTTAAAAATAATGATAATCTGTGACAATGCAGTGAAACTGTAAAATTTACAATGTAACATCTTCCAAAATGTATATCAAAAGCTCTTGACTTTGTACATTATTCCAAAATGTTTAAAATACCCTAGTTGAAACGTAAAATAAGAGAAGAGTGGGTATAGTTAAAAAAAGTAAACTGCATTTTTTATATATATCATAGATAAAGTTAACAGAATTAATTAAATCATCAGATTAGCATAATATATTTTCAGTGGAAAAATAAGTTTATTAACAAATCGTAGCAAAATATGTTAATTAAATATATTTTTCCGCTGAAATAGGCAGGGATAGGAATAGGAATTTTGACAGTATTAATTTTGATAAACGAAGATAAGGAAAAAGTCAGATTATATTACCGATTTACAATACAAAAACATAAAATTATATATGTGCGTATTTGATATCGTCAAAATGGTATCTAAAATGTAGTAAAAGTTGTAATATATTTTACAATAAAGTGGTTGTAAAAGATTGAAACGGAATACGGAAAACGGCTTCTTGTACTGCATTTTGGAAGTCACCCAATCTCTAATTGAACAATGCAAATAATAAAGATGACTTTAGAGGTAGGTAATTAATAAGCGAAAATTACTTAGGGTTGTGCATATATACTTAATGGTTATAATTAAAGAATTTCGCTACCTCCAGTGTAATAACAAGTATGCTGTTTGTAATTCAGGAGACTTAAATAAATAAAATATTGATATCATATCCAAGAACAAATTCATATTGCCATTAATTAACCACGAAATTATATTCTTTATATACATTGTCGTGTATAGGTCGGTATATATACATTCTATTTTATTTAAAACTTCACATTTTTTACTGTTATTCACAAATATCAAAATCCAACAAATTTTACCAATATAAACAAGTATTAAAAACCTATTTTCTTTACCACTAATTACACTATACAAAAGATAAGAAAATAAGCATGCTTCCGTTAACATATTTTAGAAATAAGAAATGAAATATATCAACTGTCAGTTGTAATTGAGTAAATATTTATGACAATATGTAATAAAATGCTAATAATTGAATTCTATATATTATTTAGATATTAGTAATGTAATCAGTAAATAATGTCTTACATTAACGAAGTCAAACTAGTAACCCAAATCCTACTTAATAGAGTATTGTTTTAATCTCAAAATCACGCAAAATGCATCACTGTGATTTACATGACAGAAAAATGAATTTCTGGCACAAATCGCCTCTGAAAATTAAATAACCCTTCTGTTATTATCCACAGAGAGTATAATTGAGTTGAAATTAATAAGAATCTGGTTAGACTGCACCCTTGCCAAAATTTTATTTTATTCATTTATTTATTTACGCATATAACAGCTTACCTGCATATTAATATTGTCATACTCTTTTTCCTTTCGAGATGTTGGCTTATATTTTTTTATTGTTATTTATTTTATCGCAATGGCCCAGTAGGGTACTGAACCAAGTCGAAAAATATTTTACTTTCATCGGGAATTTTTCCCTGGACCTTTCAGTTTAAAGATAAAGATGCGCTCTACCTACTGCACCACCTAGCGTATAATTTTATTTTATTTTAATAGTTTTTCTATGCAATCATGACCATATATATAGATAAGCCATTAATCTGTCAAATAAATACTAGAAACATTATAGATATTGTAGTATAAACTTGCAGTACCGTACTTAATAATTAAGCACGAAAAGCTGATTCTAGCTAAGTTACTATCAAGAGGATAAAAGTTACGGGTTCAAATTATCTAGCAGATAAAATTCAATTCTTACACTATAGGTTAGGCGCAAGTGGGACTAAGTAGAATAGCATGACAAATCAATTACTGTATAAATATAATGATTACTGAAACTGAAGGACAGCCTCAGAATTACAACAAGCAAAATTTGCCACATCTAGGAAGGAAAAATGTTACTAAATACCCTCTCTACTAATTGTATATTAGTATCTCATAACTGACAGACACAACGATTTTATTAAATAATAATCTAAATTCAAAATTTATTATGAATTAATTTTAAGAACTTAATTTTAATAATGCAATTTTAATATTTGTGATTTTTAATAATCACGATGTCATAAATTAAATTTTAATATTTTCGAATCCTTTTTTGAATTTTAAATAAACCTTTTTTTTTTTTTTTTTTTTGCTTTAAGAATGTTGTTTGGTTTATGCAATTTAAGACAAAAGATTTCAATTTGTTTCACAGACAATTAATTAAAAATAATAAATTAAGATTTAATTCAATATGTATATATATTATAGGTGGAACGATGACAACATTAATTTCATAAAATGACATAATCTTAAAGTGTCTTAACACAAAAAACAAAAAAAAAAATTTATTAATTTTTTTCTTTATTTTAAATAGGAGATTAAAAAAAAAAAATTGTTTATTAAAAATTTTTGATATCTAAGGCGCCTGATATTTTGTTTATTTTATGTTTTGTATATCGACTGAATTGGACTTTATATTATTATAGTAATTTAATATGGTCTTAAATATGGACAAAAAAAAGTTTGATTGAAATAAATACTTATAAGTACCTACATAAATGTAAGATTTGTCATAATATTATGATAAAAGTTGTTTAGTCTTCATCTGGGTTCGTGAAAATGGTACATGTTTGTCTTTAAAATATTAAAATTATAAGAATATATTAAAAATATTATTTTAAGTGAATATATACCTACAATTGAGTTGTATGTGACACATAATAAAATATTTATTAATTAACAATTTTAATTTGTCATAAAATCACTTTGTCCGGTTAACTTTACTATAATATAATTTATTTAGAACTTTGACTTAATATAATATAACAGTTAGTCATGATTAGCGTACAAACTATAATAACACACTTCTTTAAATACACAAAAAGTGTAAAACAACATTTTAAATAATTAAAAATATATAAAAATTTTTAACCAAAAAAAAATAAATAACAATTTAACAAGAATACATCTTTATCCTTTAACATTTTTATATCCACTGACAATTTGAGAACAATGTGAGAAAGAACAAATTTACTATTGATAATAAAAGAGATTATAAAAATATTTTTTAGTGTAACATTATCTTTTGATCTGATCCCCGTTAAAACAAGCAATAAGACCAGTATTAGTATAAAAAAATAAAGCTTAAAAAATTTGGTAACACTCGTAAATTTCGAAAAAAAAAATAAAATAAATTTAATGTCATCCATCGTAGAATTAAATTAATATTCATAGAAATAATACACGCGGTATGGTGTTTAAGAAAACAAAAAATGATCCGTGGATTAATAATATACATATACATTCATTATTATCTAATATTATACGTTCCTCATTATTAATTCATCATTAGTATACATTCATCATATTATATTGAATATGGTATAAGTGTACATTGAAACAAATAAATTGAATTGAAAGACGTGTTAACAATATATATATTCAGTTGGCCAAAGACTCATGAGTTTTGTTGACCCATTTGGCTGAGTAAGTAAGTTTGGTAGAATAATAACAATTGAAAAATGTCTTAAAATTACTTGAAAGATTAAAACTCCGAATACATCACGCTAACACAGATATGGTGTAGACTATACTAATAAGAAGAAGTTTCCAGGAGTTGTGATCGCAGTCAGGGTATTGATGGTTAATGATGTACATCAATATACAACAATGTTAAGATAAAGAAAAACTACAAAGTAAATTTAAAATTGCAAGAAGTGAAATATCATTTAAATTGATCAAAAAGTCTCCAAGGAAGAACTTGAGTAATTAAATTACAATATACACAACTAATATACTGCGACATATAGTATATGAAACCATATTGATATTAATATAGTGATACCAAAATTAATATCATAACTGTATCATAAAACACTTCTACCAAGAAACTTTTTACAACTTAATTGTACCAACCACATTGAATTCTGTAATTTAGATCGCAATCAAAATTGCACGATATTAATGCGAAACTGAAACTATTTCAGAACAAAAAATGGCAAAAGTAATTTTGTTTGCAGGTATTGTTGTAAAACAGAAATTCATATTCAAGGACCTAACCGCATAACAAATACGCAACACAATCTGCAAAACCCAATACGTATACCTAGTACAAAAATGTGTTATATATAGTTTTTAAATGATTTTCGCATTACATCGATGCTAATTTCGCAATACCAATTACGAGATATTAAGATGCGAACATAATTTTGCCAAAGCAGCATTTTAGGTACCAGAATTCGGTGATAATATAATAAAGTACATTATCCTTTCTATAATAATGGTTCGGGTAGATGCCATACAACTCCTAGCAGCCATCAGAAACATTTCAAAAACCTAAGGATTACATACAGAAATTACAGACTTTAAAATTGGTACCTTAAAATCTGATTGGTCAAACATGGTCAAGCACTGATTGGTCAGTTACATCCAGATAAACAAATGCTGATCAGTTTTGTAGAATATTTTCTTCTTTATGGCACAAGATTATAAATTTGAAGCTTACAAATATGTATATATGTATAAAGAATTTGTAGTAAAAATAATTCTTATCTATATTTGTCTTAAAGCTGGAGACTAAACCAAAACATAGAAAATTGTAAGGCACAGATCGGAGAAAGTTAATTTAACTAGGCAAACTAAACGGCGTCAAATGACATTTAAAAAACATAAATCTTTATTATTTATATTTATAGCATATTTATGTCTAAAACATTAGGAAAATAAATGTAGAAGATTCTACTATAGTTGTGTTCAGTAGATTTAGAACAGAATCGGACAGAACAGTTTTGGACGATGGCAAATAACTGTCAAACACTTTAGAACCACTTATAGAACAGAAAAATCTACTGAACACCTTTTTTGTTCTAATTTTTGATTACTCTCAAATTTCTTTGTTTAACTGTCAAAGTTTACAGATAAACAACAACAAAAAAAGTTTTCCAAAACTGTTCTCAAAAAAATTCAGAACAAAAAAGAACAATTTAGAACAGTTTCGCACAATCTAATGAACACAGAACAGAACATTTTCGGACAAAACGAACAAGTAACGGAAACTAATGAACACAAAATCGTGTTCTTTTTTACTCTAGAACATTTTAGAACGTTCTAGAACAGTTTACTGAACACAACATATATAGACCACATATTCGTTTTTTTTGCTTATAAATTGCTTTAAAGGCCATAAAATTAAATGTTGAGCAATTTTTTAAATACACCAAAATAAGCCCCGATATATCCAATATCCTTTTTCACTAATGTATCACAGACTAAGCAAGAACAAAATGTTTTATACTATTAGTCAAGAAGTCAAATTGGCTTTAACTATTTTTATTTAACATACTTAATTAAAATTTAATAACCAAAAATAAAAAACAACATATTTAACTCAAATTCAATAAATAAAATAAAAAACTGTCTATACTCATTTTCAAAACATGTACTAAAATTTGCATTGACAATCACAAAATGTCATTCTGCACTGAAAAAGTTAAATTTGATTCAACTTTCTTTTTTTTTAGCCGTACATCGACGAAGGTCAGCGTCGAGTTTACCTGCTTATATTGTTTTAAATTCATTTAATTTGTTTTTGACAGTTCACAGATTATACAGACACCGTCGAGATTGCCTCCAGCATTAGATTTAAATTATAAAATGTAAAAAGCGACGATACAGTCAGTCATCAATCAAAATGAAACTACCCAACAGAATTTCTAGATTTATTGGATTTGACAAAGTTTTTAAAATTTCTCCCTCAACAACTGAAACTAAAAATTTGAACTCCCATAATGCTTCTACGAAATTTCAATCGGCCAAAACTATATGCAATTGTATCAAATAAATACGAAAAGTATTGCAGCTTTACAGTATTGAACCAGAAATTATGCAAATTCAAACTTACTACCCCGATTTTGGATTGCACCTAACATGTGATCGACTAAGTCTTCTGCGACTTCTAGAATATTTGTCAGAAATTATTTTTTTCTTGTTCATAATATAAAATTTTAGTTAATTAAAATTTATAGGTACATTTTGTGTTAGACCCGCCAATGTTGATTGATTTTGCTAGTTATTACTATTACACATAATTTTGAATTAAATTTGAACTTAATGTGCATTTCAAATAATGATTTCCCTAACAAATTATTTTAAACTATTAACATTATCAATAATAAATAAAATTTAAATTCGTCTTTTCAAATTTCAAAAACAATAAATATAATTTTTTTTTTTTTGTTATTTAACATTTTAATTACAAACAATTGAAAATATAAATTATGAAATCAACAGGTAACAAATTTTAAATAATTAATAACTTCCAGGTTTTAAAAGGGCTTCTAAAATACTATAGAATATAATCAATTATTCGATTTAGTACGAATTATATTATTTAGGTAAAAAAAATATTTTATAAAAAATGTAAATATTCAGTTTAGAAACGGTAGTTTTAATATAGTAAAAAATTTTAACTACTCATAAATTATTTATTTCACTTAATTCCATTAAATAATTAATAGTTCATCAGTTTTTTGGAAAACAATAAAAAAAATTGAGAAAAAAAAAAACTAAATACACACAATTTTTTTTAACGTTTTCCTGAAATGACCCCCGACTAGTGACCTCTTTGAATAAATCGTGGAATTTTAATGATAATATATGAATATTTTTTTTTTTTTATGAATTATATATTTACAAAATAATCGAATATCAGAACAGTGCAAATTAGTTATGCGTAATTTTTGCTACTAACAGTATTTTTATTTGACTTTTCTATTTTTTGTTTTTTATTTTTTTGTCTAATTTTTGGTACAAATATTGAATTACCATTATAGCATAGTGGTTGAATCATTGTTATTAAATAGTATTGACGTGTGACTAATTACTAAAATGCCAAGAAGTGTACAACTAAAAATAAAATTAATTTTATTTTATGGAATGTTTATATTTGAAAGGTAGTATTAAATATATATATACACATATAAAATTAAATTATTTTTCAACGTCAAGACTCACTTGGCTTTTATTTATTTTTTTTTTATTTTTTTTTTTATTTATTATTATTCAAATAATATAATGTACATATGTATGTATATTTTTAACAAGTTATTAACTACTCTTCAATACAATTTTACAAAAATAACAAAATTAAAATTAATTGATAATAATATCATATATCATTTTAATTCACCTAGGTACCCTAGGTGTATATACATATATATAAACAAAAAAAAAGACAAGTTATTGAACTAAAATATTGTTTCCAATTCCGTAAATTTATTTTTATAAAACAATATCAGTTAATTTTTAATCAGGTATAATTTATTTATTCATCATCAATAGATTTGAAAATTTTATTGAGAGAGGGGAAGTATATATGAGGAAGATGGAGAATATTAATTAGAATTTAAAATATAAAAAAAAATAATATAATAACTTACCAATTGCCTTTGGTTGCAGCATTGTTTTCTGTAATAATTCAATTCGTTTCTCTCTCTTATAATTTAGATTTTTATAATAAATGATCTGTTGAAAAAATAAATAAATAAAAAAAAACATATTAAATAATTTTTATTTGATTTAATTTATCTAATAATTGTAATTATAAAAATAAAATATAAAAATTTTATAATATGTTAACAATGACGAATTAATAAATATTGCAAAACACTGTAAAACCAATAAATTGTAATTGCAATAATTTGGTATTTCAAAGTTGATTTTTAGGACATCAGTAGAATGTAGTAAATAAATGATAAATTAGTACAATACGGTTACAATGTTGTGTATAGTTAAGGTAGAAAATTGTTGCTTGAGTAATGTTAATGCCAAAATATTAAAAATATTAAGATGTTATTGATTGGCTAAATTCAGCGTCAAAACAATCAATACTCATGAAAAATATAACTAATTGCATGGTGTCTAACAAATTTTATAAAAACGAGCGATTAGGCTTTTTGGAGATTAAATAAATAAAAAAATATAAAATCAAAATCACAATTAAATCAGTGCAATACACATTAATTGTGCGTCCAATTTAAAAACTTCGAAGTTGATTATGACGGTAGAGTTAACCCTTAATTTCACACCAAGCCTTAACATAAAATTTTGTTATATACCAAGACTGAAAGATTATTTCAAAAAGCCATAACTTCGTATGAAGTAAAAGGTTAAATGTTTCATATATTATATTTATACCACGACACTATAATCCAACTTTTTCATTATAACTGGATTATTCGAAGTTCTTAACAATCGGAGAGTATACAATTTTGAAGGATTTACAAGCTTTACATATACCTTAGAGAATAAAAAATAAATCAATAAGTCATAATAGAATACAGACCGGAAATATAGATTCTACTTTGCAAACAGATAGTTGTTACAATCAAAATTGATATCAATAATCAATATGACAATATACAAAACTCTTATAAAACCCATAGTAACGTATGAGCGCGAGGTATGCTATAATTACTATAAATGTAATTTAAGAGAACAGTTTACGCATACTTATGTGAAAAAAAAAGCTCTCTGATACTAAACAAAAATGAGAAAATGGAAAATATGCAATTATAGAAGCAATAGCGAGCTCAATAAGCCGATCTAGTACCATCATTAAGTCATTCTTGTCAATGAAGGTAGGTTTTAGCTGGTAAACATTTTAAGTGTAAAAATATTTTGTTGGCTCTATAAAGAGGGAGATCCCGTGGAATGAAATTATTTTATATGAGAAAACAATGCGTACGACAAGAACAGTAAATTAGTCGATCAAAATCAAAACTAGCATTATCCACCTGGTCAATTTTATCATTATCATATGGTTGTGTTCCTTAGCTGAAAACCTATTGTTTTCTATATTTAATTTACATTGCTTCATTTCCTGTTAAATTTTGAATCAAAATATGCGTTTTGTTTCGAAAAACGAAAAGTCTAATATTTTTTATTTTCAAAAGAATTAAAATCCATCTACCGTAATTTTTAGTGCAATTTTCGTTATTTGCCATTTGAATTTTGAATGAAATGTCACAATATTGTTGTTAGTTAAAAGTTAATTATTTGTTGTATATGAAAGTGTCATTTTGTTATAGAAGGTTCGAATGAAATAGCTTCAATTTTATTAGAGTTCGAATCATATCTGATGGATGTGGTGGTCAGATTAAAAATATAAATATGGTTGAAATGTTATGCAATTGGTTACAAGTTGATGCTCCTTCTAATGTAAAAGAGTTTCTACTTGTATTTTTTTTTAACGGTTCACTCATCCCACCTGACAGAATTTTCAGAAGAAGTGAAAAAATCATCCGAAATAAAGAAGTAATTGTTAAGCCTACAGAATATTTTGAAATTTTTTCTGTTTACGGCACGCGGTATTTAGACCTGGTTTTAGCTATATAATATTTTCGATTGCAAATCATTTTAAATTTTTAGCTTCAAAAATGATTGCAATAAGAAAATCGAATAAAGGTTTAATTACTGTAAAAGGCGAATCATTTTATAAAAGTGATGTGGACAATTTTAAATCTGTTTGTAAATTCGGTAAAAAAATTTAACACATTCAGATTTTACTTTTTCCAATAGGTATCACGATGAAGCCTGCTAATATGAAAGACGTTACAAAATTATATACAAAAAATACTAATACGGACTGGTTAGCTATAAATGATTTTAGCATACCTATTTTTCTTTGTATGCAACTGATTTTGTTCAATTAAAAGATATTGAAAATGATTACCCATTGTAAGGGTTTAAAATTTAATAGTCTATCTGATTTCTATAACACAACAATAAAATTTGTTTTTCAGTATAAAACTATTGTTTTACTATTATGTATAAGCTTTACATTCATTTTATTTCATTAACATTTTGTGCTTCTCTGTAATTTTCAAAATAAGCACTAAAAAGAAAAAATAAACGATTTTAATAATTACTAGAGTAATATAGGAAAAAATCTAAACCAAAATATACAATCGATTTCTCTCAATTTAAAGAAAGATACTGATAAATGTTTTGAATTTAAAAATGTAAATAAAAAAGAAGTATGTGAATATATATTAAGCTTAAAAATACAAATGCAGCAGCAGGTTCAGATAATATTAGTACAAAAGCTTATAATGAAGGTTTGAATGAAATAATATCACATATAACATCACTAATAAATTCATCTTTAAATTCACCAACATTTCCAGAAAACCTAAAAACAAATAAAATAATACCAATATACAAAGACGGTGATATTAATATAATAAGCAATTTTAGACCAATATCTCTATCAACTATTTCAAGCAAAATCATAGAAACCGTAGTAAATACTCAATTATCAGCATATCTGAGCAACAACAATTTAATCAGTAAAAATCAATATGGATTCAGAAAAAGTTCAAACACTACAACTGCTTTGTTCGACATGGTAACATATATACAAAAAGAAATAAGTAAAATAAATAAAGTAGCAGTAGTGTTTCTTGATTTAACAAAAGCATTTGATACAGTATATAGGAAAATACTTTTGAAAGTCCTATATAATATTGGAGTAAGTGGAACGAGTTATAAATGGTTTCAAAGTTATTTTGACAAAAGACAACAATACGCAGAATGCTAAGGGTTTATAAGTGATAAAAAGCCAATAGATTATGGAGTGATACAAGGGAGTTCAGTAGGACCAACCCTTTTTATATGTTACATAAATAATATTGCTAACCTAAAACTAACAGGACAGATTTTTATGTATGCAGACGATTTACCTGTTGTTTACTCTGAAAATAATTATACAGATATGGAAATAAATATAAATAGTGATAACAATAAATTACTCAAAATTATCAGTCAATATAAATTAACGATCAACATAAGGAAAACCAAATATTTGTTATTCAAGAATATTATGAAAATGAAAAAATAAACATAAAATATAATAATGAGACAATTACAAAGGTATCGTGTTACAAATATCAAGGAGTAACGATTGACCGTGAACATATTTGGAACAAACACGTAGAAGAAATAGAAAAAAAGTGCAGAAGATTGGCTGGTGTATTTAAAAAAATATCACACGAAGTACCAAATTATACGAAAAGATCTATATAATATAGTTTATTTCATTCCAATATAACGTACGGACTTATAATATGGGGAATAAGCTCAAAGCAAAATTTAAATAAAATACATATATTACAAAATAAAGCCATAAAAAATCTATATTAGCTTCATCACAGAACTTCCACAGATTATCTATATAAAACATTTAAAATTAATCCAATTGAACTACAATTAAAGCTACTACAAATTGAAAATATATATAAGAATTTTCAAGGATTAGTAAATGCCAAAACACAACTATTACAAAACTCTGCGTTACATCAATATAATACAAGAAATACAACAAATATAAGAACAATTCAGCCAGGGTTAAATACTATATCCAGTGCAGCAATAAATGAATATAATAAAATTCCAAATTGGATGAAAGAGCTGAGACTGAAACATTTCAAAAAACACTTAATTTCATATATTAAAATTTAAAGTAAATATAAACTATTTTTCATATATTAAATTTAAAGTTTCTAGACATTTTTTTCTTTTCTTTTTTTTTCAAATTTTAAATTGTATACATTTTAAGAAATTTTAATTCAATATTTTGTAACTTTAAACATTTTGATTTTTTTACTTATATCTTGCTTTTATTATTATTATCAATATTCTTTATATTCTTCAATAATTTGTTAATTTGTTATTTTGCCTTAATTTACTTTAAAATTGTAAATCATTCATGTAATAATACACTCTATATGAGCGATTACGCTACATTTGAGAATTGAATAAATATATTACTATTACTAATTAATTTATTTAAAAAACATTTTTTTTTTTACTTTTTCTTTTAAATTTTTTATAAAATTTTACATAGTATGCAATTCGATACCAAAATTGACTTATGTATGTATCTTCAGCAAAATAAATTCATAAATCTCTACGTTCAAGAAATACAATCTAATTTCCTGGAATGCTTTCTAATTTTGATAATTAGTTAATTATTATTATAAGACGATTAACAATAATTCAAATGTTCCGGAAAATGTTCAATTTTTCATTTAATTCTCACCTTTTCAGTTTTATTAATTTTTAGTTGTAGGATAATTTCACCACTTGTATAAAATTTTCTTAGAAACTATTTCAGTTTACCAAGTTATTAATTTATGTTCGTTAATTTGAAAAAAAAACAAACATCACACTACAAAATTCCTATTAAATTTCAATCCAGCTTAATTATGTATTTTATTATAATAATTAGAAAATTTCTATTTCCCAGACTCTAAAGACAACTATTAAAATTTAAATTTTTACGCTAATTTTTCTATTTCTAAATCTTCAGAGAAATTTTTTTTTTAATGTTCACTGAGAGGAAATAAATGTCTTCCGTATTAAATTAGACAGTTTATAATATTTCATTTTGAAAAAAATTTATATTAATAATTTCTCATCAAAAAACAAAAAAAAAAATAAAAACAAAAAACTATGATTCATTTTCACCCAATAACAACAAAAAAAAAGTAAACAATTAGTACCTAGTACCTCTATATAATATGATATGAACTCAAATAGATCTGACACTAACAAGATTTAAAAAAAAAAAACCAAAATGGCAAATTAAAACACATGCGAATCGCTAAATGCCTACAAAATTAAAAAAAAATAAAATAAAAACATTAGTTAACCTATAGGTGATACAATATGTTACCTAACCTGGAGATCAATGTACAGTGATCTTTTTTACCAATATTTTGTTCTTATGTTTTTTTTTTTTTGAGTTCGTGGTGTATCGCAAGAAAAAGTGAAAAATTTAAATGTAGAGAGAGATATTAGAAACAAGCAAAATTTGAACTTAAATGGTAATAAACGTGCACAACATGTATGCAAAAAGGTAGAAGATTTTACGATTAATTGAAACTCTCACGAAAATTGTTGTCTAAGAAGACTGAAAAAAGCGTGTAAAACAAGAAAATTAGTTAATGCGAAGTCAAAGATGAAAATATTATTTTGTCCTTACTTCGACAAAAGAATATTCGTAAACAATATATAAATTCGTTGAAGAGGAAAATATGATTCCAAATAGTAGATTGTACACATTCAACTAGTTTTATTTCTATTTATAGAGTCATAAGAAATAAAAACACCAAATGTAATAAAAACTAGATTAGCTTTAGATCAATTTGTACAATTTATGTTATCGAAAAAGTTAGAATTCAAAGAAGTCTAAACTAATAATATTCAACAAATGTGACCGTAATCAACGTTAATAATCGAACTAAAATTCAAGCTTCATAGAACTACAAGTAAACTGTGTATTCAAGCTTCATCAAACAAAAATTTAATTGAAAAAATTTTATCAAAAATTTACTCAATAAAATTCACACAAATCAATTGAAATCTGTGAGTTCTTTCAAATCTAAATGAACAGTCGCACTACAATTCTAACTGATGAAATAACAATGGAAAAGGAAAGAGAAGAAAAAAGAAGAGTTTAAAAATATTTGTTTTAAATTTGTATAGAAGCTCAAGAAATGAATCTTGAGCCAAATTATTGAGCCAAAGCAGTTACAGCAATAACATAAATAATTGTTCAATACAAAATCGTTGTACATAACGCTTTCTTAGATATATTTTTACATCATTGGATCATATTTAGAATAGTAGATTGTATTTAGTATTGATTGTACTTGATATTGAGCTTCTCTCGTCATTTCTATGTAATTACTGTGTATACAAAATTGTCTTTCAGTACCTAACATTACAAAAATACATTCATCTTTTAAAAATATACCACACCAGATTTCATTTTAAAGATTATTATAGTATGGCTAAACGATTATTTATAGTTGATTCTTGAATCCCTTCGATTATTATAAAAAAGATTATTTATTGTATTTGCAATTTTAATGGTAACTATAGTATACAATAATTTATTGAATTGCTTCAATCTATTTCATTTAACACTTATAATATTTTTATCATATAGATCTTCAAATAATTTCTGAAATTTTGGACTTACTTTTGATTTGTCCATTGTTATACGATTACATATCGATAACATTTAAGCCGAGCATTAGTTCATACCTTATTTTAAATCTAATCTTCAATTTTCATATACGAAGTATATGTGTACTATTATAACAGAAGTATGTGTACTCTTATAACAGTAAATTTTAAAAAACAGCTAAATCCAATTATAATTAAATGTAAAGATAAAATGACATTTTATTTTTTGGGATTAACTGTTATAATTTCTTTTTTTTTGTCTACAATATTTAGGTATGCAATCAGAAAGAGTTTTTTTTTTAGAAATTTTTTTGTAAAACTCTTTAAAAAAATGATTCACAAAATATTTTTGATTTGATACGACAATCATGCGAAACCAAAGGAAAATTATTTCTGATTTTTTGCCCTCATCTCGATTTTTTTTTCATTTCTTATTTTTAACTGTTATCGATCACACATGTTACGGTTAAATGATGTTAATCAAAAGTGATACGGTTTAATGTCAATCACCTAGTTTACCATATTATTTAAATTTTTCTATCATTTTAAATCTATCATCATTAATAATTTGTTGGTAATATAAACAAAAAAAATAAAAATTAAAAAACAAAAAAAAACACCAACAGGGAGTTTTCTATATTTGGATAGAATTAAAAAATAAATACAGTAGAGTCATGGTAAAATGAAATTATTTTTAATGGTTTATTTAATGAATCAAAAAATTTAGATAAAACATTTAAGTAATCGATTTGAGATATATAAAATTTAAATAATCGATTTAAAAGATTTGAATAGTCAATTTAGATTT
The DNA here is from genome assembly GCA_963942445.1 of Argyra leucocephala. NCBI lineage: Eukaryota > Metazoa > Arthropoda > Insecta > Diptera > Dolichopodidae > Argyra > Argyra leucocephala. The sequence goes on from OZ012678.1 coordinate 180,788,209, forward strand.
GATTTAAAAATATGTAAATAATCGTAATTTACTTATAATGGAAAACAAAACTAAAATATCATACCATAACGCTTCAATAGCTGCAACAAACATATATTGAATGAAATAACTCCTTTATATTGGTTATATTTAATTTCGATTCAATTTAAGTATGAATCTTCTACTATACTTCTTAATATGGTTAAACAAGCCTATCCTTCAATTAAAACAATAATTAAGAAACATTAAAAATTGAATTGGTATGAGATTGTGTTATTGGTGGATTACTTTATTAATTCGTGAATTTCTTCATAAAGCAAAAAATAGAGAGGAATATGCCAGCCTCATTACACACCAAAAGCTAAAAAAAAATACTTCTAAATTGTAATCGCATACTAAACATTCAGTCATTGATAAAGAGCAAAAAGAGCACAAATCAGAACAATTCGCTTTTTAAAACAGATGAGCACATCTTATTCAATAAGATTTCAAATCAAAAAATTTTGTAATGCATTACCTAAAGAATGGTAATTTTCGTAATGCATTACAAATAATTATCAATAAATAGATTATCATTAGAATTACTTTTCACTAACTTTGTTTTAATTTGTTTTACTTAGCATGTTAATTTTTATAAATGTAAGCAATTTGTAACTGCTTGATTTGAGCTTGAAATAAATGGTATTAATAGTTATTCATTTGCTTACCTACAATTTTTACAATTTTAGTCAATTATTATTAACTACACATAAGTACAGTTAAATAAAATTATGTTATTAATTTTTGGTATAAGTCAATGATAAGTTAATTCTCAAACAATTCGGGAATTTCAATCTAAGACTCCAAAGTATTAAATTTTTTTCCTATAACAACCTTCCCCCAAAATATTTCAGTTCTTTGTAAAATTTAATTATTCCCAAAAATTAAATTACAAAAATCTATTTTCGAAATAACACAACATAACTGTAATTTTTAAAATAACAACAAAAAATAAAAAACTAAAACAAGAAAGGTTCAACAAAACATCATGTCAAAAATTCACAAATGACATAACAATTGGGTGCGTATAAATATTAAACTGTCATGTTGTTAACTTTCGCTTTCTTCTCAATGACAGGTATTATATTTGTTAGCTATTATTGTTTATTGGGTAGCGAATTATAAAAATTTTTTTTTTCAAAAGAAAAAAAAACGAAATGTCTACGTCATAAAAAAAAAAATTTGCAATCTAGTGGGAAGATCTATTAATCAATTGTGCTTGTAATGAAGTGAGTGAGTAAATGAATGAGAATAAAAAAAAATAACAAAAAAACAACAAAAAATAATATCATTAGTGGATGAGTGATACGAGAAAATTAACTCGTGCTAGGGAATTTGAAATAAATAAACAACAATAACAAAAAAAAAAAAGAAAAAACAAGAGCTGTCAATTATTGAAAATAAAATTTGATTAAATTTTTTTTGTTTTTTTTTCGCTATTGTTTTTTTTTTTTTGTAGGTACAGTTAATTAATTTTGGATTTAAGCAGCAGTAATGAGAATTAGTGATTATTAATTTTATGCTTTTTTTTTGTTTTAATTTTGAGTATTGTTTCATCAGTTTGATACTGATTGAGGATGTTAATAATTAAAAACAATAAAATTAAATCAAGTTACAAAAAAAAAAAAATAACTGGACATTGGAATAAAAATAAAAAAATAAAAATTTGCAATGTTTTTTGTATGGGCTTAATTTTAAATTATATAGTTATGTAGATTCAAAAGTCCAAGTTGTTGTATAATTGGATAGAAGAAATTAATGTTTTTAAATTTTGACATGCAATTATTTGTAAAGAGAAAAAAAAAATACACAAAACCACTGATTTCAGTTAATTTCAATGTTGAAAACTTAATTTTTATGCTAAATACACAATTAATAGTGTTGCGAAATTGTTCTCATTATTTAAATTTAAATATAATTAAGGCTATTAAAAAATTTAATAAGGTAATACAATATTTTGGTTCATGAAGTTTAAATTAGTAAATATTATATGTAGAATTTGGTATAGAAGTAAAATTATTGTAGTTAGTTTTTGTAAATTTTTATATAATTAAGTGGATATCTATTGAAATTGTATTTCAATCAGCTAAAGAAGAAATTTTTGAATCAAATTGTTAGCAATTTCTGTACCTATATGTAAATTGCATCATAATAACTCAACACAACTTAGTAGAACTTAATTTTAATCAATTGTAAGTAATGAATAAAATATCAATATTTTCAATGTACAAAATTGTCGTGCTAAAAAAACATGACTAAAAATACCCATGCTATATGCATGCATCTTACTATTATCAAACAAATTCAGATTTGTTACCCAAAAAAATATACAAATCAAATTAAAACCAACCAAAAAATAAAAAAAAAAATAAAAAATTCAAATTAATTATTCACAAATATATTTTAAATTACCTATGACCACTAAATAACTCGGTAAAAAATTGTTAATATTAATTAATTATCACTAAATGATATTTTGTAACATTGTTCGAGTATTGATATATCCACATCCAACTTTATCGTAATTACTAAAGCTTCATGAATAAATTCTTCGTATAATTATAGTTGATATCTGATATCTCCATGTTTTACTTTTTCATAATTGTCATAACATTGATGTGTCAATAGAATAATAAATTCTGGATTTGAACAGTTCTTTCAAACTCACAATACTAATATCTTCATCTCAATTGACATTTATATCTACTTCTTAATAATAGTGATGAAATAACTAAAAATTTCTTCATCTCTATTGACATCTTCGTGTTATACTTTTTTATAATGATGGTAGGTGGGCAATTAAGAATACTTCAATTTGGAAGTATATACTTCACAAAAAAAACGATTATTACAAATATACTAATCTAAAATTAAGCATGTTCCACATTTTTAACACCTCTATAATTATATCAAAACACCTTCAAATAAATATTATTCACGTTTACAAGTAACCCAAATATTCATCATATTTACATGTTAACCCAAAAATATGCCTAATTCCTGATTAATAAATTCAATTTAAATTTTGCAATTTATATATTTTGATATCATTGCATCAATTCATCTGATATTCAAAACAAATCAAATTTAAATGACGTCCTTGTAATAAAAAATCTATTTTTTTTTTTTTTGGTTTTTTTTTTATAGCTTTTGTTTAAAGGCATAAAAAAACAAATCGACTTCTTTTATCTCAACCTAATCATAAAAAACAACTAAACAAAAAAAAAAACAACAAAAACATAAAATGAAATTTTAATGCTAATCTTAAGGTATGATGGTGGTGGCTCTTTAAAAATAAGATGAAAAAAAAAATTAAACAAAAGAATCGATCGATCTATTGCGCGATATCCAAACAAAATCTATTTGAATTAAATTAAATCAAATCACTTGAAAGTTTGTCGATTTTCATGTCTTGTAAAATGTTTTGTTTTTGTTGTTTTGATATTTAAAAAACCTAAAAAACAAATTTTGTTTTTTTTTTGTTTTGATTGACGTTTTTCGGATCGCATTTATTTACAAGTATTATCATTATAATATACATATGTTTTTTTTGTTTTTTTTAATTTTAATTTATTTATTTCAATTTATTTTAAAATTTGTTTTTCTTTCCTATTAAAAATGTTTCAAAAAGTCATTAGCAATTTGAATGCTGTTTTGTTTATTGTTTTTGAGAGGGTACCACCTAAGTAAATTGGATTGATTTGCTTTTTGAATCTTTTCACACAAAAACAAAAAAAAAAAATAATAATATTAAGATATTTATTTACTAATGAGATCGTTATATAAAAAAAAATTTCTATTAAGGTGATGAAATATATACCAAAAAACTTGTGAATAATAATTGGTTACTAATAATGAATATTCACATATTATAAATTTGAAAAACAAAATAATAATAATTTTGAATAAAAGCAATAAACAAAAAATAACAAAATTAAAAAAAAATAAATATAAAAGAACGCCTCTTAAAAAAGTTCATCCTCATTTTGTTCTTAAAATTAATATTTTCAATGTCAAATCTCACGAAAAGATTAAAAAATAAAATAAATCTTTTGAAAATGTGTAAATAAATTAAATTTTGCAATGTGATAGAAAAATAACAGTTTATTTCAAAATTTTAAGTTAAATTTTATAAATAAAATAAGTGACAGATAAAATGACAGATAAACAATTAAAAAAAGTGACATATAAAATGACAGATAAACTATTTAAAAAAAAAAATACGTATAAAATGACAGGTACACTACATATATATATAGGTAGGTATACTACATATATATATAGACAGATACTACATATTATATTTAACGGTGTTTGATCACCTTTAATTAACTCTATGCATAAAAAATGTTCTACCTAAAACCGATATTTTTGCTTATATCTTTATTGCTAATATACCTGTATCTAAAATCTAACAAAGAGAAAATTAATTTTGATCTTAATCGGTCAGTTTGCCTTCAGCACTCTCCGGTATTGTTAAATCTGTTCTACAAAGCTGTATATAAAAATATTATAGCTAAGAATAACTTCCGAAAATTTTATTTCAAACCAATAATTCGGTTTCAGACAAATCCACTTATCTAATAAAAACACTGCATTCTTATAGAAAATATAACATAAAATGTCTGCGAACACAAAATAATTAAATAAGATTTTATACAAAGTTTTGGTATACCTAATGACTTCAAATTATCAATTTAGTTTTAGACAAAAACCAGTCACAATTAAACAAATTCACCGAATACGATCTCTACGAACAAAAAAGTACTTCTCTGCTACATTCGTAGACAGATTTGTTATTCCAATTAAATAAAGTGCTGCCATATTATAATTTTGTTATCTTTAATCTACTTTCTATATCACGTAGTTTTGAATTCATATCGTAACTATTTAACTTGAACCCCAAAGAATAGAAATCATAGGATTGAAAAGCGCACTTCACAACATAAAACATGGTTAACATTGGAACATGGTCATGGTGAAACATGGTTCACAGTCCACAATAGAGTGTGGTTTGTTAGTGTGCATAGAATATTGCTATATTATACAGCATAATTTTTTATTTAAATTTTATTTATCTCAAAAAGATCCCCTTAGCTCGTACAGAGTATATACGATTAAAATATAGTTCCTATTTCTATCTATTGTGCATTACCTATATATTCTACTTATCATTATGTACTAGAAATTACACTTGTATAATTTTTCAAATAATACTGTTGTTCAAATTAAACAAAGTGTTGCCATATCATAACTTTTTATCTCTAAGAGTAAATAATAATAGTCTAATAGTATCTAATCTACTTCGATCCGATTTTAAGCAAAAGAAAATTTAATTTAAAACTTAGAAAATGAATTCGAACGTACGAAAATTAGTTCACAAGACTTTCGTAACCCCAAGAGAGACAAAATTATATTTTAGGTTAGAGATTAATTTTGGGAAATGTTGAGCGATTTAATTATGCATATTTGGGATGTATGAGTATAATTCTAATTATTTTCTCTTACCAATCTAACATACATAGATACCTCCTAGTCCTAATCTATATACTTACATAAATACTCAAAAACAAAAAAAAAGAGAAACAAAAACATTTTTTTTTAATCAATTTCCTTCTCAACCAGGTTATTTTAAAAATGTGTTTATCCAATTTGTGACTTTATAAAAGCCATTCAAACAAAAATAAATAAAAAAATAAATAACAAAAGCAAAAATTATTTTTTAATAAATTAATTTTTATTATACATTTATTATATATAAATAAAAAAAAAAAATTTTTTCTAATCGATAAAATTAATGTCTTTTGATAAATTTTATTTTAATAACATAAATTATTAAAAATTCTCTTCTCTTTTATCAGAAATGATTTCAAATCTTAGAACGAGATGATATCTACTAAAAAATAAAAAAATTCTTTTATATATTTTTAGCAGTTCCTCATAAATAAGTGTAGTTGAGCTTGGATCATCTTCAAAAATAATTTTATAAATATTTTGATTAATAAATTCAAAACAAAAAACTAAACGTGTTAAGAGTACTTTGCACCTCACGATTTATTTAAATTGGTTTTTTGATTGTTGAATTTTGAATTATTATAAATTGTAGGTACCTAATGAGAGAATATTTTATGTTATTCTTTTTATTAATTTATCTTGAAAACAAACAAACAAAAGAATACTAAAAATTAAAACTAAATATTAATCCAAGACATTAATCACTTAGTATAATAAAAGAGTGTATTATATACAATGAACGTAAATGTCTAGAAATTCAGAGATTAATTCAGATTTTAATCCTTAACTGAAAAGATCATCAACCTTATTTTTAAGTTATTTTTACTCTTCAATTTTTTTTTATCCCAAATAAATAAATGACAAATTTTTGAAAATTTTACTCATTAAGGGATCAATAGAATGTAGCTACTTATACTGCATCTAAATAAGAATGTACGGTTACATTTTGATTGGTTAAATATTCCTGAATTTATAATTTCTAAATGGAAATTTATCACTTTGAACAAAAACTGGCAAAACAAATTTACTGCCATGTACCTACTGCCTCTATGAAGGAAAATTACTGCTCAAAAATTTCTACTCACTTGAGCTACGTTAGTAAGTTTCGATATATGTATGACAAAATAAAACGATTCATTAGTTATTAATTAAATAATTTTATTTAACCTAAATAATAAATCATTAAGAAGTGGTTCTTAGACAAATTCATGGAAAGAGGCAGTAGTAGTGGAAAAGGTAATATTTAATCAACTAGCAGATTATAGTGATAAATATAATATTGTTGAGCACCAACTGGCTTTCGGAAACAACGCAGTTGTGAATCACTATTATCGGAGTGCTTTTATTTGTTCTTTATATTAACGACACAGAAAAAGCTTTAATTGAAATACGTTAAATTATTATTATTGATGATGCTTTGCTGTCAGATCAAAAGTTATGATTATAAATGGAAACTTAGTAAATAATGTAATCATTGGCGGTAGGTCGATGGAAGAAGTACTTGAAATTAAATATTTATACCTAATTATGGATAACAAACTGAATTTTACAACCCATTTAAATCTTATATGCACAAATATTGTTAAAAAATACATATTTTTATTTAAGAAACGTAATCAGTTATAATTTAGTAGTACTATAAAAATTTACACAATGATAAAGCCACACTTTGTGTACCGCTCTACTGTTATTGCATTTTCAGCAAATGACCATGGGGGATCTTCTTTCAGCGATTATTTTTATTTCTATTCTATAAAAATATTTCTTTTAATTGTGTCTGACACCTATTTTACGCTATCTTGACACTATATGCCAATATGTATATTAGTACAGTTATTGTATTTTTTTTCGCCCGAATTTGATCTAAGATAATATAACTTGATATTTAAACCAATCAATAAATATTTACTTCATTCATACATATTAGTTAAATATATCAGTTTATAACGTGTTTTTTCCATTTTCAATTTGACTTTTGTATAGTCAAGATGCTGCTGATACTTTCAAGAAGCTATTTATGGACAATTTATGATGCACAAACTGATGGAAATTCACAAAATCAATTTTTTTTTTAAAAATCCCTTTAATTGTCTCTAAACAGGATATCTTTCACATTAGTACACTGTTATATTCTATTGTATAGAATTTTGTTGGTTGTGCTATTAGAACTTGATTTCTAGCTCGAACGGTGTTTGAAATATCATATCATAATTAAATCAAAGAATCTTATTAAATTTTTTAAAAATTGGATCACCATTTCATTCCAAGATGAGATGGAAAAAAATAAAAACAAATTTTATCGTACAGGTATTCAAGATAGAATCCAAATCCCATTCCCAAATCTTACTTACTAATAGAGCATTCCATATATAAAACAATACAATAATATAGAAATATAAATCACTCTGTATACATTCAAAAACTACAATCGAAATCGTAATATTTCTAATACAACATATCTTACAACATCAATCGTTAATCTAATATAATTAATTCACTTGCTGCTGTTAATTTCAAAATGTGCGTGTATTCCTAAATACCATTTTAATTGAATTCAATCTCTCTAATAATTTCTCTAATAATTACACATATCTACTACTATAAGTATTTAAAAAAAAAAAATACATTTTGAATTAAATTTATTAAAAATCAATCATAAAAAAATTTTATCTTGTATCACTGTGTAATTGAATTACTTAATTTCAAATATATGTATTAAAAACGTGATCCAGACAACTTGTAATATACATCTGTCAAAATTTAAAGACAACATGTTGTAATTGTTGATTTCGAATTAATATAATTTCTCAAATAACGATGAGATCTTCTTTCAAAAGAAGAAATTAATTTTTTTTTTTATAATAATTAAAAGTCGATTAAAAAACCTACATTTATTTCCACACCGGTAGCAGTATAGAAAAAAAAATGTTTAATTTTTTTTTTTGTAATTATTAAATTACAATTTTGTAATTTAATACTGTCAATTAAATTAAAATTCTTAAAGGTATTTTGTGTGTGTGTTTTGTATGGATTTTAAAATTGATTTTAATTTCTTAATGCTCAATAAAAATATTATTGAGATCTTCTTTTAAATTATAAAAACCTTAAGGGTTCCCCTAAATAATAATATGGACATGATATTCTTATATTTAATTTAATAAAAATGTATTTCGCAATGCAGTAGCATTTCAATTTTAAGTATAATTTAATTATAAATATTTGATTAGACGAAGTCTAGACAAAATAAATATAAAAAAAAAATCTGGTATACAATACTGTTATACTAATAATTAAAATCATAATGCCCCTGCCCTGACCCTAAAAAAAAAAATATATTTCATAATTCAATTAAAATTTAATTTAATTACAAAATTTTACAATAGTTGGAATTTTTATTTTTAATAATGTTAATATAAATTAAATATTTTAAAACAAAATGTAGGTCCTAAATAAATCGGAAAAGACAAAGAGAAAAAATTATAATTATTTGAGAGTAGATGAATTAATTTAAATGTAAATTAATTTTATATAAAAATATTTAAATTAATAAAATTTTTATTTATTTTTAATTTAATTGGAACGTAAAGACAGAAGCAATAAAACAAAACCGTCAAAGTCCATTTTAAAAAAAATTAGATAAGTGCACCATTGTTTTTTATATACATTGAAATTTATATATGTGCATTTAAATGTTCGTGATTTTATATTTATTTTTTATGATAGTTATTTAACAAAACAAACTGTATTATGCAGCTAAAGCCAATATGATTTAGCATGTATTAAGTAATAATCGCTAAATCATATTTTAGAGATTAAGCATCGTTGCTAAAGTTATTTTAGCGGTTGCTCTAATATTCAATTTTATTGGAAAATGTTGTAAAATGTACTTTAGCGGTTATTCCATATTACTGTATTTAGAAGGAACAGAAAAATAAGTCCAAGCCATGTTATAATTTGCAAAATAATTTTTTTTTGATCTGATTACTATTTTTATAATTACTTTGCTTTAGTTGACTTTTTTCGTAATAGATTTTTGAAAACTTGCTCGAGTTAAAAAGTAATTTTTTTTTTTAATGTATAGTCAATATAATATCCAAACTAAACGAGAGAAACGCTGTGAAAACAGCGCAGTGTACTTGTTGTTCATTAACCCTTTTGCAGACAATGACTTCATTAGCCATTTGGACTCAAGAGATTGTAGCAACATTTGTTGATAACATTAACAAAAAATGGCAAAAAATTATGTGAAAATTTTGGTTCGAAGACTAAAAGTATCCGTTTTAAAAAAATTATTCAAAACCAATAAAGAAAAATTAAAAATTTTTGTTGTTTTAAAAATTATAATAAAAAAAAATGGTTCTAAAAACATGGGAATTTTATTTTTATACTAAAATATTGACGTCTATTTTCGTATTGGTAAATTTTGTATTACAGAAATTGTCATGACAGTGTAATAAACGTCATGATATCTATCAACGTTTCTGACCCAGGATATCTTTCAAATGACTAATGGATGGCTATTAAATTTCGGGATACAAGTAGAACTATAGCAATGCTATGTTTATTTGAACACTCTGTATAATAACAATCACATTCAATTGAAATTACATTAAAATCGGATGGAAATTAAATTTCGGAATATAAAGAGATTATATAGCAGTACTATGAATTTGTGAAACACTCTGTATTTTTACAGCCCTAATATACAACAATGAACGTCAAATACCATAATATTAACCTTGATTATAAACGTCATATATATAGAAATTGATACATTATGCAGGAGCAACAGAAATAATAATATTATTAATTTATTTTAAAGTTAAGTGCTAAATTTAATAATAAAATTTCACACTAGATGACATTTCAATTTAAAATTTATTTTAATATTAAAAAAAAATTTTTTTTTTTTTAAATATTAGCGAAATATTTTTATTTTTTTTCCGTTTGTTTTTGTTTTTTGTTTATTTAATTGAAGATGAATGAATTTTTGATTAGATTGGTTGAAATGTACAAGGTTTATATAATTTAGATAATTTTTATTTAATTTTTATTTATAATGAATTATTTGAGTAATTTTAGGTTATATCAATAAAAAACAAATTGTCAAAAAAAGCTAAAAAAAAAAACTGAATTATATTTTGATTTTAGTAAATGTATTTCCGGACACCCACACTATGTAATTGAAAATTTTATAGGAAAATCTGTTATACTAAAAAATCAAATTGATGATTGCAATTTAATAAAACGTTTTTGTTTTTTTTTTATTGTTATTATTATTGTAAAACTAAAACGTGCTAATGTATCTGGTATAGTATGGTTGCTATAATCTATAAAATTTTATATATTGTTTTTATGTGTTAATTTTTGGGGTATATTATTTAATTTTTAATAAAATATTAAATAAGATTCAAATGACAAATATGGTAGGCAAATATAGATGACGATGAAAATTATGAAATTGATATGTGTATAATAAAAATTATTATGGTGATTTTTATTTTTAAAAAATATAATATTATTTAATAGTAAACTTTCTCTATATTATATTTTTGGATTTTAATAGTTAAAATTTAATTTGATCAATGAATTTATAAATTTTCTAATCGAATTAAAAATAAATTTGAGTAAATTTTTGGTTTTTAACAAAACTGAAGAATAAACAATGTCCAGTAGGAAAAACAAAAACACATTAGGTGTAAACTGATAATGGAAAACATTTCTATTGAATAAATTATGTAAATTTCTACTATGGTATACATCGTTAAATCACCACTGAATCTCTCCGTACTATAAAATTTTTCCTTAACCTTGTCTAAAACTTAGCTGAATTTGTTTCCTTAACTGCTCTTACTGGAAAGTCGAACTGAGTTAAATATTCTACTCACAATAGATTCAAATAATTTCAAATATTCTGACTCCAGCATATGCCAATAAAAAAACAAAAATTCTAGCATAAAATTTAAAAAGAGAATATAAAATTTTACATCAGTACCAACTTTAATAGATATTGGCAGTAGTAAACTCTCAAATCGAATATAGTTTTCTATGGAGTAAATTAATATAGGTTGATGTGATAAATGCATTGAATTTGTACAGGATTATTTTTTGTTGCTATTATTGAATAAATTTAGACCAAATTCATTGACAATCATCTAATTTAAAACATAAAAGTTAATCAAGTATCATAATCGTCAGGTATTTTACAACAATTTATTTAATAAGTGAGAACAAAACGTATTAACTCATACAAAATATATTTCAATTAACCTATATTAAATATTTCCAAATTATTAAGTTCAATATACACATTTTCCATTCAATATAACTTAAAAGTCAAATATTGATCACTCCTTTTGCCATACACACTTTTAATAACATAGAGACTATACGATGTTTTGAATTGTATCATTAATCATTATAACGTACCGTGTACATATACGTACTATATATAATATTATAGATTCTAATTACACTAGCAAAGACATGTGCAAGATAAAAATGAATTTTAGTACTGAATTTTTAAGGTCGAAGGTTTATAAATTAAGGTTAATTAAAATGTATATATATAGAGGTTATTTAATAAAAATTATTATTATTATTTTTTTTCACTTAAAAATAAGACCATCATTATTTAGAACAGTTAAATATAAATATTTGCCCTTCCTTAACAAAAGAATTTTACAAACCTCCAATAATAAAAAAAAAAAAAATTTAAAAATAATTAAACATGAAGAACTTCATTAGAGACAGAATGTATCATAAATATTCAATGTCCCAAAAAAAAAAAAAAAAATTGCACTGCTTTATAAACAACAACAACAAAATTTATTAAACTACCTTAACTAATTTTTTTTTTACACTTTCCTATACGTAATAAAGTTTAATGACATTTTAATGAATTGTTTAATTTTTTGTTTTATTATTATTTTTCTGTTATTTTTTTTTGATTTGATACGGTATTTGTGTTTTACAAACAACAACTTACAATCATCATCAGTATAAATGTTAGTGTACAAAAATATAACCCGTATGTTTACTAACAAAACAGTAATGCTTAAGATAATGTTTGCATAGGTAAGAAAACAGCATTTATAACAGCGCTTCTAAACATTTTCAGTGATTTATCTTAGTTTTAAGCTATGTTTCGATGAATAATATTGAATTGATAATTAGTTTTGTGAACATAATAATTGGTATATAAATCTTTTATATCCGATTTTATTCTGACAAAAGTTGAATAACTGACAAATTTACAATAAATATTACTTCTAATAATGGTTATCTGATCAGGGTGTGGTATAAATAGGGTAAATGTGGTATAAATAAGGTATATAAATATAATAAAAGAAGGGTGTTTCCAATATTGCTCATATTATTCGAAATACTTCTTCCAAGTAGACACTGGTAGGTTACTACACTAATTCCAGTAGTAGGCTTAAAGTAGATATGCGAATTGGGTATAGTCGACTTGCTAACATCTAACGTTAGTATATACACGATAAAAATAAATTAAACCCCGCCGATATAAGCTCGAATAAGAAGTACTTAATTGAACGCTTATGTTCTTAAATTTTCGCGTACTGATAAAACTAAATCATAATAATAAACTTTTTTCCTCTTTCTTCAACTCAATCAAGTTTCTTGTGATTCTGACATGAAATTGTTTTTTAGAAGTCTTCCATATATCCTAAAACTACAACGTTAAATTTTGTTTGTTAATTTTACTTAAAGTGTTGGTTCACATTCTTAAATAAAAAAAAACACAAAACGAACTCTACCCTCTAACTTTCTCTTTGCTCATAAAATACATATGGCACATATTTTACTAAACCAGTACAAAATGGTAGTAAAGTATTTTTGTTATACCTGTATTATATCATAGAAACTAAAATTTTATTATGTATCATTATCAAAGCGATTTGATTAATCTTAGATTTAACCAGTAGCATGGGATTTTTTTAACAACTTCCGCGTATTTTTTTTGGTATTTGATGTTTTTAACATGTTAACACTGATGTCCTTAAATATATATGTATATTGTTTTCTTCATATTGTTTTGTCTGCCATCTTAAATAATGAACATTTTTATTTCATAGAAGTACTTAATTGAACGCTTATGTTCTTAAATTTTCGCGTACTGATAAAACTAAATCATAATAATAAACTTTTTTCCTCTTTCTTCAACTCAATCAAGTTTCTTGTGATTCTGACATGAAATTGTTTTTTAGAAGTCTTCCATATATCCTAAAACTACAACGTTAAATTTTGTTTGTTAATTTTACTTAAAGTGTTGGTTCACATTCTTAAATAAAAAAAAACACAAAACGAACTCTACCCTCTAACTTTCTCTTTGCTCATAAAATACATATGGCACATATTTTACTAAACCAGTACAAAATGGTAGTAAAGTATTTTTGTTATACCTGTATTATATCATAGAAACTAAAATTTTATTATGTATCATTATCAAAGCGATTTGATTAATCTTAGATTTAACCAGTAGCATGGGATTTTTTTAACAACTTCCGCGTATTTTTTTTGGTATTTGATGTTTTTAACATGTTAACACTGATGTCCTTAAATATATATGTATATTGTTTTCTTCATATTGTTTTGTCTGCCATCTTAAATAATGAACATTTTTATTTCATAATGCAGACAATTTTTTTACCATGATACAATTTTTTTACCAAAGCACTGTTGTTAAAAGGTTATATACAGATTTAAAACAATTTTAAAATTTCTTATTCTATAAAATTACTCTATGTAATTCATTCCTCCGGAATAGTGTAATTTTAAACAAGCTAATAGAAATATATAATTATTTTGATAAGTTCTCTTTTTTTAGTTTGCAGAAATTTTTTTTTTTTTGATTGAATTATTAAAATTTGAGAATTCCACATTTGCAGTTTTATGTTATAAATAAAAGCAGCAACACAACTGACATGTGATATTTACTATAATTTTGTAGTTTTCCTGCTAAATTAGAAATATTTTTTTTTTTTAAATGTTTATTAAATTTCACCAAGAGTGTACAAGTGAAAGCATAAAAGCTAAAGAAATATTTTAACAAACTTCATTGGCAACATTTTGTATATGAACAAAATACTTGTCAATATTGCCAATATTGCTTGTTTATGAAAACCACTAGTATTTTATTATACATACTATTTCGTGGTAGTTCATCATTAGTTTATTCGAACCACATATTCATTGATAGAAGAGACGAATATTGTATTCCTTATATTATATATATATTTGAATCAACGCTTTTCATATCGTTGGACTGTATTTTATACGTGCGTCATGATATCCAAACTAAAAAAAGAGAACTTATCAAAATAATTATATATTTCTATTAGCTTGTTTAAAATTACACTATTCCGGGGGAATGAATTACATAGAGTAATTTCTGCAGTATTTTTTTTTTTTGCAGTATTGTTCTTGCTTTTGTTCTTCCTCTAACAAGTGTAAGTACAAAAAAATAAAATAAATTTTGAGAAACACTGATTTCCGTAAATTTTATGAAAATTAAATAACCATTGAAATTTTAGTAAATAAATGTATATGTACACACTACACATATAATCATTTCCTCAATATGGTGGAGCCATTATTTTGTACTCTCTTTAATATTCAATTGAATGAAATAACCATAAAGTAGTTAACATTAACTCATCATCATCAACTTTATAAATTTAAATTTTTAAAATGTAATTCAAGTTTAATGTCAAATAATTATTAACATGTCAGCTTTGTTATTGTCCGTTGATAGGTATATAAAAGATAATAGTCTTAAATTTAGGTTATTTTTTTATGAAGATGGTTAATAAGTTTACATAAGTTGCAGATAATTTTAAATTACATTATTCACTTTGTAGATATTTAATGGTAGGTAGGTAGGTATTTTGAAGTTATTTTTTTTTTTTTATAAATAACAGAAAATAATGTTGATACGTAGAAATTTTTTTGACACATTAATATTGGCATGTAATAATTTGTTGAAAATTTTAATATCTCTATATAAAATCTAAAAATAAATTATACTTATAAAAGATGAATGTAAAATTTTTACTCATTAAAATTTATTTTCAACTAATTAGAATTTTTAAATTGAATTTCAAATTAACTATGGAATTATAAAGTGCAATTTTTTAAATATTTTAGACTGATACATTAAGGTAGGAATATTTTGGACTTAAAATATGCAGATTTATGTTACAGACAAATTTTATAAATATATTTATTTATAATGTATTCTATATGGAGTATATTTTGTATCCAATTTTCTTCTAGTTCACTTATCTATCCGTGAATTAGGTGAATATGTAGCTTACACCCTTCGAATATACTTTGAATCTCGTTCCCAAATATCAAACACATTTATGCCAAATTTTCTATGTTAATCAAAAAAAATGTAAGCAATTATTAACTTTGCAGAAGTTATACAAAGTTAATAATTTATTTTATTCTAAATAAAAATATAAAAAAAAACTGAATTTTCGTTATTTGCGAAACTTGATTACACAAATTTGAGGCTTATTTTCATTTATATAATTTTTTTCGATATCAGATCAAATCATTCATAGATTTGCAATTTTTTAAATGATTTTGTTATAACATGTTATGACATTAAAGAATTTTATTATGTTGCTTCTAATTACGCAAACTAACCATTTTTATTTAATTAAAAAAATTTAGTTTAAAATTAATTAAATAAATTAAAGTAAATAATCAAATTGAAAATCAAATAAAATTTTGAAATTTATTAAGGAAATAAGTTATATGTACATAAAAGTCATACATAATACAAGTATTAATAGGTATCAACTATAAACATTATAATATAACAATAAAATTGTATAATTATTATTATTACTGTATATTTAGAACATTTATAAACAAACTAACGTCTGTCATTTCAAGTCTGATCTGTCAGAAGAACAAGTTTATAATTAAAAACAATATTACTAAATAATGTTTCCGTAAAATCAAAATTAAATTATGTAGTAAAATTAATTAAAAATAAACAAATGAAATAATTAAAATCAAAATAAATTTACAGAATTAGAAGAAATCAGTTAAAAAATAAATTGACAGTTCATTGTTTTTACAATTATTATTATTATTATTATTGCAAAATTATCAAAAACAGAAAAATTTTATAACTGTCATTTTGATTCTAGTATGTACATACCTAGCTACATACAATTTATACTTTGAAGGTTAGAATTACTGCTATTGTATATAAACATATGTACCTCGATTTTGATATACACGTATCTATAATATACAATTTGGTATTATATACAATTATTGCTCCGTTAATTTAATGTGTAAATTTTGATAGGGTATCCGAATATTTTCACAAGAACAGCAACGTTTTTTTAATCATATTTTGATCAGATTTTTTAATTTAATAACAAGGTTTACTGTTGCGATGTACTGTTTACTGTGTCTATATGTATTTGTTTTTTGTTTTGGTAACACTAAAATAATAAATATAAATACTCCGCAGTATTGTTCCACTGACAGTAAATTAATACTGATTATTCTATACATGAAAACCAGTGTTAAAACTCATGTTTATTGCTTATTACATCCAAGACTGTATTTCTGGAATAAATCATACTATTCTATTTTTTCATGATGAGAGTTTACTAAATACAAAATTTAAACTGCTAAGATATAAATTGCTAATATATTGTCCAGCACGGAATTGCTTCCGTTTAAATCAGGTATCCTAAGTCATCAGAGACTAACTAATAAACATATGGGTTATCACAATAAGCCTATTTGCGGCTGCGGTGATATAGGGGACAGATTCCGTCCCGATATTCACAATCTAATCTAATCTAAATACAAAATTTTAAATTTTATATGACTTTAATTGGATATAATCCTTTAGAATAAAAATTTTCAAACAACGCCAAAAATATAAACCAAAATTTAAAATATATAATATTAGTTACGTAAAATTAGAAGGTCATTGATTGAGAAATTTAACACTATGTTATGGAATTTACTTATTAAATTTAATTAAAAAAAAAAAAAAAAAAACAATCATAAAAAAAATTAACTATATAAAAAACCACTGTAAATTTGAATGCTTTCTACAAGTGCTATAATTAGACCAAATGAAGAAATTTCAAAATTTAACATAGTCGAATTCAACCATTCAAACGTCAAATAATTTTTTTTTTTCTATATTACTATTATTATTTTTTTCAAAAATTAAAGAAGCTTATTATGCACATACAACTGGATCATCCCATAAAATTAATATAAAACAGTAAGCAACAAAATAACATATAAATTGCAAAAGCATCATCAGTTTTAAAAAGCTCATCATTTCTATTATTATTATTTTTTTTAAATTTTTTATTTTAATGATTCTAAAAAATAAAAAATCATTAAAACTACATATTTATTTGATAGTTTTATTTTTGTTATTGTTTTTGTTTTTATACACATTACTATGTGTATGTTCATATTTTAGAAATATTTACTGAAAAATTAATTTAGAAAACTAGATTATCAGTCTAATAATGTACCCAAATTAAGGAGAAACGAAAAACTACAATTACTCCCCCAAACCCTTCTTCAACAACAACCCATCATCAATTCGATCTACACTTTAATTAACAGCAAAATTATATACCGTTCGTTCAAAAACTATAAAATTCCCATAACTACGTGAAAATATCATTTAATAGAAAATATCTATAAATATTTTAGTATATATGGTTTGTATATTTTATTTATAACATAATAAATTTGTAAATAAATAAAAAAAAAAATAAAACCAGTAAACAAACGACCTTCAAAGCATTTAGAAATAAACTATTTAAAATTAAAAAAAAAAAACTATTTTCGAATCTTGAACTTCAGTAGAGTTGAACAAATTATTTTGATTTTTATTTTATTTTTTTTTTGTTTCTATTTTTTTCTTCGGTCTTTTGGTTTCAAATACATTCCATTGAACAGAGTTGAATTTAGTTGTTTAAAAAAAAAAAAGTATTTTTAAGAGTCTTAAGTAGTAATTTTTTACATCAACATAATAACATCATCATCAACATCATCATATTATGCAAAATTCTGTAATAAAAATTATGCACAAAAGTATATAGAAATAGTGCACCATGCTTACTGGCGAAAAAATTGAATATACAATAATTTTTTTTGCTGTCCCATTCTCGCATTCCTTTTGTGTGCACAGAACTTTTTATTGAATCACTAAATGTTCACAAAGCCTATAATCATTCTACTGTTGCCATTCTATTTAATGTTGTTCCCGACACCTAATATCGACTATTATGATTTTAATTAAATGTTACGAATGTTGGTGCTGTATTACGGGATTGAAACGTGAACTTTACAGGTAGCAATAATGAATAAATTACAAAATATTCCAGATATAGATCTATTAATTATTTAATTATTTAAAATTAAACGAACGGATAGAATCAGAAGCGATCAAATTCTTTGAAAGCTTCAAACAGATGGACTCAATAATTCCTAGTGATATAAAATAAATATTTAACAAAAAAATTTCAGCCTGATATAATGTAAAAAAAATAAGTTGTCAATATTAGGTATCCGTAAAATAAGTTGGCAAAGTCGTGTAAGGAGAGCTTTCTGAAACATTGTTTTTTAATGCATTTGGGTTCAAGTAAAATGAGTAGAAAGTTTTTATTAACACTGTACAACATAGGGTTTTTAAAAATGTTTGTAAACCTAAATACTTGTCAAACTGGTCGCGAACACATTGTCAACAATAATTGTGATCACGGAGTTAATGTTTCAAGCTTTTGTGAGCTATTGTAGATCATGTGAACGTTGTATTCAACTTTGCGTTAAAACATTTACGATGTCAAGATCCAATACTCTAATAATATAGCTTGTTGTATAAAAATAGGTAATTATTAAGGTAAAAATTTAAAATGAACATAGAAAGGTAAAAGAGAATTGTTTTGAGTGAATTGGACTAGTTATGAGAATAATAAGTAAAGTTTTTCATACTTGTTCATTAAAAAGACAAATTTATATTCTAACGTATATTAAGAAAGCATTGCATTGACATCACCATCCATGACTATATATCGTACAGTCATGAATATCGTATATTCAAAATACGTCCAAAAACGAAGAATAAAAAGAGAATGACTTAGCAAAAATGGAAATGGCAATAATACAATATATATATATATATATGTATATCGAATTGGATAAAATTTAATACATTTATATAAAATTTAAAAAAATCAAGAGCAAAACAATATCAACTAAAGAAGCTCAGAATACTAGACAAAATAGTGGATTTCATAAACAAGCAATATTGGCAATATTTTCATAAACATTTTTAACTTAGCAGGAAAACTGCAAAATTTTATTAAATATAGCGCATGACAGTTGTGCTGCTGTTTATATTTCATATTTATAACACAAATCTGCAAATATAGAAAATTCAAATTTCAACAACTCTGTCAAAAAAAAAATTTCTGCAATATTTTATTTTTGCAGTATATGTGCTTATGAAAATCTCAACTATATAAAAATGTGTAGAGATGTAATTTAGTCCGATAGAAGTATTCTGTAGATAAAAATCTTAACCTATTAAATTCTATTTATGAATGCAAAAACCAAAACGAAAAATAACGACCCTGTGCAGAATTTATATATTTTTATTTTTTGCAATATTTAATTTTGCAAATTTGCAATATTCTCATATCTAAAGTGATTATATTTTGTGAATCGCAAATAAGTCATTATCAATTTTTTTTTTTGTTTTTTCACCATCTCTCATATTGCGTTCTTTTAATTAACTTTAACAATTTTTTTGTACTTATTGCTGCGATTGTTTTTATTGTTGTTGTTGTCCCTTTTGTTTACATTTAAATTAGGTAGGCAATCAATCTTAATCCAATTTTTATTCAAAAGATGTTTAAAAAAAAAACAAAAAAAAGTACCAAAACCCAAAAATAGAAGAGAAGTGAAAATTTCATCGTAAATTCACCCAAAAATAATATCTAATTAAAAATAAAAAAGTTGTCTGGTTGTGATTTTTAATTTTTGTTTTGTTTTTTTTTTTTTTATTTTTAAATAAAATTTTAATTTTATCTGCCTTAAAGCAATCGAAGAAGGTTGGTTTCTTTCAAGTTTTTGTTTTTTTTTGTTGTTGTTATTTTTCATCCACCAATTAGATTTCTTCAGGTAATTAAATGGTACTAACTACGATAAACTATGGTAACTGATTTAGTTAACTTATATGCAAACTGATCTGAAAATTATTTAGTGTTGATTTTTGAATGAAACTTTCACGCCTTATTAATTTTTTTTCTCTCTTAATAATCATCTTTGATGATGATCGTAATAATAGTGATGATGATGATGATGATGATAGATTATGTACTTATTTTATTTTTACTGCTGGTTATAGGTCGTAGACTTGAAGTTTAATTTTTATTTTCTTTTTTTCTTTTTTTCTTGCTATATCTCTCCTTGTCGATAGTATTTACAATATTTCATTGATAAATTCAATTTATTAAAGTGATTTGTAGTTTTGCTATATATAATAATAGTTATATATAGTAAAATAAGACTGATCGCAAAAATTTATATTTTAATAATATTCACTTAAGATATATTTTACATAACTGGCGGCTTACAGAATATATACAAAGATGGATGTGCACTGATGATTTGATTACCAATCTATACAGATTTGGTGTTGTAACCAAAAATAAAAAAAAAAAATAAAAAATTGAAATTGGTTTAATATGGTAACGGACAATACCAAAATCAGATGATGTGCTGTCTAGTTTTTAACATGATGTGATTTTATTAAGTGAAAAAATCAAATGGAAGGAGTGAGATACATGATAACCAAATAAATTTTGTAATTTTCTAATTTGGATCATCAATAGAATTTTACATACATAAAAATAAAATATCTAAAGCCTATAATTATTTTAATTTGTGTTGTTGATTTAAAAAGTATATTAAAGAAGATTTAGTTAATGTTTATTATTATTAAATTTAACAAGTCATATTAGAAAATTATATAGGTTTAATTTGGTGCATTAATTTGATATTCATTATAATGTACGATGAACCATTGAGAGGAACCATTTAAGGAAATTTAAATAAAATTTTGAACTAATATTATTTTTGTAGATCAAGGATTATGTTAATTATTATTATCATTATTTTTCATTTTTGTTTTTACTATTTTCTATATAGTGTGATCTAAATAAGATGACATCGAATCGAAAAAATAATTATTTTTGATTTGTTTATACCCAACTGAATTAACAAATTATGTTTTTACATTTAAATAATATAAAATTTGTACTGTAATGATTAAATACTTTTTAAGAATATTATTGTAGTAATGTCACAAGATACAATATTGCCATTGTTGTATTTAGTCTAATATTGACATTATTGTATTTAGTTTAATATTGCTATTATTGTTAGTTATAAGGTTATTAGATATAATTTTAGTACAGTCAGTGTTAACTCAACAATGTAACAGACGACAATTATATTTTATACAATGTACCTACTTATATAGAAAAACTATTGAATATAGTCAATAAAAGTATTCGATTCATTGAATTGAAAACAATTGTAGTAATATATTACCTGTCCACCCTACCCACGAATGAGGGGTTACTGGACAATTATGATGAATATATTAACTCTTTCTTATCTTAATATCCAATATTAGGTAGAGAGAAAGTTACTTCAACCCACTGTGAGCATAAATTTGAGTACCTAAGTATATGTAATTCTAATGATCTGGATGTATCAAAGAGTAGGATTACTAGTATAGCACATATAATATATTTTATATGATATCTCAATACGATTCAAGCCATACTAAAAATGAATTAAAATAATTTTTTTTGGATTCTAAGCACCTTATTCAGGTATAGTACCAAAATAAAATAAAATTAGAAATAAACTAGTAAAATATTGATTTTTTAATTTTGCTAAAAATCAACTCGACTACTTACAAGTATTCTTATTTTATTTAACTTAACTACTAACATCGGTTTTTATGAGCAATATCTACTAAGCTTTTATTATGATTCATAATTGCATTATGACGTAAAAATATATTTTTTTTTAGTTTGGAAAATTTTTAAAATATTTATAATTTAAAAAAATATAATATAAAAATATTAAAAACCGATATCCCAAGTAGCTAGAGCTTACAAATATATATAAATAAATAAAAATAAGAATAAAATCATTAATTTTTCAATTATAGTCGAATTTGACTTTATATACAAACTAGTTTTGTAACCCACCATAAATGACGGAAGCAAAATAAATTCTAGCATTTCTTCCTTCATTAGAGTAGAAAAATATGTATCTGCTTACTAATTTATCAATATCATACCTTTATAAGAATTATTAGAATGCTTTTAATTACCATATAAACAGAATTTTTGTAGTAAGGTGAAAAATTTTCAATTCCCTAAGGGTTATTTACTCCATCATTTTAACGACATCTTATTTGCCATCATTGGAAATTTAAACATATATTATCCTAAGACCTCAATAATTCTAAATAGTCAATATTCTTAGACATTCTATTGTATTCAATTAACTATATATTATAATATAAGTTAGTCAAAAAGATAATTTCAATTTAAATTAATATAGAAATACTAAATTCAAATAGTATTTTTAATGAAAACAAAACGTAACTATATAATATAAACTTACAATGATTTTATATTTCTACAATCATAGCAGCATTCTACTGTAAAATTCAAATTGTAAAATGAAATTAATTAAGACATAATAAAAGTAAAAAAATTCTATGGTGCCATCTAAATTTAACACTTGAATGACATGACAATCATTATGAAATGATGGCCAAATGACACATATAACAGATGACAGATGGCAAATGACAGATATAAGCAATAAAAAACAGATACTATGTTTATGACAATTACATTATGCTACAATTTGTATATGTGTTGGAGTATTCCGTCGAACTTACAAACATCCAGATAAATGCAGAAAATTATATATATAATACCTTTATTTAATTTTAATTGACCTTCGACTGTTTACAAGTGTTTTTATTTAATTTTACTTAAAACTACTAACTAGGATTTTCATGAGCACTAACTATATTCAGCTCATATCGTATGATAAAATAATTAAGCCATGATTGAAAATTGCATTATCAAAGAAAAATTGTTTTTTTTTTTAAATTTGCGAAATCATTCTAAAATATTATCCAAAAAATAAAATTAATGAATTTAAGCCTATAAATATTTTAAAAAAAAAATCTATTAAAATTTAAAAATATACTAGTTAAACAGGTTAAAAAGTAGAAAAAACTTCACTAAACCATTTTATCACAGTTATCCATCACTTTCTCAATAAATTATGAGCCTATGCTGAATTTTTGAAATTTTCAAATTACATAATAAACCGTTTTAATTTTTAATTGGTATTCGTTCAAACATTTTGAAAACTTTATTTATTTATTTATTTCAGTTCTAAGATATCTGAGCAAATATCTATCAAATCTATTGGCCATCTTATAAAAAAAATTTTTTCTTTTGTTTTTCATATTTCAGGTATCCTTTTATTAGTCTCTGCGAAATTAAAATTAAAAACAAAAATGTTTAAAACAACATAGCAAACCAGTTATTTACCTAATATGAGTAGTAGTAATAAACAGTAGTAACTGTGATTTTTATGTTAATATTTGAAAAATATTTCACCTAAATGAAATAAACCAAAAAAAAAGGTTATAATTAGCGCCAACCGGATCTTAAACGTTCTTAGAATTTCGTCATAATTATAGGGATTCTGAACGGTACTATAGTCTGTGTAAAAACTATCAAATATGAGTGTAGTTTATATAATATTATACTGTAAAATATAGATATTACTGTTTTTATCGACTTTTTATATCAATAAATTCTTAAACTTCACCCCATTAAGTTTTAATATATTTTTTTAAAATGTGCATCACAATAAAATACAAAGTTATTATAATAAAATATCTCTTTGAAATCAACAAAGTTATTTTTTTTATTATACAATTTATTAAAATATTTGTAAAACTAAAATTAACGTGTTAAACATAACCATAAAAATATCAATTACAATTTATGGGTCATATTACTACACTTCAAATTACCACCCACCATCCTTGACTCATTTTATTTGCAACAATTAACATGCGTAATCAAACAAAATTTTTCTTTTTTTATTAAGACGTCAATATTCACAATAATAATATCTTCAGCTGTTGTCATAACAACAAAAACAAATTTTAAAGTGTTAAATAAAACAAAACAAAATCAAAAAACGAAAATTTATTACCAGTGACCTACCTAATTTATAATTTTTATTATTTATTTTAAATAATTATTATTGAAAATCAATAATAATAAAAATAAAATTTTATTTTGTTACTTTTCTTCCGCTTTATTCAATTTGAATAAAAATTTAAAATAATTGAGAAAAATTATTTGACAGTAGTAATGACACTTTTTATAGTGCCCATTATCGACACAATAACAGCAACAACAATAATATTAAAAATAATGTTTTGATAATAATAAATGTACCTGCCTGCCTAACATAAAACAATTGTAAGAATATATTTTTTTCTTTTTCTTGTTGTTATTGTTGTTTTTAACACTACATACACATATATATTACTTGAAAATTTATTGATTGACCAATAAAGAAGATTAATTGGCTCTCAAATAAATCAAATTAACATATCAAGGACAATTAAATAAAATTATAAAAATATTCCGCTTTTAAAACATAGCTTTAATATTAAAACATAGTTATAATATTAATATTATTATTATTATACACAAAGATAATAATAATAAGTTGAGGTTTTAAGTTTTGTACTAAAATAACAAATATTAAAAAAAAATAATAATAATAATAAAAAATTCTATAAAATATTTAAAATGGCGAATAGTTATGGCACGATTTTGCATAAATTTTAAATAGAAAAATTTAAATTAACAAAAAAAAAATAATAAAAAAAAATTGTTAATTCAATTAAGTAAAAAAATGATTGTTAATAATTTTTAAAATTATTTGATATTAAAAAAATATATATGTTGTGGTAATTTTATTGATTTGTCTGCCAGTTCATTTATCCATAGCTGACTGTAACAAAAAATAACAATTTTCTGTCAAAAAACCCTAATCCTAATGAAATCATATGATACTTCGTTAAATGTTCGATATGAATGGATATGATATAACGAAATCATAAAACCAATTTGCATAAGAAATGTCTCTTGTTGTACACAAAAAAAATGGGTGTATTAGATACCGATCTAAGTATCATATCTAATCTATCAACATTTATAGAAT
This sequence comes from Argyra leucocephala, assembly GCA_963942445.1. NCBI lineage: Eukaryota > Metazoa > Arthropoda > Insecta > Diptera > Dolichopodidae > Argyra > Argyra leucocephala. The sequence continues at coordinate 180,814,132 of OZ012678.1, forward strand.
TTAAATACATTTTATTCTATTGTTACTTGTGTATGTATGGTTTAATTATATTTATCGAGATAAGTGACATGAACGTATAGGTAAAATAGTGACAATTTTAAACAAATTGCATGTTTTCTAAAATCTCAACTAGTCAACAAACCGAATACAAAACGCCAGAAAGTGTAGCTATACAAAAATTTCTTCTCCTTCTATTAACTTATCCAGAGCGTAGGGAAAATAATTTTTATTTATTGCAGAAGTAGTGTGTTATATCACGTTATTTTGAAGAACAAAAAAATAAACAAAACAAAAATAGTGATTTTAATTTACATGCACATTTACATCAACATAAATCCCAAACATAAATCCACCCAAAAACCACAAAAAAATTCAAAATAGTAAAAAATCACAAAATTTTAATTATTGTCAATTTGAATTACGATAAAATTCTTTAAATATGTAATTACTTATGTATTTATTCATTGGTTAGGTTCTATTTATTCGAATGTCTAGCAGTTTTATCATAGTTGTTTGACCAATTTTTTTATTGTTTTTTTTTTTCTTTCAATTGTCTTTTATTTTTATGTATGTATATAGATCAAACAAAACAGATTGGGTGTTATTTAATATGAAATAAAATGATGGATTTTCAAATTATTCTAGATTGGTAGGAAAATACTATGAAATGTTTTATATTAAAAAAAAAAAAATTTTTTAAATTTGAAAATTGTTTTTTTTTTTATTTTTTTTTTTTATTGGATAATCGCGATCTATTAAGATTGCTATCGTGATCGTTTTATAAAAATAAAATTCTTAAATTAGTTCATAATTTGTCAAAAATCACAATAAATAATAATGAGTTAACATAAATATTATTATCTTAAAAAATATAAAAAAAATTAATTTTATGCGTCATATTATAACTGTGATTTGTGTAACAGATTAATTTAAGAAAAGTTAGAAGTTCTCTTTGGATGGGATCAATGTTAAGGTTAAGTATAAAATATGAATTTCTTAATAATGAATGTCACTTCCTTGAATCATGTTGCAACCATTTTTGGATATAATTTACCAAATGATTTTTTTTTTGATGGAGGTATGACTTTTTTTGCCAAGTTATTTGCCGGCACGATCTTACAAATTCCCTTTTTAAGATTTTTAATTTTACAAGAGCCTTCAAAATTGTTTTTAAGTGAATAAATTTTTCAATTGAATTCATCTTATCAGTTATTTTTATTTTGTTCTTGGTTTAATTGAATCGAAATGGTGTTATTTAGAAGAAATTTTTGTTTTTTAAAATTTTGTGAATTTTTTTAATTATTTTTTTCATAGTTTGTGATATTAGTTTGTAGATATTGTGAAGGTATGAAAATATAAGTTAAATTAGTCCCTTGGAGGGTAATCTGAAATCAAAATAGTTCATTGTGAGAAGTTCTTGGGTACTGCAACGACATAAAAAGCATATTTGTACAGATATTCAAGAATTTCATGCAAAATATTCCAGTGCCGTAGATTAAACTGCAAATCTCTAATGATTGTACATATGCAGCTTTTTATTGTAAGTGATGATTTTTATGTATAGTTAATAATTTGATAGCTACACTAATATTTTTTAATTTTGCAGAAAAAATTAAAAAAATTAATTTCTAAACGGAATTTTTTCACAACCAAGTTTACTGTGCAGAGCAATTTTGAATGCGAATTCATACGTTGATAAGATCAAAACTGAATTTTTTCATAACAAAATAGGTTGCCCTCTTTTTAAGAGAAATTAAAAAATTGTTGAAAAATATGTTCACCCCTACCTACACTACATATAAACTGTAACATCGAGTTCGGTCAAACAAATAAAATGCAGTTATATGTTCGATTTCAAGCTGAGACAAAGATTATAACTTTTTTTTTCTAAATTGCAATTACGGTTATTTCCGTTATATTTTTTTACTAGTTCAATTCATTCAAATTCCAATAATTCCATAATCATATTAAAAATTGCTACTAAAATTAAAAATTTCCTTAAATGAAACAAGAACTATTAAATAAATTATAAGTAAATAATATATTAAATTATTGTGTTTACTTTTAATAGGTTGAAGTTCAGGAATTTTATTAAATATGTTAATTGCATGTAATAAATGTATAATAAAATAAATAAATACCTATAAATTAATAATAAAATTTTAGAACCCATTAAAAAAACTTGAGATTAATAGAAATAAAAAAAAACACAGAAAAGAAAATCAAATACGGAACATTAAATCAAAATTCGAAATTGATTGATTGGAATTATGGAAGTCGTTTGATAAAATCAATAATAATCAAAAATAACAGTAATAATAAATAGAAACAATTAATTAAAATAAAATAATTGGAACTATTCGGAAATTTGGTCGTAACAAATTTTTAAATTATTTTATATGTATGTATTTGGAATAAGTAAAATCAGACAAAATAATTCTTTAAATATGTTAATTGTTTATTCACATACCGTTATTTTTGAGAGAAATAGATATATACTAAAATCTGAATTATACCTAAGGCAAAAAATATGTCAATACTTAATAAATTTAATGTCAAATATTAGACAAATATAAATGTCACCCTTAGACAAATGTCTACTGAACTGAATTATATATATGTTATGACGTGACAGAAAATTTTACTCAAAAATTATTAAATTTATATTTTCTGGGAGCATTAAGTAGCGCTGTAAGTAAACTTAAAAAACGAAGTTAAGAATTTATTAAAATCATGATTATTAATACTATACCTGAAAAACATACATATATGCATATAATTCAGATAAAAAAATATCTTTAGAAAGAAATATGACATTATTTGCACTTGCTTCTGAAAAGAATTAAAGATAGAATTTGACAAAAATTTCAAAATTTATAAAATCTATACATTTTCCACCAGCAGTCATGTTAAAACGTATATTTTAAAAAGTAAAGTATCAGTAAAGGCTTTAATCAAAAATAATAACATAATAAGTCTAATGCGCTAATCATAATGATAAGAACTACATGTAAATTTCAAATTGCCTATAACGAAGCTGACTTACATAGATATTTCTCAAAGCACATGTCAACCCATAATGACATAATAACAACATAAGAAAATATTTCTTAGAAAAACAAGAATAAAAATAAAATATGTGGAATTCGGTTTGGATGGAATTTAAGATACGAATTCTATATTTAACGAAAATTTAACGAATCGTCAGATTCAATTTAATTGCCGCATATTTCGATTGTTGGCATTTACATGTCATTTCCATATATGGAATACACCATATTTCATGTTTTATGTATGTAGTAGTTCTATGTCATTATAGGTAGCGTATATATTTAACGAAAATTTAACGAATTGTCAGATTCAACTTAATTACCGCATATGTCGATTATGGCCATTTACATTCTTTTTCCATATATGAAATATCACATATTTCATGACATATGTAGTTCTATGTCAATATAATTACCGCATGAGAATTCAAGATTGCACACGCTTCTGAGAATTTAAGCGAAACGAAATCATTAAAAAATTAAAAAATTTACATATCCTCACAGAGGTTAAAAATATGTATTTTAAAATCAAGTATGTAGTTAAATTAATACAATAACAAATAACATTCAAATTGGAATTTTGTGGGTGGACGAATTCAGAAAGAATTTAATGAAAGAATCAAAGAACATGAAAATGAAATTCTCTCAGAGTATATAGTCATGTTAAAAATAATTCTAAAAAAGGTTATTTTTTTTATGAAAAATTTAACTACCAAAAATGTTCTGAAATTAAAGTTTTGTATATAGAATTTTTCCAAAGCATATTTCCGGTTTTAAAACTGTTATAATTTTATTTTTATATATAGATACAACTCAATAATATATTCTTGGTAGCTACTTTATTAGAGGTAAAAAAGAAAACTAGATACTATTAAAATAGATATAAATTTATTATATTAAATTAAATCCAATAAGTCCATACCGAGTCAGTTCTTTTGTTCTTTTAATTTTACCATTTTTTTAGTGTTGTTGTTGTTATTACTTCTTTTATTGTTGTTATTGTTTTAAAATTGAAAATCTTTTTATTGAATACTTTTGTTCTTATTGTTTTTGTTTTTTTTTTTTAATTTCATTAATTAAAATTGGGTCATTGTTTCCGTAATAATAAGATACCAGAAATTTTTTAGCTTCTGAATTGTTGTTTTTGTTTCATATTCAACAACGAACAAAAATAAATTTGAATAACAAAAAATTAAAACTCTCGATTTCACTAAAGACAATTTTTTTTTTCTGATAACAATAACAAAAATAATAAAAACAAACCTGTCAAACTTGTCAATACGTTAATAATTTAATTTTGTGATATTTGTTTTTGTTAATTTTTTTTGGTGTGTGTTTAATTCGCTATTGTTTTACTGTGCGACAATTTTTAAACGTTTTTTTTCACTATATTATTGTTATTAATTTTGGGACTTTTCAATATTGTCATAAATTTTAGTAAATTATTATTATTATCACCAATTAAACGCATCACTTTTTTTATTTAAATGACGATAATATTTTTAAGAAAATCAAATTTAATTTAATGCCACCATATTGGTTTTAGTTACCGTGTTATCAATATTTAAATAATTTTATAGAAATGATCTGACATAGTAATTTTAATTGAATTTATTATAATTTTTACGTAATTTAATAGTAATAAGTATATATAGAATGGACCAACAATAACATATCATGGATTGATTGAATAGATCTAATAAAACAACAAATTGTAAAAAAATTAAAGAAACAAACAAACTTTATTTTTAAATTTATTTTTATTCTATTTTCTAAATTCGGTATAGTGAACCTATTGCAAACCTTTGCGAAAATGAATTTTACTTTTTTAATACTGGAATATAAAAAAGACTACTAGAAGCATAACTTATGATTTTAGTTAGATGAAATAATAGCAAATTGATGTAAAATTGCAATTATGTAAAAGGAAAATTTTAAGGCGTCTAAATTTTTCAATGATTAAGAACAGACTTCCAATCCAGAATTATTTTCTCTTTGTTTTGGTCTCCGATCTATTTTTTATATTATAGTTTTCAATATGTTTTTTTTTTTTTTCATTTCAGAATAATTTAAGCTAATACTCACTATATTGTAATTGGCCATTGAAATTAGCTCCTCATTACTAAACTCAATTATCATTAGGCCCTGTCATCAACATAATTCATTTTTTAATGAATTTATCATTCACTTGCGGTGTCATGATTCAAAAATGATACTTAAAAAAATGTTGCCATTGTGTATTAAATTTTTATATGGAAATTGTTTCGGTGTTATCATTAAGAAAAAAATGAAAAAGTTGTTTATCATTCACTAACGTTTTATTTAGTGATAAAAAGGATATTTTTTCGAAAATTTGTAAATTCAAAGTTAAATAAATTGATAATTAAAATAGAAAAGTATTTTTTTTTTTCAATTTGGAACTTGATAGTTTATAAAAATAAGTTCATAATAATAAATAAAAATTAAAAAAATTAAAAAATTAATGTAGACTTTTATTTTACTGAAAGTGGCAGGAGTGATGACAAAAATAGATATGAAATACTTTTTTCTATGTTATTGATTGTTTTATTATAAATTTAACTGATAACACAAATACATTAAAAAATAACAGTATCATTCACAATAAAATGAAAGGTTCATTCATAACACCGATTTGTTTCTACCATTCATTTTCGTGTTCATTCACATTTTAGTGATAATATGGTAACAGGGGCCATTATTAAACTTACTTGTCATTTCTAAATTTACTAAAGTTTTAATTCACTTAAAATTGAACGAAATATAAATTTGTCAAATATATTTTTCGAAATATGACAGTTTATATCATTTTCAAATTACTTTAGAAACCATTTGGTTTAGGTTATTTGATAATGGGCATATTGGACAGAAAATCACATTGAAATGAAAATATCTAAGATATATGTCAAGTCCATTTTGTTTGTTTTTGCTGATTAGATAACAAGGTCCACTGCACTCTTGCATATCTACAGTAAAGTATAATTTATCAAATATTAAATTTTATAATATAAGTACACAAATTTCATTAAATATCTTAATCGATTTCGGTTATTACACTATCATTAGAAGACTGATGTTGGTGTAATAGACTAAAATTTATCGTTTTATGGTCCTATAGCCTCAGATCATTTTAACATCCACCATGCGATTGCTAGCTGTTGTTTTTCAATTTGTATACAAATCCATATTAAATTATCTACTAAAATTTATTGTTGAAATTATAATTTTTGCACAACAAATTTAAAACTAAAAATAAAATAGTTAAATCAACAAAAATAATTGAAAATAATTTAACAACTTACTAACACTACAATAATTTTTCTATAGTAAAATAGATCAGAAACAGAAAGATGCAAACCAATGTTTCAATAAATAGAATGCTACCCATATATATCTTTAAAATTTCAATAACCATGTTTTTATAAAATTTATATTAAATATTTTCAATAATTTATTATTTTATATATTATTTTAATGGATGAGCATCATCGCTGGTATTGAATCAGAACTTTAATCTAATTTCCTAATAAAAAATGAGTCATTTTTCAGTAATATGATGGTGATGCAAAATGTTTGAAGACGAGTCATTTTAAAATTTATTTATTTTGTTACTATGAGGGTACACACAATATTATAATCTTCTCCAATTACATTTACTTATTTATACTAAAAACACTCAATGTGTATAGATAGTAATCTCTTTAGAAGGTTAAATTCACAAGGTTTGAATTTGGTTTTTGTTTACTGTTTTTTGTTTTTTTTGTATATCAAAATTGATTTTTTGACATAAATGTCAAAACAATGAAAAGTCTAACGATCGATTAACGATTTTTTAACGATTTACTTAGGAAATAAAATGAGATTTACAAATAGTTTAGGAAGTTTTTAGTTTAGATGAGTGCTTTTAAATAAATTTGTATAAGCTCTATTAACCTACATATTTCTATTGTATATATATAATATATATATATATATTTTTTTTTAATTTAGTGTTAATACTATAATCTGATAATTAAATATTTAATATAATAATAACAATGTATTTCACACTTTTATTTTTATTTTAAATTTATTATTGTTAATCAGAGATTATAGAGTTATGATAAATAGAACCGAAACTTTTAAATAACTAAAGTTGGTAAGCATAAATAACTATCCTGAAAGTGTGTTATTATACAACATTGCTTATATAAACAATTACTAATATTTATGGTTTTTTATGCACTTCTATTGCTTTTACCGGTTTTCTATTTTAGAATGTATGTCAATCTCAGGACTTTTGAATTTATTATTGAAATTTAATTTACATATGATTGCAAATTAACACAATAAAATTTATACAAAAATGTCAAATTAAATTTTGTATGCTAATAAATCTATGGTTATTTTAAATTTGAATTGAATATTTTTCTTCAATAGTACTTTTAAATTGATCAAAGTCTCACGTTATTAATATAGCAAATTTAATCGATTCCGATGGTCAAAGATGATCAATCTTCTTATATATATATATATATATAGTAGCATCATTTACTATAATATATAGATACTGATGTACTTGTAAATATTTTAAAAGAATCATTTTCAAATGCATTTAATTTTAGCACCCGCTTAAATTAAAACAATTTGTAGGAATATTTTAAAGAAGGTTTACACAAATAATTATATTATGTATACATTGTATATTTACAATTTTGGACTATTGAAATAACCATGAACCTTCCTTCAGATTTATTTAAAATAAATTATTAAAAAATTCAATCAATCATTATTGATTATCATTAAAAACAAAAAAAAAAAAACAAAGTGTTCAAGAACATTAAAAAATATATTAAAAAAAAAGTTTGATAGACTTATTTTAATTGGAACAAATTGATAAAAAAATTCATCTCTTTTTTAAGTTATATATTCTAAAATTTATACGACCTCATATATATAGGAAAATACCGCAGTTAAATTTAAATGATCTCATCTTTAATTTTTTAATTAAAACATTGTCAATACTGCTTGGTATTTTACAGTTATATTTTTTATGACAGAGATCCTGAGATCTATATTGATAGCTATTGATACATATTGAGGCTGTACATTACGAAAGTTGTTTTTTTCAACACGTCAATGTAGAAGTTTTCAAATAATAATTTTCGGTATTAAAAATTACTACAATATTTTAAAAGGCCTGTTGAAATTAGAATTACACAGCTGAGAATATTCAGTAAATAATTCCATAATGCCACAACCCCCAACAAATGGGATATATGTCTTAATCTCACATTGATATGTTGGAATAAATAAACTTGAAGTTCTTAGTGATCTACCAAGAGTTATTTTCTCATGCAGATATTCTGGCGTTTATTTAGATATAATTTTTCTGATAAAGCAAGTGTATTTATATTTCAGATTATTTTCAAAAGTGTATTCTAGTACAGGTTTGGGATTTAGACAATCATTTTAAAATGTTAGTGAAATTTTAGTAATCATTTTAAAACGTTACCGATCTATATGGTCGCTCCTGGTTTTAAAAATACTATATACAAAGAAAAACAATACAAGGGTATATTCTCAAATCTTAAAACCCTTTGTGTTGTTTTAATATCCTATGAAATTTGGCTAAACATTTTTTTAGAATTAAAAAAACACACACATCTTTCAAAGAAATACCTCCTTGATTTAGGTTTTAACAGCACTAATTTTTTATAAATTTTATAATTTAATATTACTAAATTTAACAGTCATCACAATAAAATTTCTTTCCTCTAATTTTATTCAAATATACGGTTGTTTTTTTTTACAAAACTAAACAACAAAAAAAGAATAAAAAATTACAATAACACATTTTTATTTTCTTGTAATTGACTCCATGTCAAGTTCGATTCTCCATTTACAAAAAATAAAAAAAAAAAATTAAAAAACAATTTTTCATTTTGTATCTCTTTTCATTACATATGTACCTTTCATTAAATTCCCATAGATAATATAAAAGTTCACCAACCCGCATAATTTATTATAATTTTACATAGTTAATAACTATTATATATTTTATGGATATATATATATATGTATATATAATAATTGCGTAATCCTAAACTTAATAAAAATCGTTTATAGCTCATTTATTTCGGTGTTTTTTTTTTTTTGGAAATTTCTTTTCCTTGATGGGTCATCATTATGATGATCATCTTCGAAAAAAAAAACATATCTTTCGAATATTAAATAAGAACTTTCTCTGAATTCGAATTTAATTTTTTTTTATAATTTTTAAATACCTATATATTTTTTTTGCTTTTGTTATTTTTTGTTATTGTTGTTTTTTTTTTTTTTTGATTTCTTGGTATTTTATTCCCATTTAGTCAAGTCCAGTTCGAAATGAGACAAATTAAATATTTTTGTTATTTCATTTCTTTCTTATAAATGGATTTTATATTAATCTATTATTATTATTTTATTATTGTTGTTGTTGTTTTTGTTGTTATTTTTATTAATTCCCTGATATTAGAGTTTATGTAACACCTCAAATATATTCAAAGAATAACAACAAAAATGTGATGATGAGAAAGAAAAAAAAATACTAAAAAAATATTCAAAGAAATGCATATAAAATTCAGATATTAATACATAATATATATAAGGTGTACATAATTATTATGTATAACGTTAATAAAAATTGAAATTATTTTGATAGGAAAAACTTTCGTTTTCTTTTAAAAGTCTAGCCTTTAAAAAAAATTTTGTTTTGTTTTTTTTTAGAAATTAATATAAAAATAAAAAGAATAAATATATATATATAATAAGACATAAATACAAATAGTTTAGTCGGATAATACAAAAGATTTTTAACTATTTATTAAATTTAAGTATACATTTCAGATTAAATAATTTAAATTGTTTTAAAGGTAAAATTTTTAACCGGATGATAGTAAAAACCACAAAATAGAGAAATTTAACAAGAAAAAAAAATAAACTATTTTTTAAATTTTTGTTTTAAAAGAGCTTTCAATAATTTATTTTATAAGATTAATTAAACAATATATATATATATATATACATACAGAGTACATATATACGATTTTTTTGAATTTATTGATATTTTTCAGATTTATCTCTATTTACGAGTTAATAATCAAATATAAAAATACAAGTGGACTTTTTAAACTTAGTTACTGAGGTTAATTCAACTGAAGTTAATATAATTGATATTATTATTAAAAATAATAGGTGGTATGAGTTAATGTCGAATGAAATAAGTTCAAAATCAAAAACAATTAAATATAAAAATATATAAATATAAATAGATTTTTATCTTGTATAAATACAACAAAAAATTTCCGTATATGTAAAACTGTTATTAGAAATAAAAAATTACTTTAACACATTAACTGTCATGTCACACTTATTCAAATGACAAGTAATGTTTCCCAACAAATACATTTAAATGTGTATGACAGTAATTAAGGAAGAAAAAACACTGTCATTCGAATATGTATGACTTTTGAATTACATTCGCTTTAAATATGAGCGAATTATTTCTTCTATATAATTTTAATACAAAAGACTTAAGTGAGAAACTTTTTAATTATTTGATTTTTAATTTTTTGAAAGAAAAACATTTTTTTTTGCAAGAAAAATATACAAAGCTCTAATAATTAAAAAAAAAAATTTGAATTTAAGAATTTAATTAAAAAAACTTAACTTGAAAATCTTTTCGACCAAAATCACAAAAATTGCAAGTGGTATTCTTTTAACAAATTTTTAGATTTGCTGCTGATCAAACTGAACATTTTGGATTGTTTTACGAATCTGAAATTAACTGAATTTATTATCTACATATTTTTATTCCAATTTACTCAAACAACATACATATTCTATTATTCTTCTTCTATTATTTCGAATTCCCTGATTTACCGATTATACATATGATTGGCCTACAGTAACCGGTCCTAGGAGATGGAATAACCATCTAACGCTGCCTAGAAACAACGTGACGCTACCTTATTAGGGGTTCGATCAATTTTCAATTAACAAAGTCCTTCTAATCGTTGTACGACTACAAGTACACGTATAGAAATATTTCTCAAACAACATAATATTTCTAAACAAATCACTATACTGCAGAAACAACTACAAAAACAAATAATCATATTTCCGAAAGATTTTCCAAGTTATGAAAAAAAAATTTTGTCATCATTCAAAACTAATTGAATTTTTAATTTTCAAATTGAATATTTCGTCATCATTAAAACTATAAATTTTAATAATTGATAATTTCAAGGTTATAATAGGCCTAAATAAAAAACATCAAAAAAAAAATCATCCCTGACCTTATCTATAAACCATACTAATATCTCCATATTTTAAAAATAAAAAATTTAAAAAAAAAACTTCAAATTTCAAAAATTTTATCTCAAATATTAATAAAAATTTTCCAAAATATAAAAAAAAAAATTCATCTAATCTAAAATTGAATCTAAAATTGACATGAACAGCGTAATGTTGTAAAAATAAATTTAAATTAGAATTTTCCGGTCTTTGTATTTTATATAACTATAGATATATGTATATACAAAGTTTAGTACAGATATTTTATATAATCAAAGTTATTCAAATGTGTTCAAAAAAGGAAATTTCAAGGCCAAAATATGTGATGATCGATGCGTTTCATACGATATTTATTCGCACTTTAATATAAATATGGACAGTATATATACTCATACGTATGGTATGTACAAAATGCAAATATATATATTTTTCGATACAAAGATGGTTCTACTTTTTATTTATTTATTTTGTTTTTTTTTTTACTTATTTGACTCGGTTTTCTTACATACGCCAAGTTTTAACGTTTTTAATATAAGATTTACATTTTATAATAAAGATTTGAGCACACTGGTCATTACTTTAAGTGATATTCTACTTGAGTTATATTCCAGCAGTCAACTATTCATTAGTTAAACTATATTGGAAGAAAATAGTTGCTGAATGGGTCTGAAAACCAAATTAAGTTGTTTAATTTAATTCCACATTGATTTTGAAACTGTAGCTGGATGAAATTTTTAATTTATTACAAAATATAGATTTTATTTTAAGGATATTTAAATTGAATATATTTTATTTTAACTACATAATGTATAAGATATTAAATTGGAAAATTTAGAAATTATATTTTCATTAATTTACTTTTCTAAAGATCTTATGATGGTCAGATATTACATATCAGAAGTACATCTTATAAGAATTATGCTTCTTAAGAAACGTGCAATCGTACATTGTTGAAAAACTCTTAATTTTGTATAGATACCCAGTAGTTTTAGTCACTTGCTCAGACCAAATATAAACTGAACAAGAGAGGCATTACGTGGTCCCTCGTACACACTGCAAATTCCTAGGTAGCTCAAAATTGTACAATATAATACAAATCTTGATAAATAAATGTTTGAAATATTGTAGATATTGTAGTATAAAACTTGCAGTACCATACTATAAGCCCAAAAAGTTGATTCTACCTAAGTCACTGTTAAAAGCATAAAAAAAAGATTATTTAATTTTAGACACATTAACCTACTCTAATTTACCGCTTTTGAATAAGATTTAGAATCAATTCAGATAACTTGAAAACGTTGATGACATTTTTATAAACTTTCGTTACAGAACATTAGCAAAGATTAAAAATTTTACTTTAATTCACTACTAACTATAATGTGTTTCTAAATTTTTCTATTTTCCATTTTTCTCAAAAACATTATCGTGTCGTATAGAACAAAATAAATTCAAATTGACAAAATATCATTAAATTGAAATTCGATTATTGAATTTTATTTAATTGAACTTTTATTAATATAAAATCATTTATTATTTGTTTTCTTTCAAAAAAAACAATCATATTTTTGGTAAAAATAAATAAACAAATTTTTTTGATTAATTAATTTAATTTGAAAATGACGAATAAAAATGTCCATTCGTTAAAAAAAATAATTAATTCTAAATATTTACTGATATGGGAAATAGAATTGATTATGAATTAAAAATAATTATGGATTCTCTTTGTCATTAATTAAGAGTTTAGTCAATAAGATAATGTGAAAAATTATTGTTGAAATTATATTTATAATATAATTAATTAAAATTTTGATTTAGAACATTTTATTAAAATGTCAAATTAAGTTGATAGCCGTAACAGTTAACGTTCACTTTTATTTATTGTAAATAAAGTATTAATAATACAAAAATGTCAAGTTTTTTTCGAAATAAATTATAAAAATTGAAAATAAATTAACATCAACACTTTTGGTAGAGTGATAACCGTTACAGTTATTCTGCGGTTTATTGTATATATTAATAAAGTTAATAAATTAAATTCAAATCAATCACAATTAATAAATTGATTTATTAATACTATTTGCACTAATTAAAATAAAATTCATAAATAAATAAATAGTATTGAATGACAATAAAAAAAAAAACTATTGAATACTTTACAATTAAACAAATAAAAATAAATATTTTTGATTGTATGTAGTATGTATTAACAAACAGTAAATCCAATTTTTATAATAACACTTAATTTCCGTGAGAAAAGTGTTTTCCCCTGTATGTAAGAAAGAGATAGATGTAATCATGATAAACATAATTGTGGTAAAAATATTCCTGTAGTAAAAATTATAAATTAACTCGTGTGTGGTACATGTCAATTGCCAAAAATACATTTAAAAAAAAATTGTAAATAAAAATACATAATATTAGTTATCTACATAGCTTCACATATTACATTTTATTTCCTATTTATTTATGTCTGTAAAAGAGCATGTAGTTCGTAGTACCTCGTAGAGAGGGTATTTATAATAACAAAATTTCTTAAAACCCAAGTACATAGGAGGAGTAAAGTAATAACAATAGCAAAAATGAAAACTTTTTATATAAATAATTATTTAGATATACAGATATTAAGTATTATTAAATTTTCTCAAGAACCACCATTTTTTTTTTTATTATTTATTTCATTGTTTACATGATTTTTCTGAAAAGAAAAAAACTCAAAACAAAAAAAAATATTCTTCTGTTTGTTTATAGAATGTATGCATTTTTTCTGTGTGTTAGACTGTCAAATCGTAATTAATTAACATGTTAGATTTGTTGATATTTATAGATTGAATTAAAAATTTTGTTTTACCGACAATCAACATTTACTAAAATTTTGCATTTTTTTTAATTTTGTTTTTTATTTAGATTCATATTTGATAATAGCTGTGAAAATTTTCTTTGCATTAAAAATATTTAAATTTATAACTTAATTTTAATAGGGTAAATATCCAAAGAAGATATAATAACAAGAAGTCTCATCTGGATATCATATCATATTCGTAAGTAAATTAATTCGTTTTGTATAAGATTTGAAGAGTAAAATTATTGTTTTAAAGAACAAAATTGTTTTGAAGATAAAATGAGCAAGCGGGTTGTAATGTGGCGACCCGCAATATAAAAATAATACTTTAAAAATTTGTATGGGATGAGACATCTTTCTATTATATGTTCTTTGGTAATACGTAATAATACATGTACTTATTGTGATTATCCTAAATTTATTTGTGATAAACGCAGCATAATCTTTAATATTTTATTTTGGAAAATTTGAACATTTTTATTTTTGGAAAATTTGAATATTTTATTTATATAAAACCCTTTATCATTGGGATAAAATAAATGATAAATAGTTGAGAGTTTTGGTTATTACTAAAACTAAAATGAAACTATGCTATTATGAAGGCGAAATACTCTACAAAGATATAGTTTTCCACATTTAAATTAGTCTACACCACAAAAATTCTACAGAAAAGCTATTGCTATATGTGATTGTGTATTCCAAATCTCTGTGTAAGAGCAGTTAGGGTGTTCATCCCATAGACTTGGAATTATATAAAAAAAAATATTATTATTATTGATTATTTACATAAATATAATTAAAGACTAACAAATGGTTATCCCAACGTGTATTTATTAGTGATAATATTATGTTGTCTGTATTCATAATGTGAATTGATTAAACCTGATACATAAACATTACAAAAATATTCTCAAGTATTACATTGGTACAAAGACTTGTGCAACATGCACTGGAACATAGTATATACCCAAGAATATTTTCTCAATGTGGACCCTAAACATTAAATCATTTAAGAAGCATTTAATTATTTTTGCGATGTAAGTTGGAATTTTATATGTTCCATTAATTTATCTATAATTAGTACAAACAATAAATAAAATATGGAATTCATGTCAAGATTAACCATTCTTAATTTAATTTAATATAATTTTTAATTCTAGCTAGGGGGTTCACAATTTTTAATTTACATTTGAATTTAAATTATTTATTTCTTTTCAATTCAAAGCGATATCATTTTAAATGTTAATTTTCCAAGGTAAAACCATTAGAAAGCAAAAAGATAGGAAGGATGTTACATTTTTGGTTACACCTAAATCTTATCTTAAATAGACTAATTTTTGATTAAAAATTAAATAGAAAACAAAGATATTACAAAATTATACAATAACACAATAATAAAAAGAATAACACTTGTACAGTACAAAATTTGATCAAAAGAGTTTTAATTGACATTGACATTTATATTAAAGATCCATTAAAATAATAAAGTCAACAAATTAAAAAAAAAAAATCTAAATTATACAAAATAAATATAAATTTAATTAATTTTGAAATTGTTTTTTTTTTTCTTATTTGAGTAAAAGTTTTACTTTTAGTAAAAATGATGGTCACTAATGAAATTTATGAACGCATGCATATGGTAGTTTTAGTATATATATAGTACAGGTACGACAATTTAAATTTTGCAACTATTTTGCTACCAGTTTTTAAAAACATATATCTAATATTGAATATAAAAATTAAAGTTGTTATTGCTAATGTTAATATTAAAAAAAAAAAAAAATGTATCAAGTTTAAACAAAAAAAAAATAATAATTCATCAAAAAAACATTTTAATTTGAAATTACGAGTCTTAGTGCGTCACGTCACTTAAATTTCTTTGAAGAAGGCTGATTTATATATTAAATACGATATATATTTATATATTTTTCTTCAACGAACAGAAGGTTGACATCTACTTTTAAATGTTTCTGTTAACATTTAAATTATTATTATTAAAATCAAAGATGACATTCAACAAATTGTGAAAAAAAAAATTAACAATTCCACATGATTTATTAAAGTTCAAGTCATTTAAATTCCAAATAAAAAAAAAAAACTAAAAATAAAAACATTTCAAACATTCAAATAAAAATTTTATGATGTTTTAAGTTAATTAGAGACCATTTTAATAATAATTTTATTTAATAAATAAAGTGAATAAAGTGTGTTGTTAATTAATTACTTAATTAAAATATATAGATATATACATTTTATTTTTATTTTATTTTTATGTGATTATTGGACAAAAATTTGTAGGAAATAAAATTTTCTTATTTTAAAATACAAGAGTATAGGAGATGAAATTTTATGCTGAAATAACAAAAATATCAAAGAATTGATATAAAATTGAGATATTGAAAATGGAGAGTATCGATGTATAAGTATTGAGAACTTAAAACTATAAAATTTTACATTAAAGAAGGCAATTAAAAATATACATTAAAGAGGTAACATATTATTTCTGCAATATTGGTATTTCAGAAAAATCAACAAAAATCATACAAATACAATTTCAAAATCATTGAAACAACAAGATCATAAAATCAGATTTCTTAAAATCAATTATGAAAATTTATTATTTTATTAAATTCTACCGTAAAATAAATCATAATCCTGATAACTTATTAAAAAACCGTAATCAGCCCAGTTGTTTGTATTTATTTATTTATTCATTTTAATTGACTAAACATAAATGTATATATGTATTTTATAAAATAAGTAGGCTCTAGGTGAAATATTATTAAAATTAAATAAATATTAAAACTCTAGGTATATGTTTCACAAATTTTATTAAATATTGTAATCGATTTCTGTTATAACACTATCCCCATCAGCCATCTCTCATGGCCATCTCTGTATTACATATCTTATATCTATTTATTTAATACTAATAATTAAATAAGATCTCAATCTAAGTCTAGTCTAATCTAAATTTAATATAAAACTAAATCTATAGACGATACTAAACCTTTAGCTGTCAATAATCTACTAAATTTTTAGCTGTTATTTGAGATTTTTCCCTTTTTTAATTTACTTTATTTATTTATTTTGTTTTTTTTTTGGCCTTTTTATTTTTACTTTTAAACCGGAAGAAAACATTGCGTTCTTCTCTTCATTTTTATTTTTATCAATTTTATTCTGTAAATTCTAAAAATAGTAAAATTGTAATGTCGTTCCAAATGCCGTGGGTTGTAAGAAGGTTTTTGATTATCTGTATGTCTTTTTCGTTAGTTAATTTTAATGTTTCTGTTGTCATTTGTTTGTTACGTGTGTATTGGCAGCCTAGTAGTGTATGTTACATTGATAAGTTTTTATTGCAATATGTATACATGTTGGTCTAGGTGCTCCGATCAGCATGTACCGGTTTGTAGCTTTAGTACAGCCCATTCGGATCCTTGTTAGTTTCACACCTAGTTGTCTTGTTCTAGTCGCTGGTATTGTTTTTGTTTTGGCATTTGCTATGAATAATTTTAAACATAAATGCCCCAGCCAATGGGATTGGACCCTTTTCTATTATATTATCTACATTATTATTTTTATTTTTAATTTAATTTATTATTGAAACTCTATTTTACTATTTCATTAACATATAGTTGAAATAAATCTTGATGTATAACAATACAGTTATACATCAACCAATACATAAATAATAATTTTATCTGCATACTTAAACTTACTGATTATTCAATTTGAATGAATGAATTTATTTAAATTTACAATAAAAAACTCATTACATTTTATTTTTTTTTTTTTTTTTTTAATAAAATTTCAACTGGAGGTCTTAAATCTATTTCAAATTAATTTAATTTAATTTAGTTTATTTATTTTAATATAATAATATTAAATTTTTTTTTTATTGTTTTAAAGTATATACTTAAGATAAAAAAAACAAACTAAAAAAAAACACATCAAAAATTACATCAAGTCTTAAAATAATAAAATAAATAAAATAAATAAAAACAAAAACCTAAATAAAATATTTTGTTAACAGGTTTCAGGTTTCAAGAAGATAAACCGGCATTAAAAATGTCGGGAAATGATATTTAACGGAATCATCATTAAAAACAACTTAAATTTAATTCAAGTATTATTAATATTAGTGTCAAAAATGTATATATATACGTATATAATAATATATATGTGTATATGGTATACTTAAGAAAATTTTTATATATCAGAAAGAATATAATTATTATTTAGTAAACCTTAAATTTAATTGCAGCTTTTATAAACTTAATATGTGGTAACACTTTCGTACATATATATGTAGTAATAAATATTTTCAATGACGTTTTTCAGTTCAATGAATGATCAATTGTGAATATAGTTTATTGCTGCTGATAAACTGATTTTACTCTATATAAACAGATTACGATTAACAGAAATATTTTTGATGATTCTGCACCAATTTGATTGATGAAAAAATTATATGTGATTCCTAATGAGTATTTTATTTCGATCAGTATATCTCGGAGTTCAATGTAAAATCATATAAAGACTTAAAATAAAATGGTATCTGTTAAAATAAGCATGTTATCTGTTAAAATAAGCATGTTGTCTGTTAAAATCCTGCTACGAACAGAACAGTTATTCGTAGAAACTTTAACAATTACAATTTATTAAAAAAAATCTGTATTTGAAATACATGCATTCTAAAATGTACTCTAATGAATTCTTGGTATTTCAAGTACATTTGATAATAAATAATAATAAATTGAATTCTTAAGACAAACAAACTTACATTCTAAAATGTACCTGTTCTAGTAAATTTTTGGAATTTCAAATACTTTATTTGAAATACTTTTATTTATATACTTGATAATTTCAAGTATATTTAATAATAATTGATAATAAACTATTTAATGTTTTGAATCGTCAATCAAGTAATAAATTCATAGTATTCGATTTTGCTGTTTTCAAGAATTTAAAGTAATTAATGGGTACATTAAGTAACTAGGTTTAATTTTAGAATAGAATTTCAAGTACTTGACAAAAATTTAATATGTATTACCTAAAGATGTAAAATAGTAATATTCAAAGTAGTTGTAAATTTAAGTATTGAATTCAAATTACAGACTTTTTCATAAGCGCAGTATGGCATGACAATTGCATTATACATGGCTGACTTATAATTATATGAGATCATTTTAAAATGTAATTTTTATTGATTTTTATTTTGTTTAAAATTTCAAATTAATTTTGTAATAAATAAATAAATAATACCTACAATAAAATTGGAGCAATTTATTTTGATAATACACCTTGTTCTTCACCCTCAGCTATTTTAAAAATTTATAAAATCTAGCTCTAAAAATCAAAACTGACAAGAGAAAAATTTGTATGCAGTATGAAATTTCATAATGCGTAGCTGACTTTGTTTTGCTAATGAATTTTGTGTCATACTGTCATAAGATTGGTGTAAGTTGCAAGGTAGTTTATGAACTGTAAACAAATGTTTATGAACGCATGACGAGATTAATGTATTGCTTTATGGGTTTGCGAAAAGACCTTATTGCATTAGTTCTATATACACTTATTATGTTTCATTATTTATATTTGATATTTTCTGGTATTTGAAAAAAACTGGTATTAATTAGGTACATAAATGCTTTATATTCACCGTTCATCATCAGAAAAAATTTTACTCATATCAAAAATCCTTTAATCTCTGTTAAAACATTTAATCTTCACCTCGCATTAAACAAATCCCAAATTATTCACATTTTTCGAATTAGTACATTTTTTCAAAAAAAAAATTGTTTTAAAAATTTCAGTTTAATTAGAAATAAATTCTCACTCAATTATTTGAAAAATGTTAATACATAAAGTTTATGTCAAATTGAATATATAAGTAAATTACATTTTTCTATTTTTTTATTTTTGTATTTTTTTTTTATTTCAAAATAGATCTAGTTTATCACAAAACATATTTACGAAATATATAAATGATTGGAAACTTGATAGAATAAATGAAGGCCATTAAAAAAGTACCCGTTTTTTTTTTTTTTTTTTTTTAATTTATAATTAAACATAAAATTCAACGATATCCATTTAAAGGTTAACAAAAAAATGTAAAAATAATAAAATTAAAATATTCCCTAATGTAAATCTTCATTTTATTTACATAATCATTTTACACCTTATTATTATCATTTTTTTTTTTTTACAAATGTCAAATGTTGCATCTCGGATGTCGCCCTTTTTTGGTTAAAAATATAAAAAAAAAAAAATAAAAATTTCAAAATTATCAACAGTACTATTAAATTAATGCATATGTTAAATTAATATGGTGTTATTTAATAGTTTTGAAATTAATAAACATTAAAAGTATATTTCTGTTTTAATTTATAACTATGTATCATTGATTTAAAGGTCGGTTAGTGCAATATGAGACAAGAAGGCTGATAAATAAAATAAAAAAAAAAAATTTCAACAGAAAAATTTCATCAGAATTTAAGACAAAATTTTGTAAATGTTGCAAACCAATTTTGATTGCCCTTAGTTGGAAGTTTTTATTTTATTTGTTGTTGTTTTTGAAAAGGGAAGAAATATATTTTTTTAATTAAATTTAAAAAAGGTTTGAATATATAATTTAAATTTTTTAAAATTAGTATTATTAAGTTAGATTAATAATAAGAGTTTAAATTTGTTAAAATGTTCTCTTTTTTAATACGATGTGATATTTTTGAATTTAATCGAAAAGCTGGAATTTTTTAAATCATATGTGTTGTGATGATTGACCTAATAACATTAATTATCATATAATATAATATATCTTTTCTATCTATCAGATTATTTCGGGTAATATATTAACTATAGGTAAATCTTGAGTATAAGAAGCAATCTGAGCAATGTTAGGACCGTTAAAAGGATATCTAAACCAATTATAAGAGTTTTTACAAAAACTTATTTTTTTACGTTTGAGTAAAATGTGTTTAGTTATTGATAATAGTCGAATATATTCAATTTTACTAAAAATGGTTATCAATATAGTGCATACAAAATAAGACAATAACAACGTAATTTCAATAACATTTTTAAAGAATTTTTTTTCGTAATATCTTCTAATTTAATTTATTAAATTATTCCGTATAGGATTCGGGTAAAATATTTGAAAAATAATAAGATAATAACTGTAGGTGTATATTTCACTAAATTTAATTATTATCTTTATAGATTTCGGTTATTATATCATCAGAAAACTGCAATATTCAGTCGCCTGATGATTATAACAACCGAAATAGTTCATTACATTAATAAAATTTAGTTAAATATATTTAGAGTTTTTATTTTATAAGTTTAAGTTCAAGCTCTTATCTTTATTTAACAAAACCAATTTTTTTTATACTTATAAATTTTTATTTAATTTTTTGGTTGTTAATTTAACGTAGAAAAAAAGTAGATTGTGTAACAATAGTATGTAAGATTGAGACAAATTTAATTTCTCTGGTTCGGTATGAAATCAGTGAAGATGTCTCATTTTTGTTGGACCCAACAATCGCTACGCAAAACAAATATCTGGGCCCATAACCTATTGTTAAATTTAATATGTATCTTTATCCAACAAAATCAACTTAAGAAGAACTAACTATAAAAATAAATAAGAATATTAACATGTACTTTTAATAGACAAAGTATAATTAATTTTTTATTTTATTCTCGAAAAGACCTATTTGTAAGCTCGCACAGAGTGTATAACTTAAACAAAGATATTAAAAATTCTACAATTCAGTGGGATAATAAATGCAATAAAATAAAAACTAATTTACAATTCAACAAATTTAAACTTTGAATATTTATAATAAATTGACTTTATAGACTTATAGAAAAAATTAACATTCTAGAAATAAAAATAATATAAATTAAGAAACATTTTGAATTTAAATAATTTTTTAATAACATTTCTTTCACTTTCTTTTTAAATATATTTTAACTTGATTGTTTTAGCTCCAAGGGAAGTCTATTGTAATATGATGAACTCAAGTTAACTCAAAACTGTTCAAGAAAAAAATTGTCTACAAAACTATACCTGATATGCTTACATACTCAATTAAAAAATTCTGACTGTAATAAACCAGGTCATTATGTAATAACAATAAATAATTCAGTATAAAATTATTGATCTAATACACTGAAAATAGGCGTTAAATAGATTATCAAATCATCAAATAGATCCAAAACGTCAAAAAACTATAAGAATACATATAATGAAAAAAAATGCAAGCAATGTTAAATATTATATTAAAATAATTCATTTGTTTTATTCATTTTTCTATAATAGTCACATATATACTATTCTACTGACTACTTTAATCTCTATTTATATTTTTTAAATTATTATTCAACTACAATTCATTGAACAAAAACAATTTTATTACTTTGTCTTAGATTTGAACCACTCGATGATGCTCTCTATTCTCAGTGAAAAAACACATATGGCGCCACCAAAGGTAATTTTAGATTTAGATGCATATTTGGTTAAACATAAAGAAGATTTTCCAAAAATTTTTAGAGGTATATATTAATAATAATAATAATAATAATAAACAATTTGTGACAAATGGATCCTGTTGTTTATTTTTTTTTATATAAGAATTTATTTTGGAAAATTCTATTAAAAGAATTGTACTCATAAATAATACCAAATGAATGTAATTCCAAAAAATTAATTTCCATACCTTATTAAACAATATAACATAATATTCAATCACAATTAATTAATATTAGTAAAAATTTCACGCTTTTAAACTAACAAAATGAAAATATAAATAACTTGAATAAGAATACTATACAATTAATTATTTGCAAAATATTATATATTTACATAATTATATACATAATAAGTATCATATTTATTATATAATATTTTGCTTCTGTTCTAATTCTTTAACTAATATAATAAATAAATAAATAAAAAAACTAAAATAAAATCAAATTTTTAATAAAAAATTAAATAATAAAAATTCTTTCAATTTACCATAAAAATTATAACAATGATATGAAAAATAACGTGTATTTAAAATAAGAATAATGAAAAAAAAAAAATTGTATTTTTAAGAAATTTTTTCATATTTTATAATAGAAAATTTATAAACTAAAAAAACAAACAAACAAAAAAAAAAACAAAAATGTTTTCATTGAAACCAACAAAACCGATCGATTTAATAACAACTGAGTCTATAAATTTAAAAACCAAATACTTGAATTTGAAATTAGAATAATATAAGTAGGTGGATGGGTATTATAGTAATCACACTAAGCAATTTATTATATTTCTTAAGTTTAAACATTAATTTATAAAAAAAAAATGTACAATAATATTTTTGATTGTATATAAATGTTTGTATATGTTTAAAAATTATAATTACCAAAATAGTTAATATTCTAATGAATTTAATCAATTCTAAAAATAACAAAAAAACAAAAACAAGTTTTATACTTATAAGTGAAATGATTGTATTAGTATAAAAATAATGACACTATGCCTCAATGGGTTATATCATAAATTATATTGATAATAACAATAATGTAATAAGAAATCAAATTTGAATTTTAAATTAAAATAATTAACTTTTAAAATATGAAACATATGATGAGTTTGAAATCAGGAAAATATAAGACTTTGCTTCATAATACAAACTTAACTTTGCTACTGATTCTTTCGAAACTATTTGAGAAATTTGTAGTAATGTGAATATCGCAAGCTACAATATTTACGTACCATTATTTTATTTAGTCTAATATTGCCATTATTGCATTTAGTTTAATAATTATTATTGATCTAAATATATTAATAAACATGTAAATAAGTGTTTTCAGTTCAGATACAAATAAAATATATAAAAATAATTTGTGAAATTTTTCGGCTGCAAATAAGGGCCATAATAATACAATAAGAAGAAAAGTTAATGTTAGAAAATTTACAACATAGATTTTTATTTGTCCTTACTCTTTGTACATTACTCAATATACACTCAAACATATGATTTTATTTATTATCGATAGACATAGAATCCTCAGTATGGTATTTGACCTTTTTAGTCTTGTAAA
Source organism: Argyra leucocephala (assembly GCA_963942445.1). NCBI lineage: Eukaryota > Metazoa > Arthropoda > Insecta > Diptera > Dolichopodidae > Argyra > Argyra leucocephala. The sequence continues at coordinate 180,838,447 of OZ012678.1, forward strand.
CAGTTCACCAACTGAACAATATACTATCTTTATTTAAATATACCTCACCAACTGAACATCAATTTATTTAAATAATTTTATTAATAATATAAAATAAAATTCTACAACAAACTCTCCATCAGAATTGTCATTAGAATCTAATTTTTTTTTGCATATTATGTTTTAAGTTTTATTTCATACCACACTAAAAAATATTATTTACTTAATTCGATTATCCGTCGGTGAAATTTTACAAACTCTTGAAAAAGGTATACAATAAAAGAAGTAATTATCAAAAGCTAGAAAAAGGTATAACAATAAAAGAAGTAATTTTCGAAAATATTTTCATAAAATTACGAAATTCATAAAATAATTTTGTTATTGGATCTAATGAGGAAAAAAAAAATGAATGACGTCAAAACTAATAAGTGTGAAATAGCCATAATGCACACACTAAATTAGTACAAAAGACTTGTATTTTTTTTATTATTCCCCTAATCTTTGAATCCTATTTTAGCTTGTATTACCATATGTGTTTAATATAAACAAAATACAAATTTAGACTTTATGAATGATGTTAAATAACAGTAAAAAACAGTAAATAACAGTAAATCCATTATGAAATTAAATTGAATTATATAACAGTAACATAACGGCTTGTGCCGTTTAATTTTGATTAAACAGTAAAAAAACAGTTAAATAACAGTAAAAAAAACAGTAAATAAAAACACAAAATTTTATTGTGAAAAAATTTCAACTTCTATACCGTTTCAAGTCAATTACAAATACAGAACAGCCAACTGCAGAATACGCAATTGCAAATTGCGATTAAACAATTTCAAATTGAGAATATTGAGTTACAAATTTAGAGTAAAAAATGAGCAATTCCAGAATGAGAATTAAAATATTTTCTGTTATATATTATTATGTACATATAAAAATGATTTCTTGTAATAAATATAAAATGAATATAATTTAAAGTAGAAACCCTTTTGCAATCAGCGTCCATTATTAATGAACTGTATTTTCAGTGAGCCTTTTAGCATATTATTTATGCTCATTCCATATACATACTAAGAAAGTGAATTTATACTTTTATTTTCTGTTCATTTATTTTTTAATATTATTCACTTTTTATGTAAATTAATGAATTATGACACTTTGAAATTTTCCTTTGAATTTTACTAAATATGCTTATCATCACCACATCCAGTACTTTATAGTCGATAAGTTTTACTAAAAAACCACTTTCAAATTTTTTTTCTCAATTTCAAATTTATACTGGCCAATTCAAAATCGATTAGTGTCATTTTGAAATTATTTATTCCCAGCTTGACATTAATTAGTCACAATTTAAAATTGTTTATTCCCATATTTGACATTAATTAGTCACATTCTAAAATTGTTTATTCCCAATTTGACATTGAAATTATTGTATATTTAATAAATAGCATCGATACTATAAAATCAATCTCGATAAGATCGATAGTACCGATCTTCTTAACGATAAAAATCTAAAAAAACATAACTAAATACAAATTAAAGAAAAAATAAAATTTAATTAAAACTATTAAATATTAACTTACTTTTAAATTTAATGTAAGAAAAAAAACAAAATAAATAAATAATTTCTCCTTTCTTCAACCTTGCAACAATGTCCTTTTTTATATATCCTTTTTAGATTTTGAAATTGTGTTGATAAATCCAAACTTTGTTATTATTACTATTTTTTTTGTGTGTGGAATGAAGACAACTTAAAATCGTTTTTTTTTTTTTTGTAATTCAATAGTTTACATTTAATTTTAAATTAAAATTATCTATTAAAAATAAAATAAATAAAATTTAATTTTTATGAAAATATACAATTTTTTTTTTCTATTTATTAAATTTTTGATGATCACTGATGTATTTTTCAAAACATAAAAAAAACACCTTTAATCACTGCTTAAAAAAAAAAAAAGAAAACTTGCAAGCTTTAAATTAAAACAAGAAAAAAGGATAAAAAATTTTGTTTTATTTTAATATTACAATTTTGACCGTTACAGAACCGTTAAATACAAAAAAACTTATTTAACAGTTTTTAAATTTTTTTTTGTTTTGTTTTTTTGTTTTTGTTAAAGATTAACTCGCGATCAAGAGCGCAACTTTACCGGTTAACCTACGATTCAAAACTGATATCAATGTTGAATGATTACAAACTTTTTGGTTTATTTTTTTTTTTTGTTTTATTATTTTTGTTTTTGGATTTTTTGGAATCAAAACCAAAAATAGATAGACGTTAAAAATGTTTCTCTGCTAACTGTTATGTTAGCATTTTGAATTTTTTTGTTTTAGTTTAAAGTTTGAAGTTTTTTTGTTTCTTTTTGGGGATTTGTTTTTATTTTTTTTTTTTTGTTTTTGGATAACCCAATAATAATAAAAATAAAAAAAATAAAAACTATAAAATACAAGAGATAAGATGCGTTATGTTATAGAGATGGCTGGCTATTTCACGTTCACTTTTTATATTTGAATTTAAAATGAAAAAATAAAATTAGCTGAGATCGCACACACAACAATAGTTATTAGATAAAAGAAAACGATATCGGTTATTAATTAAAAGAGAGAAAAAAAAACAATAAAAAATGAATGAAATAAAAAAAAATGTATTTTGAAAATATTTTATTAGGTAGGTATAGGTTAGTTTTGGATTTTATTGAAATAAATGCGCGACTTAATTAAATGAATGAACAAAGTTGTTCAAATTTTTAACATGGATTTTTTTTTTTTTTTTTACAATTTATTAGGAGTTTGGGAACTAACATTTTAAATATTTTAAAATGGACTATACATTCCATTTTGTCTTCATATAATATGCTCTAATTGGTAGGATCACAGAAGAGAATGGTAATTAACGATGTAGAAATTATTGGTAAGTCTCTTTCAAATGAGATGTTAATGAGATGAACAGTAGACTAATAAACTACTTTGTATAAATATAATCATTTTAAGAGACTGAAGCATAGCCTCGAAATCAGAATGGTAGGCAAATTCCTCCGTTTCCAAAAATGGTAGGTAATAACAATATATGTTATATACATTGAAAACATAACTGACAATCTATATAGTTTATATTAACAATTCTTGAAGTTATTCAAATTCATTTTTTAATTTGTATTATCAACCAGCCCACATACAAGTTATCAATTATTGCTTTTAGCTTACTTTTTTTGTCATATTAACTAATTGCACATTAAAGGATATTATTTAATCTGAAGTTGTGTTTGATATTGTTGATCTCGATAATTATTTTCTAGACCATTTTATTTTGTGCTGAAATTCTACACAGAAAATATCATACAATGTATGAAGTTAAAATTAAATCTCTGATGAAAAAATAAAAACGATTTGGTGTCCACCAAAAATGTATATACCTAACTTCTGGTTAATTTTCTTTTTTATTTGCAAAAAAATATTTTCACTATCATTCCATTGAAAATACAATACACGTTTTTCTCCAGATTATTTTGGCGTGTAGGATATTTATTATATTTATTACCTCACATTTCTGAAATTTAGTCTGACTTATATTAACCAAAGCGCAGCCAGTTTAAAAATTTTAAGTAAATTTAAGTAATGATAATTGATAGATCAAATTATAGTCAACACAATGCTCAACTAATTGCTGGTTATAAAATAAATGAAATTTTGGTCGATTTTTATAACTCACAGTCACAGATGTACTATTGACATCTTCTAATAAGTTATAAAATCAATCAAAATGAAAATAGGAGTTGTATAGGTAGTCTAACACTCAAAATACCTACTGATGAGTTCGAATAGTGTTATGATGAACGAAACAATTTCCTAAAAATATTTTGTTTGTTAACACCAATAATAATAATAATATTTATAGATGCAATGGTGATATAAAATGTCTATTAAAAGTAAAATGACATGGAAATTTTAATATTTCACATTTAAAAAAATTTATAATCACATAAATTTATTTTATGAAATAATAGTACAAAATTTCAATTACCTCTGGTCAATGATATCTAACCAAGGCAGCTGCACCTATGACATTAAAGACTAACAACAACAATAGTCCAAATAAAAAATCTAACAAAGTATTAGTTAAAATATCAGACTAGTGCTAGGGAATTTTTGTTTATTAATAATAGCCAGATACTCTACCAAAACACCTTATATAACCATGTCAGACAGAAAAAGCACAAAATTTCGATATATACGTCGATATAAGATGAATTAGAATGGACTTTGAAATAATTTCATTCGACAACAGCTGAAATATAAACAATGTAGACTTCTGAAGAAAAATGTAATCTTGTGCCTGTCATAGATATTTGGAGTACATTAATTACCAAAAAATCATCAGATAAAATGAAGAAAAAATTAAAGAGAATCAATAAGAATCAATGTTTGTAACAAAATTCATCAAGTTATTGCATTAATAGAATCAAAAATAATAAAAGACTGGTAGAAGACATCTTTACTAAATCAGCATCGTTAACAAACGAAGAAAAAAAATATAGTTGTACAAAAATTGCGTTCTATTATATTATTACTGATATGTGGTGTTTTTGAGTCTTACAAACTAATATCAAAATATTTTCTATCAATTGAAAGTTTTAGCTCTTACCTGCAATTTCATACCTAATACCACTTATACTTTTAATCGATCTAACCACCAAAATATTATAGTTAATAAAAACAATTTCTCAATTTCCGTTTTTTCTTAATGATTTTCTTAAAAATAAGATTTTTGCCCTCCTGTTGCCACATTAGTAAATACCCTCTTTAAATTTCATAACAATAATAATTATCAATTATCCTGAGAAATTTCAAACAATGTTTTGTTTTTTTGATACTAGCTATTTTTCTTACCAAATTCACAGTAAGTTTTCAATTTCACTTTAAACTCAAATTTTATAAAGTAATTACAGTTATTTTTTTTTAAAATAATTATTTTAAAATTAAACAAATAATTTAAGAAAAAAAAAACAAACAAAAACAATAATTTTTAATAATAACAATTAAATTATCTGTCACACACTTTTATTTTAAATTCATAGAAAAACAAATAAACAAAAAAAATGGCGCTGCAATCATTAAAATGACAAAAAATTAAAAAAGCAAAACTGTATCGTGTGGAGTGTTGATTAAATTAAGAAAATATATATATATTTTACTGATTACAGGGTGTTTGCAGAAAATATTTCCACCATCACAGTTACTGTACCTGTAGAACTTCGTTAAGAATGGTTGGTCGTATTGAATCAGATTGAATTCGTTATAAATCCCTCTTACCAACACCAAACACCCTGTAATCAGTAAAATGTATATATTTTCTAATTTAAAGGAATCCTTTCGGTGTTGCCAATATTTAACTTTATATCCATCTCATTTGAATGCAACTTGATAATCGGTGATTGCTTGCTATATTATATTTTTGCAGTCCTACTATGTGGTTGCTTTCTTTCTATATGGCCCAACAAATTATATCTTTCGCCCATAGGACTATATCGCTTTAACCTTGCAGATATTTTCAATGACTTTCCTATGACTTTTGATGACTTGTCCTTTATTGGAAATATTATACCCTATAGAAAGTTAATATTCGGTACTCCACACTTTTATGTGCTTTATGTTCAAACCATACTTCTCGTCAATTTAGTCTTCGAACATTTTACCCTGTATCATAAGAATGAATATATTTATAAAATAAATCTAAAATCAATAAAAGAAAACAAAAAAGCACAAACTCCATATTAAGTAAAAAATGATTCACAAAGTGTAATCATGATATTCGATTCAGATCGGAATGAATGATAATCCATAGTATTTTACTGCAGTGTGTGCTGCCATTCAACAAAAATAACAAATTACTAAACTATTCCATTCATCTTAAAAATATTTGAGTATTTTTTGTTTTTTTTCCATTTTTCTTGTTTTTCTTTTGATTGAGAGTTTACTAAAATGGGAAGATTTCCTTCATAAAAACGAAATTATTTATTTATTTATTTTCATTTTTTTTTTTTTTGTCTTTGTTCAACTATCAAAAAGTTCAAAATAAAGGGTATAATGTTGAACTATTAATGAAAATATTTTCATTACTATACAATACGGATTGATCACTACCATTTTTTCACCTATTGTGATTTCGGAGAAAAAACATAAAAAAAAACTTTCTTTATAGGTTATTTTTTTAAATAAGCCTCAAGTTAGTTAATTATAAAACATTATAAAATGTTATAAAATTGAATTTCCATCTCAAAGGGTCAATAGTGCAAACCTAATATATAGAACGTAGGTAGTTTTTATTCAAATCATGTAAATGAAAATTGTATTCATCTGGCTCATCGATATGAAATTTGTTAACAGAAAATATAACGTATTTCAGGTATTTAGTTTATGCCACCTTTCATGATGCGTTGCTTGACGACTCTCATTGGAGAGTAAATATCCTCCTTAAGAGGCTTGTCAAGAATGGAGCCTCGTCTGCCCAGCTCATCGGCTCCCTCATTCCCATTTATGTTACTGTGAACAAGAACCAGGACTAGAGAGGTAGAAAAACGGCTATCTACGCTCTCAATTTCGTTGTGGCATTATTCCACCAGCTTAGAGTAGATAGTGACCGACACCAAAACATTTATAGCAGGTGAAACATTTGTTAAGGTGGTGACTTTTTTTTTGGTTGCATGAATATGATTAAGGATTTTAAAAACTTCCCTAATTGCAAGTATAGCTCTGCTTGAAAGACACTAGTATATTTAGGGAGACCTTAATACCAATTAGTCGTACAAAGAATACTTTCAAACATAATTTTTTGTTGAATTGAAATAAAAGCATATAAGCATGAAGTTATGATTAATTTCGAAAATAATAAAAAAAATTAAGTTAATTCAGAACATTTCAGGATTTTAACAAATACAAAAAGTGTTGCGAATTAATTTTCTCATATTTTCTTAGAACTGAGTTTAACTCTATGACCCACGATTAGTTATAATCTATTTTCTTTCTGGATTTAAATACGTGCCTTGAATTGTATTGATTTGGGAGTTTATGTTAAATTTTTGATGTTTTTTTTCTCTCTCTCTTTCTACTATTTCATTTTATGGCCAATTCAATTCAATTCTACTAATTCAGTTTTTGTTTGTGTCTAAGTTTTATTTTCTCTACCAGTCTTCTGCAAATGTTCTTCGGCTTATGATAAGATCTTTACGCTGTAGATTCCATTCTACGACTCACCCTTTGAAGTATATCACCAATCCATTTATATTTCGCATTCTCTTGATACATTCCATTCTACATAATATCACATAGTAGGTCAGAATAATTTTCCATCCTATATTTTAGATTTATATTTTTGACTGGAATTTTGGGCATACTAAAAACAGATTACTTTAAAATTTAGATGTTTTTCTTACTAAAATAATACTTTCAATTTTTAAATAGTTTTTATTTGATTTTCTGATTTTTGTATTTTTGTGGTTATTAACTATATTTTCTATAATATTAAATAAATGTTTGATATTTATTTCATTTTAATTCGCTTCAATTAATATGAAATGAAATTCTTTGTTAGTAATTTTCATAATTAAGTATTATTATATTAAAAAATTATGACTAAATCGTAAGTACAGTAACGGAAATCATTATTGTAACGAGAGTATTTTGATTTTGATAATATCGACAAAAGCCGGTTCGCTCATTTTTACATGATATTAACCAGGCGATACAAGCCAGGTAAATAATTTAATAATTTGTCAATAACAATTAATTGTTGGTTATATATATTTTTTTTTTCTTTATTAACAAAAAATCATGTTCACATTATATACATATGTGTTTCTACAACAAAATTTTATCCATTGAATTATTCATTATTGGAGAAAAAATTAATATATAGAAAGATTCAGATCTAAGCTGTATGGTCGTATAGTTAGTTAAAGTAGTTAGTTATTTTAACTAGGCTAATTAGTTAGTTTTGTCGCTCTTTTATAATTGTTGTCTTTCTTTAATGTCTCATTTTTAAGTTCAATACTCTAACTAACAAAATTAATATCAAATTTTATGTTTAATGTACAAACACATTTCAGAATAAATCAATGCAATATATTGTTAATACTCCGTTGGTCGTATAATATGCAATACAAAACTACAACAAGGACGATAACCAATTATATAAAAGTTTGTAAAACGAAGTATGATACAAAAGCCAGAAAACCGTGTAAATCAAAATAAATGATATAAACCAATATTTTCGCTTCCTAAGATATTAAAATTGCTTGAAAAATTTCTTTCTTCATTTTCCGTTTACTCTATTTAAAGTGCAATGACAATACCTTATTACAGACTTATTGCTGTATTCAACCACGAAAACAAAATAAAATAACGAATGTTCAGGTTGGACAAATTTAAGGACAATGGGTAGCGCTGATCGTACAAGTTGGTAAAGGGATAGAAATCTTTAATGAGATAAAACATAAATGTTCAAACCGAAAAAAATTTAAATATTCACCACTGTACCAGGTTATTAGGTGTCAAAAGTTTTTATTCAATCTAACCTATGTACAACTAATTTCAAATTGTCTGGTCAATTATTTAGTTATACATTTTATCTTCTTTTCTTCTATACTTTCATGTACCTATAATTAACGTTTAAATGCGGAACATCAACCCAACTATTATGATTTGTTTTTTTTTTTCTTGTTTTTTTTTTTTCTTTTTTTGGGGTTTTTTTTTTCTAATCTCCCACATAGATCATCTTCGAGAAATAAAAATTTCACTTGAATGAATTATGAAAACTATTATTATTACTATTTATTAAAAAATAACTATTATTATTAACTATTATTATCATTACACTATTTCAATAATTACACTAATAATTGATGATGAAGGTGAATTGCTGTTTTCTTTCTTAAACACACCAAATCATGATGAGAATTATGATGCTGTGATCTTGATGTCACTGTATGAAATTCGATATCTATTATGATATCTGAATGGATGCGTAAGACAAGATGCGAAATAAAATAGAAATTGTTATGACTAAAAAATTGGAAAAACTTAAATAAAAAAAAAAAAATTATTTCAAGAAAAAAAAATACAGCAATAAGAAATGTAATTGAGTTACTTCTCTCCCAGAGGATTACTTCAACAACAAAACAAAAAATAATCAAAAATATTTAATTATTTAATTTAAAATAATTGAAAATATATTTGGTAACCAATATTATCTGCATAGTTAGTTAGTTACAGTTTACAACGCAGCAATTCGTCGCTATCACAATGCTAGGTCACGTGTGGAACAATAGTGATAGCTTATAACAAAACTGGATTATTATATGTTCGAAGAACAAGCCCGTAGTATCCAAAAATCAACTTGAACTGATACCTTTGAGAGATCTTCTAGGTTATCAAACATTTTCATCTCCTCACAATCTACACCTAGCTCCCGCTATAGTAAAGAGCAAATAAGTTTTACGTCTTCCTAGTTATCTATCAACTATATAAATTGAGATATGCAGTGCAAGTAAAAATGTTGACAAATATTAACAATATTACAAATTAGTGATGAAAAAGGGTTAAGTTATTCTATAATCTTAGTAGTTTTATTACTGTAATAGCGAGAAGGATATGAATGCTGAAAATAATATCCGAAAATCACGCACAATATATGCCATTTTGGTAAAAATTTGCAGATCCCCCAACATTGTGCGAAACCGAAATTGAAAATTCAATTCTGTAAGTAAAACGTTCTCTCACTTCTTTCATACGAATCCTAAACATGAAAGTTAAAAAAAGAATCATCTCGCGCATCCAGATATGTGTGTCAACATATATCTGAGAGGGATTCTGCAAATATCATCAATATTGATCCTATCGCTCCTCGTGGGTGCATAGGGCATCAACAAGCTTTATTCACCGAACTAGGTTTTGTGCAAGCGACTTGATTTCACTCCAAAATTTCCTTGTACATGCCCTTATTTTATTCATTTGCTGTTCGGCGCCACTTTTTTTTTGGACGATCAACGCTTTCATTGCAAGGTCATTCCATTAAAAAGTTGCTTTTGCACAGTCCCCCATAGTTCGGCGTATGGCCATGTATGGCCGATCCATTTCCATTTCCTGTTCGAGTGCCAAAACTTGTTATCAGTAAACTCGATCGATATCCGAGGCTTGTTGTTGTTTCATTAATCATTTTGTTTCAACTAGATGGTGATTAGCCGATCGCAGCCTTCCCCGATGTAGATGGAGAGCCAAATTTATGTACATTTATTTTCATTTTTAATATAGCGAGCCGCTTGCTCCAACTACAGACGCCAGCTGTAGAAAATGGATGTAGAAGAGGCTCTACGTGGTGTTTACTGGATACAACAGCCACTAAAACGCATCACTAATCCATATGAACTCTATTTCTGCAGATATACTGATGAAAAAAGAATTTCCAACAATTAACTGAGAGAACAAACTAGAATTCAAGAAATCAGCAAAAATAATTATGCGTAGAAAATGAAATTGAATTGATTACACATTTGGTAGACCTGCATGAGAAAAAGGAGCTTGCAAATGGAACTATACAAATCCGGCTCCTTATACGATACATAGAAATACGAAGATATAATAAATGAAGATATAAAAATAAAAGTTTGATATATTTAAGAATCAGTTCAAATCAGTATGATTGCAATTTGCTGTTCTATCATACAAGTGTGCAATACAAATAATTATTATTTTCTTTTTTAAAACTTCTGATGTCAATTTCAAGAAAAAACTATAAACTAATTGTTGAACTTCAATTTTGATAATATTGTTTTCTTTTTTTTTAACTGTCGTACAGTCTCATTCACTGATAATGATGATAACATAACCAAAATTTGGTTAATAAACTATTCTTTTTACTACCTATTGTTTTGCTTATCATACAAATTACAATGAAAACTCTTCAATAAAAATTTTTGTACAAAAAGGCTGGGTAAGACTCAAATTAACCGCATTCATTTGAAGTGAACTTAATAATCAAAATACATAATATGCATTTTTTGATGAGCGTATTTTTTTTTGGATTATTATCCTTAAATCGAGCCCAATTCAATCGATCAAATTTAACTGAATTAGATGCAAAAGAACCAATTCTCACAAATGTTTCAAGATTCTATGGCAAACCTGATTTGGAAACTGGTGTACTTCTTAATACTTTAAATAACCCAAATAATCCCGAAGAATTAGGATCATATGTAGAAGGTGATATTTTATTACCAATCGAATCGGGTCGTGCTTCATTACTTAATGAAACATACCGATGGCCTAGAGGTATTGTTCCATATGCTATAAATGGAAATTTTTGTAAGTTGTTATTACATTTATATATTTACTATAGATATAATATATTTTTTAGTAAAATATAAATTAATATTATTACTAATAATTTTTTTACATATTAAATTACAGCTGTACGTGAATTAGCATTAATTTTTCGAGCAATGAGAAGATATCGTGAAGAAACTTGTATTAGATTTGTACCACGTATCAGAGAAGTTGATTATATTTCAATTGAAAACGAACGAACTGGTTGTTGGTCAATAATTGGTCGAGTTGGTTCAAAACAAAGAATGAATCTTCAAAGTCCAGGTTGTGTAATAAAAGTTGGAACTGTTATACATGAAATGATGCATGCATTGGGATTTTTTCATGAACATACACGTGAAGATCGTGATAATTATGTTAGTATTAATTGGTCAAATATTGAAAAAATAAGAAAACCAAATTTTGACAAAGTTGTAGCAGGTAAAACAACTGATTTTGGTGTTCGTTATGCATTTGGTAGTGTTATGCATTATTCGAAAAATTCATTTGCAATTAATCCTAAACTAGATACTATCATTGCAAAGGTATTTATTATTATTTGAATTAAAATGTTCAGTTAATTAAATAAAATAATTAAATTTAATTTTTGGAAAAAGGTGAATAGCTCTGATGTTAGATTAATGGGACAAAGAGAAAATTTTGCTCGGGAGGATATTGTTAGAATTCGAATGATGTACAAATGTACTTAAATTTAATAAATAAAAAATAAGATGATGATAACACTCTGATGACTTGTAGGTACTGAATATTATTATTTATTTATGATTTATGATTTGTTATAAAATGTTTAAAGTAAATTTTTGTTTCCGCATTATAAATTTTGTTTATTTATTTATTCGTTTCTAATATTATAATATCCTGTGACTCTTTTTTGTGTGTTCAGGTTACGTTATCTAAATAAATATTATTTTACTTTATCAACTTTACCTTTACAGTTTTGTATCTACTCAATGTCGTTCTAAAAATGCTTTGGAATCAACTTCGAAATATTAAAATTGATATTGCAATTCTGATGCAACTTATGATTACTTTTATTTTTAATTTTGCATTTGAAATTACACTTAATGTAATGTTGAGCGCATACTAAAAAATTTTAAATCAAATTTTAAAATTCAATAAATACACAAAAATCTAAACCATCTAACCGTAAAGTCCAGTTCACAATTAATTTTCTCAAAATTTCTTTTACAATCTCTGTGAGAAAATTATTTTTTTATAATTATATTAAGTCTGTAATAGATAGTGCGATAAAATATTTTAATTAAGTTTCTGAAAATTTGAATCCATGCATTAAATATCATCATCTGGTGCGCAATTATGCACCACACACGATGTATGGCTCATTTTGGCTCATTTAAAAGGTTTTCATAGTCTATCTCTAATACATTGTTAATTCAAGTTGAGAGCAGTTTCTGCATCAATTTCCCATGAATCTTTGCACTATATGAAACGATGCAACTTCAATGCAGCTCCATTTTATCGAAACAAAATTTATTCAGATTATTTAATCTAAAAATTGTTCAATATTATTTTTTTTAATTTTTCCTAATAATCCACTGTCGTCCACGTTATCCATCTGCAAAGCTGAAATTTAATTAAGTAGTATATTATTAAGTAGTAGTATATAAAAAGCAAAATTTCAAAATGACTGCAATTTTAAAAAGTGAGATTTTAACATCTAGTGAATAACTATAATGAATAACCCCTAGAATAACCCTTAGTATTCTACATCTAAGATTGTCATCGACGATTATCAAATACATTTAATAGAATATCAAATATATTTATTCTAAATTAAAATATCATTAATAAATTTAGACTTAGGCATTTCAACAAATTGATGTAATAGTTGAAGATCACCTTCAAAATTCTATTTATGAATAATAATAAAATAATATAAAAAATAAAAAAAAAATACACCGTCTAATATATCAATTATATATTACAAATTTAATTTATTATTGTGAATTCTTTATTATATAACTATATATATATTTTTAATAGACCGGTGTTACGCATTTTCGATAATTTTCTAAATTTGGGAATTTAGGTCGATTAGACTTAGTAATATAATATAATTTGTCTATAAACTAAAATTATAATGATTAATTTGGAATTAATCAAAAACAAAAAGCAAAAAAAAAAAAGATGCCGCCACCGTACAAAATAACCTCGAAAAGTGAAATTAAAAATTTTCAAACAAATTTATTAATACATATTAAATTAAATTTTATACGCTCAATATTTTAACATACCCTACTTATTATTTAATTAGATCAGTTAATTATATAGTTTAAATATTCAAATTTATGAATGGATTTAAAAATTGGTTCACATAAAAATTGAAAATTTAAAGTGGGTGATGTTTTTGAAGAATTCTAATTAAAATTATTATAATTTAGAAAAAATAATATATTGAATTTGAAATGTAATTAGAATTGTATAAAATTAATGTGGTTTGATGTGAGATTACCAGTTATATATTTTTTTAAAAATCTTCTAATAATATATTTAATTGTGTGTGTATTATTACATCAGCAATATTTGCAATAGACAAGAATAGACAAAGTTGAGGCATTTTAAATTGAATAATATCATCATCATTATTTTCCGGAAACTCCATCACTGTAATCTTAGTGTGCTAGGGTAGAAATGACATAAATTTTTTTGTACAGCGATACATAATAAACACCTATACAAAATTAAAATAAAACAATATGATAACTTAATAATATTATTTACCATCATCATTGCCCCGAAAACAAAAAGGTGCGGTATAGGGTTGAAATACATAAAATTTCAAACTTAAATCTATGTATTTAACCTTCAGGCTGCTCGAAAATCCATTTATATTCCAAAATTGAAAATTTGTTTCTTGGTGTTGCACCCGACATCACCACATGAACTACGTAGCACTCCGAGCCAATATGAAGTTTACTACAGCCAAAAGCTATATAAGGGGATTTATATAAATTATTTTATTTTTTACCGTTAAGTATAAGTACATGAAGTAGGTCGCACTCCGAGTCCAATATCAAGTATACTACAGCCAAAGCTATATAAGGGGATTTATATAAATTATTTTATTTTTTACCGTTAAGTAAAAATATTTATTAATTTTAAAAATTAATTTATATTTAATTATTGATTGGAAATAAAGAGCTATCATTATTATTATTATTTATTTTTCACCGTGATCCGACCGCGACATTATCTTTTTGGAACAGATCATTCGTTGTCATCTTTGATGAAATATCATTTCATAAATGCTACTGATTTGCATTTTCTTAGTTTTATGATATATTTCGATCTGGTAATATCGGTCTCCCGTTGAATTAGTTAGATTCATGCACAGGTAACTAATTTCAAACTCAGACGTCTTTGGAGTTCCTCCAAATGAATAATATATTTCATGCATATACGTGGTTACGGAAAATACCGTTTAATTCCATATCTGCGTATTCCGTACATGTATTCTGCGCTTTCAATTGCTATAATTCCGCTGCCATCTAATAAAAACTATTATTATTTCCGCTCATGCTCTTTACCCTTCCAAACACAGTGGGTTCAGAATCTGGTCGTTCATAAGGATTGCTAGAGTCAACAGGAGTTACTACGTTAAGATGGGAGTAATAAAATAAGGTGGCGTAGAACAAATGGCGTAAATACGTAATGTAACGCAATCATAAAACGTATCCCCATCCATAGATAGATGCCTCAATTTGCTAAGGAAATCGTTTTCTTTTTACCGAAAAAACAAAAAATATTTCTTATTCCAAGAATATCACCAGGAGCAGGTTCTAACACCCCCAGGATATAACATACAATTTTTTAAGAAAAAACAAGTTTTAAGTTTAATTTTAAGTGGAAATTGTCGATACATTGTGAATACTACAAACTTCAAATAAATCAATTCATATCATTTTCAGTCATGTAATCAAAAACAAATCACTAGACCAACAACAGGAATTTACACCATAATCTTTATTTTCACAGAATTAACAATTTTACCGTTTATTAATCACAGAAATTAACAATTTTACCGTTTAGTACGAAATAAAATAAATTATCACTAAATTAATATACAATAATGAATATTAAAGAGAATTAGATTAAACAGAATTTTATTCGCAGTCAGAGAGTTGATTTGATTGACAAATAAAATGAATTAAATAAATTGTATATTAAGTTATTTCAAATGATTTTAACCCAATTAAATTTTATAATATATTTTCCAATTTCAAAATTTCAACATTTCTCATTAATTATTTACGATCTTTATTTTAATAGTTTGTACACTCTCTTTAATTTATTTTATTATAACATATTAAATTTCAAATTTTTTAGAGTTTTTATACTAATTAATCAATTAATTAACAAAATATTCAATATTACATATGTATATATCACTCTTTTAATTATCAAAAATACACTTTCTTTCTCACTTCCCATTAATCTTTCTCCCTCTCTCTACATTTCTGAGCCTCAAAAACATTTCTTTTAATTTTTGTTGAAAAACTAAGGTCTAAAAAAAATTTTCATTTCAAATTGTTTATTTTTATTAGCATCAAAACGAAGTAGTTATGTTCTACAAGGTGTAAACAATCTAGCTAGTTTGGAAAAATCTATTTCAGATTACTTTAATACTCAGAGAGTGTGGTAGTGTATGGTAAGTGAAATTGAAAATATGTATTTAAATACTGGTGAATTAAAATTTGAAAAAAACAATATTTACAGAGACATGGTGATAATATAAAATTTATCAAGTTCTTAAAAATAGATTAATTAATTTTTTTTAAATTTTAATATTTGATTTACTTTTGTATTATAATGGTTATCTACCAGTCTATTTTAATGTTCATTTCATTGAATTGATTTTAATTCAAATTTAATATCGAAATTTGAATAACCAGCAGCTTAATAGCGGTGTATATAGTACCACAGAGCAGTATCTATCTTTATTATCTATATGGATCCTATTACGTATATGATAGGAAGTAAATGAGATTTATTTTATGCATAAATGATGACCGATTAATGATTTTCAAATTTATTTTTTTTTGTTTTTCTTTTTAATTTAATTTTTTAATATTTTTTAAATTTTTTATTTATTTTTTGAATTGATGACTTTTTTTGATTTAATTTTAATTTTATTGATACATTAAAATATTTATTATAAATTTAAAAAAAAAAACAAAAAAATACAATTTCATTTAACAAAAGAGAAATATTTTCATTCCGAATCTTTATTAATTTTAACGGCCTTTTGATTTGTATATACCGACGATGAGATTATCATGACAGTATTAATATCAAGGGGTAATTTAAATATTCTGTTACACACGACATCATAATACCATTTTATAGCCGACGAGAGTGTTTTTAAATCAAATTTACTTATTTGAGTATTATTATAAATATGCTCTCCGTACTCTCCGTACTCTCATTTTCAGAAATATTTTTAAAAAAATCATTCAACGTAAGTATTAGAAGAGAATTGTTAAATATGTAAAAAAAAATACTATAATATACTATATATACTATATATTGTGTAATTTTATCCAAATTCATGTATGTTTATTTTTTTGTTTGCATGCTCTTTACAAATTTGTGAGTAATTACAAATTTTACGTATGTTTACTTTTTTTTGTAAAAGAGAATATTTTCACAGTTCTCGCAGAATTTTATAACCATATGATTTTTTCTTTCGTTTTCACATTTCTGCAAATCAAAGTAAACATACAGACCTAATATGAATGAATACACATCAAATTCTGATTGATTAAAATTTTGACAGCTGCATATTTAAATCATAGGAAACATATTGCATTAAAATGCTAGACTCAATTATTTAAAATATTGTTTTTAAGAGCAAGAACAAACGAGTAGAATCATAATGCCAAATAACAACAAAATATAAAGTTGACAAATATAAAATTTTAACTTTAAAAAAGGGTGAAAAACCTTCTGTTTGGGATATTGAACAATTTACGTAGGTGGGAGCATATAAATATGCGTCAAAATACCATTGTCCTGAACTTTTAATTATTTTTTTTCTACATTTACGCATATTCGGACAGTTTATATAAATTATCAAATTTATATATTTTCATTCATTTAATTTTTAATTCCCAAAAATTTAAATTTCTTTTACGTTATTCTTGAATAGCCCTTAAAAGAAAAATAATAATATGTAAGTATGTAATTTTACAAAATTTCAATTTAATTCCAAAATTCGAAAATATTTCTTGCTTTTCTCACACCAAAATTATAAATACATATGTACATTATTAATTTAATAATAAATAACAATAATAACATATATGTTTACATTGTATGTATATATATGTATATAAATAGGAATAAGTTAGTTAGAAAAAAAACTAAATTTGAATATTATATCAATCAAAAATGAAAGAGAAAGTTTATAATACCTATTTGTTACCACCAATCACATATACACACAAAACAAATACATAACATTATGTATTTGGGTATTTGATGACATTTTATGTTTTTCTTTTATTTTTTTACAAAAATATATATTTGAACCTTTAAAGTGCAAAATAAATTTTAAATAGTTTTTTTTTGTTTTGATGAAAAGGGTTATCATAAAACTATGGCCAAGCACAGCACGGTGTATTTTGATGGTTTTTTTTAGGTTTTTCTCTATACTGTTAAATATAGCGTTGATTAAATGTGATTGAAGAGGGGGGATGTTTGTGAGACGATTGAGTTTTAATTGAGTTCTATATTTTAATCAATACACACACGATAATATTTCAATGTGAGGGATGTAAAAGCTTACATTGAATATATTATATACATATATTATAACATACCTGATACTGAGTATAATCTGAACAACATACCTGATGGTCAAAAAGACAATATTATTTTTTACCTTTCATAAGCAAAGAAAATTTTTTCATTTTCCTTGGATGCCTTGAGTTACCGATTCAGAAATGGGAACTATATTTGGTAACATATAAATACTACTAAAAGATGATATTTTTTTGAGGAAAATAGAAATTTTGAAAAATGTTGTAATGAAGGGGGAACAGTATTAAAATGAAAAATAATTATGGAAAAAGATTAAAAATCAATTAGAAAAGATTGAGAAATCAGAAAAATATATGACTTATAGTCAGTACAAAACATTCTTCGACGGTTTTACATCGGCAATGAAATGAAATAAAAAATTTACCAAAACTACCTATGTAACTACAGTATATCCACAAATATATTTACAAGCCACTATTTTCGTTTTGTCCTTTTCCCTAGCTTTTGTTCTTTGTATCTTGAATCCGTACATCAAGAAGGAATTTATACCGTTATACAAGACTTATATACTGTATAAGTCATAACATATAACTTGGGTCATTAAGCTTGCAACAAAGTAATTCATTAGTCTACGGTTTTGTAGAATTGATTATCACGATAATGAGTTAATCTAGGCTGTAAAAGACTATAGGAGACTATGATCTATTAGAAAAAATCAAATTGATCTACAACGGAATTTGAACTCATATTTATGCTACACTGTTAAATGGAAATTTTTTCTACACTCTGTGCAGTTGTGTAGACATAACACAATCATCACAACTGTCCTGTAACCTCATCCATGCATAACAACAAAATACTCAACTGAAATGTCTATATAAAAAAAGCTTTTTAGATAATGCTAGAACTGGGCTGCGAAATAAGTTCGATTCAAATAACTTCGATAAAAAATTAACAATACATACTTTGTCGAAGTTATTTCACTTTTGATTTTAATAAATTTATCGAGCTTATTTCAGAATGAAATAACATCGATAAAAAAAATCAAATTTTATTTCACTTTTAAATAATAGAAGTTATTTCAATCGAACTTATTTCGCAGTACCGCTGTAGCAACCACAACCGATCAAGATAATAATTAAATTTAGTAAAACATACTCTAGGTATTCCATTTTATTATTTAAAAATGCATTACCATACTTTTGGATAGCATATTCGATAAGATAAACCTTCTTCAGATGATTTCAACTATAGATGGTTTCATATAATACAAGAGATTTCTATGAATCGTGATATAAAAAGTTAAAAAAAACAAAACGGTACATACTTTAATTTTTGTTTTATTTACCAAAAACATACTTAATGGCGCATAGAACAAAATCAACCTCAACAATTCAAAATACAATTCGCGGAAATCAACAACACTATGAGGATAATCTTATCATTTGATTTTATATATATATTTTTTTTTGGCATAAAAAGAAATTATCATGACATTTTTGACATTTTTAGTTGCATAACATAGACGCAAACTTAAAAACAAAAAACAAAAAAAAAAAAAAATAAAAAATTTATCACCCGCTTGTTTAAAAATTTTGACTTTTGATTAGTTTTTACATTGTTAAATAAAGATGATCTCTTCTTTTGATTATTGAGATGGATACTAATTTAATTTTTTGTTGTTGTAAGTTACTATTGTGCAGTTGTTACTGTTGTTGTTAAACTAATCAACTTCATTGAATAAGAAAAGTTTTATTGTAAACAAAATTGTGTTGTATGCAGGTGGCGTTAATTACTTGTTAACATTTATTTTGTTTGTTTTTTTTTTTTTGATTTTGTTATTTTGTTTTATTATTATTATTTTTAACTTAGTTTCTCCCCTTAAGCATATGAGATAATTTTTTTTTTACCGATGATGAATAAAGAATTTTAATAATGGTAATAATAAATTTAATCTAAATCTTGAACATTAATATGTGGTGACCATATGTTTCAAAATTTCAATTTTGAAATATTTAATGCCTATGGGTTTCAAAGACACAATATTTTATAACTTACATTTACTTTAAAATACAAATTGAATGGAAGATGTAACACTTTAAGAATTATTAATTTAATTTCATTTAAGAATATCACATAATCAGCAATTGTATGTTATTTCGAATGGAAATCCTAATATACATGCTCTAAATAGATATTTTAAGACTAAATACATATTTATGAAGACTAAATACATATTTATGAAAAAGACAGGTACTATTAACAATTGAAAAATTAATAATTTTTGTTATAAATAGCTTATCATTCCAAATGAAAGCTATTTACAATAAAAATTATTTCCCATACATACATCCACCAAGACAAATATCTAATAATGGCTTAATATCTAATTTTATTGAAGTATGCTTCCGCCCTGCCTGACTGATGAGATTATGCAAGACAAAGATGATAATAATGATATAATCTTGTTGTAATTTATAGGCAATTTCATTTGTGATAGGAACATTAACAGTCTTTTACGCGTATATATACAATAATTGTTTTATAAACTCCACTGAATTATGATATACCGAGTATATTATAGCAATATAGCTACCACAACATAGCAATATAGTTACCACACTACTAATGTCTTTGCAAGTATAAACCTTATATACATACTATATAAGTCATGTCAAATAGGATAACACAGCTTTTTTCAATATACTCAAACATATTTTAATCTGCTAATTTAATCAAATTTGCATTATTACTTATGATCATTTTAATCAATGACTATATATGAGGCGGTCCCAGCCAATTTTTAAAAATGAGTTATTGTCGTTTTCTATTCGAAATTAAAAATTTCTGTCATTGTGCAAAAAAAACAAATAACATTGAACGAATTTAAACTTGATTAAAATTATTTTTCGAAAAGGACTAAACTGCTTGAAGTGATTAACCTTTTTTCTATTGCAATTTTATCTCTAAAGTATTTCTTTTACATGATCCATTCTGGCTCGATTTTGGCACTCTGGAGAGTGTAAAAAACAAAAAAAATATACATGTATGTATTATAGTCATTGTTTTAACGAATGAAATGTAACAAATTTTTATAATTAAAAAAGAAAGTATAATATGGTCTAGTATTATTTTTTATGTGCAATATGGTCACCCTAATACCAATTTCATACCTGTCTCATATTTTTAATTTCTTAGAGGAAGATTTTTATAGCTATTTTATAACAGCAAAAAAAGAAAAAAAAAACAAAAAAGTGAAATTAACATTTCTATTTGGTGAAATAATTTTGTGTCATGCTATAAATTTCATTTCAATCGAAGAGATAATCTCTTTATTAGATGAAATGTCATAATTTTTGTTTTTCCAATTCAATTAACTTATTTTGGGTGGTTGTTTCCTTTTTAGTATTACAAATTTATTTCTTTATTTCTATATTAAATATTTTAAGATTTCAAATATTATTTTTTAATTATCAAAATTAAATTTAATTAAAATATGTATGTACACATTTTAAGATTAACGTTTTCATTAATAAACCAAAAAATTCAATTTGTATCATAAAAAATATATATTTATGGGATATGTTAGTAGGCTTAATTTAATAAAAATATTATAATTAAATTAAAAAATACTAATAAAAACTAATAAACAATATATTAAAATGTAGAAAGAGTTTCAAAATAAAAAAATTCAAATTTTCTATATTAAATTAAATTAGTGGTGGGTATTATCAACTTATATGAAAGTACATTAGGTTAAAACCAAAATATTAACATTGGTTTTTTTTATTTTCAAAATTTTGTAATCAGAATTAATTGTTCTTGTGCTAATCGGGGTTAATTATGCCTTTTTTAATATTAATACAAAATTGGTTGAAATTTTATGCAGAAAGCTAAAAAGGGTTAATGATTTATTTTTGACTATAATATAGAATATGGAACCGTTTAGCAGTTATAAAGATTTCCAAATTTATGAACAATATTAAACTTTACCGAAAAGACCTGCAATAATTATTGATAATTTTTTGGAAGAGATTTTTAATTAGTATAGTTAAAAGAATATTTCAAATTTCGTCCTATTTTACTTAGTTTCAACTTTCCCATAGTAAAAACTTAAACAAAATCTTGTTGAAATTTACAAAATCACTTCAAGGCTTCATAATGCCAAAATAGTTTAGAATATATCACTGCTATCCATACAATTTTTTTTTTATAATATTACCTACCCATTCACTAATACAAACATAGTAGGATATTTTCAAAGCATTCAGTGTTAATTTGTAATGTAACAAACCAAATTGGCATTTTATATATACTTACATGGCTCAGACCATTTATATTAATACTTACTTTGTTTAGTATTGGTAACACATACTAAATATTTTTACTTATAAAAATGCCCAGTATTAGAACTGGTACTGGTGTAAGCTATGTTTTGTTGTATGTAATATATGATATTTTACCTAATCCCTGTCCCGTTGGTGTATTAGCTCACCAAGACTTCAAAAATTATTAATTAAATTGACTTAAGTACACAATACTTGAATATCAGACAGCTTTGGATTTGGAGCATGCAGTAAATTACGATCAGTGATTATAAATTGTACATAAACTAAATGTTCTAACAACAATATCGTCAAGTCAAAATAATAAAATTCTGCAAGTTGGTTAAATAACTTAAAAGGAAAATTTGACGATTTGATCAGTTCACGGAAATAACATATTATAACATTAATGCTAAGTAAGTAATAATAATTTTGCTTTACTTACTTACTTAGGTGGAAAACAGATCATCTGAGTTCGGCATCTGAGTTATCAGAGTTCTCCATTTTTGCTTATAAATGATTAATTTTACAAGAACAACATTCATAAAAATAATTTTCCTAGAAACGACAATAACATCAAAGTTTTGACAAGCCATGACAATTTTGATGATTTCAGAGTATCATAATACCATATCGAATTAATTGATAATTTTAACGATTTAAATGTATCTTTTAAATTCATAAAATGTCAGTACAGTATCACTATTATACAAAAAGGTCGTTTTATTACCTAAAATATAAATTTAACATAACAATGGTTGCCATGTCATATTAAAACAAAACATACAAACAAATATATTTTTATATTAAGAATAAATAATTCTATATTATCTTAACATCCTTTACAAAAAAAAAAAATTGTTTTTATATTAAAAAAAATATCAATTTCTACTAACTTCACCACAATATCTCTAATGATCTACATATTATATCTAGCTGTGTAATTACACGCTTTATTTAATTTAATTTTAGACCTCCTATTGTCATCTCATATATACATATATATATATATAGATTTAAATTCCTTTTTATTAACTTCCGTATATCAAATTTCAACCACCACCAATAACCCCATGTAGTGTAATCTCAATAACATAATAAATATTATAATCGTGTCCAAAGTGATAATAACCCTTCCTTCTATCTTCCTATTTAGCATAGATAATTTATTAATATTATAGATGAAATGATTGATATTACGATAATTCAATCATTGCCTGGTTGTTTCTATCAATATTATTATAATAAAATTAATTTATTTTAATTAAAAAAAAAAAAAAAAAAATGAAATCTATGGTGATCATGGTGTTCTTTTAAAACAAAAAAAAAACAATTTTCATTAATAGGCTTACAAGGTTGTTATGCCTATCGTTAAAAATAATATTAAGATACATTTTTATGATTTCAATTCTATTCCAATAATCCAATATACAAGTATTCTAATAACATTTTCTAAAAAAAAAAAAAAAAAAAACAACAATAAATCATACGGTAACTTTTCGAAATGAATCAAAAATTTAATAAAACAAAAAAAATAACTTAAATTCGTAAATTTTTAGATAATTGATGATGTAGATTTGTTGTTAGTGACGGAATAAATTTTAATTCAAAATATTTTCAATATACATTTTTAACTAATATGAATTGAATTTGGTATGGAAATTTTAAGAAAATTAAATTAAAACTAGAAAAAAATGTTATATAATGAGTTTTAGTCTATAACACCTGTGAAAATACTCTAAAGTGTATAGATGTATCCTATTGCGGCTTAGAATGTGGTCGTATTTAAATTTGAATAAAAATATTACAAAAGTAAATAATTGATTTACAGTGATGTTAAAAAACCTGATTTAAAGAGTAAAAAAACTTTAAATCAATCCCTGAATAGACTCTGATACGGAATACGACGATCAACAGAATGATAATTCTTTTAAAGTATAAATTTTTATATGAAAAAAAAAATAATTTATGTAAAAATTATTTATTGTATATCAATATGTAATCAAGCTTTATGTGTCTCGAACAAAATTTTAACTCGTATATTATTCCGAATGCAAACACACACACACAACTTTAAAAAATCTTTAACTTCCACATAAAACCGAAACAACTGCAAATAGACCAAAGTTTTTATACTTAGTATAATTTTGTATAAAGGAATCCTTTCCTAAAAAAAAAAAAATAGATTTGTCCATTTTATACGATTTTATAATCAGTTTGACCCGAATCATCACTACGTATATACGATTGACCGCTGAAACTGGACAGATTGTATAACTAATACAGATTTACATTATATTTACAACAAATCAGATAATTTTTTCACACCTATATCTCAAATCCTATAATATTCCTATTTTTTGTTATCCTAAATCCATTCGGTATATCTTTTAATTCTCAGATAGTCTAAACAATACAAAATATAACCCACTTGAAGTGGTAGTTATAATATATATTTCATAAACACATAGAAAATGAGATTTTTCAAAACAGTTAATTCATAAATTTACATATATCAAAAATTATATTTTATAATCATGATATAAATATCGTTCAAGAACCCTTTAACCGCTTTGATGGGTTTGCTATGCACTATACAAATAAAATATATAATCTGAAATGAAGTTGGTGTATTAAAATGTATTTTAATTACTGTATTTTATATTAAATAATTAATATAAATTATCGCAAATTTCCGTTCACTAATAATTTTTTAATATTTGATTGCAAATATCGATATTTCGGAAACAACATACTTCCTTCATCAGTGTTTCTATTATATATCTTAATTATATTTTTTTATTTTATATCCTAATCCCTACCAGATACCTATTTTACCTGTACTTTTCCAATTTATTTTTTTTGTTCATATGACTCCCGATAAGCATTAAAGGTGTTAAAATGATGTTTTTATGGGAATAATGTGATTAATATTGCTATTAGTATGTTCTTATAGCAATTGCGAGAGTTGTTATAAAGCGATTTTCAACAAGTGCTACAGCAATGTTGTTATAAGTCTAAAAGTGCGTAACACTTAGCAATGGTTATCCAAATTTACCCAAACCTTTCTACAAAATTATTATAAATTTGGGTGAACTTTGGTCTACTTGCAGTTGTTTTGATTTTACTATTAAGAGTTAAAGTGTTATTATAAAAATAGAATTGCTAGAATAGCATCAGTAATAGTGTTATTATTTTATTGTATTCCTATAATGTTACTAATAAACTTGCTGTACTTTTGAATAAATATTTAGAATAAATATTTTGCGACGGCCATTATTTTCTACAAGCATTTTCTACAAGCATTTCTCCAAAAACAAAATATTGAAAAATTTTGAATTACTTCTAGAATCTGTATTAAATTGTGTAACTAAATTTATTTCAAAAAATATCCTACAGTTTCAGGAATTAACAAAAATTTCATAATATTTGAATTTTTTTTGGACATAATTTTTATTCTTTGTCCAGATCAATTTCAAACAATACGAATTAAAAACATAAAAAAACAAATGTATGAAAATTTTTATTTGATGTAGAATTATAGCAAGGTCAAATATCATATTGAGATTCATATATACCTATATATATATATATATATATATTTGTATTTTTGTTAACTAGATGCCACCTATGCTTTTGACAACAATATTCTACTCAAAATAAAACTGACATATTTTGTTTGGCTGTTGTTTTTGTTCTGGTATAACAAAACATATAGATACCGTTTTCATCAGACCTAAATGAACTGTGAAGAGGTAAAACGTTTTAAACACTATTGCTGCTGCTGCTACTACAAAAATGTCTAAATACATAATTTATGTTTTTATTAATAGCTGTCAAAATAATAAGTTCCAATTTATTTATAGATCTGTATTATTATTATAATTTATTTTTATTCTGTTGTTGTTTTTTTTCATATTTTAATATTATAATTTTAGAGCAGAGATCAACATAAGTATTTTAAAAAGAACACTTTAAATGTAAATTTTTGTTTTTTTTTTGTTTTTAATTTGTTTTTTTTTTTTTGTTTTTGTGTTCTCAACATTTTTTTTTCTCAAGAATAATTAATTTAGATTTAGAAGTGGTTAACTAATAACGGCAATAAAAAAAATAATAATTTACGCCATTTAAAAAAAAAATGTTTGATGAACCGAATGTTTTTTTTTTTTAGTTTTCATTTCCTTAAAAAACCTTCATCACTTAATTCAACGAAATAACCGTTCTAATTGGATTGTTTTGTAAAGAATATTTTTAATTTATTAGAATGTTCGACTTATTTTATTTTTTGTTATTAATTATTATTAGCTGTTGTGTAGTCTCGGATTATATTTAATAAATTTATTTGTAAAACGTCGATTGGTGGCTGATATTACGTTTATCCACCAAATTATTGCTGGAAATATCCTGGCACCTAAAATTAGGGATTTAATAACTTTAAGAGAGAACCCGTGTAATTTATGTTCCGTTGACATGTTTAATATTGCTAGCCATAGCACTGATTACGGTAAATTTGAGTCTGTGTCTAGAATGCTACGTGAATTTAATCAAGAGCAGCTTGTTTTGATACTAACCTTAGTAAAATACGCTTAAAATTGAAGCTGTATAATCGATAAACGATTATTGGAATGGAAATTTGATCTTTTTCTACTTTCTTTTTTTATTTGAATTTATCTTTTTAACATTCTACTAACTATTGCATGTTATAATAGATATTTATTTTTATCTCTCAATAACATTAGTTACTAACGGTGATGCATACTAACCCACTGGATGATGATCTAACCGCTTAGCAATATGTTGCAAGCTTTCGTCTATAATAGACGTCTGATTTGCTTGATCTAAGCAATAAACATTTAATTGCTTGATCTAAGCAATAACCTGACAGTAAATAAGTTTTAAAAGATGAACCAATGCCAGAATTAAGAGTGTTGGTCCTGAATGCGATTTATTTGCGATTTTTAGTAGCATAAACGAAGCTGAAAGAGCATATAAAAAAAATATACAAAAATATTATATGATTACAGCACAAGAAATAACTAAAATGCGAAAAATTATTTTAATCTAGATAATCTTCAATTTCTTACTTGAAGACACAAGGGTAGACTGCTTTCCGTTCATGGAGTAAAAACTGAAAATTTAATCCAAACCAGTAAAATTGATAGATTATAATTCTCTAATCTTTACTTACTTGCCCTTCTAACACAATAGAATAAATGATGATGATGATGATGATGATGATGATTTAAACTGTCCAGTATATTTGAATTAAAATTACTTTAACATAAGCCATGTAAGTAAGTTTTTGGAAAATAATTTGCAAAATTGTCGTAATTGCATAAACAATTAAAAATACAACTTTTACTTTTGCAATTTCAATAGAAAGTAAAAGTATTTTATTATAATTCGAATAAAACAGTTTATTATAAAATTAAGCAATTCATTAGATAAATTTTATCAACAAATATGTACAATTTAAATTATGCATTACAATTAGATAATAATTATGTAAATGTAATTAAATGAAAATTATTCGAATTATGTTAATTTTTGTAAAACAAAACAAAAACGAAAAGCATGAATGAATTTTGGTAAAACCTAACAAACTAAAACCGTCGAAAACCAATTGTTATCATGTATAGCTCAATAATTTGTAGTGTAATATTATGCTGCAGTTAATGTAAGCTACGTGTAGTAGCTACAATGAAGCTATTGTTCCAATTTAAAATGCTTCAATAAACTTAGCTACAGATTCTAATGCAAGCTCACCTGTTCCATAAACGGTTTTTTAACCTGCTATCAACAATAAAATTAGTTTCGGAATACGTAGACAACTCCAATAGATTGACTGCAGATCCATAAATGGTTTTTTAACCTTCTAACAACCATTAAATTAGTATTGGACTAGATGTTAATAACAATATAGAAGAACAAATATAAGGTCATTGTAGAGACATTTGCAAATCAAAACGTTAAATACTAGAGTCAAAACCAGATCAATAAAACTAATATGTTTCGAGAATATCTTAATGTTTAAAGAACTTCATTTGGAATAAATAAATTCATTGGAGATTATACCATCAAAAAATTAAAACATACATTCGTCCAATTTTAACAGACGCAGCAAAAGTAAGAATTGATATCAGCAAAACAAAATTAGTTCTTTTCAATCCACATTCTGTTGCTCCTAATGTCCAAATGGGTGTATAGTGCGCCAATAAACTTCCTTCATTGAACTCCAGCTCTCCCAGATTGTGCTCCAGCTCCTGGATTTCATTTCGACCACAACAGAGCTGATTACTACCATTATATTTTCGGATAAATCTAAAATTGCCATACAATTAAATAGAAAAAATGTTGTTCTAACAGGCGCATAATCTGAATTTTAAAAACTGAGTTTAGAACTGAAGTAAAGTCCTCCGCACCAGTCTAGATCTTTTGTCTTGGTTGCATCTTCGCCTTGAACTATCTTGATTGCATAACAAATACCATTGTATCGGTGACACTCTGTATTAAAATATACTCTTCTATAATCATTGGTATTTGTTTGTTTGAAGGAGGTGAATTTTTTCATGCACACCAAATCAAATTTTTATACTGAATAATTAATTTTTTTTTGTTTTAGAAATTTAAGAAAACTGACACCTAATTTGATAATTAAATCAACTTAAATAAAATTTATTACTTTATTATAATTATAAATATTAATTAAATTTAACATTGTTTTTGTTTCATTCACAATAACATTAATGGCTTTAATAGACAAATGTATTCCAATTCCGATAATAATTATAAAAGTTACGACTACGATGTACATGAGTCCAACTAACTGATAACATTATTAATAACAATGCAGTTTACATAATATTATGCTCTTTACTATCAACTATTCTTCACTTATAATTTACATACCTATATACTATTATACCAATGCAATCAAAAATTTTTATATAAAAAGATGTTGTAAAACTCAACTTACCACCATTGTCACCTTTGCAATTATTCTTGGTGATTAAAAAAAAAAAAAAAATAGAATTTCAAAATGCAATTTTTAGAATATTTAATTTTTTTTGGATTAATATCCTTTAATTTGGCTCAGATATTTAGTCGTTCTAAAATGAGTGAAACAGATGATAAAGAACCAATTCTTACAGATCTTACAAAATATTTTGGAAAACCTGATTTAGAGACTGGTATACGTTTAAAAAATTTAAATGAAAGTGTTAATCCTGAAGAAGTTGGATCATATTTAGAAGGTGATATTTTGTTACCAAATGATGATGGTCGTGCTTCACTACTTAATGAATCATATCGATGGCCCAGAGGTGTTGTACCATATGTTATAACTGGAAGTTTTAGTAAGTTATCCAAATTCTATATAGAAAATTAGATTTTTATTTTTGTTTTTTTTTTTCAATTATAATAATTATAGCTACAAGAGAAAATGCTTTAATTTTACGAGCAATTAGAGAATATGCTACAAGAACTTGTATTCGATTTGTACGACGTACAAATCAGCGAGATTTTATTTCAATTGAAAATAATGATACTGGTTGTTGGTCAATAGTTGGTCGAGTTGGATCAAGACAAAGAATGAATCTTCAAAGTCCAGGTTGTGTAACGAAAATTGGTACCATTGAACATGAAATGATGCATGCATTGGGATTCTTCCATGAGCATACACGTGAAGATCGTGACAATTATGTTACTATAACTAGATCAAATATTGAAGAAATGTATAAGCATAATTTTGATAAAGTTGATAAAGGTACAACAACTGATTATGGTGTTCGTTATGCATTTGGTAGTGTTATGCATTATTCAAGAAGAGCATTTGCAATTGATAAAAGTAAAGATACTATTACACCAAAGGTATACTTGTATATATATATATATAATTGCATTTAATATAGAAAAAAAATAATTTAATTATAATATATAGGTTAACGATCCTGATATCAACAAAATTGGACAAAGAGATGATTTTGCTCCACAGGATATTTACAGAATAAAAAGAATGTATAAATGTTCATAGATTGGAGTTGTAGAATGTATAACGGTTTGAAAATATTGAATTTTTTTGATTTGTTATGAAAAAATATATATTTGAAATAAATATTTAATTGCATTAAAAAAAATGTACGTTTTATTTATTAATATGTAATATGAAACTCATCCTTAATCCGATAATGAAAGCAACCCTTTTACTATAATGAAATTATAATGCAATTTAAACATCTTTTTTTTCATTATTTTCTTATAATATGATATGGAATGAAAATTAATATAATATATGATTTGCTTTAAAATGTTGACTATTTATAAAAGGCTGTGTAGTAGTAAAAGGTATAACAGTAAACCGCAATGCGTATAGACTAAAGTGTGATTCTATTTGAGTATATTTTATAAAACTGCTGTTGTTTGGTGCATCTAAAAATCAAAATCTTTAATAAATTTTGCTTCTTCATCGAATATATTGTCTCAATGTCCACATTTTTATTCTGAATATTGTGAAAATTATCCTTTAAATCTAATCGTGACATATAAAATTTACAAACATTGAAGTTAACAATGTGACAGTGAATATTAACTCCAAGATAACCCGACATGCAAATGAAGAAAACTATCTGTGTAAAAAATGCAATTTACGTTGACCACAGTTGAGATTTAAAGGCAGTATAAAATTAATTAAATAAAAATTTTAAATATATACAAGCTGGTGCTTGCCAAATCAACACATGGCTATGTGCCATTGTTAAGATAACTGGCTTTCTTGGAAAGTTTTACCGTGAAACTTTAAGTTACTGCTCAAACAATACTTAAAATAAATTTTAGACTTTTATAAATGATTTTTTTAACATTGAACCTATCATCTAAAGAAGATACAGGAAAACAAGTTGCTACCTTTTTTTTATAAAAACTTGTTTTCTAGAGTTAGAGTAAAATTATTGTTATGTTGTTGAAAATAGTCTGATTGTAATATAATAGTATGATTGATAGTGAGGACATTGTACGGTTTGAAAAGGCTCAAAGACTAAGATGGGCTGGTCATGTAAGTCGAATGCACGAAAGTCGAAAGCAATGTGGTGATGAATATAAAGCCCGATATAGCAGCTGTGGTAGAGGAAGACTAAGAAGCAGATGGGCAGACAACGTGAAAAACGATGCTCAAACCCTACAAATCCCAAATTGGAGACAAGCGGCACAAGATCGACCTTTTTGGAGTAGCATAGTGATGAAGGCCAAACCTCATCCAGAGCTGTAGCACTATAAAATGATGATGTTGAAAATAGTCACCTACTACTTGCAGACTTCTTTAATGTTTTGTACTTGACTGAAGAAAGAAATGTAAAATTGTCTTATTCAATTTTTATTGCACATGAATGGTTGTTTATATTCCAATGGAATAGCACAGATAGGTGAAGGGTTGAATAATTATATTTATATTATTTATAATGTATTAAGTTTTACAATTATCGCGCTTTAATCGAAATATTTTTCAAACGTTTCGAGTAACCGTATTTTTCCGACTAATCGTAAGCCTTAATGTGAGGCGTTTTTCATTTATTTCATGCTTAAGATCTACTATAACTAATATTAATTTTAATATATCTCAACATGGAATAATCTGTATTGATTTTGCAAATACATTTATAATAATCCTTCTTCTTTTTTAAAGGACTAGGACCTATTGTTTTGATATATCTCTTCTGATGCCGTAAATATATTATAAAATATATTCGTATACTGCACTCTTCAGAAACTGTGAGCTTCATCCATTGTATCCATCTTTTTTATGCTTGTCCTCTGGTAGCCCATAACCATTTTGCTTGGTTTTGAAGACAATTTTAGTCATACTTTCAACAACCAACCATCAGAAACTAATAATTAGACCTAATTTATTTATATTTTTGTTACAATATTCAAATCTCTAAATACCGTTATTCCAATATCTGTTTAATCAATACCAATTTATTTACACCTAATGGAATTTTTAGATTAACTACACTTCCTGTTTTTTTCTACCCTGCATAGGCATCATAGCAAAAACTTTTTATTTGATTTTTATCTAATAGAAATGTTACTTTTTTGTTACCATTTATACAGATATGGGAAAGTTGGGAAACACCACGTCCAAGGAATAAATTTTTCACTAAATTATCTTGTTAATGAAATATATGACAAACACCCTGTATTAGTGAAAAATAATTTTAACTAAGTCTTTAAGTGAACTTTTATATAACGTATCATAGTTCTACTTTCTTAAATTAATAGATTCGACCCAAAATCTACTCAGGTAACCACCTTTACGATTATATATAGGAATCCACGTATAAATAAATCAATACATCATCACAATTACTTAACTCAAATCTAAATGTCTCTAATCTAATATTATAAAACATTTTTTTTATCTTTCAATTTCCTAATTTGCATTTCAAAACAAACCGCATTGCCATTTTATTGAACTGCACAGTTTGATATACAGCAGCCATAGAGATATGAAAATATTGACTATTGCAATAATGTTCAGTAAATCATATTAAAATAAATAAATAACATGAGTAAGTACCTACATATGGTAATATATTACCAATCAAATTATATTTATTATTATAAGGACTAGATCATTTTAATTAAGGGCTACAATAAACTATTTTGCCTATAATTCAATTAGAAGAGCTCAACGTTAACAATTTTCGTATTAAAAAATAAATAAAGTGCGTAAAAATAGAAAGCGTTTCGAGTTGAATTACAAAATTTTTAATAATTTAATTAAAAAATATATAAATTTTTTTTTTTTGTTAATTTAATGAAAATTAATTTTTGCGTGCTTTAAAGTAAAATTTTGCCACCAAAAAAAAAAAAAAAAAATTGTATTTAGTAAATTTCCAAATTTATTAGAGAGAAAAAAAAATAAATTGTTTTTTTAAAGAAATTCATTAAAAATTTTTTTTTTTAAGTGAAAAATAATTAATTTTTCATAACTGTAAATAAACTTCCACCTTCTTTCATCCTCTCATCTTAAACATTTATTATTCAATATTATTATATTATTGATTGATGCGTTTATGAATTATTAAAAACAATAACAACATTCACTAACATTCACTAAAAAATATATACATACTCGTATTATGAATATATGAAAATTGAAATATCCGCAACTGAAATTTAGTCATTATTTTCCAGAAAAAATGAAAAAACAAAAACAGAAAAATCTTTACAAAATAATTCAATAAAAGAAAAATATTTAAGTGTCAGTGGTGTCAGTTACCACCTATATATCTTATCTTCAAGATACATACTGATTATATATCTAATAAAAACAATCATCATCAATAAATCATAACACCAAATTGAAATTTCCGTTTTCTTTTATTTTTCCTTTATTTTTTTGCTTTTATCTTTCCTTTTTGGTACTTAATTATCATTAATAATTGAATATACTCTCAAATTGAGGTGAGATGATAATAATGAATAATAGATACTTCAACAGATAATATATATATATATATATATATATATATATACTTGTACTTTAATATACATTCCAGTTAACACAATTAAACACTTGACTGGGCTAATGAAGAAACTAAAGTGCATACTACTGACGAAGTTGTTCATAAATAAAAAATTGTTGTTGTAGTATTATAAAGTGTGATGAGTATATGAAATATATAGTATAAATGAATATTATAAAGATAATAAAATATTAAGTGTTGGTTAAATAAAAGTGTTGTAAACGTTTTTACATTTCTTATATCCTATAGTGTTTCAATATTTACGATTCTTCTGCGGAGTGTAGTTTCGTTCCTGTTGGAAGTCATCAATGAACGTATAGTCTATTAGGATCATAATCAATCTATAAGTGAACCTTCTTAATGAACGCTATCGTAAATAAGAAATTGGATTGTGTAAAGAACGTATTAAGAACAAACGCAAGATGGTCTTGACAAACTAGCTCGTATTCATCAACCCCAAACATAGCGGCACAAAATACAGAAGCTTGCTTTGCAACTTTCAAGGAAGTAAAAAAGAGGCAAAGCTATATGAGAACAATTAGCAAAGCCTATTTCACGTGGATACACCCATTACACATATTGGTCACAGCAACTAATTCACAAAGAGTTGAGAAGTCTGAAAACAACGGCACTAGCAATGAAAATACAATAACAAAAACATTGAGCTAAAAACGCCCCTCAAAAAAGTAGAAACACATATCACATGGACTGATTGGAAAAAGTGGTTAAATTACAGCCTAGCTGCTTACAATAAAGCCGAAACAAAGCAACAGAAACATTCCGTCAATTCTACATGTAACTAAAATAGAAAAAAATAACAATAAATCAATTTACTATTATATATATATATATATTTTACTATATTATATATATATAACCATATATATAATAGACGATTCCAAAAGTAAAGAAGGCGTGGGAATAGAAATCACCACCCAGGAAAAACAAATAAAAATCGCTACGTTACCCTTAGTATGGCCAGTGTACTCAGCGGGAAAAATAGCTATATACGAAAAACAAACAAAATAGCTGAAAAGAACAAATCCAACAAATCATTTATGCAACAAATGATCAAATCTATTGTTAATTGTTTTCTTGCACAAAATACATAGACTATTTTGACCTACTACACCTAATTTTATCGTATTATTGTTGATACAAGTCTCTATGTTATTGCTCTTCTGAGTAATTTGGCATGTCAAAAATTGTTGTAGATTTTCATCATGATCGTACAGTATGTTAATTGTATATATTAAAAGTGCAAAGTGTTTTACCAGAACAAGTTTTATTTAAAAAATATTTTAAGATTTAGCTTCAAACATCGTTTTAGCAAAATAAATATACAGGATATTTCGGAAATAATCTGAAATAGCTTCAGAGATAATTTGGAAGGTCATCATAACAAACAAAAAATTATTTTAAGTGTAATTTAGAAATACGCTCTACTCCGATAGATCGCATTCAAATTCCATAGTAGACAAAAATCTTCGCTTCTATACTGGACGATAAAGACTCAAAATAATAACAAATTTGAATTATGCCGTAGCTCTATGATCCAACAAAACCAAAAACTTTTAATATCCCGTTGCATTTGAAAAATTTCTCACCGACTAAAAATTGCTTAAATCGAAAATCAAGTGAAATTTTCTTACATATAGGTACATAAAATATGTATTATACTCAAAAAAGCACTCAATGAATTGATTTTTTTTTTTTTCGTTAACACTCATTAATATTTAAAAATAATTTAAAAAAAACAAAAAAAAATAGAATTCCAGCCTACATGAAAAATAAAAAAATAAATTATTAAACAAAAATTAACACTATTTTTTTGAAGAGAAATTTCCAATAAATACAAAAAAATCAATTAAAATCAATATTAATCAATAAAATGATAATCAATAATGAATGCATTATTAAAATACCAAACCACATTATATTATACACATGTACATTTTATATACTACAGCTAGTACATTGAATGAATGAATGGTTTTTATTAATTTAAAAAACATTTTTTTTTTTTTTTTGTTTTTTAATTTTTATTTTCTGCTCTGTTTCTGAATTTGCATAAATATTCTGATGATGATGCTGGGATCAATAAAATTTGTATAATAGACTTTTAAAAAGAAATTTATTTGGGATGCTCAGATAAATTTTGAAATGATCATTTTAAAGATACTAGTAGTACATATATATGCATTCACTATATTATAAGTATATAAATGAATCAGAGAATCAAATTTGAAATGGTAGTAATACAGTAATGCTCAGTCAGTGTTATAGTTTAATATGAAAATAATTTGAGATTTAATCCCACGATTTGATTAAGATTTCTGACTAGGGTAAAAAAAACTCGTCAATACTCAAAACTGCTTTATTTCATGCAAACTGCTAGAATTAGAAAATAATCTTTCTGTCCAAGGTGTTGTTTTACAAAAAATGGATAGCCTAAACATTTTAGATCAATGATCATATTTTTGACATCGCGAAAGGAGCTGCTAAGTATTTCGGGAGTTATCTAAGTCGATAAAAAGATGTATTTTTCACCTTTAGAACTCCTTTATTTAATTTTCAATCTATCTCATACTTTCCTTCTTTTCTAGTTTTACTACCCTAACCAAGCAGTACGTATGTGCTGAAGGTAATAAATAATTGAAATGAATTATGAAAATATGAGATGATGAACAAAAAATGATGGTAAAAAAAAAAAAAATTTTTAATGTCCTTTACAAATTAAATTTATTATAAATAATTAAGTCAGGCTAGTCTGAATAAGTACAAATCAAAGGTCTGGTGTAATATAAAGTCTTAAAATATAAAATTAAAATATATAAAACTAAACATATTGTACAAAAACATTAAGGCACATATACATTGTGTGGACTGACGAAATTAGTTCAATTTTTGTTCGTAAAACGATTTTTACGAACGAAATGACAAAAAAAAATAACGATTAACATAATTTGTGCAACAACATTTTTGTAACGAGTTATACTAACGAAATGAAAAACATTTATAGACTAACAAAATTTTTTGGAATTTGTTTTTGTAAAAATATAGATTTTGAAAAATGAATTTAAGCAACGAAAGAAAATTATTGACCTTCCCCATGATTAGAATCGAAATGGATACAGACCACCTAACAAGCGATACTCAATACTTTATAAAGCTAAAATCTAGCTGATGCTTAATACGAGTTGATAAGCCAATAATTTGATAAATAAATGCTCGAAATATTGTAGATATTGTAATATAAATTTCCAGTACCATACTTTATTAAGCACGAAAAGTTAATTCTACCTAAGTTACCGTCAAGTATATAAAAAAATATATATATATATATATACCAATATAATACTGAGTATATTTCATATTGACACTAATTAACCCCTAATTCTAATTATTCTACAACAATGTATAAAGGTTAACAGATCCAAAGATTAATTAAGATTAATATAATATAGAATTTATTCTGACTAAGTTAATTAACCGGGGTATTACTGTAATAATATGAGTTAATTGAATGAATTGAAGAAATTATTATAGTAAAAATGATTGTGACAATGATATTGATAATATTGATGTTAATGATGATAACGATGATGACGATTGTTGTGATTTTAGTGAAAATGATAGCTAAAGGCTATTTGTTGAACGAGTTAATCGTTTTTATTTTAATAAAATATTTTTATATTTACCTATATTTAATTTTTTATTTTATTTTTTTTGTTTTTCTCAACAAATGAAAGTGAAATTTTTTTTTTTTTCGATTATTCAAAAAAAAAATTTTAAAAACGAAAATTTTTCAAATAAAAAAAAAACAATCATAAATATCGGCTGTAATCTATATATTTCAATTCAAGGGGAACAGAAGAGGAAATGTTTTTATTTTTTTATTTTTATAAATCTTATCACATGGCGTTATGTAATTTAAATCTGTTTAGGAGATACTAATATGAAATACATAATTTGATTTTTTTTTTCGATGATGATGATGATGATACGAATTTTTTGTTATTAACAACGGTTAATTTGTACAGTTAATCTAGGTGTTAAGATAGATTTTTAAAAAAATTATCCACCTTAATTTAGGATTTTTTTTTTCTTTTAATTTTTTTAAATAAATTTTCAGTTTTGGATCATCACAAAAATTGTTATGTAATCTATCAAATTAATTTAAATTATTTTTGAGATGATTAAATAAAAAACGTTATACATATATATTTTTTAATACAAAATTTACTTAAAAAGTATTTTAGCAATAGATTATACTTGTTTTGAATTATTTCGTGCAGAATTAAAGGGTTAAATTGATGTTAACTAATAAATTGAAATTTAACTTAATATTCTGCAATCTGTCAATACAATCTGTCAATATAATCTGTCAAAGAAGTAAAAATCAATAATTTAATTTGACAAGAAAAAAACAAAAATAATTTAATTTGACAAGAAAAACTGTAATTATTGGTATTTTAAAATATACGTCAAAAAATGTATTGACAGCAATAAAAATAAAATAAATTATGTAATCAATTTATTAATAATAGTTTTGTCAAGTATTCAGAAAAATTATTCATTCATTATAATTGCTACTACTATGATTTAGAAATAAATAAGTGATCAGAACGGTAATCAATTTTCTATTTGTAGGTCAAATTTAAGTATTTATGGAAAGAAATTTCATTTTCAGAAATCACCAATATCAAATCATAAATAAAATGAACTTGTAATTATTTAAGTACACTAAAGTCATACAACAAAAAAAAAAATCAAAAGTCGCGTATACAAATGGCTTTAATTTTTTAATAAAAAAAAATCAATTGGAATCGTCTTTCACAATACCAACTAGTCGTCTGAAGTTGTCAAAACAAAAGGTCGATTCACAATCGACATTCGCAATAAGGCACTAAATATGATCTAAATAAAAACAAAACCCTTCAAAATTACTTTATATACTTACTATCTTATGCCATCGTTTATGTTGGAGCCCTGGTAAGGTTCTGGTAAGAGAAAATCAAATCCAAATTTACCTTGAATTTTTCTTATTGTACTGCTTTAATTATATTACGATAAGAGTGTTTTTAGACGATTTTAACATTTTAGTTAGTTAGATTGCGTTGCGAATGCCTATAAGTTAGAATTTCAATAAACAACTAAATATAGGTCAGATCCTGAACATGAATCCTAGCTCTGATTCCTGTGTGAACGTATATTTCTAAATGAAAATTGGATCTATGAATTGGTCACCAAATCAAAATCGTTGATATATACAGCGATAAACCAGAAACATTAAATGACCTAAAGCACAACAGAATTTGTATCATCTATAAAATACTGACTGATTTAAGCCAACTTAATTAAACAAATTCATTCATTATTTTTGTTTTTAAAACAAATAAAAAAAATTAAAATTGATAATTTTCTGCCTAATTTAAAAATTTTCAAAATTACTATGAATGTCAAACAGTTGTCTCTCAGAAATTTTTCGATGTCTTCTTTGCACACTAGAGGTGTAGCGGACACATTCTTTTACAATCTTGATTTGACGAATGTAAACACAAAACTTTGTTTTTTTTAGACGTTTCGAAAGTCGAGTTTATCGTTATCTTATATCGCTTATCAAATTTATACACTACAAACCCTTCTACCTAATCTACCTCACCTTCAGTTATTAGTATTCATACTTATTAGTAACCCTGAATTACATAAATTAAAATAACAATATTTTGATTAATTTTTGCAAATATTCATAATTTTTTATAATTATTATTACCTAATAATTTATGTATATTATTATTACAATTATTTAAAATAAAAATTGATTTCACTATTATGTACATAAACACTTAAAAAAATAAAAAATCTACTTTTCAAAAAATTTTATTAAAATTTGACAGAATATTGAAAATTACATATTTTAAATATCTAAACAACACTGTATTATTAATATAAATGTATGCTGTTATTTTAAGGCTGTCATTTCACTGTCAAATATACAATAATTTTAAAATTTTCAATTTTTGATTGAAATGTTTGATTAAATAAATTAAATTTATTCGTATTATATAGTAAATAAATAATGATATAGCTTCTATTTTGGATAAATCAAAAATTGAAAAATTGACTTAATTTATTGCCACAGTTTGTCAAGATTTGATTATTATTTTTTTTTTTTTTTTTTTTTCTCTTTTATTAAATCAATTATTGAATTAAATTATTATTTTTTTTTGTAATTATTATTAATTAAATTTCAAAGTTCAGGAGTTTTGAAAATTTTAATAGTAGATAACGATTGCAAAATGAAGTTTCGTGCCAAATAACAATTATTGTAAAATGTATTTAGATTCATAGAAAGTACTGAACTAAATTTAAAATAAAATTTAAATTTGATTTTTTTAATTTAAAGTTTTGTTTT
This sequence comes from Argyra leucocephala, assembly GCA_963942445.1. Lineage (NCBI taxonomy): Eukaryota > Metazoa > Arthropoda > Insecta > Diptera > Dolichopodidae > Argyra > Argyra leucocephala. Next base: position 180,878,850 of record OZ012678.1, read on the forward strand.
TTTTTTTATGATCTTGACTTATGTTCTACCAATAACGTAAGTATAATTATAATATTAATGTGTTTAACGTTTTTCAAAGTATTTATTTTCTGGCATATCATCATTGAACGTGGAGAACTACTTCACTATTGCCAAAAACTAGACTATTATTGCCAAAAACTAAGCCTTCTTAAATAACGTAGTTCCAATTTATTTAAGTTGTTACCAAATTATACTGTAAATTGTTTTTGCCATTTATTTTATCCAAATGATAAAGGATACTAAAATAGGTCTAAGAATCCTTGGAGCATTTACCTTTCATCGGTTATTGAATGTGGTGTCCTTTTGGTTGAAAATCATGTGCTTTACCTACTACTCTACATACTAATCCAGCCAGCTGAAGTTCATTATGGTTGGGCCTTAAGTATTGTACTTTAGTGTTTGCTTTATACATTTTAATTTTGGCATTTGTAATATATCAAATGTGTATATATATATATTTTTTTTTTATATAATTCCAAGTCTATGGGATGAACACCCTAACTGCTTTTACCCAGAGATTTGAAATACACAATCACATACAATAGCTTTTTCTGTAGAATTTTTGTGATATAGACTAACTTAAATGTGGAAACGTACATGTACATTAATTTGGAAAATGGTTGAAATAAAGCCAGAGCTAATTTTGTAAATAAAAAAATTGAAATTAAACAAAATTTTAATTGAATTATTTTATGAATGTAATTACAAGTGAAAAAAATAAAGTTGTTTCTCACTTATTCTCATAATTATTATGAATTAAATTCACATGTAAACAAATCGGTGTCATAATTTTACATCGAGTACAACATCAAAAGTACAAGGGCGCGTTCACGAGATCTACCCTACTACCCTTCCACACCTAATCATGAATACCCTTACTTATATGAGTATATATTTTAATAAATATACTACTAGAACTAGAGAGGCCAATTTTTTATTCAAAAGTTTACATTCGCTAAGGGAAAAATACATACTACATTTTTGTGTTCTGTAGTTTCTGTTAACTGAACTCTTTTGTTCAAAATTGTTCTGGTTAATTGCTTTACTTTTTTATCTGCTTATATCCTTCTCTTTACTCTTCGCCTTTTTTGTTTTTCCTTACTCCTCTTGGGAGCATAGAATTTCCACTTGACATTTCCATCGTACTCGATTTCTAGCTGCTAATTTCACTTGTATTTCCAAGGCAATGTCTAATTTCATTTTTAATCTGTTTGTACTGTCTAAGTAAGGGATTGCCCTACTGTAGAAGACCACTTTGATAACTCTATCTGCGCCTACGTGGTAAGACGACGTGTTATTTTTCTGCAAGTTGTCGCTGCGATTTTATCCATCTTTGACGTTAAGATGCTTGACGTTACTGTGTTTACTGGATATGTTATGTCACAGACTTTTGTCAGTTGTTGACAATTGTGTAATTATTATTAGTGTTTGTCCAATATTACTTATTTGGTTATTTGCAACGAATTAGAATTAAATGGAAGTGGCTATCCCATACAAAAATACAAACATTTTGTCCATATTTTTTTAGTACTTCTCTTTCTGTTTGGTTTCCAATTGTCAAAAAAAAAAAATTTTCAGTGTTAGGCCAATATAGTTTTTTTAAGTAGAAAATTAGTAAAATCTTTGAGTATGAATAAAATAAAAGGTATCAAAATATAATCTTAATAAAAATAACAATGTTTTTTCAATTTAAACTTTCTTTTACTTTATTACCGTATTCTATTATTACACAGAAAAGTATTGCTGTTAAATTATTTGAAAAAAAAAAAATCATTCATGTTTCTGAAATATTGAAAATGTAGCAGTAGTGTGTAATATATGGATATATGAAATTTTCAAAAAGTACGAACACTAGCAATGAAGTAGGCAAAAATAAAATTTGTTATTGTCAAATAAATATTAAAAAAAGTCAATAAAATTTTTGATTTTTATTATAAATTGTTAAAAAATTACAAATTTTAAGGAAAAATGGAACGTAAAAGGAAGATTTGTATCATTCCAGGCTGTAAGTCTCATTTGGAAAAAGAAAATTACGTGTCTTTACATATGTAAGTATTATATTTTACATCTTTTGAATTTTTAAAAACTTCTAAACAAAACAGTGTAGTATTAGGATAATTTAAATATCCGGACAAAGAAATTTTTTTTTTGAATATCATTTTAAATATTTATTTTGAATATATTGGATTATATATATATTTGAATATATTGGATATAATTTTAAAAAAAGTATATATATGTTTGTAGTTTCGCAAAAGACGATGGTTTGAAACAACGATGGATTGAAGGAATTCAAACTGCAAAATGGATACCAAATTTAAAAAAGCATAGTAAAATATGCTCTAACCATTTTGCAGTAAAAACAAGGATAGGAAATAAAATGTTTCATATTCCACCGAATTCCATACCAAATGATACAAATATTCATGAAAAACCTACTGTAAGTAAATTATTGAAATTTGTAAATATAATGAAGTTAACAAAAATTATTAAATATATTTCAGCTAATTGTTAATGAATCTGAAACTGACCCTATAAATCTAGCGTATGATACGATAATGACAGAGGAGCCGATGGTAAGTATATTATTGAAATTTGTAAATATAATGAAGTTAACAAAAATTATTAAATATATTTCAGCTAATTGTTGATGAATCTGAAAAATGAAGTGGAATAGGCCTCTTGGGGAAACCACTTTAAAAAAAACGCTCCTATTTCTTTACCTCAATGGTGGTGTGGAAAAAAGAAAATGTTTTGATACAAATATATTAATAACATATTATTTACATATTTATAAGTATAGGATAGACAATCGGCAATAATAAGTTTATATAATTTTATATAATAAATATCAAATATGTAAAAAATTTTATAATCAATCTACTGAAAAAACTTATAGAAAAGAATTTAAAATCTAAAAAAAAGAATAAATATTTTAAAATTCAAAACTAGAAAGCGCTGTATTTCTCATATTTTTTTCATATATGTATTAATAATAAATTTTGATTAATTTATCCATTATTGTTAGATATTTTTACTCATCATATTTTTAAAAAAAATTTAAGTCAAAATACATACAAATTGAGGCATATTAAATTCTGAGCACTATCCTGTTTATTTATCAAAATAATTTCCATTAAAAAGAGAGAAAATATATTGAACGAATATATTCGTCTATTTCTGTTTTTTGACAATCGGAAATACCAAAGAAAGAGAGGAATATACCCAAAACATTGGACACTTTTTTGTATGGATAGCCACTTCCATTTAATTCTAATTCGTTGGTTATTTGGTTATTGTGTTGTATGAGATATATGAGTATTGATATAGATATTGATACACGTAACATTTTTAATTATATAAAGTATTAATAATTATATTAATTACTTTTATTGATTATAAATTTTATATGTAATATTTTGCTTATCTTGCAATCTTAGCCTAATATTATAAATCAAATAAAAAATTTTTATTAGAAAAATAATTGGAGCGTTCCTTTACACTTTTCATATAGTTAGTTCCCTTCTTGATTTCGTTACAATTCTTCACTATGAAGAGGAATAGCTGTTAAAACATAATTTTTGTTAATGCAAATAATGTCAACATTTTATTGGAAAATGTTGTTTCTATTTTTGAGATGACAAGCCAAAAACAGATTAAACCAAAAATATTTTTAAAAAAATATTTAATTTAAAATATTTAATAAAACTACTGCAAAAACGAATAATTTGTTTTATTTGTAAAGAAGAAATTGATGTAGGAATTTCAACATACCATTTGCCAACTATTCTTTGCTACCTACTACAAACTCATAAAATCAATTAGATAGAATTATCAACAATTTATGATTAGCGGAACATAATACTGACAGCTAAACTGCTAAGCCTTTCTAAAACAAGATAAAAAAAAAATTATAAATTCAAATTGAAAATCATGTCATATTTATGTCATACAATCGAAATTTGTTGACAGATTCATAAATTATTTTTTTTTTGTTTTGATATAAACTTAAATTTTAAATGTCATAAGTTTTAAAAATTGCAATGTTTGTTGTTGTTGTTATTTGTTTTTTTTTAATTAAATATTATATCGAGTTTCATTTTATTAAATTTAAAAATAAAAATAATAAATTTTAAAGTTAATGCATTTGTTTTTTTTTTAATGATTTTTTAAAATTTCTTTGATTGATGATTTTAACGCCTTTTCACACGCTAATAATATCACATGTATTTTTGTCAAATTATTATCGATGCCAAAAACATTTTTAAAAGTTTTGTTACAATCACTTATTTATCTCAAAATTAATATATAAATATATTATTTGGATAACTTCCTAAATAAAACAAAAAAAAAAATAAACGAAAATTATTTGAATAATGTCATCGAAAAATATTTGTTTAAAATTAGCAAAAATTTTAATAACAAAAAAAAAACGTTTTTGCTTTTATGTAATTTAATATAAAAGATACCCGCGACCATTTGATTTGCTACTTAAAACATACTACACATACACACATTTTTTAAAGTTTTAGAGAAAGCTGTAAAAAAAAGGCTATTTTTTTTTTTTAATAATTATTTTGGTTTAATTTTTGCTTTCTTTAAAGATAGGCACGAAGAATTAACATGAATAAATTATTAAAAATTAAATATTAAAAGTTTTTTTTTTTATTTTAAACAGAAAAAAAACTATGCATATTTATGACACGTTGTTTATTTTGGTTAATCTTTAATAAATAAATTTAAAAAAATAATAAATATTGTATAACAGTTGGGTATTAGTAAAAAAATGTTTTTATTTTCAATTTAATTTTAAATTTTGTTTTTAAATCATTAAGATAAAACAAAAATCTGTTACACCTGATCAAAGTCTAGTTGAGTTGTTAATAATATTATCTTAATGTATACCAGATTTCATTTTCAAAATTAAAATTAGCAAATTTCGAAACGTCAAATTGCATAAAATTGTTTAACATTTTGATTTTATAAAACTGATACAAAGGTTAATAATTTGTACTTCAAGTTTTAACCACAGAGTGAAGTTTCTAACCAAGTCACATATGGTAATTTCGCACCTACAATAACCGCGATTTTGCTTAATAAACTAAAGTAGCAAGTGTATGTCAGAACTTCAACTTTGACAATTATCTATCACTTGTATTGATATTTATTTGGAATATCTGTACACATGTTTTTTTTCGACTACTGTCTGGGCAAAATAAGTAAAAAAAAAACCGAAATACCTAATCTAGACCTACATAATTCTTCAGAATAGACTCGGTGTGTATTTTTTTTTGTTTAAATTCTGCAGAATTAAATACGAAGCTTTCAAGATACAGAACTTTCAAATTTTTGCTTCCAAGCCGACTCGTGTGTATTTTGTAACAGTTCGTAAATGTTAACAGTTCTTCAGTCCCATCCCATCCAATTTGTTGTTTTTTGTGTTTGTTTTCGTTTTGTTAATATGTATTTTGTTTATTTATTTTTCATAACAATTTATTTTGAAGTATATTTTACTCATTATTTTTAAATTTTTTACAATCTTACAATTTATTTAGTTTTCTCAATTTCATATAATTTTTTATTTTAATTTTTTTCTGTGTTAAAAAACTAAAAAAAAATTTTAAAATCAATCAATTAAATTTTTCAGAAAATGTCTGAAGCTGTTAAGTTTGATTTGATGACTTTTTGACAACTTCGTATTTAATTCTGTAGAACCTTAAATTGAATATTCAGCTTTAGTTATTTATGTTTTTAACACCATATCAAAATATTTTACGACTTGCATTTGCAGTCTAGAAAAGTAAAGAAAATATAAATTTTTGAACTTTGGAGACATGAAATTGAATTAAAAATGTTTGACATAGTGCGAATAATTAGTTTTCGAATGAAGTTTGATTATTGGATTTATCAATATATTGCATAAATAACGGTATATTTCAAAAGTAGATAAACTCACGTATGTATGTAAATAACTTTATTTTATTATATTTATACCTTTGAATTGCTGCATATTTCGGGTTACAGCATAAATTAATGTGAATCAAAAATTTAATTAAATTTTGGTCAAAAATTTAATTAATTAAGTAATAAATTTAAAATTTATATGTATCATTTGCAACTCAATCAATTATTTTGTATTTTTAAAGGAATATATAATACATAAATCTATATATATAGAATATAATTTATTTAATCAGTTATACAATAATTCTATTTTATTTTTTATACATTTTCAAATGTATTTAAATTTCAATTTTTATTCGACCATTGCGAATTGAATATACATATAAATATACTTTTCGCTTTTATTTAAATTACCTTTTGCTGAATACATAAACTTACTTTTACTTTTATTTATATAAATTTATTTTTCGTCCTTTTCAATTATTAAATTACAAAAAAAAAGTTATAAATAATATTAAATAAATATTCGATTCGTATTTCCGATATAACTATTTTTTATTGTGCGTTTATTTTAAATGTTGTTTCTAACGTTTATTTTAAACGTTAATATCAAAATTTTAATTTTTCGCTCACATTCAACCAATTTAAATTTAAAATTTCACCCAGTTCACAAGTTCGAATTATTTCGTTTCAATTTAATTTCATTCCGTCTTCATCATAGCTTATCATGTTAAACACGAGAATGCACTAACAATATATAAACATTGTAACGTCATTCTGGTTAACTACAAAAAAAAAATATTGACACTTGTGAATGAAAAAAAAAAAAAGAAAAACTAGGTTTTATTTTATGTAATTTCGCAAAAAGTATATTTATTCTAAAATATAAGCCGAAAATAATTTATACATAAATCTTGTGACTTACATTTTTAAAACGCAATTAAAACAAAAAAACATCAAAAAATTGTTAAAACAGTTGATTAATATTGTTATATTAAATTGTATTCTTATAAATTCCGGTTTTGGGCCTTTTGGGGGTCCAAAATATGATGTGTAACCATTAGTACCCCTGCCGAGAAGTGAAGCGTTTTTGATTTGTTATTGTTAGTTTCAAATTAAAATAAAAATTAATCGAAAGGATAAATAAAATTGTAAAATTAAAAAATCAAATTAGAATTTTTTTTTACATATTCAAAAAGTAAATAGGTTAAAAAATGTAAATTTTATGGCAATTAGTTACATGAGTGTTTTTTTTTCAATTTCAGATTTAAATTAAATTTGATTTTGATTGTACTTAAATTTAAAAGAAATGGTTAGTTGGAATGCTAGACGTAATGTTCGTATATTATTGGTTGGTGATCAGGGAGTTGGTAAAACATCATTGATTTTATCGTTGGTCAGTGAAGAATTTCCCGAAGATGTACCAACTAAAGCTGAAGAAATAACAATTCCGGCAAATGTAACGCCTGAACAAGTGCCAACAAATATTGTAGACTCTTCTGGTATTTATTAAATTTCAGTTGAAAATATTATCCCAAATTAAATTAAAAATATTTCTTATAAAAATATTTTAGCACTTGATCAGACAGACGAACAACTTTCAGAAGAAGTTCAAAAATGTCATGTGGTCTGTATTGTTTATGCGGTTGATGATGAAGATACTTTAGAAAAAATAACGTCACATTGGTTACCATTTGTTAGAAATTGTTGTAGTGCGGAACAACGTAAACCGGTTGTTTTAGTTGGCAATAAAATTGATTTAATTGAATATTCTACAATAGATGTAATTTTTAAATTTAATTTTTAGAAATAAAAGAATAATTAAAAACAAAAATTCAATTTTAGAATGTGCTAACAATTATGGAAGATTTTCCGGAAGTAGAAAGTTGTGTAGAATGCTCTGCAAAATCGCTTCATAATATTTCTGAAATGTTTTATTATGCTCAGAAGGCGGTACTTCATCCAACATCACCACTTTATATAATGGAAGAACAAGATGTAAGTAAATTTATTTCAATTACATATGTACTTATATGGTTAGTTTTGATATAAGTATATTGAGTTATCTAAGTAACATACATATTTTCATAATAATTCAATTGTAACATAATGTAATTTAATACCATTAATTGTAACTTAATAATGTAACATAATAATTCAATTGTTTATTATTTTTATTTTTATGTACATATATGTATTACGTGAATATAAGAAAAATTTTATTTCAAACTTAATTAAAAATTTAACTTATTCCAAAACAATTTTAATTCAAATTAAAATAATTATTCCAATTTTTTTCTCCCAACATTAAATATGAACTTTTATTTATAGTTAACACCTGCATGCAAGAAGGCTCTGGTCCGAATATTTCGTATTTGTGACATTGATGGTGATAATCTTCTAAATGATTACGAATTAAATTTATTTCAACGTAGATGCTTTAATACACCACTACAACCCCAGATATTAGATGAAGTTAAAGCTGTTATATTGAAAAATATTCCCGATGGAATATACAACGATTCTGTTACATTAAAAGGTTTTTTATTTTTGCATTGTTTATTTATACAAAGAGGGCGTAATGAAACTACTTGGGCTGTTTTAAGACGCTTTGGTTATACTGAAACATTAGATATGTGTAAAGAATATTTACATCCTCCAATTAAAATACCACCAGGTAGTAGTACTGAACTATCACATCGTGGTCAACAATTTTTAATAGCACTATTTGAACGATACGATAGAGATGGCGATGGTTAGTAGTTTTGATTTTTTTTTGTTCTACAAATCTATTTGAAATTAATATTTTTAATTTAAATTAAATAAAATGTTTTTTTTTATGTTTTTTTTTTTAGGAGCATTATCTCATGAAGAACACAAAATTTTATTTAGTACGTGTCCATCAACACCATGGTCTTATTCAGCAGATATACGTAAAGCATGCCCGGTAAATGAACGAGGATTAGTAACACTTCATGGTTGGATATGTCGTTGGACTTTAATGACATTAATTGATTTAACCAAAACATTAGAATATTTAGCTTATTTAGGCTATAATGTACATGAGAATGAAACACAATTATCAGCAATTCATGTAACACGTGAACGTCGTATTGATTTAGCAAAACGACAAAGTAGTCGCTCTGTATACATGTGTCATGTAATTGGTCCAAAAGGAGCTGGTAAAACTGGTTTATGTCGTGGTCTATTAGTTGATGATATGAAAAGTCTGATTAATAAAGAATTTCGTTCTAATATTATATATTGTGTTAATACAGTTCAAGTTTATGGTCAAGAGAAGCATTTAATTTTAAGAGATATTGATGTTAAACAAGCATTAGATCCATTACAACCACAAGAAGTTAATTGTGATGTTGCATGCTTAGTATATGATACATCAAATCCACAATCGTTTGAATATATTGCTAGAATTTATATTAAATATTATGCTGAAAGTAAAATACCAGTTATAATTGTTGGAACAAAAGGTGATTTAGATGAAACAAGACAAGATTATTTATTGCAACCGAGTGAATTTTGTGATAAATATAAATTATTGCCACCACATATGTTTAGTTTGAAATCAAATAAAAAAGAATTGTATACGAAATTAGCAACAATGGCTGCTTTTCCGTAAGTGTTTACAATTAAATATACAATATATATTTTTTTTAATAACAAAACTATGGTCTTAGAGGGAATTTTTTTTTTAGCAATTTTTAGGTAAATTTAGGCATTAGATTGTGTTTTTTTTTTATTAAAGTTTTATTATGGTAAAAATAATTAACCAAAAAAAAAAAAAAATTTTAAATAATTTAATTTAATTTAATGTACTGAAAAATAATGCTTTACTTTTAGGTTTATTTCAAAAAAAATCTGGCAGCGATTATTTAAGAGTTTTTTTTTAATTTAAGCAATATTATAAGAAACTATAAAAATTCACTTTAACTACATGAAAAGCTAATAAGTACTGCTTAAGTAAATTGCTATTTAAATTATTATGAATATTGCAACGGTGCTTATTTAAAATATTTTACAATTAATTAATATTAAATAATATGATTCTGCAAAATTTGCAAATTTTCTAATTTATCTTAAATATTTTCAATTTTACAAAAAATAATATAATTAAAAATGTGTTTGTGTTTTGAAAACAGTATTGATTCCCATTAATTTTACTTAAGCTTAATTTGATTTATTAAATCGTATCGTAGATAGTAAAATTTAATCAGGAAATTAAAGAATTTAATTTAATTAAGTCCACACATTCATACACATATACACATATTTACAATTTAATTTATCTACATTTGCTTCTAAAATAAAAATCACAATTACTAAATTATAGTTAATTATATACCATTTAAAGCAACTCATTAATAAAAATTTCAAATTACAAATTTTCATAATTTTGTTATTCTTATTAATAAGTTCAAAATTAATATTTTAAAATTAAATTTTATACATTTTTTTAAAAGAAAACATTTTTTTTTTTTTTATTTTTTTTTTATTTTTTTGAACTTTGGAATGCGGTCGCGGGTCGGTAATTTATAAAATAAATATTAAAAAATTTATCCAAAAAATTTTTTTAACTAATTTTGGTTGTTTTATTTGAATTTGGGTTTGTATGCATAAACAAAACAAAATAAAAAAAATGTAGTCGATTCCAAGCTGCTTGGATCCTCTTCTATAAGCACAGGTTGGTACAGCTTTGGGAATCAACGTAAGTGTGATATTGCCATAACAAAAAAAAAATTAATGTCATATTTCTTTCTTTCTATTTTGTATTTAATTTTGTGAAAGCAAATTTGGAGAGTAAAATTAAAAATAAAATTTTATTTTAATCCTATAATTAAATGTTGTAAATAATATTTAGTTTTTTGTTCAATTTGTTAAAATTTTTATAATTAATAATTTGATACTATACTGTGTTATTTAAATTGTCTGTTGAAAGTTTTGTATTAATCCTCTTAATTAATTTAGTTTTTTTTTTTTTTTTAATTAAATTATATATTTTTGAAGAAATTCGTTATAATTATTTTAAATTATAGTTTTCATTTAAAAAATTTAATTTGAAACTTTTCTATTAATTTAAATTTCTTCTTTAATAATTACAGTAGCTGTGTTTTTCTAGGTTCTATATCTTGTATGAGTGCTTATGACAATTTTATATTAATTATATAATTTTGTTTCTTTAGCTGATAACGCACATACTTGACGCATATTGGATTCAAAAAAAAAACACAGCTACTAATGTGTGATAATCAAATAAAACTTACATCAAAAAATTAAATTCTAATAATAAATATTATTTTTGTTATTTAAATATGGAAAATTATAATTTACTTTGTTATAATTACGTATATATTTATATAATTTACTAAAAGATTGGATATTAAGTTTTTTCGAGTGCTCCATTGTTAATATTTCAACTGAATTAATTGATTCGAGCCACTTTTAGTCTTAATATTGTTATTTCTTTAGTATTTAATATTAGGCATTGGTTTATTTTTTTATTATTATCATTTTATATATTTTATGTTTTTATTATAATAAATAATTAGATACCAAAATTTAGAAATAATATGTTTAATCATAATTACTGTACCGATTTCTAACTGTCTTTTGTAAATTCAGAATTTTTATAATTAAAATTTGAAATTATTTATAAAATGTTGGTGAAATTTTAGTTTTTAAATGAAATCTGATGTGCAACAAAAATATTTTCATTCAGAAGTTAAAAAACTTGACTTCAGCCTTCAAACATTGCTATAAATTTGTTTAAAACATTGCTGCTTATTTATTTCATTTTATTTTACATCTCAAAGGACCTAAAACGTTCATACAAATTTTATTTGTAATCGAATATTGAAATCGTTAAAATCTAAGAGAAGTCTATGTAGTCTCTGAAATTTAAAATAGTTTATTATTTAAAGCTTCGTTTAAAGCTTTAAAATTATTATTTTTATTTATTAAATTTGCGTTTTAATTATGATTCAGTTCTCAACTTCAAATTATCCCTATATTGCATTAAATTGAATTAACTAATCATGGGCCACATATCTCTTCAGAAGGTTGAACTACACCATATGATCAATTTTTGTCCTAATCACTAAATAATGTTGGTAATTTATATAAATGTGGGCATGTCCACAATAGATATTATGGATATTTCTAGATCTATGTTAATGTTAATTGCTCAAACTCTTTTAAACTATTCTAATTACACTATTATGTAAAAGTTGCCTTTAAAAAAGATACATTTCCTTTAAATAAATTATATTACGCGTTAACAATGAATTTGTTAGTTTTTACTTGTTGATATTTATTTTTCTTAAATTAATTTTGTTTTCCTTCATAATTAAATTTATCTATTTTTATTCATAAATTGCATTTTAATAATCTTGAAAATAATTTCATTTTTATAAATAATTAGAGTGTAAATAATAAAATTTGTTGTTAAAGTATATATTTTTAATCTATTTAATTATAATTATAATTTTTGTATTCTTGTTTTTGTTTTTTAATATACACTTCATTTAAGTAATATCACTATTATTTGTATTTCATATAAATTGTAATTTTGTGTTTATTAATTTTAAAATTACTAATTTTATCTTTTGTATTTTGAAAATATTAAAATAAGTGGGCACATATTTAGAATAATGTTTTTTATTTTTTAATGCATGTCTATTTAGTTCTATCTTTACTATAAATATTTTTATATTATTTTGTGTAATAATGTTTTTTTCTTTCTGAAAAATCCATTTTAGGCATTTACGCCAATTCGGTTTAATGACAGAAGATCCTCAAATATGGTGGAAAGCTGGTCTTGGTATTGCAGCTGCAACAGTAATTGGTTTCTTTGTAATGAAAGCTTTTCAATCACCAGTTACACATTCACGTTATTAAATCAATATTTAAATATATACATATTATTAAATTGATATTAAAATTACAAAATTAAATATTAATTAATAAAGGTAGACAAAATAATCAAAAAACGAAACCAACAAATTAACAAAATATAATAATATATTATTAATTAATTTGAAAATAATATAATATGATATTATTGTTTCTTTTTAGATCACAAAAATTTTATAAAATAATAGCAATATTAAAATTGAATGAAATTTTATTTAGTTTACGATACAAATAAAAAAAAAAAAATGTTATTGAATATATAATTTGAATTAATGTTAAGTGTGGAAATTTTATTTCTCACATTTTAAATTTTGGTTTTTTTTTTCAAATATGCTCTATTTACTCATATTAATTTGAGTAATTTAAACTTTTACTAATATCTGCTATAATATTCTATGATATTAAAATTAAATTAAAACATTAAATATATCTAAAAAAAAAAAAATTATACATCTGTATATTTCCTGTGTGTTTCGTTGGTCAAATAAAGTAATTTTATTTTTTTATTTCCTTTTTTTTAAATATTTATATTTTTATGATGCCACAATATCTTTTATAATGAAAAATTAATATAGTAGTAAATAAAATAAATTCAAATATATTTTAGTATTTGACAATTTTTTGTTTTTATATGTATAATTAATATAAAGAACAATATTTAGAAATAAACAATAAATATGTACTATAAAATTTAAAAATTTAATTAATAAATTTTTGCGTAAATTACCTTAAAATAATATTACTATTATGAAAAAAGGATAAAATCAAATAAGTTGTAAATATTAGCAATTTTAGTATTACATATTCCAAATAAAAGTATAAATTTGTAAAACAAAAATTTATTTTAAAATTAAATTTATTGTTCCCCCCTTTTTAAATAAAACCAAAAATAAACCGTATTAAAAACTAAAAAATATTTAATAATTTTTTGTTATAATAGTAAATTACAATTACAATTTCATATTAACTATAAAATTATTAAAAATAGTATATTCAATCAGCTTTCAATTTATTATTGAAAAACAATTTAAAAACTAAAATCTAAAACGCTAATTTACACGATAAAATGATTATACGAATAGGTTGATATTGATTCGTGAATAGCATATTCCCATGCGAACCTTTGAAAATCAGTTGTGTCGCGTAGATGGCGTTTATTATCCAAATTGCTTGAAAATTTGATTTTGTTGAGAATATAAGGATACTTAAATATGAAATAAATTTAATATAAAAAATTATAATTAAAAAGCAAATGAAATGCAAATATCAAATATCAAAATATGTAATAAATATAATCAATTATATTTCTTTAAAAATATTTTTTTAGATTAATATAGGTATTATTCTAAGAAAAATTTTGTAAATAATTTCACATTAATAAAAAAACAGTATATTAATATATATATATACCATATATTTAGTGCATTCAATATTTCTAAAATTTTGTTTTACTTCTTTTATATCGTAGATTTTTGTTTCAAAGTGAGAGAAAAAAGATGTACACATATTGATATAATAGTATATAATATTGGAAATGTTTAGAGAAAAAAATTTCAAACACAATTAATATGCTGGGTTCCAGAGCAAATGAATAATGTTCATAACTTATCGAAAAAACTCTAAATTTATATATGTATATATGTATTCAGTGATTTCAACTATACAAAACAAATGACGTACAAAACAATTTATAATTTAAACATATCAATTCTTGTTCCAGAATTTAAAACAGCATCTTCAGTTGTAAATGGTGCACCCATATGAAACCAATTTTCTTTAATTCCAGCATTTTTTCGTGCTGAATCTAATGCCATTCTTAAAGCAAACAATAAAGAAATTGATAAACAAATAGCTGGCTCTCCAGTTGCTTGAAAAAAATAAAATAAAATTTTTTATTAGAAAATAATTTTTATAAAATTAAAGTTATATACATCTAAAGAGCGCAAAAATTATAAATAAAATTTACCTTTAGATCTTAACACACCATTTTCATTTTTGCTATTTTTTAATAGATTTATTCTAAAATCTACTGGGATATCCTTACATTGTGGTACTTTATATGTCCATGTACGATTTGTAATCAATTGACCTGTTTGATTACTATAAACTAATTTTTCTGTTGTAAAATATCCAACACCTTGTATAAAAGCACCCTCAATTTGTCCAATATCAATAATTGGATTAATACTTTCACCAGTATCCTCTAATATATCAACTCTTTTAATTATATGATTACCCGTTAATATGTCTAATTCAATTTCTGTACATCCTAAACCTGGTACATTATAACCTCTTAATTCTTGCATACTAGACTGATCACTTGCAATTAAATTAATACTTAATAAATGAGCAGCTTTTACAATTTTCTCCCAAGGAGCTAATGGTAATGTAACTCTAACTGGTAACAAACGATTTAATAAAGTTTCACAAGCTTTTTTAGTTGCCTATTTAAAAAATTTAAAATTAATAATTTTAATAGACATTTTTTTTTAAATGAATAATTAACTTACAAAACAAACACTTTCAGAAGCCACACTAGCTCCAGATACAATAGCATTTGCTCCAGTAATTGTATTACTTGGAAAAATTTTAATTTTTTCTAATGGAATTTTAAGAATATGAGCTGCAGTTTGTGCAACTTTTGTATTAATACCTTGTCCCATTTCAATGCCACCGTGTGTAATAGCAACTGTTCCATCATCTTCATATATTGCAACAGTAACTGGAAATGAGAAAAAATACAAAATATCATATTGCATTAATGATATTGCTATTCCCCTTTTAATCCAACGATTCGTTTCATTGAATTTCTTTATAGATTCTTTACGTTCTCTATACAGTACAGATTTAATAAATTCTGGTAATAATTTTTTCATTGGGTTATCATCACCAATATGAATCATTCGAACATCAACAGGATCTAAATTAACAGTTCTAGCTGCATGTTCCATAATATTTTCAATAATTGCAATTGCCTCTAATGATCCAGGTCCTCTCATCCATGTATTACTTGGTGCATCAGTTATAATTGGTATACCAACTATTTTCCAATTAATAATACTAGCTTGATAACAATTTTTAGATAATCTAGTAACAAATAAATTGACAGGACTTTCATTAATTGTTGCACCACAATCAGAAAAATATGATGAAATAAGATGAATAATTCTACCACGTCCATCAACAGTACCATGATATGAATTTTGAAGTCCATTTCGTTTACCCAAACAATTCATCATTTGTTCAATAGTCATAATAAAACGTGCTGGTCTATTAAGCAAGTAAGATGCTAATGCAGCTGCACATGAAATTTGTGCATTTCGTGAAATTTTACAACCATATGCACCACCCAAACGTCTTACTTCAACTTGAATAGCATTTTGTGGTAAATTTAACATTCTAGCTACTGTTACTTGTGTTCCTTCCATCCATTGTGTTGCCGAATACAATAAGAAACCATTTTCATTTGGTATACAAACTGTTGTCTGTGGTTCCATTGTAAAATGATATTGACCAGCTAAATATAAATGACCTGAAAAATTACTTAAATCAACATCAATATCATCAAATGATAAATCTTCCAATTCAAGACCTATCGCTTCAATTTCTGAATTTTCTGTTGTAATTTTATCATCAGAATTATTATTTTCGAATATTTTCACTTCATTTGGTTTCCCAGTTAAACTAAACATTTCTTCAGGTGACATTGGTGTAAATTTTTTAATTTTTTTATCCTTTAAATTTGTAAGTTCAGGTTCTAATTCTAATTTTCTTTGAACAGTAGGTGCAACCATTGATTTACCAATAAAACGAGAATATAAAACTTTTACCAATTTAGCAGCTTTTTCAGCAATTTTTGTTGATTCTGCAACAATAATACCAATTGGTTGATCATAATATTGAACACGATTATTTAATGGTAAAAATATTGGTTCATCAACAACAAATAATATAATATAATCTGTATTTACAAATGAATTTTTTCCGGGAATATCTTTAGCTGAATAAAATGCAATAACACCAGGTGTTTTTAAAGCTTCAGTTGGATCAATTTGAACTAAAGTTGAATTAACATTAGTTGCTGTAACAAATGCAAGAAAAACTTCATTCGGATATGTATGTTGATCATTAGAATATTGAGCTTCACCACTTGCCTGAGGAAGACTTTCAATTTTTGGTACAGGTTTTGTTAATGGATAATTAGCTGGTCTTGTATCATATGTTTGTGTACCATTTGATAGAGGACGTTTCAAAGTTTCAGATGCAGATAAATTTTCATAACTAATACTAGAATTTGGTGCAATTGATAATAGAAATCTATAGTATAAACCACATGCTATTAATTTTCTATATTCTGGTGATGTATCTGGTAAAAACCAATCTGGTTTCAATTCTGAGTATAATGTATCAGCAATAGCATTATTATTATATAATTGTTTTCCAATTAAATAATTTTCAGTTTGAATTGCATGAACAAAATTTGGTGCAATTCCACCATAACATATACGAGCTGAAATAACAATTGGTGTTGATGTCTTTGTACTATCAACTTGTATTAAAAATCCAGCATTAACAATTGCTTTGGCATTTTGAGCTATTGGTAATATCTACAAAATAAATAATATATATTTTTTTTTATTAATATTTTAATAAAATGTGATTGTTGTGTACCTTATAGGACCTAAAGAAATAAATTGTTGGAGAATATGGATTTAAAGTGATATGAACTATAACTTTTTTTTGCATATTTGTACTCAAAAATTGTAAAGGACTAACAATAATATTTGCACCTTCACCATCTATTATACTTAATTGTGCATTAACTGTTTCTAATGTTAAAAAAATATCTGATGGAAAATCATTATATTGATATTTTGTCATTAGATTTCCAGCTAACGTTCCAATCTAAAAAATGAATAAAAAAAAAATTAAAAAATTTTAAAATTAAAAAAAATTATTAATTACATTTCGAACTTGCTTGTGAGCAACTAAATCATAATGATTATAAAGTTCTATACAATATTCAAATCCTGATATACGACTTGCTTCCAATAATATATCCATAGTGTTACTAATACTAACATTAGCACCAATAATAACAGAATTATTATTTATTGCATAACCCAACAATTCTTGAATTCCATTTATATCAATAAAATATTTAATATCATCTGGTCTTCTATAGGCACCATGAGCTGTACCACCAGCTATTAAAATATATTTTTCATTATTAGGAATTTCTTTAAATATCTGAAATAATTCAGTTAAATTTAATGGAAAATTCCAAATTCCATCATTCACAACTATCTTATTTGTACCACCATTAATTATTTTACATGTCTTCCAACATTTGTTATTTTTATCACATTGCAAAGAACATTTATTTTTATCATTTAAATCTTCAATATCTAGTAGCTGATTATCATCATCATTGAGTTTTGTTGAAGTAGATGCAAATGATTTCATAGAATCTAATATTGATCTATAACCAGTACAACGACATATATTACCACCAAATGAATTTTCAATTTCTATTGGGGATAAAGTATTTCCTCCTTTCGATTTCAATAGTCCATACATATTCATTACAAATCCGGGTGAACAATAACCACATTGTGATGCATTATTTTGTGATAATCTTACTTGAATTGGATGATAACCTAAATTACGATTTCCAATTCCTTGAACTGTTCTAATTTCCATATTGTTTAGTGTGTTTAAAAGTACCAGGCACTAGAAAAAAATGATGAAATGTTTTAAAGTTAAATTAAAAACGAAAACAATAAAATGTAAACTATTTATGAATGAAAAGATAGTTAGAACAAAAATAAAGTCATTCACGTACATCGGAGCAGAAATATCTGCAAACCAAGACCACAAATATGAAGAAAAGAATTATTTGAATATTTAAAGAACCCTCATATGGAATAAAATTTATGAAGTAGGAGGATAAGGTCAAAATATACAAAAGATGTATTTGCCCAGTTATAACATACACAGCTGAAAGCCAGATATGATACCAGCAAAATAAAAAGAACTCTGCTTACTGCAGAAATGAAAACCATTAAGTCAAAATATGGCAGAATACACCATTAGAGATAGAATTGACACCAAACAATCGAATACGTGAAGATTGCAACACTTTGAGTGTGATCAGATGGATCAGAAGTATAACAAGAGCCTGAAAGATCCCGAATAGATGATCAAAGAGAACCTAACATGTTACGCGACCATCAAATGACTGTCAACCACGTAGGCCACCGAAAGGTTGGGACCACAAAATGATTGTCAACCATCGATTCTACATCTCAAAAGGTGTAATATGATGGTTCACAAACAATGATTACAAATTACAATAATTATAATTATTGCATTTCTTAATTGGTCATTTAACCTACCTACACATCAATTTCGATTATTGATTAAATTCTCAAAATTCAAATGAAATTACAAAAAAAAAAATGTGCAATAAATTATCCGTATTTTCTTTTTTCTATTAAAAAGCACCACAAAAACTCCCACCCGTAAATTATAATTACTCAATCAAGTGTCAATCATCACATAAATTATAATTACCAAATTTTTATATTGTAAAAATTATAATCCATTATGTTATGTTAAGACTTGTGTGAAGTTCTTAAATTGTTTGTGGACTGACCTGATTGTATAATTTGTAATTTTTCCTTTTAATTTATTGTGTTTTGTTTTGTTCTTTGTTTTTTGTTTAAAAATTAATAATCTATTTGCAAAATTGAAATTTCGCATATATTTACATTAAAATAGGTATTGAGTAGTGAGTGAATGCGAAACATGACCATGAAATTTAAATATGAGATGATAAATTAGTTTTGGAAGTTCAATGAATTGTTTTTTTTTTTGTGTGTTATATTTAAAGATTTTCAAAATCGAAGGGACGTGAACTGTAATTTAAATATTCAAAATATTTAAATATTGTTTGAAAAAATTTGAAACAATTATGATTACAAGTTATATATGTTGTTACAGAAGTATTATTTTACTTCCAGGCCCACTTAATCATTATTTAAGCCTATTATATTCTCATTCGACATCCATAGAAGCTTCAAAATATAACATTAAATGTGTTACTATTACCTTGGAATAGTTAACCGAAATGATTATTCTATTGTGTATAAATAACAGAATATCAAATACCGCGTACTGTTGTTTTCTCTAAACAATTTTCATAAATAAGTATAAATGTGTTCGAGCGAATAGCATTTGATAATGACATTTACACATCTTTGATATAATTTCTTCGAACGAAACTTGAATCAATAGTAGAAAAATATTTGGTGAGGACCAAGCAAAAATCGAGTACAATTTAAGTAAAAAATTTCAAATAAAATAAAATTTTCTAGATTGAGATAGGCTTGCACACATGCTAGGCAATCTATTTTTTAAATCAGTAATAAGAAAGCTATCAGCCGATCGACATAAATTTAATTGTTGAAATACATTCAGATGATCTGAACATAATTATTCGATCTATAATAAGAATTAATTGATTATTGATTGTAACAAGACTAACACAAATTGTTAGATGCGCAGACTGAAAATAGAATGCCAACTGAAAATTTAAAACGAAGTAAAAATATAGAACTGCTGATAAATTAAAGAAACTTGTCATCAGTGGCACAAGCCCAGAATAAAATAATGATGAACTGAACCAACAAATCAATTATAAAGATAAAATATGGTTCATAAGATGGGCTGGACATATTGTTAGAAAATATATATTTTAAAGCCATTAATATCTAACTCGAGTAAGAGGAAAGCCAAAAAAAAAAATGTCAAAAGAAAAGACCCACCAGATAATATTATGGAAATTATGATTGAAATTGGAAAACTATTGCTAGTGGCACATATGACTGTATTTCAACTGCCTACATTTCATTTGATATTCGAATATTCTGTAAAAGGCATCTTTGATCTTAAATCCAACTCTAAAATTACTCCTAACTCAAAGTCTCTTATATACATATATTCATTGCATAATATATATATATATATATATATATGTGTATATATAGGTATATGAATAATATTTATTGTGTTCAGTATCCAGCATATTCAGGCAAATGAAATTCAGGCAAATGAAATACAGGCAAATGAAAATACAGCCAAATTGCAAGAAAACAGCCAAATGATACTACAGACAAATGAAATGTAGGCATGTGACACGCTCCCTAATGATACTCTCATCTGAAAAGCTATTTTTCTTAAACTACAACCATTTTATTTAATTTATGGTTTTATATTAATTTTATGATTCTCGTAGGCTTTAACGAATGTTCTAAGGCTATCAAGTTCTTTTATATTCTCTTATATACAAACTTTACAATATTCAGCTTTTCATATCTACTCCTTCCGCATTACTATTTATGTAATTAATAAAAACTTCATATTTTATTTTTTATTAAAATTTTAAACTCTAATTAAAATAATACCAACAACTAACGAACGATTACAATATTTATTTTTTAGTCCATTATGTTATTAAAAAAACAAAACATGATTTGATTAATATAAGTTAAAAATTCATATGAAAATTCACTAACGTCCACCTGCATTATTATTTTTATTATTATTATTTTTTTAAAACTTGTCAACTTTTCTTGTTAATTAATTTAGGATTTTCTAATATTTTCCTGCTAGAGAAATTCGTAAATTTAGATTTCGTTACAATTATAGGATGGACTATAAAAATTTGTTATACATTTATAAAATATTTAAAAACTAGTATAAAATTTCAATTACCATTTGTAATACCAAAAATAAGTGATTATTGATTGATTTTAGAAACAAGTTTAGAAATTTATTATTGTAAATTGCAATTAGCATTGTCGTGTCTCATTTTAATACCAAATTTTTGACATAAACTTAACTGAACAAAAACTAATTTAGTTGATACAATCTGTAATGCAGAGCTACATCATGTATAAAAAAGTAATTTAACTTCGGTATTGGCCAAAGATTAAATAATATATATACAAAAATATATTTCTCATATGGTAATCTACTAATCGGTATGATAAAGTATGTTTCATAATTTTTTAGACAACCCATATTGCTACCAGACGGAAATTTTTATCATATTGAATTGAAATTTATATCACAAATTCGTTATAATAACATATAAAATATTTTATTTATTTATATTGACATTTTGGGCTCTTCTGATATAACGCTTAGACAAATATAACGGTTTCTATATAAAAACATAAAAACAATAAGGATACTTTCGAATGTCCTTTTCGTCCTTAAAGGATAAGATGCGCCATTAAAGATACATATTTCTTGAAAGCTATGAACACCAAGTATCCTTGGGATATAGTCATTAGGTCCTACGCGGGTGCAACATCTCCCTCAGAATCCCCAAATAAAAAAAATTTCATAAATAATTAAATCTAAAGAAATTTAACTTTCATTTTGAATAATATACAAATACATGGCAAAAATTGGGATTAACATAGCAGTAAGAAATTTATAGTTCTTTAAAATATAGATCTTGCTATAGCAATAGTGATACCCTATACCTAAGCAATACGAAAATCAGTTTGAGACGTAATATGAAATCGAATGAAGCAATTAAAACAAATTTTGTAACAAAATGCAGAAATGTAAAGGTATTGTGTTGTGTGGACCAGTAAATACTACTTCTTCATGTATCTTTGCATTTACCCTATTTAGTTACAATAGATTTGTTTTTTTATAAATTATTTGTTAAATAGTTAATAAATAAATAAATAATAATAATAATAATAAGACATCAGGTTTTTCACGTGATGTTTCCAGGTGTACCTGACTTGTGTCATATACGTAATAACTCTTCAGTGGGTTTTCCCGTTATTCCCCGTATAGTTATTCTGTCAAATTTATGGGAAATTATTTACTCTACTTCACTTGGTTCTGCCTTCAACTAATTTTTTCCATTCTCAAGGCAAATAGAATTGGCTAATTCTTTTTAAGAGTCTGGATATCACATTCATATTATATAAAAAAGAAATGTTCGTACAATATTGGCTCATCGAAACCCCAATATATATCTCCTATATACCGGGTGTTCAAGACCATGCGTATCAGCTTTTTTAGAGGAGAAAGAGCCGTTATATTAAAATGAAATAAAAATTTTATTAACTAAATCGAGGGTGCTCCATCGATTGGTGGTATTAATTATAAACTTCCGGAAAGGACCACAAATCGATTTTTTAAGACCAAAAATCGCCGAAACTGGCCGAAATCAAGATTTTTAAAAATCCCTTTGGTAAAGTAAAATTTTTTTTTGTTTTTGTTTTTTTTTTTTTTTTTTTTTTTTTGTTTAAACCTTGTAGGAACCTACACCCAAAGGAACCCAAAACTGAGATAAAAAATATGATAACATGAAAAACAAATTTATTTATAAAAATTATTATGATTAATTTTAGTTTACCAAAGGAAAATATTGAGCATTTTTGTTTTATTGTTATTAATTTTAAAGAAAAATACTAAAACAAAAAAAAATCATTTAACATTATTTTCTTATTTTTTGTCGTAGAATCTGAATTTGCATTAAAAAGTACCCCTTCCTATTTGAAAAACTCGATTGCGGCCAGTTTCGGCGATTTTTGGTCTTAAAAAACTGATTTGTGGTCCTTTCCGGAAGTTGAAAATACCACCAATCGATAGAGTACCCTCGATTTAATTAACAAACTTTTTTTAAATTTTAAAATAACGCCTCCTTCCCCTCTTAAAAAGCTGATACGCATGCTCTGGACCACCCGGTATATCCATAATTCGATACTTTATATTCATTTATTATGTGCCTGTTTTACTGCCTGTTTTTTCTTAATTAGTTTTACAATTATGAAGTTTCTACAATATAGGGTGTTATTAGGAATATTTTAATTTTATTTTTTACTTTATTTACAAGCTTAATTCAAGCGAGTTACATGTAGATATTACATTTATGTGAATTCAAACAAATTTTAAAATTAACAATATAAATATCAAAATAATTAAAACTAAAAAATTAATTGCAAAAATTGTGAAATAATTAAAATGTAAATCAATGGTTAGCAGAAATTATTAAAAATTACACTAGGCTTTGTTTTGCATCATTACTAATACTTCTTATCATTACTTATTTTTGTTAGTTTGACCGTTTTCACTTCAATTACCATCTATTTTTATTTTTTTTTTGTTTTTTTTTATGTTTTTTAAGGTTAGTACAATAATATATAGTACAATCTCATTTTTATATTTAAATAAATTATTACTACTTTTAAAATGTGTTTATAAGCAGAACTAAATTTCTGCTTCTCTATTTTTAATTTTATTACACTAGATCGTGCAGTTTTAGCCTCTCCAGCTTCTTATATCATAAGATCTCTCTAATACTTCAATCGCCTTAAGGTTGGTATCTATTTTTTATCAATTTTATAATTACCATTTAATGGCTATCGGTTGCTTCGAGTTTTTAGTAAACAAATTTTTACGTTACTATACTTAAAGTAAGTTGGGAGTATAATTTGCAAATCTTTTAATATAAAGTGAAACTATACTATTACAAAAACAAACCTAGTACTGAATATGGACAAAAAAAAAATTTACACCAAATAACATTATTATCACAGTTGTACATATTTGTACATAATATCAAATAAATTATGATGCACTAAAGACATGTTATTGAATCCGGATTTTTTCTTATAATAAAAACTTGTAATCCAATATATAAATCTCGAAACTAGTTACAAAACTTTTCATTTTTCTTTTTGTTTTTCTTTTTGTGTCCTTTTCAATAACATTCGAATAATTTATAATATTATTTTTTGCACCATCCATATTTTTTTTTTTAAGAACAAAAATAAAAACAAAACATTTTTTTTTTTTTATCTTTGAATCGAAGTTTATAAAAAAAAAATATATAAATAATAAAGAACACATGCATCACTGTAATTAATCACTTAAACTATTGTTACATTGTGTAACACAAAAATTTCTCTTTAAAAACGTTATATTTAACTTACAGCATTTGCTGCATATTCATTTGGTCGTCCTGAATTTAAATTATTTCCTTTAATAACAACCGTACAAGAACCGCATCCACCTTCAAGACACATAAATTTCGTTCCAAGTAATCCAATATGTTCTCTTAAGAACTCTAATAATGTGGCATCTTTTGATTGAGTACGGTAGTCATCTACACAAAAAAATTATTATTTTTTTATTTGTTTTTTTGTTTTTTTTTTTTTTTTTTTTTATTGTTGCAAAATTATTCAATATAAACACTTACAAGAGATATGAACACCATCAATTGTTAATGTTTTTATATATTGAGACATTTTGTATTTTTAACCGTTATTTTTACTAAAACAAAAAATATTTAAAATAACCGTTATAATCGCTTAAAATTTCTTATTTATTTGATAGTACACAAGTATAACACAAGTACGATGTTGCAATAATGACTGTTACGGATGAAATGATAGTTTATTTAGTTTTTATTTACTAAATCTTTTTCATTAAATTCTTCTCTCTTAATAATTGTGGTCGGGAATCTGGATCTGGAATTTGATAATATATAAAAATAAAAACAAAAAAAAAAAACCTAAAAAACAACAATAAAAAGAAGGAAAATCAAAATAAAGCCAAAAAGAGTAAATGGTAACATTAAAACAGGTTTACAAACGTACTTACATATTATATGAGTGGTCTGTAAATGATTTTCAACCAGATTAATTTAAATGTCAGTGAAATGCAAAAATGTTGTATCGGTATAGGAATTACCTATATTCTTATTTATAAATTATTTGTCAATGGCATCAGAATTTGGGATGGAAAAAAATTTGTTAATCATAGTTTGGAAACTGATCAGAAAAGGTCACTAATAAAGAACTTAAAAATAAATAATTTGTTTTTTTTTCTGATGTGCGATTCGGCAAACATATTTTTGCAAAAGTAGCAAATTTTTGGTGTAAAAAAGAAATAAGGCACTGCTATAGATCCAGCCAATAATAATAATACTGATTTTAAAATGAAATATTGGTCTTTTCTACTAGAAGATAAGTGGTAATGTGAGAGACAGTATAATTAGAAAAAAAAAATAATGATGGCAAAAAATTTAAAAAAAGCTTTGAAATCACTACAGATTTGATTTACACCGAATCGCTATATAGAGGGAGTGCAAACGATAAATGATGATGAATTTGGTCTTTAAGGCATAAGACGTCAGAATAAACCAAACCGGAAAAGTTTAAGCAAAAAAATATCGCAAACATATTTTTAATTTAGTTTCGATGTAGGTTATCAAATACAGTAGTCCATCACTGCCACAACACTAAGCCCAAAGTTAATTCATAACGATCCATATAATACGAATTGAATCTTTAGATATTTTCTGAGCTAGCCCATAGCTGCGAAAAATCTGTGTGAATTTATTGGTTTAGACGACAGGTATACCCCTTCTTCTGTTCCCCGCAAGCTCCACAGTACACAGTATATATTGTTACCACAAAGAGATTTTCATATTTATTTGAATATTATTCATTACAATACATTTTTAATTTTCTTTATTTTGATCCACAACTACGGAATGTCGCATCAATTGATATACAACATAAAATCAAGTCGCTGTCAATCAAACTCGACAAATTGAAATTTTTTTTGCATCTGTTACTGGAAAAAAGCTATTCGAGAACAGCAACAATGAAAAACGATTCTAAAATTAATTTTAGAACCCACGTTTTCGACAGAAGCGGACAAGTAATGATTATTATTAATTTATAGCGTATATTAAAGATTTTTTAATAAGTAATATTTATAAATTTACGTATGTCGTCAGTCTATTTGCGGCTTTTACTCAGTTTATTTAAAAAAAAAAAATGAGTGCAAAATTATGCACATACTTATTATATAAATAAAAATATGTGTTCATATATGAAAAAAAAAAAAAAAAAAAAAAAAAAACAAAAAAAAAATATTAAAATAAATAAAACAAGTCAGTTGTAAATGGAAATTTCATTGACCTTTAAAAAGAAAAATAATAATTATTATAATAAATTACGCGTTTAATAGTTTAATTAAAATTTAAAGAATTTTTTATTTCCACAATAAATTAAAATAATATTATTAAAAAAAAAATTTACTTTTTTGGTTTTAAAACGGATCATTTTAAATATATAGTTATTCAGTAAACGGTGACGTATTTGAAATCGAAAGTAATTAGATCACCATCATACCATATAAATTTATTTTTGCTCTGGTATTTTGAATTTTATATAGGCATTACAAGTAAACCAGTTGGCTGATCTGAAATCTGTTATTGAAGAATTGATGCATATATTATTAGAAATAAATTATAATTGTTTGCGGTTTAAT
Organism: Argyra leucocephala; assembly: GCA_963942445.1. Classification (NCBI taxonomy): domain Eukaryota; kingdom Metazoa; phylum Arthropoda; class Insecta; order Diptera; family Dolichopodidae; genus Argyra; species Argyra leucocephala. The sequence goes on from OZ012678.1 coordinate 180,906,081, forward strand.
ACAGGAATAACTAGTGTTATGGAAGATTGAAGGATTCTATTTTCGTTTTTACTATACATTGTATTTGTATTTTCTCTATAATTTACTACCACACAAAACCGATCTTGAGTTGTATGGCTTATTCCTTCTTTTGCCTCAGTGGGTTCAACATTCTAGTTGTTAATGTTCAGTTTTGCTTATATGTTAACCCACCAGTGCTTTCTTTTAATTAATTTTAAGCCACATCTCTTTTGAATTCTGTTTTCTATGATAGCATTAGTGTTTTTCTATTACTCTTTTGGATTTCGGAATAGTCTTCTTGGAATTTGAAGTTCTTTTTTACATTTTGTTGACGATATCATTTGTAGCATTCTCCAATATAATAGCCACTACACCGATCTATCACAGTATTTGCATTTCTAAGTTTGTATTCATCGTTTTATTTGTCCAACATCCTTATAAATAGAGAAAGTGACGATTGAATAATTCTTTATACACTTTGCTTTTTAGCAGAGATTTTTGAAAGTATAAGTAACTGTTTTTTTTTCATATAAATCCAAGTTTATGGGATGAACATCTTAACTGCTTTTATATAGAGATTTGGGATACACAAATAGATACAATAGATATTTTTATGATATATATCTACTAATTTAAATTTACTAAACTATATCTATATAGGATAAAGACCTGGACCAGGTCGAAAAGCCACAAAATAGTTTTTTGTTTTTTTCCAAATCGGGAACTTGGGACTTTTTGGTTGAAAGGCAGGTGCTCAACCATCGCAGCATGTTAATTAAATTTACTGCTGAATTTACTCCATTCCATTTTTATTCCACTTTGTACAATTTTTTATATATACTAACTTATTTTTTTAATACTAGAATAATTATTAATACAAACTTAAAATGGCCTAAAATAAATTTCCCAATTATTTGATCACTAAACAACACTACAGCATTACATCGATTATCAATCGAATTCTACAAAAAGTGTTTTTGAAAGTAATTGGGTTAACAATAATTTATCGCTGAAAATTGAACGCACAGTAAATAAATTAAAAACACAGTAATTAAAATTCAGTTAATTAAAAACTTTGCTCAGCAAATAAATTAAATTCACAATAAAATATTAAACGAATTACAAAAAATCAACCCTAAATTTACTCTCAACTTTTAAAAACAACCCTCAAACTTAAAAATTAAATTCACAGTAAATAAAAAAAATTCACAGTAAATAAATTAAATTTACAGTAAAAGAATATAAGAACACAAAAATTACTTTCTGGAAAAGGATTACTCTAATAGTAAATAAATCTGCAACACAGTAAATTTAGGCTACAGTTACGCTTAACTATGTTAATTGATTTTGTAATGACTTCAAAAGACCTCAAAATTACTTTTGAAATTTGGGGAATAACGTTACGTATATATCCGCTTTCTCCAGAAGGTGTAACAACATTTTTTAAGCGTTTTGGAACAATATATATACCCGTTTTTAGAACAGTATATATTAGCTTTTCCCAGAAGGTTTAATTAAAATTTTGTATCGTTTATGATTTTGTGTTTTTGGATCGCAGAGCGGTCTTCTACTCAAATTTTCTTAACTTAAAACAATAGATTTTTCTGAGATAGAAACGACATTTCACTTTTGTGAAAAATATGAAAGTTGGTTATTAACAACATTTATTATGCGTATATATTATTTATAATGCAAAAACTATTTTTTTATAGTGCTCATTTAACTGAGCAGAATTTTTATATTTCTGTGCAAAATAATCTTTTTTGTTATGCAAAAAATCATTTTTACTTCTCGTTCAATAAATTTTACTCAGCATTTAATTTTTTTTAATGTGCATTTCCATTTTTTCACCTAGTATTTTGCTATTTTTACTACCTTGTTAAACTCTAGTCATAATTTATTATCAGAAATTTGGTGTCGTGACAAAATTACATAAGACAAAATTACATATGGACAAAATTACATATTCAAATTTTTAGTATTTTTTAAAATTATTTATTAAAATACATACATATGTATATTAACAAGTAAAGCAAAATTATTTGAAGTTAAATTTGAAATTTATAAAAATTAAAAATTAAAAATAAAAAAATTTACTAATTATCTACTTGTATTTTAAATTTTTAATTTTTATAAATCTCAAATTTAAATTCAAATAATTTTTGATTCACTTGTTAACATAATTCTAATCTATCAAATGCTTCAAAGTATGCGTGACTGAAAACTGTCGACGGTTAAAATCGTTTTCAAAAAACCGTCACAGAAATAATGACCGTGACGATAAAACCGTCGCATGTGGAAATCAATCTTAAAGGTTAACATCAAAATCCATTTACAACAGTGTAAGAAGAACAAACTAAACAGAAGTTAATAAAATTGTTATTTAAATTAATAATAATTGACATTTAGATACATTGTTATTTAAATTAATAATAATTGACAATTTTTAATTTAAATATAGGTTACTGTTAACGTCAATGAGCATTTCGTTTACAATAATTTACAAAATTTATTTAAAAAAATTATTTTATTATTTACCATAATTTATTCAACTAAGTTGAAACAGATTAAAGTATTTTGTTTGGTTTTTTCTTAAATAAATATCTGCTAGGACAGCAAAAAACAAAAACCAATAATTACAAAATATGTATGTAAATAATAATTTTTTATTAATTTTATTTAATTTGAATTAATATTGTACTCCCAAAAAAATAATTAAAAATTCCAATTCAGTTTCAATTAACTCGGTAATTTGTATACTCTATAGAAGTCTTGTCAAACTTAATTACAAAAAAAAAAAAAAATTAAAATAATTTCGTTATATAATATGAAAATTAATTTTAAAGTAAATTCAATTCAATATTCAGGTATCTATTTAAAAATAAAAAAAAAAAATAATAATTTATTATTTAACGTATAAATATTTAACTTTCAATTTTAATTCAATAAATTGAAATGATTTGCTATTTATGATACTAATATAAAAAAATTTGATTTAGTTGAATCAACTGAATATCCTAGTGAAATAACATTAAATCATTTTATAAGAAGTTACATTGGATTACCTGGCACCAAATATATGTGCAATGAAGGTGGATGTGGTTGTTGTACTGTTACTGTTAAATCATTTGATCCATATAGCAAATATTATAAAACATATTCTGTAAACTCGGTAAGAAGGGAAATTTTTCATTATTTTATGTTTATTAAAATTTCAGCCAATTATCTTATTATTATATCTAATGAACTTATATTTAATATTATTTTTGTTTTACAATTTTGTTTGAAACATATTTATCAGTTCTAAGAAACTTCTATCCCAAATATTTCCCTAACTTAAAACAAATAAAAAAAAATGTATTAAATAATTTTAATTTAAACTTTCTTAATATTCATCACTCGCTCAATAGTTCACCACTCTTCTAAATTAATCACCGTAACCACTATGCTTCATCCGTAACCACTATGCTATGAATCTTATTCATGACCATGAAAGACAGAATTTTTTTGAATTTATGAATTTACCAACCACAATATGTCTGTAAGTCATTTTGAGTTTGGAATTTATATTAGGAAGACCGATTTGCATATTGAAAAAAATAGAAACAACAAAATTAAAATAAATGTAATTTTGTTGCTATTGAAGACATTTGACTTTGTTTTTTTTTTCTCTAAGTCAATACCATAATACCAATAATATATTGGACGGTATATATATATAATAATATATATTGGTATATATAATACAACTGATGTATTTCGGTATAATATCTTGTCCTTCAAAACACTTCTTCGTCAAACATAGAACTGTAATTAAATTAATAAACATTATTTTTAGTTAATTTCTAATAAATAATGTTGAATTTCTGATAATACATGGTGAATTTAGAACTGTAATTAAATTAATAAACAATTATTTTTGTTGAATTTCTAATAAACTAATGGTGAATTTCTAATAATCCAATGGTGAATTTCTATATTTTAGTGTTTAAAATTACTTAAATCATGTGATGGCTTAGAAATAACAACAATAGAAGGTATTGGTAATAAATTAATTGGTTATCATCCAATTCAAAAATCTTTGGCACAATCAAACGGAACTCAATGTGGTTATTGTAGTCCAGGATTTGTTATGACTATGTACAGTTTAATACAGGATAATAAAATAAATTTATCAAGAGAAAAAATTGAAAAATCTTTTGATGGTAATGTATGTCGTTGTACAGGTTATCGTCCAATAATGGATTCAATGAAATCATTTGTTTTACAAGATTCAATTGTTGATATTGAAGATTTAAGTAAAAAATGTTACAAATTAAATTTATCTAAATCCGAAGAACCATCAACTAAAGCATCAACTAAAGATGATTTTGAATTATTAGAATCAATTGAATCAATTGAAGAAAGTTATTATATAAATGAAAATTGTAATGATATTATATGGTTTAGACCTAATGATTTTAAAGAATTATTTAAAATATTTGAATCTAAAATTGTTAATAATAAAAAATATATGTTAATACGTGGTGGTACTGGTCATGGTGTTTATAGACGTCCAGATGATATTTCAATTATAATTGATTTAAATAAAATTATGCCATTATTTTTGAGAGAAATTTATTCAGATCGTATTGATATTGGAGCTAATACAAGTATTACAGATGTATTGGATATGATGACAAAAGCTGCTGGACAATTTGGTTTTCAATATTGTAAAGAAATTTATAAACATTGGAGTTTAGTAGCAACATTATCTGTTAGAAATGTAAGTAAAATTGTATATAATAAATGTATATGTAAAAAAATAATGTAAAAAAATAATTTAATAAGGTTGCCGGTTTAGCAGGAAATTTAATGATAAAACATGATCACAATGTATTTCCATCTGATATATTTATTGTTTTGGAAACTATAAATGCTAAAATTGAAATAATGGAAGATGTAAAAACTTTGAAAATGTATTCACCATTGGAATTCTTAAAGAAGGATATGTATAAGAAATTAATAACTAAAATTATGATGCCACCCTATAATCCAAATAATTATATTTTTAAATCGTATAAGGTAAGTGGGTGCCATACAAATAAATTTTTATGCAATAAGGGGATTATTTGAAATCAAATTTGATTTTTATTTCGTTTTTAAACTATGACAAATAATAAAGACAAAATTTTCAATCTTTTGAAAGACCCAATACTTATGTAATAATTCAACAAAATTGTTGATGACACATTTCCAGGTTTTATAAACACACTTTTTATTCTAGATCAAATATCAAGCAAGAATTTGTAAAGGTGATTTTTGTCAATTTATATCGACAATGATGTTTCTATCTATTTAAGTCGTTTATAAAATTAATATAAATTATAGAGATTGAGATGTGCTGTCACATACAAGATTGAAAACTTAACAAAAATATTTTATAGTACATATATTATATAATGTTTTTAGTTCATCTGACTTAAAACATGGTTAAAAATATAGAATTTATATTTGTCGTACAAATTATTTTACTTGTTTGGATAACAATCCCCTCACTAACACTTTATTTGAATAGACATTTGCATTTGTTAGCTATAGAAAACAACCAGTATATTAAATTAAAATTGAATTATAACCTGTAGCTCTATGACAGTAAATTTACTTTGTAATCGCATTGCATAATAATTTTTAAGTGTCATCAAATCAAATCATTTTTAATATTTTAATAATTTAATAATATTATATAATATTTCTAAAACTAAAATTATCATTTTCTATATACTAGATTATGATTCGATCACAAAATGCTTCACCACTTTTAAATGCAGCATTTTTACTTAATGTAAAAAAAACTCAAACTCAACTGAATATTTTAAATGCACGTTTATGTTTTGGTAATATAACAACAAATTTTATTCATGCCATTAAAACAGAAAATTTCATATTAAATAAGGATTTGCTTCAATCAAATGTGATTGAACAAATTATTACAAAATTATATGATGAAATTCAACCTGATATTGGATTTCATAATGTTTTACAACAATATCGTCGCATATTAGCATGTGGACTATTATATAAATTTTTTTTATCAATTATTCCACCAAATTTAATATCATCACGATATTTAAGTGGCAGAAATCTTCTTGAACGTTCACTTTCATTTGGTAATCAAACATTTGATACTAAACCAGATAAATATCCAGTTGGTAAACCAATACCAAAATTAGAAGCTGAAATTCAATGTAGCGGTGAAGCTTTCTATTCAAATGATTTACAAACATTGAATAATGAATTATGGGCAGCATATGTTAGGGCCACAAATGTTGGTTCAATTCTAGTTAATATAAATACAACAGAAGCATTAAAAATGTGTGGTATTGTGGCATTTTTTGGTGCAAATGATGTTCCCGGTAAAAATTCATTTGTTTTGGTTGGAGCATTTCCATTTTTTATTGAAGATGAACCTGTATTCTTAGCATTAAATTCAATTGTTAAATATTATGATCAACCGGTTGGAATTTTAGTTGGTAAGTTAATTTTATTGTACGGCATTTTTGATTTTATTGAAATTAAACTGCATTATCGCATGTAAAAAATGTGAAAACTCAAGATTTGATTTTATAACAAAAAAAAAAACTAAAACTAATTTCGAAACATGAAAATGTCACAAAATAAAACATTATCATTAAACAGAAATCTTTGCAGCAAGTACAACATCTTTTGACTTGATTTAATTTCAAAAATTTAGAGAAGAGGAATTGAAATTGGGATTGACCTGATTAAATACACAAAATAGCGATAGAATGGGAAATTTATTTTCAGATGATAAATTGGAATCATCCTCCTAAACCCAAAACCATTTGGCTTAAAACCAGTTGACGTCAAACGTTCATGGTGGAAGCAAGCTATGTTGAGAAGAAAATGCAGCAAAATAAACGGTTTAGCGAAAAATCGTATTTCGTGAAAAAAATTTGTTAAAGACATATATGATCTTAAGACAGATGTTAATTACTTAGTAAAAGGGAGTGGTAGCTATAATAATCATTCACCGCCTCAATACCAAGCCACGCGTGGGTCCATATCACTTCTTTAGAATACGAATTACATATGACTTATTTTAAACCCACCTGTAGCTGTGACAAATCTGTGAATATCCTGAAAATTAACCGTTAATATATCTCCCAAGTTATCAAATATATATCCTCTAAACGAGCCTAGTTTTTGTCAGACAAACCCCTACTAATTTCACCGTTATATTATAAGTATACGCAATTCTCAATCGCATTGTGGTTGCTCAGAAGCAATCAGTGACCTATCAAAATACCCATTATCATTCACATAGCAAAATGACTTGATGTAACACAATTGTAGCGTTCTATGTCAATAAATGCGGTAATATCTGTAGGTGGAACTTGGTGATAAAGATAAAAGCAATTCTGCAGTTTGCAATGAAACATGATAACTAATGATAATGATTTTCAAGTAAAAATTAAACCTTACAGAGCTTTGCATATAATTGTCCAGATTTACTACGACTCTACGAGATCACAAGAATTGATGTACGAAGTTTATTGCTTCGAAGATATCAATATTTGCAATCAAATAAGATTATTAATACCATCAAGTATACTAAAAAATAGTTTGATTTAACTCAAATTTACGCCCACAAATATTTCCACATATCCAAAAATTGTTTAATTGAATATACAAACATTTATTATATTTAATTACAATTTTAATTAATTTTTTATAGGTTCTGATCGTTATTCATTATACAAAGCTGTAAAAAAAGTTCAACTCATGTATGAAAAACAACCCATCTCCACTAATCTATCTTTGATGTATAGTTTGAATGATGCTCAAAGCAAATCTGATCTTTCAAATAAAATTTCTTCAACTGTTACAAAAACATTTACCAGCAAATCTAAAACTGATAATAATTATGAATTGAATCAAACCATAAGAAGTAATTTAACCTTAAATGGACAATATCATTTTACAATGGAACCACAAACTGTTATTTGTATACCAACAGAAAATGGTATCACTTTATATTGTGCAAATCAATTTATTGATTTACTTCAAATTGTATTGGAACAATTTTTAAAATTATCACAAAAAAATATTTACATTAAAACAGTACGTTTGGGTGGTGGTTATGGTGGTAAATTTTCTAGACCAAGTCAAATAGCATGTGCTGCAGCATTAGCTTGTTTAAAATTAAATCGACCAATACGTTTTGTATTAACCATTGAAGAAATGATGCGTACCATTGGCAAAAGACCACCATTAAATTGTGAATACAGTGTTGGTGTTAATGCCACTAATGGCAAAATAAATAATCTGTCAATTGAATTTTTTTCAAATTTAGGTTGGAATCCAAACGAAGGTGCTATGATACCATATACAATACCATCTATAACCAGTTGTTATAAACAATTTCAAAATTGGAATATAAAAGGTAATGAAGTAACAACTGATTCAGCTAGTAATACATGGTGTCGTGCACCTGGTTCATTTGAAGGTATTTCAATGATTGAAACAATAATGGAAAATATTGCATTTCAATTGGGATTAGATCCAATTGATGTAAGATTAAAAAATATTAGTGATGATAATAAAATGAAATTATTATTACCACAATTTGTACAATCAGTTGATTATAAGAATAGAAAAAAATCAATTGAAAAGTATAATAATGAAAATCGTTGGATGAAAAAAGGTATTGCAATATCTGTAATGGAATTTGGTTTATTATTCTATGGACCACAAATTGTTTATTTGGTTGTATATCATGGTGATGGTACTGTTAATATATGTCATGGTGGTATTGAAATGGGTCAAGGATTAAATACAAAAGTAATACAAGTTGCTGCATATGCATTGGGTATACCAATGGAGAATATATCATTTAGACCAACAAATAGTTTTGTAACAGGAAATTGTGGTTTTACAGCTGGAAGTTATACAAGTGAAACTGTTTGTATGGTAAGAATATACTTTTCTAGCACGTAATGAAACAATTTATTTTAATATATTAATACAATTTTAGGCTGTAAAGAAAGCATGTGATACAATTAATTTACGTTTGAAACCAATACGAAATTCAATTACAAAATCAAATCCAACTTGGTTGGAAATTATACAAAAAGCTTATGCTCAAAATATTACATTAAATGTTATAGAATCAGCTGGTGCTACTGATATGCAACCATATTCAGTTTATGGTTTATCATGCTCTGAAGTTCAAGTTGATATGTTAACAGGTAATGTTCAAGTAAACAGAGTTGATATAACTGAAGATACTGGTGAAAGTCTTAGTCCATTAATTGATGTTGGCCAAATTGAAGGTGCATTTATAATGGGATTAGGATTATGGCTTACAGAAAAATTAATATATGATAAATCAACTGGTGAATTATTAACTGATAGAACATTCGATTATAAAGTACCATTGGCTACTGATATACCAATTATTTTTAATATTAATTTATTACAAAATAATCCAAATCCAGTGGGTTTTCTTAGGTCTAAAAGTGAGTTTTTTATATTTATGATGTAGAGTATATGAATTAAATTATTTGATTTTTTTTCTGTTTGTAGCTACTGGTGAACCAGCTGTATGCCTAGCAATAAGCTCATTATTTGCTGTAAGACATGCATTAACATCAGCTCGTAAAGATTCAGGAGTTATTGAATGGGTTTCACTTGGTGCACCAACTACATGTGAAGATGTATTATTAAATTCAGGCACAAATATTACACAATTTCATTTGAAATAAGTAAATTAATATAGTTGTTGATGTTATAATAATATTTTATTATATATTTGTATTTAACTGAAAGTATACAAAAGTTAAAAGTGATCCAATGTCTTTTCAATGGAAATATTTTAAAACTTATATAGAATTTAAGAAGGTATACAGCAAAAGCAAATACAAATTTAAGATTTTATTTAGAGATGTAACAAATTCATAAACGGTTTGTTTAATTTGCAGCAAATAATTGATAGGTCAATTGAACAGCTCACAATATCCTTGCTTTGTGAGTTTATCTAGTAGCCAGAGGCAAGAGTTTGCCAAATTTATTTATTCATTTACAATCTACTGGGATCAAGCCCCGACAGATTTTGCTTACTACTAAGTTTCTTACATCTGTACATGTTGATCTACTTTCAAGAAGAATAGGGTAAAGAAGAGTAGAGGAAAGAGTAGTAGAGAAAAGTAGAGGAAAGAGCAGTAGAAAATAGTTGAAAAAATGTAATTGTATTACCGAAAATGTGCATACTTCTGCGTACAGGTACAGTCTTGATAGTAGTTGCTCGTCTCTAAACACGAGATATCGAAACTAATCGATAGAGTATAACTTAAAATATCATGAACTAGAAAAATAATTCATTTTCGAATGATAAACATTTGTAAACACAATCCAAAATCTCAATACAAAAAATAAAAACAAATTTTAAAATGAACAAAGTTTTAACATAAGATAAAGGACACAGTATCAGGTATGGAAACAGCTTAAGTCCAATTTTTTCAATATATGAACAAGATTAATGTCATCACAACAGAATAGTCGAAAATCAAATAAAGATTAATTTCTATGTCGAGGATGCCGTTTTAATTGAAGAAAACGAAAATAATATCCAAAAACTGCTTATAAACCTTCATACATATTTAGAATATATTTTACCCATACCAATTAATAACTTTTTTTTTGTTGATTCTCAACTAATGTTTAATTATTACATTTAAATTAAAAAAATAAATGGATAATAAATTAATTAATATGTGTGCCTATTATGCCGATTACTTACCATTTTGTTGTGACTTTGACTTTAACCTATTTACGACATTTTTATATTTTGTAATTAAATAAATTGATTTCATGATCCCTATACATTTATTATATTATATCCTAGAAATTGTTTTTGTTGTTTTTATGTTTGTTTTTTTTTCTTCTTTTTTTTTGAAAATTAATTTATATAATAGTTTCAGTGCAATTTCATTCCAATAATTTTTTTTATTAATGAAATTTTTCTAATAATTATTAAATACACTGAGAAAAGTTATGTTGTATTTCATTGATGTCAATATTTTTGTAGAAAAATGTAAACTCCAAATTGGTAAATTAGTTTTACGTCAAATCATTTTTTGTTTTTAATTGTTTAAATTTGGTATAATTTTACATTCGTAAACTTTTTCCACCCTCTGTTGCATTAACCAAACATGATTTAAATCAACAAAACATATATTAAAAACTTCATAACCTAGTGGCTATAGTCCAGTTTTGTAAGACCACATAAGTATGGTTGTGTGTGTGTAAATAATTTTTAACTGTCAATATATTTTGATTACATTTTTCTGTATTCTAAACTTATGAAAATATTATTTTGATATTTTCTATCGATAAATAAATGTGCAAACTTGTAAACCAGATATATTTTTGGTGTAAAATAAAAACACAAAAAATCTATATAAATAAATTTAGTTTATTCGAAATAGGATAAGACGCATGAAAAACTCGTTATCAATGTAATTCAATATCATGGCCATTAAAACATATTTTGTAAACAAGCAATGTGAACGGGATTAATATGTAAGGGAACCGTAATGATGTCTATAAGAATTTTTATTTATAACGTTCAATTTTCAGATTATGAAAATGAACCACTGTCTCATAAAATTCGTCGCCTTGAATCAAATCAAATCAAATAATTGGCTTATAATCAGCTGAAAAATCAAAATTAAATATTATGTTTCATAATCAGTCGAACATTTATCTGACTAACGTAATAATTTAAAAATAATTTACACATAATATCGATATTACTATTCTGTTACTATAGTAAATATATAAAAACAAATATTTAAACATTTCAACAACAAGATAAATTGGACTGACAATTTTTGGTAGAACATATACGTTTTTATCAATTTTTTTCTAAAAACTAATTTTTTTTAAGTTATACTAATTTTTTTTTAATAATTAGTGGGCAATAATCCTTTTTAGTTATTAAAAACAGTAAAACCGAATAACAAGAGAGAAAAAAATTCGGTTATTTGTTACAAATAATTTTTTATTGTTTCTTATAACTCACAGATATTTATATAGGACCAAACAAAATTTAAAACCAGGAGTTTGTTAGATAATCCACTACTACTACAATACCTATTGATAATTTCCAATAATGTTGAATGAAATATTTTTGTTGATTTAAACACAAAATACCTAATTTTGCAAAAATATATTTCTCTGTGTATTAAAATTACATACATTATGTTATTATTCGATAATAATTTAAATTGAAATTATGATTGACCGTCAAAAGGACACAAACAATTAACTAATGCATAATACGTGTGTACATTTATTATAATTTATTATATCGAAATGAATTTTTATAGGTTAATTATTTTTTTTTTTTTTTGCAAGAATAATTCAAAGTTAGTTAACCCATTTTTAATGTTCGGATCACACTAAAAAAATAAAAATTTTATCTTACTTTCTTTTATTTATAGTAAATAAATTTTTTTATTAGTCAGTATATAGTAAAAAAAAATTTAAACTGTTATACAATATATCATAGTCGTAAATCAGTACAATTTATAAAAAAATGAATATAAATTTAAATTTTAATATTGCAAAAGTTATAGCACCATTTGCACAGGTATTTAAAAACATTTTCTTTTTTATATATAAATATTATAATAATTATTTATTTAGCTATTTATTTATTTCATCTACCGGTAAATTAACCCTTACTATATTGCTTAAAAACTAAACTTGATGAAATATGTTGGGTGTACATTTAAATATAAATATTTAGAAATAAGTAATCTATTCAATATATTCTATCTACTGGGAATATCCCTTACAGATTTTTATTATAATTTATAAATTTATTTTATCATAAAATTAGTTTTAAATATTTTTAAAGTAACAGCATTTTAGTTTTTTAAAGTAGAAATTTAAATGCGTAATAATTGTATACCAATATTACATACCAATACGATTTAAATGATTTATTTACTATTGTGCTTAAATTAACTGTAATTTAAAAATTTAACAAATATTTTGAATGCAGTTCAAATGATAAAGTAAGAAGAGATACATTGTTCTTATATTGTAAAAAAAATATTGCATAACAGAAATAAAAAGCTAGTTTCCCTAATATGTCTGTTTTTCTGGCGCTAACGCTTTATTGCTCCTGAATATATGCAATAAATTACATATTATTATAATATATTAATCTCATTTTATTTATTTATATCAAGAAATTCATTCTCTAAAAAATTAATTAATTTTTTAAAAATATTAAAAATTTATAAGATTCAGAAAAAAAAAAAAAAAATAGTTTTTTAATTAAAAATTTACCAAAGAAAAAAGCTATCAATTTATATAAAATGTGAATGCGATGTGTGTATTATTTATGATTTTTTTCTCTTTTCTGACTATAAAAATAATTTTTGTTTCGTTTTTTAAAATGTATATTTTAAATAAAAATTAACACCAATAAGTCAACAGAAATAACTTAAAATGAAAAATAATTAAACTAGCATAATATAGGTACAGGGATTTGTTTCTATTAATTTTGAATTTATTGTAATTAATTTTTATTTGATTATGACAAAATACCTTTGAGCATTCAAAATGTCACGAATTTAGAATTTTTCAATTTTAAATAGTTCTACCAAAGACCGTTAATATATAAAGATACACAAAAGTGTTAACACTATATTAACGGCTTTGGTTCTACCATTTAATAGATATTAAAATGTCACTAGATAATATAATTTAAATGCAAAATCAAAACTTTTGACTATTGTGATAAAAGACTATAAAATAAAATTAAATTATTTTCAATAATAATTTCGATTTTTGTTTTAATTATGTTAAATTATTTCACTTAATATTCCTATTATAATATTATATACAATAAAAGATACCAATAGTACAAATAATAATATACATTTTGTTTCCATTAAAAATATTTTTAAAAAATTTTTAAATTATTTTTTATTTAATGCAAGCTGAATAAGATCAAGCTTTAATATTTTCAATATGAAGATTCCTAAACTAATTAAAATAATATTTTCTAAATTTCAAATACACTAAAATACAGCCTTTAATTATTTATAATTTTTTCTTTATTAATTAATTAAAAAAAAAACTAATTAATCATATTCTAAGTAAATAAATATATCTAATTAATTTATTATTTATTATTATATTATTATAATATAGTTTTTCGGTACTTTACCACTTAACTATCGTAGCCCAAATGAAGCAACATGTGGTGATTATAGTTTAATATTTTTAAATTTTTTACTTTATATGGGATGCATTATCTACACTCTATCAAATTATGCTACAGAATTATATAGTAAGATTTAAATATTGTATATTTATATACTATATATACACATAAATAATATATAATAATATGTAATTACAGTGGAGGAATGCAAATATATTTGTTTTGTTGGTAATTTAACATTTATATTTCTTGGTATATTTGTTTATATCGTAAGTTTATTGTCAACATTTAAAAAGAAACATTTTTTTATGCATTATTTTGATGAATTGGCCGAATTTGATGCACGTTTCAATGTATGTAATCCAATTAAAAAGAATGTCTTAAGAAGAGATTATGTTAAAATAATTATGAGTGTTATTATGATAATTGCAATATGTGCATCAATTGGTTTTGATTTTTATTTTTCTGGGTAAGTACATACAGTGTGTGGTCTGATTTAACCTTTAAACTATATAAAAAGTGATTTTTTGGATTGTTTTATAAAAAAAATTGTTCTAGACATCAATCTATCAATTTTAAAATATAAATGTCAAGAACGTATTGCTCCAGCTTCAATATTTTCAAAGCTATAATACATATTTGTCAGACATTACTTGAACTAATCAGTAGGTATTTGTAGACTTGTAGTGTTACACTACATATAAAACTCCTGATTTTTTGCTTCGATTTATTTTATAACTATATTTATAAATGTTATTAATATATCCGTGACACGGATATATTACGAGTACGTGTATCCGTATTTTAATAATCCGATTTTCTCTAACCCCATATAACTTAAATTACTCCAAAGAATTACCCACTAAAGAATTTCCAGTTTAAACCGGACCATTTTTTACACATTAAAAATTTCATTTTTATTATAATAAATTTATACAAAAAAAAAAAAAACATAAATTTCAGTTTATCAAAAACTAATGTAATAAAATATCTTATGTCTGGAATATGTTGTTCATACCCATTCATTTCAAGCAGTTTAATACAATTAACATTTACATCATTAATACAAGAAATAGGATATCGTTTTGAAAAAATCAATTTTGTATTTAAAATAATTAACAGAGAATGTACAAAGAAAATTGGTTCTGTCAAAATATTTGATATTGAATTGAATGTTAAAAAAGAGAAATTAACAACAGATATAGATACATTGAAATCAAAATTTCAAAACATAAAAAATGAAAAGGAACAAACAAGTCACAATAAAAATGAAAATAAGAAAAATGATAAAAATGAAGAATTAATTGATAGTGATGATGATGATGATGATTTTGATTATGATTCTGATAATATTGATAGTATATTGGGACCAGTACATGAAAGGTATATTGTTAATATTTGTTAATTGATTGAAGTGTTATTTAATAATTTAATTAGAACTTACGAAATTTATTAATCATATCATAGTATAAGTAGTAGAATATTTATTCTCAATTTCACTTTAAGTTAAAATTTTAAAAAAAATTAATTAAATATTAATATAAATTATAGTTAATAATAACTATTAATATAATATATATTATTATTAATTAATAATTACTACTCTAGTTACTAATATTTTCTATTATAGTTACTAATAATTAATATACTATAATAAGTAATAATTGCTATTTTAATTACAGTTATCAATAATTTTTAATAAATATTAATTGTTTAGTAACTAATAAGTACTATTATAGTTACTAATGATTACTACTAACTAATAATTACTATTACAATTACTAATAATTACTTTTTTTCATTTAGTTTTAATTGTGAACAACACATGGTCGAATTATTTGCCATTCATGAGAAAATAAGTACATTAGGTGTTATAATAAATAAAGAGTATTCAACTGCTATTGTTTCATTTATGACATCAACTTTTGTAATCAGTATATTTGGAATATTTTTGGTAACAAAAGTACTATTTACGGTTGGTGGTAAAAATGTTTTCTTTGATAATATGGCAATTTCTTATGTTTTATGGACATCATTTCTATTGGTATTTATAATAAAATTATTTGCATAATTATAAAATTATATATCTTGTATTTAATTAATTTCGATATGTTGAAATTTGGACAGGATTCACATGATTGATATTTTGAATTATTTTTAAATTTATTAACAATAATTTATATCGTTTTGTTGTATTACAACTCAAACAAGATGATCTGATCAGGTTACATTTATACCGTTTAGTGACATACATAAATAACGTTGACATTTTTTTCGATCTATACACTTAAATATTATATTTTTTAATGTTTTTTAATCCAATATAATCCAATATAATTATAATTACATAATTGAGCAGCTCGAAGACTGCAATTATTATGATTCAACCTGAAATATATTTTTAAACTAATATTTGGTTAGTGACAAAATTTTATCACTGTTATAGATAGATGAAATAGCATAATACTGACATAGTCTATAAATATATAAAAAAAAAAATATTCTACATTATATTATTAAATTGTTTATTTAATACAAATATGTAATACAAATATTTTTGAGAGTTGTTGTACAAT
The DNA here is from genome assembly GCA_963942445.1 of Argyra leucocephala. Lineage (NCBI taxonomy): Eukaryota > Metazoa > Arthropoda > Insecta > Diptera > Dolichopodidae > Argyra > Argyra leucocephala. The sequence continues at coordinate 180,922,902 of OZ012678.1, forward strand.
AAATATTTTGAACCAAAAATAAATAAAAACTAAATGATTCTATAATTATGCAATGCTGACCTACAACCTATATAATTTAAAAATATATTATATATAAACATAATATTATTAATAATTATTATTTTATTTTTTTTTAACAAAGGTTGTAGCATATTTAGTATTACGATTATGTTGTAAAGCGCAAACAGAATCAAGAAAAACTGCTTTATTAATTCATGAAATTATGCAAAAGAAACCAACATTTATGCTGGGTAATGATGAGTTTTACAATAAAATGAAATGTTTTACATTACAATATTTACATTGGGAACAATATTTTCATTTTAATGGCATCGGATTATTTTCATTAGATTATACATTTATATTTTCGGTAATGATATTAATATAATTTTATATGTAATATATTAATTAATTAATTTATTATTTTTCGCTTTTTTCAAATACAAAGGCTGTAAGTGCTGCAACATCATATTTAATTGTTTTATTACAATTTGATATGACAACTGTAATATAAGATTTTGTATAATTGATCAGATGCGTATTGTAGATGCAAACAAAATAGTTAATCGATATAAAAATTATTGCGTATTTTTGTATTTTAATATTTTTGACAGTAACTGCATTACGCTGAAAAATATTAATTTGATAATCAGAACATAATAGCAACTGTACGAAAATATGTATGAGATATAAACAAATATTTTTATATCCATATGATACCAACTATTAGGAAGTTTGCGCAATTTACGTATCCATAGATGTAATATGGTCAAACATACGCAAAAGTATAAAATCACATGTCAGTTTTGACAGCTACTTGTTTTTGATTACATTCTTCATTTGTGACAATTATATTTTACATTTGATTGTAAAAAACACTAACGTATACGTAAGCTAAGCTAAAAAAATAAGTAGTTAATTCGAAACCATGTTAAATAACATGTCAAATTTAATTAACTTCGAAATCAGATGTCATTTAAATTTAAAAGGAAGAAGTAAAACTTAAATATATGTACTTTTTGTATAATTTTTAATTTAGTAACTGTTTATATGGAAATTTAAATAAATGCAAATTAATTACAAAAAAAAATTTTTTTTGTTTCAAGGTCTTATGGTTTTTCGATAAAATTAACACAACAATAATTTTGACTTGTATACAGTGGAGTAATTAAAACAGTAACAAAGACATAAAAATGTATCCCACTAGTGAAAAAATTTACCCCACTGATGTTACCTGACTGTTATAAATATTTACCTCACTGGTACAAAAATTTATCCCAGTGACATAACAACTTATACGAGTTCATTATTGCATATTTTCCAATTTTACTGTTATTGAGATTTCATTATACAAATTATACAAATATAATTGTTGTCACGGACTTTTTCACATGTTTTCAAAGAGTTTAGCTCTCACAACCATAAGAGCGTGTATTGATCTAATATTAAGCTCAATAACGCTCAATAAAGCTCAATAAACAATTCACATTTAAACAAATGTGTTTAAATCACACATCATGATGAAATTCAATATTTAATCTTCTATTTTCAATTGTATTAAGGGGAAATAGAGGGGTATATAACAATAATTAGGATGATATAAAATTAGACTTAAAATTAAGTTATTTTAAGGTAATCATTATTGCGATAAAAGTTCATTGAAGAATTTTTCCCTTTGTTTTTTTATTTTTAGAGCCCTATGATTACTTTAGAGAGTATCCTTAAATTTTATATTCTAAATTTAAAATTAAAATATAAATATTTTAATAAAATAATAATATGAAGTAAATTTAAAATTAACCATAAAATAAAATAAACAAAGTAAATATTAATTGAATCAATATTGTAAAGTTGAATAACTAAAAATTCAACTCCAACTTTTGGATACATTTTATTTACGTTTAGTTAAAAGATATTTTAAAATTAAATAAAAAAATTCTTTACATAACGTTTATATTTACAAATATTTAATATGTAAACTAAAATTATTATTAATAAAATAATATTTTTGTTTGAGTATAAAATAAAATTTTTTTTAACAATTTCAATTAGTAGTTTTAAAAATTTCGTTCCGATATCAAGAATTTATTCAGATTCAGAATCTTGATAAAAATGGCTGTCAAAATTACAGTATTATCAATAATTATTTTACATTTTAAAGTAAGTTTAATTTAAAAGAAAATATTTTAGTTATAATGTATTATATTTATACAACAGATAATTCAATTTAAATGATTGATTGACCCAATCAATCCAATATTAACAAAATAAAAATAATAAATTATTAATTTTTTTTTCCTTTAAGATACAACATGTTCAAAGTGGAATTATATCAAATGGTTTTTTAGGGCTATCAAATATGTTAAATAATGGTTATTTAGCACCTGGCTTGCACATAGGAAAAGCAGATCAAAATGTAATACCAATATTGGATTTATTTTATGAGAATATGAGTGGTACAAATGAAATATTTAGTAGAAATGTTATTGATGAACTTCAATCAAGTGATTTTCAATTAAATGGAAACAAATTGAATTTATCCACTATTAAATCATTAATTGAAAATGTGATGAATTCAATGCAAACTCAAAATATTGCACAATTTCTTGATCAAAACTTATGGAATAGTATAAAATCATTAATACCAAATATTCGATGCCCATGGGAATATTCAAACCCAAAAATTGATACATCATGTGCCATAACATATTTTGATTTATTTTTAAATAAGGCTGTATGTAATCCAAATCAAATATCTCATATTGATGTAATTTGTATACCTGGTTGTGGTAGTGTTTGTGTGTATGTAGGAGATCTTGATTATGCGGGCTATATGTAGAAGTTAAATTTTGCCAATCATCATAATTGCTCGACTATTAACAAGAAAAACTGTGAATGTGAATTTCGCTTGTGGAATGAATGTTGTAAAAATTTTCTATTTACAAAGTCTAAGTTACTCAAAATAGATGTGTATTTGAAATTAGTTAATGTATATACAAAATAAGAAAAACGAAATTAAATTACATAAAAAAAATAAATATATATATATAAAAAAATATTTTTAAAACTTAACAAAAAACCATTTAATTTTTTTTTTATTCCTAAAATACTTTAAACAAAAACATTTTAATATTTTACAATTCAAACATATCAGTAGATGTACCAGCATTTAACATAATTATTTCTGATGTTGTTGGTGCACCTAAATGATACCATTTCTTTTCAATACCGGCATCCATACGTGCTGAATCTAAAGCATGTCGAATTGCAAATAAAGCTGATATTGATAAACAGATAGCAGGTTCTCCGGTTGCTAAAAAAATACAAATCGTTACAAATTGTTATAAATTTATGTAATATTTCAAACAAAAATACTTTTTGATCTTAAAAATCCAGCTGGATTTGGTGATTTTTGAATTAAATTAATACGAAAATCAATTGGAATATCTTTAACACCAGGTGGTTTGTAATTCCATGTTCTTGTTGTTAATAATTCACCAGTTTGTCTATCAAAAATTAATTGTTCTGTTAACCAATAACCAAGACCCATAACAAATGCACCTTCAATTTGTCCAACATCAATTAATGGACTTAAGCTTTCGCCAGTATCTTCTAAGATATCAACACGATTTAATAAAATATTTCCAGTTAAAATATCAGCAATAATTTCAGTACATCCAATGCCCCAAACATCATAATCTTTTAAATCACCAGTTTTAAAATGTCCACCAGCTGATAAGTTAACATTTTGTATCATAGCTTTTTTAATTAAATTCTCCCAATCATTATCGTTATCCTTAAGAGTATCTTTGATTGGTTTAAGACGATTTAAAAGTGTTTCACATGCATTACGAACAGCCTGAAAAAAATGTACTATTTTTAGATATATTTTTTTTTACACAAAGTTTAAACATTAAATGAAAGGGGAGAGGGTGTTGTTAGACAACAGTTATAACAGTTTAATTGGACTAAAAAGGTAAAAAAAATTTAATAGTTAGATTGGAATTGTCGTCACTGTATAAATATTAATTTAAGCACAATATAACGCAGAGCGATCTTTTGTAAAAGAAAATTGAGAAAGTAAGGGATTTAATGTTAGAAAATAATAATAATAATAATTACCATACAAACAGCTTCACTAGCAACACCACCACCACTTACAACACTATTTGGTGCAATCAATGTAGAACTTGCTTCAATTTTAATTTTTTCAATTGGTATACCTAATGTAAATGCAGCTATTTGTACAACTTTTGTATGTATACCTTGACCCATTTCAATACCACCATGACTTATTGCTACACTACCATCCGAATGGTATATTGATACGATCGCATTAAATCCACCAAAATATTCAATTGGATATTTCATTAATGCTATACCTAAACCTTTTTTTTTCCATCGATTTTCTTTATTAAATTTTTCAATATCATTTCTACGCTGTTTATATTCAATTGATTTCAGAAAATCTGGTAATAATTTTTCCATTTTTTCATTTTTTATTAAATTTTCTAAACGTACTTCAACTGGATCTTTACCCATTTCAAATGCTATATGTTCCATAATTGTTTCTATCATTGCAACACCCTCTAAAGCACCTGGTCCTCTACACCATGTTGTACTTGGTGCATCAGTTTTAACCACCTTACCATCAATTTTCCAATTATTATCATTTTGATAACAATTTTTTGTACATGCTATTGATAATAATGGTATTGGATTCTCATTAACTGTACATCCTCCATCTTCATAGAAAATATTTTTTAAATTTAATATTTTACCAGTCGCATCATTAAATTCAACATCATAATCAGAATGACATGAATAACGTTTTCCTAAACAGCCCATCATTGATTCAATTGTTTGAATAAATCTTGTTGGACGATTTTCTTTATGTGCAACTAATGCACATGCAGCTGCTATTTGACAACTTCTAGAAATTTTTGCACCATAACCACCACCAATACGACGTACTTGTAATCGTATTAAATTCTGTGAAATATTTAAAACTCTTGAAATTATCACTTGAACTAAATCCATCCATTGTGTTGCACAATATACATCTAAACCATCTTCATCTGGTATACAAATTGTTGTTTGTGGTTCCATTGTATAATGATATTGACTTTCAACATTTAAATATCCTTTAATTTTTTTATTTTTACTACCAAATAAATTATTAAACCATGATTTATCATCACCCACTGACACAATATCAATAATTCGTTCTGTAGCTTTATTCTCAAAAACATCTTTCATGGTTGGCATAACAATTCGATTTTGAATTTTCTCATACATTATTTTCACTAATTTTGCTGCTTTTTCAGCTAATTTGGTATTTTTTGCAGCAATAACACCAACTGGTTGATTATAATATAAAATTTTAGATGAACAAAATACTTCTTCAGCATCTTGATATAGAAATGGATTTGATATTGAATCTACGAAATTATTTAAACCAGGAATGTCTTTTGCTGAATAAAATGCTTCGACACCATCTAGTTTTAATGCATCAGTCGGATCGATACTAACAACTTTTGAATCAGCTTGTGTTGCAAATACAAATGCACAATATAATTCATTTGTTCTTAGTGGTAAATCATTCATATAGAATGCTTCACCTGAACATTGTATTAGAGCTTCAATTTTTGGTATTGGTTTTGTTAATGGATAATTTTTTTCTATTGTTTCGAAAGTTTGTTTTCCACTCGAAATAGGTCTATGTAAAATTTCAGCACCACTTTTATTTAATGCATTCATTTTTTCAATAGATACATTTGATAAAATACATTTATAAAAAAGACCACATGCTAATAAGATACGATATTCTGGTGATGCATCTGGTAATATCCAATCAGGTTTTAATTCATTTTTTAAAATTTTAATCGATTCTTTAATAATTTTCGGATCATTCAAATCTTTTCCAATTAAATAAGATTCAGTATTTTTGGCGTGAACAAATTCTGGTGATATACCTCCAATACAAAGACGAGCCATTTTAATAATTTTAGCCGATGGATTTTTTTTGTTGTCGAATTGTAGTAGAAAACTTGCATTTACAAAAGCATGAGCATTTTGGGCTCTGGGCATAATCTAAAATAATTGTTTTTTATTTTAAAATAAATATAATAATTTTAATAAGGCTAGAGAAGAAGAAATTATATAAATTTCAATAATCAATATTGTTAATCAATTAGTTTTTCCTATATATATATGCATACCTTGTATGAATTGAAAGTGAATTCATCTGGTGAATATGCTGGTAAAATGATTTCTTTAACAACTTTTTTACGCATATCAAATTTAATAAATTCTAATAAATTCATGGTGTTTGTTTTTTTTGCATCTTCTAAAATTGTTATTTTTGCATTTAAAGCTTCAAATGTTATAAAGACATCAGAGGGAAATTCATTATGTGCATTTTTTAACATTAAGTTACCAGCTATTGTTCCCATCTAAATTTATAAGTACAGAAGAGTAAAAATCAAAAATGTTATTAAGCAATATTTTTGTTATTAAAAAAATGTTTTAACTTTCCAATTAAAAATAAAAATATTTTTCTTTTATTGTTTTTTTTTTTATTAAAATATACCCTAGTCATTATGATTTGCACAAAAATAAAATTTTCATTTTGTAATTTGTAATAAAATTAATTACACTGTCATTGCGACTACTTTTTAATTGTACTATTATTGTACCTACAACAATTTTCATAACTACTGTTATGCCACTAAAAAAGTTTGCAAGAGTATAATAATGTAATAACATAAATATTATTTACTTTCATGACATTTATTATTTCGAATTAACAAATTTGTGTTTTCCAGCCAAGATAATCTCAAAATTCATAACCGTTAAAGAGATGTAATCCATAGTTGGCAAAATTAAAAATAATTTTCAATCGGTGTAGATGTAAATCAATTTTGGAAAATTTGCAACAGAAGAAAAGCCTCAGGAACGACTAGGTTAGAATTTATAAATCAGCAAATCAGGATACCGTCTAGGTCACTAAATGTTAAAAGACTTGTCATAAGAACTTTGTATTGCATTATTAAATTTAATTGTGAAGCCCAACCGTGCCAGAAAAAGAAAATAAATCGTAAAATTTTCTTCGTGAATGAAATAATTTTGTGAACGCAATCTAAGCTAACTGAAGCTGACAGAAAAGGTTTTAGAGTTTTTTTTTTGGTTACGCCGTTGCATCAATCGTGATAACTACGTTTTTTTTTTTTAAACACTAATTAACTCGTTAATTTTAATTGTATGCATTACACAAAGTGTTAAAACTGTTTTTGAAAATTGGAAGTAAAAAAAATTAGTATTGGGGTATGTTTAGATTGCTGCATGGCTTCCTATTAGACAGTAAATCTATACTTTTTCATTATGGTCCATAATAGACTGATGATAGATCTGATTCGAAGTAACAAGAGACATTAATATTTTCAGGATTGATTGTATCATATATTGATTTGAATCATATTTCTACTAATTTTAAAAAATAAAATGTTAACATAAGAACTTAAAAATTTAGATTGTACTTATCAAGATTTTTGAACAACTTATCAATTATATATTATAAAGAAAAACAAATAATATTATTAATATACTTACATTTCTAACTGGTACATTACCAATTAAATCAAAATGTTTCCATAGAGCATCACAATATTGAAATTGTTTTTGTTTTACAGCTCTTTTAAATATATTCATTGATTCGGTTAAATTAACATTACCACCTAAACGTATTTCATTATCTAAAATATCACTTGAATGTAAATCCATGATTTTATTTAAATTAATAAATACTGTTATATCATCAGATCTTCTATAAACACCATGTCCAGTATTTCCAGCTACTAATATATAATTTTCCATTTCAATTTCCACAAATGCTTTGAAAATATCATCATAATTTTCAACTAAATACCATTTACTATTATCATTTTGATATTTAATTAATTTTTTACTTTTTAATTTATAACATTCTCCTTGAGAACACTCCAAACCAGTTTTAATACATTTATTTTTAATTTTATGTACATCTTCAATATCACAATTATTCATATCAATATATTCATATTCAGAATCTTTAGCAAATGATTTCATTGCATCAATTATTGATCGATAACCAGTACAACGACACATATTACCACCAAATGAATTTTCAATTGATTCCATTGTTAAATTATTATTATCATCACCTGCATTATTATCCGATTCAATTAATCCATACATATTCATTACCATAGCTGGTGAACAATATCCACATTGTGTACCATTTAATTGTGCTAAACGTTCTTGAATTGGATGATAACCTTTATTTCGATTACCAATACCTTCAATTGTTATTATTTCTAAGCCATCACAGGTGTTTAATAATGTTAAACACTTATATAAAAAAATTTATAATTTTTTTTTTATTATTAGATTAGATATATATAATATATATTATATTATAACTTACAGAATTTGTAGCTTGTGTTCGAATTTTTCTTGTAGCTGGATGTGGTCCTTTAAGTACACAAATACAAGCACCACAACCACCTTCTAAACACATAAATTTAGTTCCAGTCAAACCAGCATGTTGTCGAATAAATTCATTTAATGTAATATCAACGGGATAATTTTTCAGTTCAACTGCATAAAAAATATAAAATTCAGTTCAACTGCATACATACATATAAAATTAGCATCCACAATTTTTTTTTTTTTTTACTTTTCAAATATTTTATTCAATACTCTTTTACCTGTATACGGTTTTGAATTTATTTTAAAATTTATTGACATTATGTAACAATTAATATTTATTGTCCAAAAACCAACTAACTTTTTTTTTAAGAATTTAAATTGAAACTGCAAATTATAATAACCGCTATAAAATAAATGAAACGAACCGAATGATCCAAGTATAAGTTTAAAACTGAATTAAAAAAATTTTAAATGTTCAAAAAATGGGTAGATCTTTAAAAATAAAAAAAAATAAAAAAACAACAAAACTAAAATATAGTTTTTTTAAAGGATCTCACCCGTGTAATTATCACTTAGATCGCATGTGAGACATTTCAATGTATATTGTAGTAATTCTTTAAATATACAATGTTACACGAAAATGTTGTATAGTCAGGGCAAAAACAAAAACGATCTAAATGCCAAATTATAATTTTTCAGAAAATGAGGATATGCAAATCAATAATTAGAGATTGATAAATTATAGATTACATCAGGCATTAAATAGATTTCAATGATCATAATGCCTCGTCAGTGAGTCATAAGGCGGAATACCAATTATATTAGTCCGCTGTTTCATTCGAGAACATTACATAAAATATGCTACACCTTCAAATTCGATATCCGTTCATTGTCATATTTCAATAAATGCTATAAATCGATCCTTAGGACTTGTTTGAGAAGTTGGTGGTAAGCCATTAAGCTCAATTCAGACAGTGATACCTTTTTTTTTGGATAGTTATAGTGTTGTTTGGATAGTAAAGTACAAGTGTTCTTTTTTTAGAACTATTTTAATGTTGTGAACCTTTAAACTCAATACCCATCTTAAATTGATACCTCCATCAACATATTTTCACAATATAATTTTATTCAATATCTTGGGTTTTGAAATCGTAAATTCGTAAGAATTTTTCTAAATTTAATCTAACATTATCATCGTTCATTATTTTATTAACCCGATTATTTAATTTAATAAATTAATTTATATATAGATATGGTGCGCGCATGTAGTCCCCAAATAAGAAAAATAAATAATTAATTATGATTCAAAATCAAACTCGTTTATTTTAAATTATTTAAAACAAAAAAAAATTGAGATATGCCTTTTATGGTTAGAACAACAGAATACTACTTGTATATAATTAAAATTTTATAGGACAATTATGAAATTCATAATATTAATTAAATTAATTATTATTTTTTTATGTTTATGTTTTTTTTTTATTTGAATTGTTTCGGGCAATTTTTAATAATATTTGTGTTCTAAGCCGATGACCACTACAGAGCACTTGGTATTACCAAGATGCTATGAGGTGTAAGCTTAAAAATATAGATTCAATTGAAATGATATAGCATTTTTTTGTATCTGTACAATACTAGTATTGTACTGTTCGTGAAGGACTCTAGTTCAACTGAAGTGTAACGAGCGACCAATCGATCATTATTTATTTTGCCCATATGTAGTAACATTATTATTATAAAAGAATGTTTTTATTCCACTAACTTCATAGAAGCTGAGAGAAAAGTGAATCTTTAGTCTATTATAGATTAGTTTTTTTTTTTTCATTTTATAGGCTTAGTTCGCGTGTAAGAATCTGACGTTCATACAAACTTAAATATTTTAAGACCATTTTACTAAAATGTAATCTTTCAAAGAAACAAAATAATAATACTTTTTTTTATACTTGGATAGTTAATTTGATACTCTACCCACGATATAGGATTGAAAATATATATTTTTGTTTATATAAGGTGCAAACAAACCTTCGCAAATCTTAGTTGATAGTTTTTTCAATTCAATTTACTTTTCTATTCGTCTTTCCCGCTAATCTAATTTCCAATTTTCCACAATTTATTACAAGTCATGTAGTAAAGGTTCAACCTTTTTTTTCCAATGAAATTGACTGAATAACAATGATGTTGATGATGATGATGATGATTATTAAGATGGTGATAAATTTTATAAATACAATATAATAGTACAGCATTTATATTATTTACTTTTATATTAATTTGCCGGTGTCTATTTATTTATTTATTTATTTGTTTATTTATTTCTGAGGTTATCATTAAATGTGATTTAAAAAACAACGGTAATTATTTGAAATTTTTTTATTATAATTTTATATTCTTTTAAATATAATCTTAAAATATTCCAAATTTGCATTAACCATATTTCGGTAAATTTGATTCATCTTATAACTGTTCTAGAAGCTCAAGGTCTATCATTAATTTTATTTTCCACTTTTAGGAGGTTAGTTTTGTTTCAATTTTGTTTGAAAAGTTTTTTTTTTTTTAATTTATTTTCACACCATATTTAATTTTTTTTTTTATTTTTCAAATATCCTAAAATTGGAAGGAACAACTCTTTGAAATTTTTTAATTTATAAGTTTTTTGTTGATTCAAAAAAAAATTATAGATAATTTTTACAAATAATATAAAATAAAAAAATATTTTTTTTTTTTATTTTCCAAATATCCTAAAACTGGAAGGAACAACTATTTAAAAAATTTTAATTTAAAAGTTTTTTGTTGATTCAAAAAAAAATAAATTATAGGTATTGCACAAATTTTAAACCATGTTATTAAAGTTTTTGAACAAAACTAAATGTAAAGATGTAGATATGTTAGTTATGTTCTCTACTATAAAAATTTAACAAAACTAATATAATGTATGTATGTATGATACTACGTCATAGTCGATGGTATGAAGCTAAATTTATACAAGAAACCATTCTTACTTGATAATTTTAATGGGTAAATCCATGATGTTTATTTGGATTAAATTTACCAATATGTTATAACTCTGTAGATATTTAGAGTTTTAAACTAAATTTCACTATACATTTGTTTTATTTGGATAGATCTATATTTAAGTGAGAGGTTTTAAACTTAAAACTACCAAAACATTGTCATTAATATCTCATATTATAGTTTTGTAGCCGTCTAACCTACATAGTGTAGTTGTTTATAATCTAAGTACTAAATAGTATTTCACTGGCTCGAATTCAATTTCAGTGTATGGATATTCAACTGAATTTTTCGTGCTTCAAATTATAATTTTGTAACAAATTAAAAGCTAAATGAAACTACGCTATTTAAGTAAATCTAGCTTTTGATAACTGTAATATTTTTCTAAGTTATTATTAATAGTTATTATTTAATAGTTATTAGAAAATTAACGAAAAAATTCTTGAAAAACATTACTAGTTTATATGTATATAATGTATATGATAATAAATTTAGTACTCAAATATGCAGACATAATATAATGCCTGGAATACAATGGAGATATAATTGTTGAAATCTTTTGAAATAAAAGATTTAATTTTCGTCTTCATTGATAAAAATAGGTAAGAACAATAACATTATTACAATTATAAATAAATTATTCAATTGAATGCAGATAAACCTGTTCTTCTGATCATGACAGCTCTGATGAAAGATTAGACAGTAAAATCAATTCTCGTCATAGGTTCAGTAAAATTTTATACAGTAATTCAAAAATTATTTATGTTTGGTTAATTGACAAAACAATTCGCATTTGATACATTGTTTCTAGCTAACAACGACAACGTATATATATAATTTTAATGCACTAATGAGATTTAAATTGAAATTTAATTACTTACAAGTTATAAATAAAATTGCAGGCTAGATTTAACTCGCAATCGTAGTAAAAATATAAGTAAAAATTTAATCTACGATTCAAAAATTTGCAAATATTATAGAACTGCATTTTCAATTTCACTTTTTAATACTAACTTACCTTTGATTATCTTAGTAATACATTTCAATACCTCCACAAGCCAATAACAATAATTTTTAAATCAATTATAATTTAAACAATAATATTCAGTAAACATTAAATAGTCACAATTATTTAAATTTTTCGATTTCTTCCAAAAATTTCTGTTTTGAGTATTTAAGAAAAAATACTATGGAGGAAGAGTTCCTAAATATTTTTTATATCTTTTCAAAGTACGAAGAAGAAGAAAAACACTGTATGTGTTGAGGTTTGAGATGCTCAGGGTGTTTCTGCACCAGAATACCGATTAACTTGTGCAGATAGGTAGGTGAAGTCATACTGAATTACATTTGTTCTTACGGTTAGGATATTGACCCAATGGTTTAGTCGGTGAGGCTATTTCTTTCATCGTCATCACTGTTTGTTACTATCTGCGGCTAATTGTTACTGATTGCTACTATCTGCGGCTAATCACTAGAAAGCTAGAGTTACATATTACAACTTTGTCAACAAATTTGAAATCAAATTGGGATGAGAAAATTATGCAAGCCCTTATAGCGTTGTTGTCTACCAATTTCATCCAGCTTTAAAAGTACCATCAAATACAAACAAACCGAATACGTATATTCAATAAAAACCTACCGGTTTAATTGCATACACAATCCATATCACATCTACACTATCAACACTATTCACACTATGAGCTCCACCAATGGACAAAATTTATATATCAAGGATTATATCAAAACTACTTGACCCTGAATATCGTACTTTCAATTCATAGTTTACAACTAAATGTGAAGGATATCTCTTTAAGATCCACCTTAGGTGATTGTGCAATGTAAATAAATGCTTCTATACTTCGTAGAAATTGATATTTTGATTTAAAACCCATTGATACATAAAAAATGTAAAAAACAAAAATTTATTAAATAAACTTATTTAATAAACTTTTAATACACTGGCTACGTAGATTATGTAGAGTTGTGTAGTACCAATCGGAGAAAATATTTTTGAAACTGTCTGAAATGAGATATCTTAAAAACTACGAGTAGGTACATCTCTAAAATTGTCACAGAACAACAAATACATGTAATTATGTATACTTAAGATGAAAGATAAACCGTACTTACATTATTGTTTAGGGCAATTGAATATTGCAAATTTTGTGAAAAAAATTCATTCATATAAATAAAAATATATTTACCAACACGAGAAGTAAAAAAAAATAATAATAACAAAAAAAAGAAATATAATAGAAAATACTCAAGATACTGAATAGGTATTGTGTAATAAACATTCGTGTGATGTTGTATATAGTCACATACTTGATAATAAAATGTGATCACCAATATATTTGCGATTATGTAATGTTATTGCCATGAATTAAACTTTCAAAGGAGTAAATATATTTTTTGTTTTTCTTTCAGCTAGATTAAAAAAAAAACATAAAAAAATTTAATTTTTTTTTTGTTTGTACAAAAAATAGAATATTAACCATAACAAAAATAATAATACGAGACCTAATGGTTTTTAAAAAAAAAAAAAATTATTTTAATCCTCTTACAAAATGTAAATTGATAATTTGGGATTGTAGTTTGATATTGATTAATGACAAATCAAAATTAATATAATATTAAAGCAACTGCGTTAATTGTTGCGAATTTTTTTTTTTGCACAATAATTAAGTTCGAATTTATTCTTATGGAGATGGAATATTCTATTTAATACTATTAAAGAAGGATTTAAAGAACCAATATAAAATAATAATCTGTTGTTTAACTTAACTTCATTGTGTATAATTCTAATTATAATCATCATCTTTTTATAGAACTATAGTTCGGTATAATGGTTGACATGTTATTGATTTTTTGATCCAGTTAAACTGTTTTCAAATTTGTTACTGCTATTTTATTTTAGCTAATCATTATCTTGATCTTACCCTTGTTATTATAATAGGATAAATTTTCAAATATTTTGTATTCTATATTAATTCAAATGCACAATTCATACTCTCTATATAAAAATATCTATTCTATAACATGTCGTGGTGCTGGATATAAGCCTGTACTGTACGAGATTAGACTTCATCTTAATCAACTTGATTTCGGCACATTTCATTCTTACCACATCACATGGCCTGCCAATTTTTATGCCTTAATAAATTTTACAATGTTTTAACCTTCAACGATTGGCGTTACTTATCATATCAAAAGTACCACTATTTGATATAAAATAAAATAATCATCCGATTGAGATTTGGCTTCTTATTTAATGGCAATTATTTTTTCAACAATTCATTGTCATCAAACCTATTATAAGGATTAATCATAACATATGAATTAGTTGCGTATTAGGCGGGGTCATTGATAATGAAAGGTTTATACGAAAATATTGCAAATGATAAAAGCTAAGAAAATATTTTATTTATTGCGTCTAAATTAATACGAAATGAATTGTACAAAATATTGGCTACAACATTATAAAAAAAGCTAACTAAAGGAAAAAAAAAATGTTACCTATGCATTATACAGCTAATTTTTCTTGCGTGATGTACAGAGGACATAATCTTTACTGTATACGCATTATGTAATATCATTTTGTTTAAGTATACAGGCATTTACAAATTTTTGTCTACAGTAAACGATTTGTAAATGCACGACATATTGTGACTATGATGAGTCATACAAAATGTTGCTTGGGAATTTAACCTTTTTAAATTTTAATATGGTATAGGCATTGTAAATTTTGATAACTTAATTTCAATATTATGCATGTTTCAATAAATAATAAAATTTATAATCTCAACTGCCATTTAGGTTCATAACCGATCTTTGAATAATTTTTCAACTCCTTTTATCAATAGAACATTTTATGTTTAGTGATGAATTGATAATTCAGGAAAAACACAAAATAATTTTGCGTGCGCGATATTCTACGTTTTCAACTTTTGAGGATATACAAAATGGCTGTCACGTCCTATGAAAGGTCTAACAGAAATTACTCACGCGCCAATTTAAAACTACCGCGTCTGTGTATAACAAAATATAAAACTACCGATATTTTTACACGAACACGTTTGATGGGTCTAAGAGAATATGGGTGGAATACAAAATAAAAAAAATCTAAAAAACTTCACAAACTTAAATTTCTTTTCTTAAAGTTCAAGATTTTGTAACAATTTTATCAACCCCATACGGAATTCGATCAGCTCATATTAAAAAAATAACAAATTAAAAATTTATTTTTAATAAACATTTATTTTAAAACAATAATTATTCAAAACTATCTAACATAACAAATTTAATGTCACAGTATATTTTATTTAGTAAATTTTCTATTTTTATTTCTTAAATACATACATACATACATATAAGGGGTACGTCTACGTACACATAAATTTCTTTTAAAAATTATTTGGCATTGAGTAATATCTATGACTTTATGTTTATATTTATTTATTTATATATACATATTTATATTATTTTAATATTTTTGAACTTTTATTTTTTTTCTTATTATTTTGTTTTTATACCATTTTTCTATCACAATTTATTTCATTTAATTTTTAATATTATAGAATTGATTTAAAATATTTTAATAAAATTTACATTTTTTACGACCCCACAACTCATTATAAATTCTATAAAAATTACGTAAAAACCATAAAATAATAAATATATTAAAGACTAGAAAAATTATAATTATTATTAAAATAATAATTATAAATATGGGTTCCATTAATAAAAATTTAATAAATGAATTTTTTCTTAAAAATGTTTTTTTAATACCAAAAATTTTTCTTTGTTCAACAATTTCTTTAATTGATAATCGAATAAATTGTTTTGTTAAAATTGGTCTATCATTTAATTCGAATGATTTACGTTGTACATTTGTCATGTATATACGTGAATTAATATCTAAAATATTTTCAATTGTTCTATTTAAATTATATATTGTAAAATTATTAAATATTAAAATTTTTCCAAAATTTTCCATTTCAATTGGATAACAATTGTTTAGTTGTTCATTGGTATTTGGCAAACCTAATATTGGTATTTCAAAATAAATACTTTCAATTAAACTTAAATGACCACAATTTGTTATAAATAATTTAACATTTGAATGTTCCAATATATTCGATTGTGGTAACCAATTTGATATATAAAATTTATTATTTGATATTGATAATATAGATGAAGAAATCATTGTTAAATTACCATTCCATGACCAAATTATTTTTTCTTTTCTCTTATTAAGTACTGTAATCATTTTATTTATATTATTTACATTTAATTCTGAATCTAATTCAGTACCCAAATATATATATATAATTCCATACTTAGCACTATGTATAAATGTGTCAAGTGCTTCCGGAAATATTGTAACATATGATTGTCTTCTTAGATAAGATTGTTTTCTATCATTAATATGAAAACCGGTCACGTCTTCGTTATCAGTTATTGTTTTTATAGTAGTTTTACCTGTTATCGATGTTATAAAAATTTTTGATAAATGTTGTTCTAATAATTTTGAAAAACTTAGATTTTTTTGTATAAAATTAAATTGATTAAATAGGCTTTCCTAAAAATATAACAAAATGTTAAATATAAAAAATTAGAAAAATATGTGAAATATGAAACTTACTTGTTTTTTAAAATAAATAAAATTTACATAAAATTTTTCTTTAATTGAAATAATAAAATTTTCAACATTTTCCAACCAATTATTGTTGCCAGCAACATTATTATTAATACGAGAATTACTTGGAAAATATAATGGATCTAATAAACCATTTGGTTGTTCTTTTGTTAAAATAAAAACTGGACAATTGTAAATAGCTCCAAGACCTATAAGAACAACAAAAAAAAAATCAATTTAATAAAATTTCTTTTGTCCAAAACAAAAAAATGTAAACAAAATAAAGTAATTGTTTTAACCTATTAAAGCTTCATTATAATCATAATCCAATATTATAACATCAATAAATAAAGGAGGCCGACGTATCATTAAAAGCTCTGTAAAATTTTTATGTTGAATAATAGCTGCAGTACGTTCTAAACCTTTTTTATATTTATCATATTTTTTTATTTCTTTGTTATAAAAAAATTCTGATGATTGTTGATTGTTATGAAATTTTTTTTGTTCTTTCTTATCTAAAATATACAAAAAAAAATTAAATTTAATAATTGAATTATGAAACTAATTTTTTTAAAACAATTAAAAATGACAAAAAAAAAAATAATAAAAAAAAAATATTAAAAAATAATTGATTAAAAATTTAAAATCATACCTTCGTCATGTTGAACTAATAAATCTTCAAGGCTGATATGATTTACTCTACGGGATTGAGGAAATGGACTTATAACTGTTACCTAAAAAAAAAAAGGAAAAAAGATTAATTTGCAAAAATGTATTTCAGAATAAAAAATTTATGTGATTCAAAAGGATAATGTATGGATATTTGACATCGAAAATGCATCGGCAACGTATCCAATACAATGTGTTATGATCTGAAATGTAAAAAAAACAGATTCAATATTGTCTCATGATCGGAAATTCATTTGACAATGTAGTCGTGACATATTTTTAAGATGCGGGTTGTTAAATTGTGTATCCAACAAAATCTCGATACACAATTAACATATTGTAGAATAAAATACACGCATATAAATGTCATTAGAAATTTTTTTTTTAAAGTTTAATTGTTCTTCAGTAAAATATTGTTGTTTTATAAAGGAAAGATGTTATTAGAGATCTATTTTATTTTTATTTATATATAATATTATATAAGAAATATGAACACATGCGAGAACAATGCTGCTCCTCACTGTAAGAAAAATGTCAAAACACATATGATTTGAAAATTATTTCAGATACATTGTGTTGAAAGTGATCAGAATTGTAAACAAAACACTATGTGTTGAACTCATGAATTCTACATTTCTGATATTTTTATATCGTATTGGGTTGCAAACGAAAGGCCCCGGGTTCGATTCCCGATGAAGCAAAAAAAAAAAAATGCTTCATTGGTTTTTCGAGCTGGTCTAGTACCTTTTGTCATTGGGATATAATAAATAACAAAAAAATAATTGAGAGTATATATAATCTGGTAACAAATAAAATAAAATGAAACTATTCTATTTAAGAAGGCTTAGTTCCTGACAATAATAGTAGTTTTCTACATTTAATGAGTAGATAAGCCAGTAATTTGTTAAAATAAATACTCAAATTATTGTAGATATTGTAGTGTAAAATTGCAGTACCGTACTTAATTAAGCACGAAAAGGTGATTATTCCTAAGTTACTGTCAAGATCATAAAAAAAAAAAAAAAAAATATTTTTAAGGACCTATCCGATGTCACGGTTTGAATTTATCAATTATAGAACAAAATTACAGTATTTACTCTTGCACACAATTTTTTTAATTTTTATTTATAGGTAGGTTAATCATTTAGTTTCTTCTGGAGAATCCACTTATCACTTTATTGTTTGTGACTTTAAATAATGTTACGACTCGAATGATCTTTTTGTTGTTGTTTGTCTGTTTAGAAAATCCCTTTCACAAGGAACTCAGTACTAGTGTCACTCTGTGCGATCAAGAAAATCAATCAGATCGAAATTTTGCTTCCCGCAATAATTCCTATTTTATATACAAATAGTTACAAATTATATAAATAACTTTTATACAGAAATAAGTAGTTATTTTGGACTAGAAACATTTTTTTTCTTATACCTGAAAATAGAATAAACCTCAACAGAACAATCTAACCAACCTCTTCAAAATTGAAAATACTACATAATAAAGTACTCAGCTGTTCTTGAACAGTCTTATCTTATAATACAAAAACAGTCAATCATTTGCTGTGCATTGACTCTGTTGATTCATAATTTGTACTCGTCACTGCACTAAAATATTACAAATTTGGAAATTGTTCAAAATTAAATTCTACGTTTTATTTGATAACTGAATATGTTTGTGTTGTTTTTTTTGATAAAAATTTTTCACATTAAACCGTAAAATTGGTCAGTACTAGTTGATTTCTATATACATACTTCAAAATACATGTTAGTATTTTCTTTATGTATTTTAAGTATTTCCAGTACATTATAATTTGTTATATTTCAACTTTTATATTTCTTCTTTTATTGTTTTATTTGGTCTCGTTTGATTTCTTCTATCATTATTATTGTTTTTATCTTAATTATTTTACAATTCGATTTGAATTTATTGAAAATTTCAATTTGATATGGCTTGTTACTATCGTTAAGTCTCATTATATTTCTTTACTTCCTCTGACATCTTCAAAATTATGCACAACTGATTAAAATAATTAATTTCGAATCAATGAAATATGTATGTACAGTTTCTATTCAAATTGAATAGAAAAATGTCAAAGTGCGGTACTATAAGAGCGCAAATAAACACAAAACACATATACTTTGCATGCAAATGCAATCTAAATTTTGAAATATGATATCAATAAATTTTTACATTTTCAATGCTTCGCTAATCATATTACTTTTTACGATAAACATTTTTAGTTGGTATTTTAAAAAGGACAGAATTTCGAAACCGTACAGAAAATTTTATATTCATTGCATGTTCAAAATATATCAAATTGTAAAACTTGCAATTAGGATCACAATACTTTGTATAAAACTTTTGGTTTGCGTTTATGATTATAATACTTTGTATTTACCATGCAATAGTAGGTATGCCTTGACATCGTAAATATCTCAACACAAAGTTTAATACAACATCCACATGATCTTAAATGTCTATAAAGCTTGAGACATTGACTCCATGATCACAATTGTGGTTGACAATGTCTTCGCGACCGATTTGACAGATATTTGGGTTTACACAAATTTTTAAAATGTTTAACAACTTTCTGTTAATTTTGCTTGATCACAAATGAATTAAAACACAATTTCTGAGAAAGCTCTCCTTACACAATGTTGGCAATTTATTTTACGGATAATAATGACAACTTACATACTGTTTTTGAATTACTATCAGGTTGAACTATTTTTTAAGACATTTACGGTGTCACCGATATTCTGCATTTCGAATATTAAACTTTAATTTGCTTTTTATATGTATGTATGTATATCGCGGTTTTTGTCATTGCTAGAGATAAAATAATGGTAATCGCTTACACTTCTTCTGTTCTTTGGATTGCAAATAATTAAATATTTTCCGTTTGTTTAAATTCATTCATTTAAGTTATTTTCAAATTTAAATAAACAAATGGCAACCCTATATTTAACTTATGAACATTTTATAATTGAATTTAATTAATTAAAGCATAACAACACAATTTAAAGCACAATTTACATTTTTGTCAATTTCAAAGTTCATACATTCATGAATTATCGGAGAAATTCAATATTTTTCTTTTTTTTGTTTTCTTTTTTTCATTTTTAATTAAAGTTCTAATTCTAAACATAGGAAGTTCAAATAACACAAAAAAAAAAGCTTAAATCTGTTTAAAAAAAAAACAAAAAAAAAATATTCAAATATTTTTTTTATTTATTTATATTTTTTTTTTTCAAATTTAAAATTAATAGTAGAATTTTATCTATTTACTTTATAGATAAAAAGTATTGAATCAAAATAATATAATTTAAAAAAAAAAAAACAACATATGATTAATATTAATTGAATTTATTTTTGTTTTTCTGTGTATCATACCCAAACAAAGAACTCGATTTGATTTCAATTGAAATTTGTTTTATACCATTTCATGTAATATACGAGTATACTGATCTCATTTTATCCATAAAAGAACATCCTAAATAATATAAGATCTAAATTCCAAACACTTTTCATTCATCTCAAAACGTCTTTGTTAAATCAATTAACTTTAAACATGTTGTTAATAACAAAATGAATATACAATATATTGGACATATAGTAATCGTACATTATGTAGGATGAATGGATATAATTACATATTTGTATTTTTATTTCTAAAATAATATACTTACAGCATTTCCATTTGTAGCTAAATAATCGAATAATGATGATGCATGTACATGATTTGATATTGATGTTGATGTCACAATACCTAAAATATTTATATTTTCTGCCAAACACCACAAACAACTATTACATATTATTATTATTATTATAATAAAAATAATATTATTTAATAACATTTCAAAAATATTTAAAAATTTCGTTATTTTTATATTTAGAAAAAATTTTGATCTTCATTTCCACAATCAAAATCATAATTAAAATTAAAATATATAAAAATACATAACCGAACCATCAAAAAATAATATTAACTTAACTTAACTATTGAACATTTGGCCAGTGACTGGTACTGGTATAAATTTATTATAAAAGGTACAAAAATCGACACACGAACGACAATACAAAAGAATTCAATAAACAAAACAAAAATTGAAATAATCTCAAATTTTGTTGTAAGTCGCTCTTTTGATGAGAATTTATCGAACAAAACAAAAAAAAAATATATTTTTCTTTGTTATAAATAAATTTGGATTTGATTGTTCTTTTTATTTTTCACCTTTGTTATTTTCTTCTCTCTATACCCAGTGTCTCACAAAAGTATATGTTTTGTACTGTTTCAATCAAATGCATTTAAATTTGATTTTATATGGTGTAGTGTACTAAATCAAATTGAAATGTAATAGAAAACAGTGCCAAACAATATTTTTCTGGATCTCTTAAATTTAGTATAAAGCACTAACTTCAGACAATTACTTCAGACAATACACGCTGGGTGGCGCAGTAGGTAGAGCGCCTGCCTTTCAACCGAAATGTCCCAGGTTCGATTCTCGATGAAGCAAAACAAAAAAAAAAATGCTTTATGGATTTTTCGACCTGGTCCAGCACCCTTTGTCATTTGGATATAATAAATGGCAAAAAAGTAATTGAGAGTATAAGCTGGTAACAAATTAAATAAAAATGAAACTATTCTATTTAAGAAGGCTGATAATAGCAGTAGTTTTCCACATTTAATGAGTTGATAAGCCAGTAATTTGTTAAATAAATACTCGAAATATTCTAGATTGTAGTGTAAAATTGCAGTACCGTACTTAATTAAGCACGAAAAGGTGATTCTACCTAAGTTACTGTAGAGTGTAAAAAAAAAAAAAAAAAATCAGTACAAAATTCTCACCATTCTCAATATTGAAAAACTAATTTGAAAAGACAAATAAAAATTGAGTTGTATCCCAAATTAATAATATAATATATAAAATTAATCTCTGAATCTGCGCAATTCATCTGTGCATTATTGAATTGTGGTTGTTTTATATTCTAAGTATTATATTATGACATTAAATTGAGTCTAAGACCTATTCACAATATAACATTAAATGAATAAGATCGATGAAAGTGACATCTAGTTATATAGTTTAAATTTAAAAATGAATAATTACATTTAATCTGTACAAATATCTGAACCGTTTCACTACCGATTTTCGTTATTATTCATTTAAATGATAGATAGTTAAAATGAGACGTAGCGAAAATAAATATTTTTTTTTTAAATTTTTTAATTTTCAATTAGAAGTTTTAATTTAAAATTTCACATACCATAGAATAGAATTTCAAACTAGAAATAGTATATATAATTTACGGTTTGTTTTAAAAACCAGACTATAGAATTGATATTTAATTCATATTTATAGGTGTAATTATAACCAAAAGTGATATACATTTTTTTAGTACAATTGAATCTGCTTCAAATTACATTCAAAATTTATGATTCTATATTTTGTACAATTCTGAATTTGCCTTATTCCAGAATTTGAAATCATAAAATTTTCCGAAAATATACCCACTAAACTAAATTAAAACATTTCAAATTTTTTTTGAAAAATTTTTTTAAAAAATATAAAATAATCTTGCATATTATATAATAAAATATAAATTTATTAAAAATTAAATAAAATATTACTCTGGTGAAAAATTTGAAAATATATTACTCTATATCAAAAAAGTTGCCCCACCGTTATACTTATCATCACAATAAAGAATTTTGTGTACGTAATGAGACTATTTCTAAAAGATTTGATTTTATATCTCTTCTACTGAGATTTTATGGGAAAAAATGAGAAAAAAATTAGAAATGATTATTCCAGTACTGAAATGGATTTAAAATGAAAACAATACCAAATTTTATGCAATAGAGTAGTATATAAATACATACTAATTAGTATAAAATAGTGTATTGTGTTGAATAAGAATATTATATAATAACTAAATAAATTATAAAATTAAAATTTTTTTATTGTTTTCATTTCAATATACAACTTTAGTACATTTTTTCAAATTCTGGGATCGAAATAACTTCTTAAAAATACTATCGAAAAAAACCTTTTCCGGTACACTGTCCCTAACTAACATCAAATAAAACTTTTATATTAAATTTTATACGAAAAAAAAATTCTATATGTTATGCACTAACAAATTTATTCATTTAACTGACTCAAACACTCAAACTCAATTAAATTTATCACTCACTCATTCCTCTCTTATCTGAGAGAAAATACACGTTTGTTTCGTAAACAAAAATAGAATGAAATCTGTCACGTACTCAATTTTTAAAGCACGTTTTATAGTTAATTATTTACAAACATATTATATGCTGGCATATTATTTAAATTTATATAAAAAATGTAGATAGATAGATTTATATAGACATACGCCAACAAATAGCAAAATTTATTTTTATATTTTTAATTTTACGACCTTTACAGAGTTCAAGAATTCAAAACATAAACAATAAAAAAGAAAAAAATAAGCTTTTTCTAATATTAAAGCTTTTCGAATTTATTAAACAAAATAATTCGATTTGAAAAATATGATAATACTAAAACTAGTATTGGAAAATTATAAAATGTAATATCAGTAGAGAATTTATAGTATTGCCATTTTTCAGAAATTTTCTTCAGCATTTCTATAAATCTTGATAGTTCTAACAAAACAAAAAATATTTAGAAATTGGTATTTTTGACAATGGTTCTTTTATTATTAAAGATTTTAATTTAATTTTATTTTATTATTTCAACTGGACATAAACGTATAGTCAAAATTTAGGACCCTTTTCCAGGTAGGATGTGGGCCATCTTTCTATTACATATCTTATATCTTATGTCCTATCTAAATAGTTCTATGCGTCTTTAATTAGTAACGAATAAAATGTTGATTTTTCTTGGTTTAAATCCATTTGTAATCCATTTTTCAATTTGTATTATTGCATCTGTAGATGTTCTCAAGGTAACACCAAAAAATACAAAACACAAAAATAACGTGAGCGACACCATTATAAAACTAGTTATTTTTAAATAGTTTGAGTGAAATCCAACAGCGGAAGAATCATGTATCGAAATAAAATCTCTTGTTAAAAATCGTTTAAAATCGAAATCCTGTTTTTCAAGACGTGGTGTTGCTCTGTTCAAAACCAGTTTTTAGTCGAAATGTTGTTTGTTTTTTGTTTTTGAAAATATTACCATCAAATGAACACAAATAGAGTTTTTTCCAGTCGGCAGCTTCGATAAAATTTTATTTTTCTGTCTTTTTTTCTGGGAAAGCAGGGTTCTAATGTGTGCAAGCAGGGTTCTAATAAATTGAGTAGCCCATGACAAAAATGTTTTTCTTTTGTGTTTTTTTTTTTAAGAAAACATTAGATAAAAAATATAAAGGTAAACGTAAAATAAGTAAATTTTCAGTATATTTATGTATCGGTATGTAATGGTTAATAATTAATCCAAGCAAATCCTTATTTATGCTTTATTATTATTAAAACAATTAAACTGGCAACTATATAATAGAATATAATAATACGAAATAGCTGATTGTAAACAAAGACACAAGCTTTAAAATTTTTAATTATGTAATTTGCATGTGATTATTATTATATAGCTATACCACTTTACTGATGGATGATGTCAGTTCTCTACATCTATTTCAGTTTTTCTAAATCTAGTTTTCAACTCAATTTTCATCACTCACCACACTCAATTACTCAAAATTTACTCTCTCTATTTATAAAACATTTTCTTTTAATATAAATTCTCTCAAAATATTTCTAAGTTTATTAGTTTATTATACAATAAATTTAAAATCCTGTTATATATATCTACAGAATGTATCAAAATTGATCGAATGAACATTTTTTTAATTTAAATTGTTTTTATTTTATTGCGCATATATGAAATTTTGACATGTGCAATAATATTTATTCCAAAATATTTTTATTTATGCATTTCTATATATTATATATATTTAATAGTACTGTAAACAAAAATAACAGTACATAGGTATGTGCATAATAGTATGTGTAATTATAAATAAAAATAAATAGGTCATTTTTTATATTTTTTTTTTATTTTATATTTTTGTATATTAAAGAAAAGGGAAAGTTTTGAATTGTTTGAAATAATGTATATTATTTATACATACATATATATATATACATCATCTTAGAATAGAAAAATGTAGGAACTTTCAGGGTAGGTGATAAATATTATCTTAAAATCGTTAAAATTGCATTATTTTGTTTTTAACATTATATATTATATCTATATGTACAGACATAAATGTAATGTTTTTAATATAAAAATACTTAAAATTATTAAAACTTTATTGATTTTTTTGTCATATTTATAAAATTTTTGTTAATAACTTAATGGGTTGGCTTTAACTGTATTTATAAAATATTTAAAAATTAAGCTTATTAAAGGGTGTAAATTAGAGATTTGGGGAATAAACTTTAAGTAATTATTTTTTTTTTTAATTACATATAGTATTTTTTGTTTTATAATAATTAAATTTATTAATTTGAAATCATTTTTTGAATTCTGTTATTGAAAATTTGCTTGTTAGAATCCTTTAATGTCAGATCAATCAATCGACGAGGGTATGATTGACTTTCTTATTGGTTTTGTCATAGGAAACTAGCCTTACTTCACTTATATGAGTATGTTAATAAAAAAATTAAATTTAAATGTCATAATTTTGTAAAAAAAATTAGAATATTTCTAGAGAAAAGACGTGATTATAGTAAATAAGATAATAAAATGGGTTGGATAAAAAAACCCATTTTTCAAAATCTCGAATTTTTATGTCCAAATTAATCAGGTTTATTATAGTCCTAGTACAATACAAAGTTGTTCATACGCATACAAATATTAATGAAAATCATTATAAGCTACATTCAATATTATTTTTTGATACTCGGAAGTCGAATTAGTTTTTAGCGTATCAAATAATAGAATAATATCGTTTTTACTAATAGGTATAAATTTTGTGTATACATTTTATTTACATCAAATAAAATACTTATAAATGAAAAATAAATTTGTCTGTAATTCTATATATAATATTATAATCAAAATTTTAAAATTTTTTGAATTTAACATTTTTGAATTTCTAATCTGTATTGTTGAAAAAGTAGTTTTCATCGCGATGAGAAAATATAATAGATTTAATACTAAAGATTATTCAAAAGAACGAATCGATAATTTGAATCGGTAAGCTATTTTTATATTTCTATATTTCGTTAAAATAATTAATGATATATCACCTGATTTTTGTATCAATATATTTACATTAATAAATGTACCTATCAATATATAGTATCAATATCAAATATGCAAAGAAAACAAAAACAATAATTATTAATACTAAAAATACTATTCAAAACAACAAATCGGAAATTTGAATCGGTAAACTATTTTTATATGTTTTTTTTTGCGTTTATATATAATAATACTTACTTATTTATTTTCTGGGCGCTATAGACTTTAAGCTAACTGCGGTTACGAGCAAATTCTCTCCGATTGGAAATATGAAGTTTTAATTTTATATCCAGCGGTATTTCAACTTCCCAACGAAGTTGACGTCTCTGTAGACGATGTCATCTCCAAAGTTTGATATAGGTAATAATAATAACAGTTATTTTTTTGATGAATTTGTTAAGTAAAAATAACATTTTTGTTCTATAATATCAAAATATAAATATATTGCCACAGTAACAAAAATATAAAATTATACACAAATTTTTGTTAGCATAATGTTAACAAATGTAATTAAAATGCTTATGAATTTTGGCGTAATAAATGTTTTACACATTATTTTTTGCATTTCATACATTTTTTTTAATCCAAAAACGTTATACAAATTTCACGAATTTAAAATACATAAAAATTTATTTTATTTTTATTGATTTTATTTAATATGGTCATTAATTATGAAATGTTTATGTAGTGGACGTAGTAAACGTCAAAAAGTCGAAACGAATCAATCAAATCAAAAAGTAAAATATTCAAAAAAGAAGAAAAATCATTAAAATTTTTTAGATTGTTAAATTAAATTAAAATATTATCTTTTTTTTTTTGTTTTTCTTTTACGCAATCACACATTTTCAGCAATTTATACTTTAAAATTTTACCGATTCGCATTGCAAAAGCTGCGTTTTACAGAATATAATGATAATAAAAACAAATAAGATTACCGTCATAATACAAATATCATTTTCAATAATTGATATGATTAATTTCAAAAATAATATGTAATTAAATTTATTTATTTTATTTATTCTCACAATAATTGAGCTCATATCGCACTTATTTTCGTACTAATTTTTCTCATCAATATTGTTTGAATATTCTTCATATTTTCGTAATTTTCTCGTCATGATAAATTAATTATAATTAACTAGTTGTATTTAAAAATCAAAGTCTGGTTGATTGTACCATCATATTTAGTGTTACAATACAAAGCTCGAAAATGTTTTGAAGCTTAATTTATTACTTAATAAATTTCATAGTTCAAGCTTGAATCATCAAAATGTTGAATAAATATTATTTAGAAGAGAATATAATAGAGAATTTTATAAACTCTCTGGATAATCAATTTCTATAGGATATCGAAGGTATTCTTAAATACTTTTTATGTCATATTACAATGTTATTAGATTTAGACTAGACTAGATTTAGATTGAAATAATATTTAATATTTTATTTCTATTAGTATTAAATAAGTAGATAAAAGATATGTAATAAAGGGTTGGCCTACATTCTACCTGGAAAAAGGTCCTAAATTTTAATTGTACATTTATGTGCAGTTGAAATAATAAAATAAAATTAAATTAAATAAAATTAAATTAAATTAAATTAAATTAAATTAAATTAAATTAAATTAAATTAAATTAAATTAAATTAAATTAAATTAAATTAAATTAAAATAAATTAAATTAAATTAAATTAAATTAAAATAAATACTTTTCATGCCATATTACAATAATTGCAAGTTTCATACTATTTCTATGTTTGAAAAGTAATATCACTATTAATAAACTGAAATCCCAATAAATATAGAATGTTTAACTAGTATCAACACTTGCCTTGACTATAAAAGAACATTTCTGACATTAAATTGGATTATACAATATATAGTTGTAACAAGGTTAAATTCAAATACATACTTTAAAAAATTAGTACTTTTGATAAGGAACACAACACATGAGGTTTATAGATAGTATTTCCTGAATCCACTCCAGGCTATAATATTTTGAACACCTCACATTTTATTTGACGAAATTCATAAAATACAGAGTATTGTTAAAAGACTTTTTCTACTAATACCTAATTCAAATCACCAACACTAATTTGTCAATGATGGTACTATATTTTTAAAACATTATGTACCTATAGTTAAGCTAACTATTTTTGATCTCAAAACCTACTGTACCTTATACAATTGTATTTTGAACCCCTCAATTTTAGTTTTTAAATACGTTCAAAAAAAGAAACTATTTAAAAAATTTAGGACAATCCTTATTTTAGCATTTCTATTTGTTAACAACAAAACAACAACAACAACAAAAAGTTTATAAATTCTTTCATGTAATTTCATATATATTAAATATATATAAGCACATCTATGTATACTTATACAGTACAAAATTTATAACAACAGAAAATTAAATATTCCAATTCAACCCTTCAATTAAAATACCCGACTATTAATTATTATAGTTAAGGAACAGTACAAGTACATCAAAATCTATCTACAGTGTATACTGTATAGTGAAGCAACACACAATTTTCCTAACGTTTTTTTTTATTTTATTTTATTTTACACTATTATATAATTTCTATAGTAATTTATTTATATGACATTATAAACTTCATCAAAGCACATGGTATATTATTTCATATTTCATATTTCATATAAATTTTTGTACATGTATTCGTATCTATAGATATATATGTACATATCTGAAAAATAAAGAAAATTATGAATAAAAAAAAGGGGTTCGTGTTCATTCTTTTTGTGGTTCTCATCTTCTTTACTTAAATAATAATAGAAAAAGGTCGATTACAAAGTATAGAAAAATTCAATATGTATGTATGTATACAATGGCTTAAAACGCCGGTTTACATAATTAGAACCCATATATAAATAAATATATATTTGTATATAAATAAATTATATATAAATACATTTATATAACTTGTATAGTATATTTTTGTTTGCATATATAGAGAAAGTAATAGAAGTTAAGTTGGTGGGTATAATAATTTAAAAAATTCATACTGAATATGCGTACTTTATTCCCAAACATCTACTGCTGGTAATTAACCTCTAAATGAAAAGGTGAAATTTTTGAAAAAAAACGTACGTAAAAGAATAATGGTAAAATTTAAGTTACAAAAAAAAGGAAGAAAAAAAATGTTAGTTATGAAATGAACTATATCAGTTACTTTAGAAAATAAAATTTTAATATTGTATTTTTTTTTTTATAAAATTAAAAAAAAGCAAATATAATAAAGCCCTCTGTTGATGACTGATGATGAATAAAAAAAATGTTATATTTTTTTTTTTGGTTTTTTTTCTTTTTTTGTATCTTAGTATAGGTATTATTTGACTCGGCTTAGTATTGTGGTGGTACTTGCGCTAAAAAATATAGTATATGTTTTATATATTCTAATATGTATGTACATTGTGATATGCTAGAATTTTAGATTGAAATAATCGTTCGTTGAAATTAATGAACCAAATATACATAAACATGTATATATACATATCCTATATAATAGGTACACGTAGTCTCAATGGGTTTTCTAACTGTAGTATGAAAGCATAATATAAGTAATAATAATAGTCAGTTAAAATAAAACAATACCATTTTAAATGTGAAAAAATTTATTACCAAAAACTATAGGATAGATTTGAAATTGTAATGTTTGATAAATTTTACTTTAAACTATACTTTAACCAAAGATCGCCAAAGTTGGTTTTGTACATTATTTTCATTTACTTTTTCTCAGATAGTGAAGTAGTTGAAAGTAGAAACAAGTAATTTATTTTGTAAAAGGAAGACATTACAATATTAAAATTTCAAATTAAAATCTGTAGATAAACCAATCCAGAGAGACAACTAAAATTTACTCAAAGCTTGATTAATGCTTAAGTTTTCCGGACCTAAAAAGTTACTAAGTCAATGCTGTTATATAAACAGTATGTGGACATAAAACATCGTTATTGTCAAATTACACAGTTGGAAAATTATTGGTGATCAATCACCTGATTTTTGTATCAATTGCTTTTCTATATAGTTTACTTAGGTGGCCTCATGTAGGTTGTGGACCCGACTCATCAATGTCCTCCATTTTTGTCGGTCATGGGCGTTTCCAGTTGAATATGCGAAAAGATAAATCTGCCGATACTTAGTCTCTCTAACGAAAATTTGATCTTACCCAACGTCCTGTAGTTTCGGGTGAAATTCGAAGATTATCTTGGCTAGAGTCTTCGTTCATCCGCTCTAGGTCTCCGGGGCACTGTAAACTTTTGACTTTAATTTTCGTGACTACGTCTACCTGATTAAACAGCTCATAGAGCTCGGCATTATATCTTCTCCTCCAGACCCCATCGACGTTTTTAGATTCATATATGCGGCAAAGAATTTTCTTCTCAAAGACACCATAAGTGCATGCTCTTTTGCCTTCAGCAGTGTCCGTGATTTCAAAATCAAATCGTAGAACAAAACCGGGAGTATAAGATTTGTACTTTGGTGTTTCGAGAAAAGAGCTTTGAGCCGAGGTTTTTTGACAAACCGAAGCAGCAACGGTTTGCAAGATTTATTCTTCGCCGTACCTCAACATTGATGTCGTTTGTAGGATTAACGCTGGTTCCAAGGTAGGTAAATTACTGAACTACCTCGAAATTATATATGCCGACAGTGATGTTGGGAGACAATTTAAATTTTTTATTAAACATTTAAATATTTTTAGAAGTAGAAAGACCTTTCTATTTGTCTTAAATGTTTAATAAAAAATTTAAATTGATAGGTACACATAGGCACATTTATTGATAGCAAACAAAAACAATAATTATTGATCACAAATCCGATGCTAAGTGAAGCTTTTGAAAAATTTGTTTTACCGTAACTAACAGAATGAACCGTACAGCAGAATGGCGCTTACAAATGCTGCAAAGAAGCCATTGAAATATTGTTTTCTTTGTTTTTCATCAACACATCAGTGGCACTTAAAGGTGATGAAAATAGTAGGCCTGGCTCGTAAGAGTCGGAGCACGAAGCTCCTAATTTCTTTTTGAAATGGTATTACTATGAAGTCAAACCAGTAAAAAATACAAAACTAAAATAATTTCTAAAAACTTGACAGAGGTCTAAATTTCTGAAATCGGAAAAAAAGCCCTCAACATTTAAAAGAACAAAGTCTTAACTAATTTGCTTGTAATATTTAGCAAATTGTGTTTTATTTACATAAAAAATATAAAAAACACAAAAATCCTGCTGACATACTAGAATTTACTGAATACAATGTAATTTTCATTTTTGCAATAACCGCTGTGAATACAAACATTTTTTTTATAATTTTAAATTAATTTGAACATCAAAACTATTTAAGAATTTTATAATACCTAAAAAATTTTTTTTTCAATTATATTAAATCCATCTTTATTATACCATTCATATTCATAATGTATCCAGAATACGAGTTCAACACTATTGAAAATGTTTTTCTTTCTTTTTCCACTCTATACACAAAATAATATTAGTATATAAATTTTGTGCTTTGTTTTTATTTTTTTTTTTTATTATTTTTTTTTTTTTTCTTTTTTACTTGAGTCGCATTTCAGTTTGAATCAGAATTTCATTCGGATCACATCATAAAATATAAAGTTGTTGTTCTATTAGAATAATAATAATTTAAATCGAATGTGCCGAAGTGGCCAAAGAATTGTTTTAAATTTTATTTAATCATAAAAACAAAAAAAAAAGCAATAACACAAAAAAAAAAAAATCGATTCGGTGATCTAATAAAAAAATTTAAGTTTTTTTTTTTAATTTTAAATATTAAGAAAAAAGTTGTAGTTTTTTGTATTAAGTTTTATTTTGTTATTATTTTACTACACAATAATTAATTATGAGATTAATACTTGGTATTTGTATACTTGAAATCCTTTTGGGTATCAGTTATGGTCATAAAATACTTGGATTATTTCCAACTGTAGCCAAATCTCATCATATTGTTGGTACAGCTTTAATGAAAAGCTTAGCAGAGCGTGGTCATGAAATAACAATGGTGTCACCATTTAAAGCTGATTCAAAATTATCAACCTTGAAAAATTTCCGAGATGTTGTAATCGAAGAGACATATAATCAATCGAAACGTAAGTTTAAATTCTAAAGATAAATAATTACAGAGATAGAGAATTTAATTTGAAATATAAAATTAATTACAAAATGGAAAATAATTTCAATAAGAAATGTAAAATTTTCCTTGAGTAGAGTAACATTTTTTTTTTATGGTTCGAAGACTACGTGTCCAAAAAAACCGAAAGAATGACCTTTTTCTTTTTCAAATATAGTCTCTCTTACTTTTAAATATGGTATCTTGAGTTTTAATTCCATTGAATAAATATAGATTTAAAAAAAAAAAAAAAAGTCTTCGGAAGAGTGTAGAAAAAAGAAAGCTAAAATCGAAAGAAAAAAATATATACATATATATATATATATATATATTGTATATACATAAGTATATATATTGTACATACATAAGTACATACCTTTAATATGGATCCATTTAATAAAGAACGAATGATATAGGAATATACATATCAATGCATACAAATTCAATACAAATAATACCTGTTATTGGGGATTTGGATATCCATTTTATATTTATATATATATATATATATATATACATATATGTATTAGTAATATAATAAATAAATAAAATTCTCTTTGATGGAGAAATTTTCTGAAATTTTAAATTCTGTTATTCGCTATATTTATATTAAAATATCTGTTATTTTATTTTTTTATTTTTCGTTTGAGTGATTCTTTATAATATGAGTGAATGAATATTTAACCGGTGATTAATCTAGACTTACACACATATGAATAAATGAGTACAAATATTTAAAGTGAAAAAATAAAACAAATAAAAACCGTTGATAACAATTATAAACATTCAGAGGTGTTATTTTTCGGTACGAAGGGAAATTTCTTTTGGTATTTCTATTTTACTCGTATTTGGCCTAAAAACCAGAATTGATACGAAAAAAACGTTAATAAATAAACTTTTTGCACAAATTAAATTCCATACTGTATTATTAATACCGTTATTAAATTTTTCATAATGTTATTATTTATGGCAATAACGTGACGAGTCAGCTAGAAATTATTTCAGTATATCGGATACATCTCAAAATATATAGTACATGGTTTAATGATATCTAATGTTACCGGCAAAAGCCGTTATTAAGAATAATAACCTAATTTTTTAAGGAAAAAAAATTGGGATTTACTCATTAGACACAACTAATTCTAATTGAATTAACCTAAATATAGTACATGATTCAATGATATCTAATGTTACCGGCAAAAACCGTTATTAAGAACAATAACCTAATTTTTGAAGGAAAAAAATTGGCTTCTACTCATTAGACACAACAAATTCTAATTGAATTAACCTAAATATAGTACATGATTCAATGATATCTAATGTTACCGGCAAAAGCCGTTATTAAGAATAATAACCTAATTTTTGAAGGAAAAAAAATTGGGATTTACTCATTAGACACAACTAATTCTAATTGAATTAACCTAAATATAGTACATGATTCAATGATATCTAATGTTACCGGCAAAAACCGTTATTAAGAACAATAACCTAATTTTTGAAGGAAAAAAATTGGGATCTACTCATTAGACACAACTAATTCTAATTGAATTAACGTTAGGGAATTATGTGGAATTAATTTGCTTGTAATATTTAGAAAATTGTGTTTATTTACATAAAAAATATAAAAACAAAAAATTCTTAAAATCAAAATATTCTTGAAAAAGGGGCAATCCTAACATAATAGAATTTACGGTATAAAATGTAATTTTTGATTTTTGAAATTATTTTTTTGAAATAACCAACCGCTGTGAATACCTAATTTTTTTTTAATGATTTTAAATTAATTTTAACATCTAAGCTATGTAGATTCAATTAATAGCGGTGAAATGAACGAAGCGAAGATAACTAAAATCATATTTACTATTGAACTGCGTAAACCAACGTGTTGATTAACAAATATTAACTAAAAAACTGTTGATAATGCTTATATTCACTTTGTTTCATATTCTTATCTATTGCTTATAATATGGAAATTTGAAACAAAAATCTTTTCAATTAGCATGTTAAAATTTACTCAGAATACAATAACACCAATTACTACATTAAAACAGATAAAAATGCCATGTTTTTATCACTTCTCAGATCGTTTATGAAATTTTAATATAAACGCAACATCAGACAAACAAACCAGATGAGTTTAAGAGCAATTTCTACCAGTAATATGTATATATACATATATATATACAAAAAAAAATTAATAAAATTTAATCGTACCGATTTGTTGACTGTTTTAAATATCATAACTTGCATGCATTTAGCTTGTAACAATTAAACTATTCCATTAAATACGATAAGCCGGGAAATAAACATGGGGGGAACGTTAAATTTATTATTTAAAAGTGTGTCGTGGCGTTCTTACATTTTAATAATAAATTATAATAAAACAAAAAAGAAAAAAACAAAAATTTTTATTTTTTTATCAATGTGATTAGTATTTCAACGGTTTTCTTCACAAAGTAGCGTTAAACTACATTATTTTACTTTTTATTACTTTTTTTGCTGTTGTTTTTGTTGTTATTATTATTTTCATTTTCATTTTCAACAGAAGGAAATTCAAATTACAAACAATTATGAGTTGAGATGGCAATAAACTATTTTATTAAAAACAAAAATGTTTATTTATTGATATGCATAAATACACATACATCTACTTTTACGTAGATATATATGTACGCATATTATAAATACAAAAAATAATAATTTGAATTATCAAAAAGAAGCAAAGAAATTCCTATGATTTTTTTTTAATTAAAAACAAAAAATCAAAAAACAAACTTTGATTCAAAATAAAAGTATTAAACGAAAAAAAAAGTACATGATTTGTTTACATAAGTCATATGGTTAAATAAATTTTTATTTTTATTTTACTATTCAGTACAGAGAGTATTCAAATTGTTTGAATAAAATCTTGTAATAATATTAATAAAGATAGCGCTTATAATTCCACTCACTGAAAATGATGATATCGTGAAAGATGCTACGAAATGTTTAGATTTCGGAAATGTTAAGCAGAAGTAGGAAATATTTTACATCTTCCAACCTTTTATTTATATTAATATGCAAAGGCATATTAATATCGGCCACAATTTAAATACAACTCGCATATTTGGGGCGTGCACCCAGTGCCAGTCTGCAGTACTTAGATAAAGTAGATGCTACACAGCACCTAACATCATTAAGTCATCGTCCTAATGTAGAAGCAACCGCCATGTTTTATAAATACCTGTTGGGTAATTGCTCTGACCAATTTAAAGTGTTATGCGCAAAATACAACCACGCCAGCGCAATCCTATAAGGCAACCCTTTCCCACAAATTTGTAGTGGAGCCTCTTTGATCCAGAACTGTGAATTATTAAAGTTCTTTCATCAACCGAACCTCTAAACTATGGTACCATTTACCATTTCATGTGTTTCCACAAACATAAAACATAGATGTTTTCAAGAGACGGATGTAGATAAATATCTATTAACTGTGGGTAAATTTTATGTACTAACTCTTCTATTCTTCTTTAATATCCCTCTTTTTTCTTCCTTAAATTTCTTAAATGGCTTAAAGTCTGCGAAAGCTGTTAGAGTGCTTATACCATTATTTTAGCCTCAAATAAAAAAATAAAAAAATAAAAAAAAAAAAATATAATAAGTGTCTGA
Organism: Argyra leucocephala; assembly: GCA_963942445.1. Classification (NCBI taxonomy): domain Eukaryota; kingdom Metazoa; phylum Arthropoda; class Insecta; order Diptera; family Dolichopodidae; genus Argyra; species Argyra leucocephala. The sequence continues at coordinate 180,959,734 of OZ012678.1, forward strand.
TTGTGTCTTGGGAATGGATATAGTTCACATAGAATACAAGTATAATAACAGGCCTAGCCTATTATACTGCTTAGGGTTAGCGTTTAATATTTTACTGCTTACTTATCTATAATACTCAAATTATTTTCGTTTGAAGTTGCTTTCTGTACAATATTTAGGCAATTACAGGTTTTTATCAATTTTTTTATAACTAATTAGCTAACTGAATAAGTAGAAATAAAAATTAAAAAATTAATTAAATAATTCTTAATTTTATGATCATGATCAAAAAAAATTTGATTAAAATTTTTATTCATTGATCAATAAAATCATAATGATCAAATTACTCATCATAACGACCACAAAATTACTCTTCAATAAACATTATTAATTGCGTGTAGGATTAATAATAAATTTAATGAATATTTTAATAATAAACAAAACAAAAAAAAATCAAAAAAAAAAGACAGCAAAATTCTTTTTATCAATAATAATAATAATAATTTTTTTTTATTTCATTCTATTTTTAGCAATGATTGAAAATATTTTCGAAATGGTAACAACAAAAAATATTTTTGAAATATTTCATGGATTTACTGATATTGGTGTAAAAATATCCAATTTAACAATGCAAGAACCAATAATTCAAAAATTATTAAAATCAAATGAAAAATTTGATTTAATAATATGTGAGATGACAATGAATGAGGTATTACTTGGATTTGGTCATCGTTTTAATGCACCAATTATTGCAGTATCAACATTTGGTCCATCATTATGGACAACAGATTTAGTTGGTACACCATCACCATTATCATATATACCACATCCATTTTTAAAATTTTCTGATGAAATGAATTTAGTTGAACGTATCACTAACATTTTGGCAGCAACTTATGAACGTGTTTACTATGATAATTTTTATTATCCACGTCAAGTGAAATTATACAATGAAAATTTTCCAAATCCAAAACCATCATTACAATCATTACGTGAAAATGTTTCATTAGTATTAGTAAATAGTCATTTTACATTAAATACACCACGTCCATTGGTACCAAATATGATTGAAGTTGGTGGTTTTCATTTAAATAAAACAGCAAATCCATTACCAGCTACTATTAAAACATTTTTAGATTCAGCAAAACATGGTGCAATATTATTCTCATTAGGTTCTGAATTAAAAACAAATGATTTGCCAACTGAAAAAATTACAGCAATATTAAATGTATTTAGATCATTAAAACAAAAAGTTTTATTTAAATGGGAATTTAAACAAGGTACTGATAATGGTTATTTACCAAATAAACCCGATAATGTTTTAATAAATAATTGGTTTCCACAACAAGAGATTTTAGCTCATCCAAATTGTAAATTATTAATTACACAAGGTGGTTTATTAAGTATAATGGAAGCAATTGATTCTGGTGTACCATTTATTGGTATACCATTTTATGGTGATCAACATATGAATATGAAATTTGCTGAAAAAGCTGGTATTGGTATATCATTGGCATATGATATGTTAGATGAAAAAGAATTAAGAACAGCTGTTGCATATATATTAGAAGATCAAGATTATGAAAAAAATATTAAAAAAATTAGTGAACTATATCATGATCATCAAATTTCACCAATAGATAATGCCATCTATTGGATAGAATATGTAATTAAACATAAAGGTGCTATACATATGAGATCTGCTGGTCAGCATTTGAATTTTATACAATATCATAATATTGATGCATTAGGAATATTATTTTCAATTGGATTTATATTATTTTATTTAATATGGTCATTAATTATGAAATGTTTATGTAGTGGACGTAGTAAACGTCAAAAAGTCGAAACGAATCAATCAAATCAAAAAGTAAAATATTCAAAAAAGAAGAAAAATCATTAAAAATTTTTAGATTGTTAAATTAAATTAAAATATTATCTTTTTTTTTTGTTTTTCTTGTTTTTTTTTTTTTTTTAATTTTTTATTATATTATCTAATTATTTACTTAAATTGAAATCTGTGTTTTTTTTTTTTAAATCAAATTGAAAAAATTAAATGCAAATACATAAAAGAAAAAAAAGAAATTAATATCATAACAAAAAAGATCTCTTTAGTAAAAACAAAACAAAAAAAAAAAATTAAAAACAAAAAAATTCATTTTAAATATTTATAATACTCCAATTTTAATTTGATTAAAGAAAAAATAAAAATTTTAAATAAAATAAAAATTAAAACAAAAAAAAAAGTTTTATAATAATATTAAGTCAAAAAAAAAGAGCAAAAAAACAATTTTTAAAAATAGTAAACGAAAAAAAAACAAAAGTCAAAGTGCGAAAAATTTAAGAACCTTTATTAAATAATAATTGTCCTGTTAATTCAAATCTAATTTTTACTAATAAAATGAATTCTTTTGATAAAACATCAGAATTTTCTTAAAATTATTAATTTATTTTTATTGGAGAGGCAAGTATAACGTAACTGATAGCAAAAACAAAGCTCCAGGGACCATATTCATTCAATTACTACTCTTCTTTGGCTTAGTTTGACAAGAACTGACTTAAAACAAACTCAAACCATAATAAAAAAAACCAAAGGAGGAAGTCGTCAAGCCAAAGTATCCCTTGTTCCTCCTGTATAACCACTGAAAGAAACTCCCCACATCAACAGCTATTGTAAACTAAAAGGAAAAAAGTTCGTCACATAAAAATTTTCCTTCCTGGAGACTGTACCAGTATCAAATGATTCCGTACTTGACGTACGGAATAAGCAAATAATAAAATAGAACATATTACTCTGGCTTGTATATCTTTATACATATGTATATCTTGTATATCTTTATATGTTTTGTAGTGGATATTAATTAGAGAATATTCTTCTTATCCCTTGTAGCTCACAATAAATTAGAAAAATGACCATCTGTCGTGAACAATTAAATACTCCAAAGAATAACCGTTTAAAAGATTTTCATGTTGGCGAAGACCACCTTGTATAATTGGCAAGCATACTAAAAGACTCAGATTCTCCTCAAAATATTTTCGCAGAGTTTATAATGATGAAGAAGACACTGAACCTATTCTGCTTCTTTGCACCAGTCGTTCTCTATACTGTAAATAAAAAAATCGATCCAGTACTTTTATTCGTAGAATCACTAAGTCAACAGCACAAAATTATTTAACGAGTAGCATCTGGTGAACAATGAACCTTTTTGCTCAACAAAAAAAAAAATACAAATAAATACAAAAGCCATAATATTCGGAAATGGGATCGTTTTGTTTTTTTAATTGTAATGGTTATGACTATCTTATTCGATTAGTTTTTATTCTGTGCTTTTATTCAGTAAATTTGAAATGCAAAATTAATTTCATGTTGCTACTGTTGCTAGTTATTTTATAATTTAAACAATTTATCAAATGCTTTATCAGTGATATTTAGAAGAAGTTCTTATTTCATATGTTATGGTCCCATCTGGTTTTTGTAATTTTTTTTCTTTTGTTATTTTATTTTTTTCGAATTAAAGAATTTCAATAGATTTGAAATAAATAAATAAATAAATAAATAAAAAATTTGTTTAGCTAAAACTAACAATACCCACAGATGTTCTATTTGGAATAGCCTAACACTTTCATTTCTCTAAAATGTGTATATGAAGTTGCTATAGTATGTATGAATTGTTAAATAATAATACCTTGAACTTGAAAATAAAAATTAATACCTTGAACTCTGCAATATCAAAATTTATATAATTTGGTAATAAAAAAAAATTCATAATTTTTATTATTTAAAAAATATTACTTTTTATTATTATTATTATTAGTACTAAAACCTTAATACAATAACAATTCTTATCTATACAATATTATCATAAACTTATATAATAAAATTTCTTATTCTACATAATATTAGCACATTTAATACATTTTTTGATTAGTTAAAAAAAAAAAATAATCTCTAATAATTAAAAATTAAAAAAAAAAAAAATTTAATTATTTTTTTTTTTTTTTTTCTTGTATTCATTCTATTCTCATGTTCTTCTTGGCAAAACAAATCTATTTGAAATTTTAATAAATGGTATTTCCCATAACATTACAGCTAAAAATGATGCAGCAATTGACATTACATTAACACCCAGTAAATCACTAAATGAACCAACTTCACTAAATAGTGTTGCTTCAGTGCGAGTTCCAAAAAGAAGATAAATTAAAATTGGTGCTAGCATATAAATGCTATAACAAAATTTATTCATAAATAGAAATAATTTTGAACCCATCATACTATTAAATACACCACCATAACCTTGTTGACATAAATATATTAGGGTACCAATGAAAATTCCAAATAACATTTTACCAAATGACATTATCAGTGAAACAATAATAGATGGTGTATTTCGAAAATAGCTCATAAAAATCGTTATTAAATAAATGAATAAAGCTATTAACCAAAATGCGAATTGTGTTACAAAATTTAATTTAATACCATCTTTATTTTTCGTTTTGTAAAGTACCCAACCCATTAATGCTCCACCAAAATATGGATTAACACGTACCCATGGTTTAACATATAATGCTTCTAATGTTGTATTTGAAACATCAATTCTATATAAAGAAAATATAAAAGAAAATTATTATTTTTGTGTACATATACATACATACATACATATATATTAAAATACAGAATATTGTAATGTAAAATTGGAAGGCTAAGATCTATTTAAAAAGAAAACAACATAACTGAATTAATCTTTTTTCTAATAGAATTTCTGATAAATACCGAATTGTGCAATTATTAATCTAAGACGAAGATCATGACACATGATTGCAAAGTAGAAAAATAATATCGTAGCTATTAGTTCTACGGTTCTACTTAAAAGGATTGTGCGATCTAGTCCTAAGCTATTCCAGAATGCTAGCAATCAAATTATCAGTGATTAAAAATTCTCCCGTGTCCGACACGTGAAAAATTTCGTGGGGGTAGATGATTAGTGTGATGGGGGTAAATGATAAAGATGATTATGTATGTTCTTTAATTGGATATGGCACGTAATGAAGGAGAAAAATTCCTTTTTTTATATACAACGAAAGACAAGGACGTCATAATTTTGAATTATGAATTTATGATTTTTAAAATTTTTGGAATTTTGTATTCTTGGGATGTTGTAATTTGAGATTTGCATTGGCTGCCAAAATTAATATAAATTATGTTCTCTCAAGAAATACTAAACGAAAAAGTAATAAATAATTTGGCCAACAAATTTTGACATGTTTTAAATATTATTAAATGAATTACTCCCAAACATATGCAATTGCACTTCTAGGTATCAAATTTAAAAAAATTTATTTGTTATTGTCTTAAAAGCTTTGTTAACGGTTATAAATGACGTTGCTATTAAATTTTTTTTTAAAATCATTATTGAAAAAAAAAACAAAAATTGAAATAAAAGCAGTTACGCAAAATGTAATAAGATTAAGAGATATTTGTCGATAACCTATGAAGCAGTTATAACTAAACGGAAATTAATAGTAGTTATGAAATTTTATTATTTAATTTGACATAAAACGTGATTTAAACGTGTTGTTTTCAAAAATCAAAAAAACTCATTATTTGATTTAACCCTTTCACACCCATTGAGAAATTAATATAAAATTATGCAATGATTTTACTCAAAAGTCAGATATATATATATATATATACCAGTATAATGCCATTGCTAATCTAGTAAAGTTTGGGTGCAGCTTAAAAAAGTATGAACATTACAACTTAAAACACCAACAACAATGTGTCATATCTCTTTCAAAATGCATTAATGTTATTTTCTCATTACATTTTATTTTTACCAGCACTTACTTTCATAGTACATTAAAAAAAAATTAATTTTATTCTATAAATTCTAATTCTTTCATTCATAATGAACTGTTTTTTATAGAAGGCTTCAGACAAAAACAAAATTAGTATATATAAGATATAATATATGTTTAATATTAATGGGTTGGGGTCGAAATTTTATATGATCAAAATCTTTTTGTATTTTTTTTTAAATAGCTATTTTTACAAAAACAGCTATCCAACAGCGGCCACGGATAAAAATAATTAAGGTAAATATTCTGTAAAAGGGATATATCTCCCTGTTTGCATCCAACAGCGGCTACGCATAAAAATAACATAATTTGCAACAAAAAATTAATATGGGCAAGAAAAAAAATTTACAGGAAAAAATATAGATTTTTGAAAAAAATAAGATTTTCAAAAAAACAGATTTTCAAAAATCAGATTTTCAGAAATAAGATTTTCAAAACCAATATCTCGTCACTATCCGAATATTAATCAGTGCTACATAAATACAAAACTCGTTGCTACAATTATTACATACTTAATATTTAGTCAAGTTCATGTTCATATTTTTAGCAATATTTTGGGGCTTAGTAAGTACTTATATAGGCTTATTCGTGATTTAAAGTAATTTAGATTAAATGAAATAATAAAAAATCAATCCATCTGGTGTAGGCAAAAAAATATAATGTTCCCGAAAGACTAGAATTGGAAAATTATGTTAATCAAACCAAACTTTATGCTTTGATAGGTCAAGAAATAGAAATAAGTCATCAGACATGTAGAAAAAATAATACATGAAATGTTAATTTAATCAGTCACAATAAATAAGCCGAACATTTAATAGACGTCTTGATGACAAATATTAACTCAACAATCAGTGAGAAAGTAGCCATCCTCTTTGTAAAACGATGAAAATCGACAGGGTTACGAAGTAAAAAAACTTTATTTTAAAGAATGTGGAAACGAATAAAACTAAACTCTGATGAAATTAACATAAGAACAAATTTTTTTTTAAAACTGATTGCGTAAAAATTCAAATTTTCATTGAATCGAATTATTGATATCGAAGACATATATTTTCTTTCAATCAATTATCTGACTCTTGACATATATAAGATAGAGAAAATTTTAAATTATTCGTTCAGAAAACACAAGATTTTTATTTCAATTACAGCTGATTAAGCGAAAAACCCCAAAACGTAATGTCAATAAAAAAATAAAAAATACATAACGGTAAAAGATATATTAACGACAAAATTGTCAAAATTGCAATACGACTTAAAGTCAAAAATGATTAATAGTTGAAATAAAACGGAATAAAATAAATTAAAATTTCCAAATCAATCTCAATCTCAGCAAAAACAAAATATTCCATTGCGAAACAAAAGGGTTAAATCTATTAAATTTTCAATTTGAAAAAGAAAAAATTTTATTTTTTTTTTTTATTACTTACTGAAATGTGATTCCATTATAATAATAACACCAGAAACTGATCAAAGACAATGAAATTGCACTCAATGCAAAAACTAATTTACCCAATTTTTCATTTTTAATATAAATAAATAAAATAATTTGAAAGAATATGAAAAATTGCATTTCACAACTCAAATACCATGTCCAGGATGCACAAATATATTTTAAATCTAAGAAATTATTAATCAGCAAAATATTATACCACCATGTTCTAAAAATAAATTAAAAAAAAAAAAATATTAATTAATTATTAAATATAAATAATGAAAAAAAAAAATAAAAAAAAAAAAAAACAAATTTTATTTACTCTCTACAGTTAATTCCAATATTTGGATCCATTCGAAATGGTGAATAAATATCTAAAAGTTCAAAAAATATTTCAGCAAAAATCATTGCTAATATTAAAATTGGCATGAGTCTAGAATACAAAAAAAAAATTAATTTAATTAATTTGATTTTTAAAAATTTATATAAAATTACCTTAAGTAACGATTTAGAACAAGTCTTAAAAATAATTTAATATTCTGCCATAATGAATTTGTTTTAATTAAAGTTTTATAATATGAATTCGATAGGAAATTATTAACCAATAAGAAACCACTAAAATTATAATTAAAAGAAAAAAAAATATTATTTATTTTTTCAATATAAATTTTTATTATAATATTTTTAGATTGATTTCAACATTTTTTTAATTTTATTTATTTATTTAATATTCTTTATAGCTCAAACCAATTATATTCAGATATTTTTTTTTATCCTTTGAAGATAAAAATCGTGCAATAGACCGTGAGAAAGTAAGCAACTTGAATTTTGGCTCCACTTAAATGATTTCTGCAGATACATCTTTTTTGCATCTGCTTCGCATTAATTTATAAAAGAAAAACCCATCTAAGTTTAATCAGCTAAATATCATTAACCGCTCAACCCATCAACTCCCTGATGGGTGTATGTGCCTCAATCAGTTTAGAAAAAAACCTCAAGTAGGATCCAGAGAGTACAGAATCTATGAAATTTCTGGGAATGAACCTCCTTGGTTTAAATGTGCAACTTACGCAGCCACTAGTACTTACCTGTCTACCATACAAACTGATGGGATGTCAAATTTTTACTCATGAAAGATATACAAGTAAATTTGCATAATATAAGAAGAGTAAACAAAAACGGGAACATTCAAAATTTAAAATAATTTACATATATATGAAATTAAAATAAAGGACATACACATGGTTGAATTCAATCCAAAAACATTATACGTATATTTAAAAAAAAAAAAAAAGAGTTGTTATTCTAAAAAGCATTCAACTCAACTTACCTTATTACAAAAAATACATCAACATAAAAACATGCTTGTATCACTGGTTGTAAATTGAAATTTTCTAATTTTGAAAATAATTGTGGTACATTACTAATTGTAAATAATGAATAATAATAAACATGAAATAATGTAACCCAAAGGCATACAATTGTTCTTAGACCAGCTATAACTGATATGAAATTTTTTGAATCATCTAATTTCATAACTCTATTAAAATTATCTCTAAGATCAAAACATAATAGAAAATCTTCAAATATTGAATCTTCAAGTATTATTTCATCACAACTATTATTTTTCATCATTTGAGCTCTTTTACGACGCATTCTTAAAACAATTTCAGCCAATAATCCAAAAAGTAATACCAAAGAGAGTAGTGATCTGCAAAAAAAAATATAATATACATCATACTAATTAGTACAAAAAATATTATACATGTATAAGTACATAATAGTATTTTAATTATATCTTAGATTGTCACAATTTACATATTGAAAAACTAAAATTAAAATTTTAAAAAAGCATACATAGTTCAATTCTAATCCATCATACTTTACCTTACCATTATTTTATGTTAATAATATACATACTAAGGTAAAATTATATATACATATATACTTACACAAACGTTACAACACCAATGTTGAGAATAAATTTCCATTGAAATGATGGTGTCTTACTTTCTTTATATGTCATTCTTAAATCAAAATCTCTTTGTGGCTCAAATATTTGTCGACTAAAATAATTCGATGAAAATTTTTTGATTTGTTTGAGCGAACATGAATCTGGTAAACAAACACCGACGTGAATTGTTTGCTAAAAAAAAAAAAAAAAAAAAAAAACAATAAAAAAATAAAAAAATTTCTGAACTAGATTTTACTTATAATATACGTATATGTATTTAAATTTATAGTATGTGATACATGAACATGAACACCACTTGAAAAACTATATTGTTGTGTACCAACATTGGTTCAATAATGTTCAATAAATTGTAAGCTGACTTATTTTTATTTATTTTACCAATTTTACCAATTTTACAGTACAAGTTTTTCTATTCAACAAATTTGTTTCGGATCTGGATTCAAAACAGAATTCATGAATTAAATTTGACAGCTAAAATAAAAACCATTTCTGTAACTATCATTAAAATTGAAACGTTGATAAGTACTATTATTTCGGTTCACAGAATACAAAATATAAAAATTTTCGCTACGTGTCATATTTTCATTACGTATCGAAACGTTTACGTCTTTGCTTTTCAGAATAAGGCGGCATTTACATGTAAGATTAATCAATGGATTTGATTCAAATGTTTACGTATAAACTCTCTTTTTTATCCAATCTGATCGTATGAATTCCGTGAATCCAATTAAATGCCCATCCCATTTCGATCCAATCAAATTTGACAATTCATGAATTAAATATGGCGAATTCGTAAATTTTTATTTCAATTCTATGTTTTGAGCTGTATTTTGACAACGATTTATTTTTTGTTGTTTGATAACAAACTGTTTTTTTTTTATTCCAAATCGGTTATTTTTAAAGTTCTGATTGTTTGTTTTATTGAATTTGATTTTTAATTTTATTTATTTGAAATGAGTAATATTTTACATGGTTATGAATAAAAGCTATCAACTTCTATAAAGAAAAAGAAGTTGTGTGGAACGGTATTTAAACAAATTATAAAAATACAAGTTTAACAACAAAAATCTACGAAGAGATTTCATTTAAATTTAATATTAATATGGAAGAAGCGGAAAAAAAACGGTTTGAGGACAAAAACGTTGTGGATTTTAATTTTTATTTTATAAAAAATATTTCTTTAATTTATTAAAAACTTAACGCACACTGTACTGTTATGATAAGGTTTTGGTATTTACTTAAAAAAAAAATGCATGGATTTTGTTGAACGTGAAAACGCTTAATGGACTTCATCGTGAATTTAATTGTCAATTGACTTGGAATAAAAACTTACATGTAAATGCCGCCTAAAGTCAATATTGACACTATAAGTTCCTCTGTGATCGGCTACTACTTGGAATTAACTACGACAAAGTATATTTTTAGATTGTCGTTGTTACATTTTCATTAAAGTACAATAAATCATAAGAGGTCGCGCTTCAATTACATAGCGAACTCCCCATTAATACATTTTTATTTTATTATTTTAAATCCAAATCCTAGCTCCAAAGCTATTTTTAAAAAAAAATCAACAGTGAGTCAATAGAGTCACATCTCATTAATGTTGTCATAACGAAGACTGGTGAAATGTCAGCAAATTGCGGTTGTAAAATTAAATATAAAAGTCCACAAGCTTTGTAGACACCGTCATAAAAATAAATTGTTATAAAGAAAGGCAATATAAAGAGTTAGGACAACCCGATTTAATTTGTTCGACTAAATTAATTCAAATTTTGTAATATAGTGTACCTATTTATTTGACATATATTGTACATATTGTGTTTTGTGATGTAGAGATGTAAAAAAAAATAAATTTCTTTTTCAAATTGAAGGTTAAGGTTATTGTTTTCAGTATTTCAATTTAAGATTTTTTTATTTTTAAAATTTCCAATTTTTTGAATTGGAAAACTTGTCAAGAAGGAAAATTTCAGAAATGAAATTGAATTAAAAGATTTGCAAATTACTTAAATTCTTAAATTTTGATAACTTTAAAAGTTAAAATTTTTTTATTCTATTGTACTCACGAGTCACTCTAAGAACTTCTAAGCTTTCAACACTTAACGTGAATTCAAAAAATAATTGTTGATTTCTATGTTTCATCTTAACGTACATTGCACGCTTGATATGTCTTTTGAAAATTTAACTGCCACTTATGACATATAACATGGGTATTAAAGTTAAATAACCTCACGTACTCCTCTGTTTTTTAATAATATTATTTAAAAAACGTTTTATTTATTAAAATTATGAAATTTGTGGAAAGTATAATATAAATTATTATCCTAAATAACACTAACTGTGTAACCTCCTGACTGTTAAACTGTCCATGCCTATACTTAGTTTATTAATCACATCTTTTTGGTTTTAAACTATTTTTTCAGGCTGAACAGTAGTACTTTTTCCAGTACCAATGCTGTATTTTTTCAACAGTAATAATTCATTAGTTCTGTTTACACACATACAAAAATACAAATTAGATTTAATTAGATTTTCTTTACTGTAAAATAATACGATAAAATTGACTTTTGTGTGTACTGTTAACCCCTGAAATCTATTTTCAATTAAGCTGATTTAAAACTAAATCTAATATTAAACTCTATTTGAATTCTGAATTATAGAAATGGATAAAATATATTATTGGTTTATAGATGACTAAAATGCACTAGAAATTAAAGCGAGACTAAAATATGCAGCCACACAGCCAAAGACAATGATTGAAGCTACTAAATAAGCAATTAAGAAAAGAGACTTATTATGACATTAATATAAAACCAACAAATTCCGAAAAAGGCGATTTAGTTTAGATAAAAATTATTTTGATTGACTTTTTCACTTTTTGTTGTTTTATTGGAGCTAGTGTTGGTGCTGCTTGAGCTTTGTATCTTTTCCAACATTGCTCTATTCTTATTGGTTTTGGTTCCATTGTTGGGTTTTTTTATTTCTTCTATAGAGTACTTGCCATGAGTCTTCAATTACATGGATTTATTTGATTATCGTCTTAATCGGATTAATATTATCTTCGGAACGATATCGGTTGCAGGATTCTATTACAATTACAAAATTTTCAAAACAGAACAAAATATTTTATTTAATACTTCTGATCAAAATCAAATTTGATACAATAAAGAATCCTTTCACAATTTTATTTCTATTGAAATAAAAATCAGGAATGTAAAAACAAGTAATTTATTTTGTCACCTGTCGAATATAATTATGTTCAATTACCAATAGACAGTATCTTATTTCAAGCTTATATAACAAAAGCCAATTTTCAAAATAACAACAATTATTTTCAAATAAATTCCAGGATCGTATCTATAATATATGAAAATGTATTTGTACTCAGTTGCACTGGCAATGATATGTAAAAAAGAAAATCAATTAAAAATAAAATATTTAAAGAGAGTTACAATCCAGACGAAAATTATTACAAAACTAATGAAATATAAAAGTTAACGATATATGCAATACTTTAGTTTCTACTCTAGTCTTTAGTGCTATCTACTTGCTCAATTCTTTACTAATACAAAATTAAAGATAATTGTTAAGATTTCGATATGTAAGTGATAATAAGATAATGCCGTCACAATGTTTCGATTCATTTTTGGTTTTGTTAGAGGAATTCTCATTTAATCTGTTCCAGCTATTAATTAAAAACATTTTTCATTAATTTTATTAAATTAAATATTTACAGTGCCGTTCAGAAATATTTGATTAAAAAAATTAATTTAAATTAAACTTTTTTTTTCAATTACGTATTATTAATGACTATATATTCAACCAATGACTATATATATGCAATGTATAAATAGTCATTGTTAATACCTAAAGGCGCAGACAGGGCGCTTCGATTTAATTTTGAATACATTTAGTTGTTGAGGTATTTAGTTATGTTCATTTTCTAGCACATAATGCAATAATTATGATCTAAAATTTATGTATGACAAGTTCATGATTTTGACTCTTGATTAATGTTTTTCATTTTGAATAAAATTTAAACTTGCGGTGATCCAAGAAGAACCTAAATTTTGTTCGAAGACCTATCCAATTAAATTTGAGGAAAAAACTTGTACAGGTGATGTATTTCTACACTAATTGCAAAATGACGGATGTTAATGATGGTATATAACAAAACCAGTGAATTTTTCAAATGAAACGAAAATAATTTAAAAACTATTGAAAAAATGTTGTTGAAAAGTCTGATAGAAAGAAAATCTTTAATCCCATTAATTACGATTTAAACATTTAAATCAAACGTACAGGTTAACAGATATTATTGAAAAATGATTGTAGAATAAAAGCTAAAATAATCAATAAAATATTTCTAAATGTAATTCAAATTTTCAAAAAAATTTGGCATCAGAGATCAGTTTACAAACTAAGCATAATTTTACCGAAATGAAATATGTGAAATTATTCTGATTATTCAAAATAAAGCAAGAAAATGAACATTTTTTTAGATCAGAGAAATTATGTCAGGTATGCCATCCTAAGATAATTTAGATGGAAATATTAAATTAAAATTGGTCATTTTCTAAAATAATAGAATTTAATTTAAAAATACACATTATTACACCAGGATGGGATGACATTACGATGGTAAAACCATGTAAGAAGAAATTTTAAGCTATTAATTATAAATGTTTTTAAAACAATTTAATTATTTTTATTTTATTAAAAAAAAATATTCACATAAAAATTTGAAAAACAAAATTATTGTTTTGAACTTAAAATATAACTAAGGATAATATTTTAAAAATTTTTGTAACGAAAATAAAAATAATATTGGGAACGAAATCTAAGATGTTATTACGACCAAGTTTACTATTGATATATCGTATAACAAAATTTTGAAACACCTCCAATTTTATGGAGTTGTTCCAAAACATGTAGCAAACACCCATTATTCCAAAACAAAAATAATACAAAACATAGAGGGTGTGGTGTGGTGGCACATGTAATATTAGTATTGGAGTATATAAATAGAAAATTAATTACTATATAAAATGTACACCTTCAAACAATGCAATTAAATAAAAAACAAAAATAAATGTTTATTATTTAATTTATTATTTTTAAACTCACTGTATATAATATGGTGTCAAATAAATAATTTTAATAGGTGATAGCTTATACAAAATTTTATTTGAGACTGCAATATGACAGCTCGTATGTAATTATAATGTTGAAAATAAGATAAAATCAAAAACAAGAAAATTAAATATTGAAGGTGTTGTTGTTGTTGTTGTTACACTCTATAACCATTATTACAAAATTCGTTCATTTAATAGTAGTTAAAAATTTTGTTTTATTTTTTTATTACTTTTATTTATGGTTTTTGACACAATTTCAGTGCAATTGTAATGAACATTTTTATGAAGAACATAAACTATGTGCATAGATATAGTTAAATAAGCCATATGACACGATCTTTGAATTGTTATATCTAAATTTTTTATTTAACAAAATTACATAGAAGTATAATTATAGGACATTCAAAATTATTTACAAAATGTATTATTCAATGATTTACAGTTTAATCACAGATTAGAAAATAAATATGATATAAAGATTATAGCATATGTTATAACGTACATATTGGTTATAACGTACATATTGTTACAATCAATTATGTAGCTTATTATAAAGAAATTTTAAAATAAAATCTCTTTTGTGCAACTACATAGGTTGTACTCTACTCTCCTAAGTAGATGGTTCTAATGTGATAATAGTCATAGTTAAAAAACGAAATAAATTCAAATATCCATTAGATATTATAATAACCAAAATCTGAACAAGTTCAAAGTTTATTAAATATTTATATTTTAAAATTCAAATTTTTTTTTAAATCTCAAATTAAAAGCATTCCTTTGTTGATTTTACAAAAAAAAAAAAAAAAAAATAATAAACAAAGAAAATTTGGCATATTTTTATACTGTCCAAATATACATTACTATCGCAAATAACTATAATTTAATGACATAGTGACAGTTAGCAATTACGTTAGCAAAATTTCTAAGATAATTAAAAAATGATGGTCAATTTAGCAATTTAGATTTTGAAATTCTTTAAAAAAATTAATTATTAATTAATGTATTATAATCATACTAGGGGCCCCTGTTGAGTAATTATAATTCAAGTTAAAGCCAAATTTAAAGTTTTTAAAAGAACAGTAATTTACGTACTGACATAGACTTCTCATTATTATAGATACTCTGCTATGTAAAGATGAAATTACCGATCATTATGAAGAATTCAACTGATATTTGACATATCTACATAGGGTTATTGTATGTAACTAATAATAATAAGCAATTTGTTTGTTTTTGTTGTTTTTTATTTAAATAAGAACTTACATATGCATAATGTATTTGGAGAATAATAAGCCATATGAATTTCAACTGTGTGCGCATTATTGTTACAATTTATACTTATACAACTTATTTATATATTTAGAATTCATTAAGAAAAAGCGAAATAAAATGAAAAGGTGTTGATTGCGCAGGTCCTTAAATGCGTCTCTATTATAATTAAAGATTAATTTAAATATATTAATTTAATTTGCTAATTTCGGCCAGATGACACATGGTACAAAATAACATATTTTATTTAAATAACAATATTTGTTTTTAACTGTCCATAACATGGTAATGAATAATATGCACCTAAAGTTCTAAAAATTTTGTATTTTTGAAATATTTCAGATTTCAACCTCTTGAAAATTGTATGGGTTTAAATTTTAATTCAAATTTAAATTAAATTGAATTGTATTTATTTAATGGAGGGGACATGCATATAAATATGCAAGCCAAACCATATATATTTAATTATATTTATATAAAATTGTCTGTCTTTAAGCATACTAGTTACAATATTATCCGACGAAAAGTCTTAGAGACTTACATGTAGCCCATCTATTATAATGGTATAATATTGTGACATTATTTAGATTTCGTATAAAACCTTATGAATCTAATTATAAATAAAATGTTCGGGTGCGATGAATTTCATTTCTAAAGATTTTTTAGTATACGTTTCCTTATGGCATTATGGCATTATTGATATTCCACCATTTTCGGAGGTGTTTAATGGTGGTGTAAAAAAATAATTTTGTACTCATTTTATTGCAAAATTATCGATATTGCAAAAACATCGAATCTATGTATATTTGCTTTTTATTACAAATATTTATTGGAATAAAAGTGTTTCTAATCGGTTTCGGCGATTTATACAAACTTTTATGCATTTTCTGTAAAATTTTAAAATCACTTTATTCCATTGGGCTTGCACTTATATTGTAACAGATCGGCTTTTTAGCAGCTTTACACGGGCTTATATAAATACGTTTTCCTATTTTTATTTTTTATTTTAAACTGCATGAGGACATTAGATAGGATATAATAATAATCTTTAATGAGGTCCAATCCTCAGCATAAAGTTTGTTAAACCTTGGAGCAGTTAATCAGACACATTGTAAGCAACGTTTCTATAATAATGTACCCATGGAGATCAAGTAATATATACCTAATCCAGAAGCAGTAGGATTAAGTAGCACATTAGATTGTAGTGATAAATTTTGTATTTCCTTTTTTCTTTGTTTTTTTGTAATATAAATTTATTTTTTTTTTGTTTTTTATTTTTCTAATTTTCGTGTTTTAAATTTTAAAATTTGTATAGTAGCATACAGTAAATAAAAAAAATTAAATATATACAAATTATATTAAAATCTACGCAAGCAGTTCGGGTTTTTTATCCCATTATACTGGTAAAAAACAAAAAAAAAACTTGTCGAATCTACATATTGAATTTCAAATGAGACAAAAGACATTAAATAACTTCAATTTTTGAGATACTCACTATGAGAAGATTTAATCAAAATATTTTCATTGATTTTTTAATTTTCAAAATTATTAGCTATTATTTTAATTACTCATAAATACCTTTTCTTGCTTAAATTAATTTCAACTAAGAATTAAAATCATTTTTTTTTTTACAGAATTTAGCAATCATTATTTCTCTTATTTATTTACATCTCGTAGGTGCTTCCAATATATTTTTTATTTTTTAAATTCCTTTTCAAGGTAATAAATCTAAACACTATAATATAAATAAAACAATAATGCTAACAAATAAATCACACACCTTGATGTCTCAACATTTAAACAAAAATAAAAAAAAATAAAAAAAAATTATAAAAAAAAAGTTTTTAAAATTTTAGGTACCCCCCAAGTTAATTTAATGAACCCAAATCTATAAAAAAATTCAATTTCGAAATTCAATTAAATCTCTTTGAATCAATTTCAAGTACATGGCATATTTACTTCTATCATGAAACATTTTAACAATAATATATATATACCCTATTTATTTATAATCATTTGATCTATTCCTAATCAACTCAACTCAGATTATTATAATGTACCTCAAAATAAATCTTCCAAACAAATGAAAATAAAAAAAAATTAAAGATCCATTTTCTTACGAAAGACGGCTAAAAAAAACAAAAAAACCAAAAAATGGTTGACCGCAAAATTTCAGTTACAAATGTTCGTGTTGTGTTTTTTTACTCTTTTTCAAAATCACTGCAAAATTTTACATGTGGCAAACGCAAATTTTTCCAGAAGACAAAAAAAAAAGTATAAACAAAACTAAAACGCTTCCAAAAACGTATGACCAACACAATCAAACTTTTTATATTTATATTTTTATTGATATCATAATAACAATCGTGAACAAAAAAAAAAATTACAAACTCTCACATTACACAGGTAAAAGAAAAGGTGTACAACAGACTGTAAAAAGGTACCTACATTATAAAGGGTGATTTTTTTTTTAGAGTGATAGAACTTTAAATTGAAGTAAAGCTCATAAATTAAATTTGAATTGTTTTTTTTTTTTATTTTAAAATTATTTCCGATATATGACCATTGTGATCAGCTCAAATTAATACTGAAATTTATTTCACAATAAAAAATTTTGTTTTGGATTCATTTTACTGAAACCAAAAGTATTCCAGGTCGATCTCAAACAAATTTGGAAACTAATATTAACCATTTAACATGCACATCTACAGATCAAAATAAAACACACAGTAAAATTCGTTTTTACCTCATTTTTAAAAAATTAAAACAGTCCATGGATGTAGGGAAACCTGATTAGACTTTTTAGGAGTTTTCTGATTCAATATAAGGCTAGTTTGTTTGCTAACATCACAATTCACACAGAACATCAACATCACACAATTGAACCAGAACTGAATCAAATTTTTATTGATAAAAAAGTAAATTATCAGTTCGCAACTGATTTTTAGTTCATTAATCAAACAAGCGAAGCGAATGAAGGGCTTACGGTTTGAAATCTTAAACCAGTTGGAATATTATATGTGGGCAGACAAAGACAAACATTTTTACGCCGTACAATTTTTAGTGTAATGGAATAATACAAACTTCTTGAAAACGCCAAAGAATAGACTGTCCCTAATATTTAGCAGTGTATAAAACACTTGTTGTTGTTGCTTTTGCATCTAATAGAGTAAATATTAATTTACAAACAGCTCAACAAATAAGTTAGTCAATTACCACCAAGAATTTCAATAGTCAAATAATTCCAAGAAATCCAATCTACTCTATAATTTTGACAAACAGAACTTTGATTTTGATTTCAACAGATTTTAAACGTTATAATGGTGTAAGCTTTCCAAATGTTATAATTTGTCAAACCTTACCAAACACAAATTCTATCACTCTAAAAAAAAAAAAAAAAACTCACCCTTTATTAATATTTATAACAGTTATTTGAAAACTGTGAATAATGAATCAAAATGTATTTATCAGTTTTGTAAATTTGTTCATTACAAGGTCTATTGAACATACCTATACAAAAATATCACAAAAACACAATGAAAGATTAAAATTACATTATTATGTCTAATGATCAATAAAATGTTTTACCTGTATAACAAAATTGGAATCGGTTGTAGGGTATTATGATTCCTTTAGAGCTCATATTTTTTAATTTATTCGTCACTCAAGTCAAATATGCAATTAATTTGGTTGGTACGCACAATAACTGGATACATGGTTTATTAATTGAAACAGATGAAGTAAATAATAATGTCTGTTTATAAACACTGATAACATTAGGGTTACATCTTAGGATTAAGGACATTTTTATTACTGCTTCACACTCTTTGTGAGTTATCTGACTCTGTTATGCGCTAGTTATTTAATTTTACTCCATGTTTTGATGTTATTTTACGTTTTCTATTTCTGTATGAACTGATCTACGCCATGTAGAGGATTAGAGAAATATTAATTAAAAAAGAAGATGGATATAAGATTTCAAGTATAAAGTAAACAAAAGATATATTGATTTTTGCCTTAAATTTATCATTTCATAATTAAAGAATACTTTTTTATTTTGAGATATATGATATTTGATGCTATACAGTTTTCTATTCGAAATGTAATAATGTATAAATTCTTATAATTTCCTATACAAATGTTCTACATAATCCGAATGTTCAAAAAATTTCATAAGTTTTATGCTGAACGAATGCTGAACCTTTTAAAAATGCTCTACAAATTGATTTAAAAATTGAGTAGCTTATCTCTTAGCAAATAAATTTAATCAACAAAATTCATTCACCAAATTACCGGATTCAATCGGTTAAAAAATTCTGATATATTTTAACCCCAATTTTTCATCGTATAACCATAAAGTAAATTCGATATATAGACGAATTTACTTTATGGTGTAACTGTAAATTCAAAACCACATTAAATTTTCACAATAAATTAATTGAAAAAGTGAAACAGTTTGAGAACCTTTTATATAAAATAAGATAATGGTAATAAAAAATTAATTTAATTTAAATATTTGCCGAATTATAACCTCATTTCATTACAATTTTACTACTACCACAATCATTATGCTATTATACATATGTATTGGATTTTAAATGTAAATGGAATAGTAATTGCACAAGATTATAACTGTTTAAAATTTTACTTATTAATTTTCATAAAAACACAAAAAAAAATTATGAAAGAAAAATAAAAAAATTAGCAATAAAAAGAAGAAAATCAAAAAAAAATTTTGTTTTATTTTGATTTTTTTTTTTTTTTTTGTATTTTTAAAGCCAAGGTTTCGTGTTCTCTTCTATGTTTACAACAACAGCTGATTCAATAAAATTTTTGTTTACAAAAATTTAATAACATCGGGATAAAAATTGTTCATATTGAAAAAAAAAATAAATTAATTTTTCTTCTATATAGAAATGATTACAGTTATGATTATGATTTGGGTAAATTTTATGTGAGAATAGAAAAATCTATTGATAATTATTTGATTTGATAATTATTAACTTGTAGAGAGTTATCATAATGTTGATGAAGTACAAATCTTTGGTGATATTTCACTAACGACAATATTACATACGAAGCTATATAGAAAATAGAATTCATAAGCCGATAGCTCAAGTAGCTAGAGCTTATAAATAAATTTGTTATAATTTTAATTGTAAATAATATAAATAAATAAATAAATAAAATAGAATTCATCTAGAAATAAACGTCATTGAATCTGTATGAAAAGTAAATTATGTAAATTACTGTAAAAATTATTATTACTTCAATTAGAACATTGAGTTCTACGTTATATTTCGTTCATTCGTTTCTAACTGCAAATTGTAATATAATTTATGAACTAGACCTTCTTAAATAACCAAATTATAATCTTAAAAACATGTTCATAAAAACTCATTATTTTATTATTAGTAAAAAAATATCAATGCATGCCTTGAGCAGAATTCGAACTTGGGACCTTTTAATTAGTATTTAGATGACATAACCACTACATCACCTACACCGGTTTACACCGGCACATCGATTTGCTCTACATTCGTTTGTTGACCAATATGTATAATCTATATTCAATTATTCAACCTTCCCCTCACATTATACAATAAAACATCTATTCATAAAATAAGAGAAAATAAAATAATTAAAAAAATAATTTACAAAGAATATCGGAGAAGGCATATGAGTATTATTTTCTATATTGTATGTAGGTAAGTACTTGTACAATACGTTCTTGTAAAATAAAAAAAAAATTAAAACCAACTGTGAAGTCACTGAAATTTATATATTGGCAAATAATTTTTATTATCTTATACAACGAGTGTAATATTTAGGATGACAGCTTTCTTGCTTCCTCTTTTGTTGAAATGTATCGTAGATGAGTATCATCTACCAAAGATTAAACAGACCAGTTAAACAGCTTTTAAAAAACGAAATTATTTTGAATTAATATACCGAAAAGATAGAAATGGCATGGCAATTAATAAAAATTTATGTTTTTTCAAACCATATCAATTTTAAAGCTTTTTATGAAACATGAATGTTTACTGGTTGATAATGTAAAGTCGCTAGGCTTGTGTCAGTCTATGCAAATTTCTGTTCTGTTAAAAAAGCAAAATTTGGTTTTAATTTAAATTATTATTAATAATCAATAGGGTCCCCTAGTCAGTATATTAATTTTCTAATCTTAAAAAAATGAATTTCAATCATATGAGAATTAAATTTGTAATTCCTCCTCCACTGAGATATTCTATAAATTATATAGAGTGTCTTGACCCTTCAACCACCAAAACAACATCTATTACTATTCAATTATTACTTACATACAATCAAAAAATCAAGGTTCATTTAAATTTTCTAATTATTTTCTACTATTCACAAAACATAATTTCAAATTATAAATACATATACTTACAAGCCTAATTATGCAATACCATAACGGTAAAAAAAAAATACACTTGAAAAATAATAAAAATAATAAAAACATGTTCATTTAAAGTTGAATAAACCGATAAATTATTATGTTAATATTGTAAATTAATATTTTGTTCAATAAAACAATATAAACCTAAAATACGAGTATATATAATAAGTAAAATTTTGCCAAGTTGACCGCTTTTAATTTATTAGAATTCAGGTGAGCTAAAAAAAAAAGCTAAGGAAAACAAAATTTTACACATTAAAATACATATTTTCAAACCAAACACGCAATTAATTTAAAATTTTTAAAATTAAAATATATGTATCATATTATTATATGCATGTATGTGTTACATAATTACTGAATAGGAATAAATATTATGCATCATATATAAGAAACATTGATTGTGGTTTGGGAAGAAAAGAAAATCGAATAATGAAATTAAATTGAAAATTTAATGCACGGCTAACTATGTAATCGAAATCAATAAAAAATATTTAAGTTTTTTTTTTTTTTAGGTTTGTTTTTTTTTTTTTTTTTTTGTAATACACTCGTAATTGTCGTGAAAGTACTTTTTGGATCATAAAAATTGATAGAAAGTTATCTATGTGATGTGGTGTGAATGGTGTGTGTCACTTAAGGAGACTATATATCAGTCGCGTGCGGTCATAGAGTGCAAGGTGTGCACTGCACACCCTATAAATAATCAATTCATACTGTAAATAATCATATTTTATTAATAATAATTTAAATCAAACCATAACTTAAAACCATCTTCCTCACTGAAAATTATTAGATTGAAATTTGAAATGTTTTCTACACCACTTTTTTTTTTGCATATATTCAGGCAAACGCGAAAAAAAAATTAAAACTAAAAAATATGGTGGAATTAATGACTAGGTGCAGTATATTCTTTTGCACGTTTATTCATTTTGTTTTAGAACCACTTTTGTGCATATATTCAGGCGGAAGAAAAGGTGAATTCTAATATGCGTGCAGTATATTTTGTGCACGTTAATTCATATATTTAGATATCAATCTGTCTCTATTATATTATACTTAAATTTCAGGTTAAGTTAAAAAAATTATACTACTCGGGTGTGCAGGCTCTAAATTGCACGTGGTGAAATAGAATTAGCTAATGATATACAAGACAAAAACAAAAAATAAATGTGACAATGAAAAGTGAATAAATAAGTAAGACGAGAAAATAAAGTTAGAATAATAAATTAATATTCTAAAATTCTTGTTATACATTAATTTGTTTTCGCTTAAAAACAAGTGCCTATTAATTTTCAAGTTGGACATTTTGATTAATATTAACAGTTTATGGTAAATTTATTTTTTATATTCTGAATTTTGACATTTTGTTGATACATAATATCTACAAAGCAAAGATTACATGCATTTGTATATATAAGTAGTTTCATTTCATATTTAACAAACTGTTTTATTTATTTTATTAAAAAAAAGAAATGGAAGCAAAATCTATTATTCAAGATTTATTGAAAAATCCTTTTTCGAACCGGGATATTGAATTTAAAAAGAAAATAATGCAATCAAGACCTACTACCAGATTTAAATATAACGCAAGCTATAAAAATAAAAGACAAACAATGTGAACGACATTTTCAGAAATCAATTTATGAAAAATTCAAGCGGATATGTGTCTGCTGTTTGGGAAAGACAAAAATAACAAGTTTCACATGTTTTCCATATGTGAATTAAATTATATGTAGATTTGTTTTCCGAATATATGTCTTTTAATTTTGTTGCACGCCTTATGACAAAACCCACCGCACGCTACTGCTATATATAAATCTTACATCATCGCTCACTTAACAAAAATTATTATATTTTTATTTATTCGAGTATACGGAACTTTAAATCGTGTAATAATTTGAGGTTCATATAGTATATATGCAGATATAACATCAAAGAAGAATTTGATAATCTTATTTTTGTACTTAATAATTTTGATATTTTGACATTTTGACATTTTGACATATAAGCGCTTTTAAGCAAGTGGCGCTTTATAAATTGTAAAAAAAAACAAGATATGGTAAAATAACAACAGTTGATATTGACTTTGTGCAAATAATGAGTTTGATGAAGCTTTCAAAGCGTCAACAGATAATCGAAATGATTTACTTAGAATTTATCAAAATAATATTTCACCCAATTTAGTGAGAATGAAACTGTCAAAGGACATTCCGAATATGTTTATTAATATTTGTTTTGAAACAAATTTGCACTGAGCAAATTTAAAATCTTTTATCGAATTCTGTTCGAGTCTTCGTTGTATTTTATAGCCTTTGTTAAATAAAACAAAAACAAATTTGATTGACACTGAGTCTAATAACTGTACCATATACATCCAAGTAAGCTTGATAAATGCTTAAGTTCTTATTTTGAAATGTAAGTTAGGATTTGGATCTCGTAATCCAGTTAGTGACTCACTTGCGTTTGGATATTGTTTTCTATAGCTCTTTTTTCTTATTTTTGATTCTCTAATTGTTTATTTGCTTCAATCAATTATAAAAATGGCATAAGTCAAAAATTTAATACAATTTACATACATTTTATAGCATATCAAAAACAATAAATTTCATGGAGTAATTAACTAGACAATAATAATAGTATTGAATTATTTTTGCAAAATTAAAAATAAATAAAACACCTATATTTTATGTATTTTGTTATATTAACACAAATTTACAACAAAATATATACCAAAAAAATATAAGTATGTAAATATATTAATTAATTATGTGTATTTTTGATATTTATACGCAGTCGAAATTAAACAATCAAAACAATTTAAAGCTTTTATTCCAGTATTCCAATTTAAAATTAAAAATACTTACATAAATTATTTTTAAACCTAAATTCAAAAATTATCTAATTTTAAAATACAAATCAAGTTTTAAAAATAAATTTAAAATTAGAAATAATAAATAATAAATTTAAGAATATTTAATCGATCCTATATTCAGCATTATTTTGAATTGTGATTTGCAGGTTGATGATCTTCAAATGTCTAATGATTTGTATGTATATGGGTTATCCAATATTTGTTAATACAGAGTGTTGAGTCTTCACGGTTGGTATTATTTGAGTCATATAAGTTCTGTGGTAACATTTAAGTAAGGAGTATTTTTTCCAGGTCGACACGTGGAATTTATTCGAATAATAATTGGTGAAAAGGTTTCTGGTCTAAATACAATAGCTTAGACGCTGGAATTAACTCTTTTGCAATTTTTTCAAATTAGCTTGAGGTAGTAGGTGTGTTTTCGAACATAGCACATAAATACAACAACAATTTAACCCTCATTATTAAGGCTTAAAATATAATGTTTAATTTTTAGTACTAATTTTTAGTACTTAAATTATTTTCATTTATAGTTGTGTAATGCGTGTATTGGCAGTATGGCAGTATCTAATCTAATGTCAAAAATGTTGTTAGTTTTTTTTTATCTTTTTGTGTATACAATCATATATTAGTTAATAAATTCTAATTTCGTATGATATATCAATACAGGTATGATATTTATATCAATAAACCAATTAAATTTGATAATTGAGAAAAACGAAATATAAAATGCTAAAAACAAATTTGACTAAGACTGGTGCCTACGACATTTACGGTTAAATAATGTGTGATAGAGAATTGTATGATTGTATACAAGCTTCCTTATAGTAAATGACAATGTAAATGTTGATATCAAAAATCGTATTAAAATCGAACACATACAATTTGCATTCTAACATCTTAAAAATCCATTAAAAATTCAATTTTTTAAATCAAAATCTTAAAACTAAAATCAAGCAATTCAATCCCTCTTAGTACTACCAAAAATAAATACGGAAAATTACAGAATGAACTTTGTCGCATATTTAGATATTTGATATTATTGTCTACAAATGTACTACACATATTTTGCGTACATTTTGGTTTGAAAGAATTTCCAACAATTTCTTGTATAAAATAACAGGAACTGAATTGAGTTAATTTAAAAAAAAAAAAAAATTTAATTTGACTTTGTAAACACAATTCTATAGAATAGAAATCACAGGATCAGAAAAAGATTCGGTAAAGAAAAAAAAATATGCCATTGAACAATACTAAATGAAGAAAGGACATTATAAAAAGCTTGCGGAGAACAAAAAAATACTACTTGGATTTCGTTGGTGGAAATTTTGTTAATACCGATAAAATGTATAAGCGAGAAATAACACAGATAATTATGATTAAGTTTTATATATTGGTATATACTTTGTTAAAACTTAATTAATTTTTTTTTATTTGTGTCTTTATTACACCGGTTCAATGAAGTTGAGTTCAAGGCAATGAATTCTACTATATAAATAGCCAAATATAATATAATCGCAAATAAACACCCTGTGTATATACCACCTTTAATCAAATTATGAACAACAAAAATAAAATCATAAAAACAATAAAAATAAAAATAAAAACATAATACATACATATGTATTTAGATAAATAGATATTATATTTATCATAAATATTTAACCTTGATGTAATTTTAATTTTCTTGTAAATCGAATTCTTAAAAATTGGAATAGAGCGTGTCATAGTTTTTTGTTTATTATTATATAGTTTTTTTCCTTTGTTGTTATGTTTTTCATTTTTGAAAATTTATTGTTATTGATTTTTAAATAAATTCGTAAATGAACTTTGAACCTTAACATAATAATGTAATTTACAATTTGACTAGATCGAATTTTCTTTTGAGTACATAAACCATAATAATGTATTTGTTTTTAAAAAAAAGAGAAGAAAGAGACCGGCAATTTAAGGGATTGCAAACAATCGAAAAAAAAACAAAATAATAATAAAAAAAAATTTTTGACTAATTTCTGAATAATTAATTTTTGAAAATTAAATTATGTAAATTTCAGTTCAGCTGATGATGCTGTTATTTGATATTTGCTTTGCTTTTTTTAATTATGGTTTTACCCTATAATATGATACACATATTATTTTCAATACAAATATATTTTACTTAATTTATTTAAAAAAAAAAAAAAATAAACATAAAAATAAATAAAAACGCAATTTCTTAGATGGTTTTTAAATTTTGTTCATTTTTTTAATTAATCATTTTTTTCTATACATTTATTTAATTTTTAATAAGTTGGCATATCTTGTGTAGTTAATTGTGGAAAAACACCCACTATTCGTTCACAGTAGATTTCAACAAAATAGGTGCATATAGGTATTGATAAATTATTTTGAACTTCCTATTTTGAAGTTACCATTTTGTTACATCATTTTGCAATATTTGGCTTTTTTGGTTGAAAAAATAAGCTTTTATTAATTATTGTTGACATATAATTTTTTGCCACATTTTAGTTAAATTTAGCATGAAAATTTAATATCTTGATTTCAGCAAAAATAATGATAATAAAGTAATTTCTGTATTTTAACTTAATATTAATTTTTAGTCATAAGTATGGTAATACTGCTTCCTACTATTTATGTACTATGAAGATGATTTATATTCGGTTTACATAAACAACCTCTACTATAATCCATTAAAGGATTATGTGGAAGTGTTGTATCTTTTTTTCTTGCTTTTACTATTTTTTTATTTTTTTGTTGTTTAAAATAATTCTTCAAGTGGCCATGAATTGAATATCATAATAATTTTGTTTCTACTTAATAATTAATTTAGAATTAATTTTTAAAAATTATTCAATAGTATTGTTAAGTACGTCAATTTTTTTGATATTACCATACCCACTTAAAAACTTGAATGTATTTTTATTCTTTTAGATGTCAAAAAATAAATTATTAGAAAATCTACATAGAAATATTTTCTTGTTGTTTAGCTAAAAATTCAGAAATACTTAAAAACAACAATGTTTAAGAAAATTATTAAAACTTGAATAGATAATTTTTTTACTTTGTTTTTTATTAAGAACCATTTTTTTATGGTTAATAGATTCAATGATATTTTCTACATGCAAAACATGTCTTATAATAGCCAAAATATGAGAAATATTCTTTATGACGTAAATTTCGTTTTTGTGTTTTTGATTAATTGTTGTCAAAAACTAAAAATATATTTGTTTGTTTTAAATAATTTTAACTTTCCATGAATGTAACAATTAACACGCGGAAATGTAATTTATCTAAATAAATTGCGTAATTAAAGAGAAACTGAAAATGTTCATTCGAGAACAAATAGAACAAATTAGAATAATATTTTGAATTTAAATAATTAAGAGTGTAACAAGTTGTGCTTCCCAAAAGAACTTAGGTACTTATTTATTTGTCCGGAGTGACAAATAACTCTGGTCCAGTTTGATTTGTCATTCATTACATTCAATTTTTGACTATCTTGATAATCAATTCCAACAAAAAAAAAAATATAAAATAAGAAAGATCTAATTTAACTTGTATTTAACAATATTTCAAAATACAAACTTCTATAAAAATAATTATTCAACTAAAGGTCCCAGGTTCGATTTGCGATGAAGCAAAATTATGCTTTATTTGTTTTTAGACCGGATCCGATACCTTTTGTCATTGGAATAAAATAAATGACAAAAAATAATTGAGAACATAATCTGGTAACAATGTGAAACTATGCTATATTTAAGAAAGCTTAGTTGCTGACAATAAAAATCTCATTTAATGAGTCAATAAGCCAGAAATTCGATAAATAAATACTAGAAATACATTGTAGTAAAATACGTAGTAAAAACTTGTCATTTGTAGTAAAAATTCTACCTAAGCTACTGTCAAAAACATAAAAAAAAAATTATTATTAATTTTGATAATGTGATTATAATTATTTATATATAAGCTCTTTATTATGGACTTATCAACCACCTGGGTTTTGTCAAGCCCTCATTTTTTAAAAGTTTTTACATAACATATTTTTCATTATTTTTTTTTTACATAATTTTGTCTTAAATTTAGATTTTTGATCTAATTTCTATTTTTTTTTTTTTTTTTTTCGATGATCGGATTGTTCTGAAACTTTGTATTGTAAATTACAATTATATTCTATAATGCCAATACTTTCATTTTTTCACTACCACCAAACTTCCAATGTCTGTGCTTTGATCTCTCGAAGTAGACTTGCATATCTTAAACAAGTCCTTATATACCTACAGTATTTAGTGAAATTAAATTTCTAGAATTTTATCTATGTATGTAATAGATTACGTACTAATGCACTTTTCGTTGAGACTGGCTAACAGCTTTTGTTTTTATTTTTATTATTTACTAGCTTAGTTTAATTTGATTTAATTCTATAATAATTACTAACAAATACATGTACTGATTATTTTTACTTCTCTACTAACAGCATGTGCCTAGTTTAGTTTATTTTAATAACAATTCTTTCTCGTTAGCGCTGGCGCTTACACTACTGGATAATATATTGCACAATCACCGTCTATCACAATGTAGTAACATAGTGATAGACGGTAATAGACTATAATAGATGTCAGATCATGATAATAGATGTCAGATGTCCTGTATTAATTTGATAGTAATACATTTCAACTTATTGAATATATAACTATATTATAATATAGGTGATTGTTGAACTTATGTAATAGTATATACTAATAGCTAATCCTAAATATCCAAAACTTCATTAAAAACAAAACACATTTCTATAATTCGCTTTGTACAAAGCAAACCACCATTATCCTGTTTATATCAACTGATTATACTACTGATTATTTACAACTACGACATTTCTAAGCTACCTACAAACGACATTGACACTTTGTATTAACATAATTTAATCGGCAGTGACTATACCTAGTATCTCCGTCTGTATCCAACTCTTTTACTAAATCATTATAAATACACACATGTCTATTATTTATTTTCTTTAATTAAATACGGAAATCAAATATAGTCATATTAAATATTTATAAATAAAATATTCTCATAATATTAAACATTTTTTTCTTCTTCCTCAATTAAATTAAATTCAATTGCCTTTTTTTTACTTAACTTAATTATAAAATCGAAGCATAAAAACACATTAACCCATTAACCAAATAAAAAATGTATTTAAGGTAAACATTTTTTAAATCGCTCTAAAATAATAAATTTCTTTTCTTAATGTTTTAAAAACTTAAAATGTTGTTATGTATGTACAGGGTCAGGATATCAATAACCTTTCTGTTGTTATGTTGAATATTTAAATCGGATGTTAAACAAATTTTTTTTTTTTTTTTTTTTTTTTTACAAAATAATAACCTTGGCCATTAAATTCTTAAAAAAAAATCTTAATAAATTAAATTGATTTACTTAAAAAAATTTAAGGGTGTGGTGTATGTAATATGTAATAATATGTAATACTCACCTCAAAAACTAACTTAAGGTCAACATAATATGGTGTTGTAAAATTGTAATATAACATTGAAAATTTCATTTTGATCGGTGCTGTTACATTCATTAATGCTGGTAATCCTGATGACAGTGATATACTATATGGCTGATTTAAATCATCGCACATTTCTCTTGATGGAAACCAATAATAATTGCCCCATTGTACTGATTTTGGTATATTTCCAAATGAATTAATTACTAAAAGAAAATTAATTGTAGTTTTTTTTTTTTTGCTTTTTTATTTCGTGTTAAAGAAATGAAAATTTGTTCAATTACGGTGTGTAGTAAGAGATAAAATAAATTTAATTATTTGATTAAAATTATTTGATTCAAAATTCTAAATGTTTTTAAAGTTTTAAATGAACCCTTAATCATTCAGGCTTTATCATGCACTTATGGTACATATAGAATTACTGTATATGAACTGTTACGATAGTAAATTAAGAATATTTTCAAATATTTCTAATGTAAATTTTAATTTATTGATATGAGCAGAAATATTTGTTTTTGTATATATACAAACAAGTATAATGCCATTAAAAAATCTAGTAAAATTTGGATGCAAATTTAAAAAAGTATGTACATTACAACTCAAAACACCAATAACAATGTAAAGTAAATATGTACATCTTAACTCTAGCTACACCTACTTCCACTATACATTATAAAACAATTGATTTATTCTCTCAATATTCTTTACTCTCTTTTTTAATTATTTATTATTGTTTTTGTTATAAAAGGCTTCAGACAAAAAAAAAATTAGTATATAAAAGATATATGTATTTGAATGTATGAATTTGATGATATGTATATTTACTTAAATATGGTTTTTAGAAGAATTACAAATCATGGTATTTGTTGTTACTAAAATTTTCCGAATTATTGACATTTAGTTTGTTAAACTGAATACTGTACACATGTATTACACAATAGTGGATTTTTCAATAGTAGATCATTGTAAATTTACAACGCATTGTAAACTTAACACACTTTGATAGTTAAGTATAGTACTACTGTATTATAGTTAGAAATGTCATATGACAGCTAATTTTCTATAAGGATTCAATTAAATTCCAAAAAGAAAATGATGAAAACGATCTTTGAATTGATTTTCAAAATTGAGTACAAAAATAATTATTTTTTTATTGTGTTCAAAGGCCACTTAAATAATGTTTTAAAAAAAAAAATTATATTTTATTATATTTTTTATATCTCAAATATTCTTGGAGATGTCAATGATGTTAAATGTCAAACAAAAGTAAAAATTTATTTTTACTTGAACAGCGTCAAATGTCATTTCATAATTTTCTTTATTAAAGAGTTTGAACAAAAAAAATAAGTTCAGGAAAAATCTCAAATATTGACCCGTCGTTTATAAACTAAAAAAAAAATTAAAATTTAAACCGTGTCAGTCACAGTCATACTATCTGAGGGTTATACTTTTATATCTTTTTTTTAAACTTTGTTATTTCAATGTTAATAGAGCAGTACAACTATACAATAGGCTAAAGATGTTTTATAATTACATAGGTATAGATAGTGTAACCAAATTTTTCATATAAAATTTTATCAAATGGCTTAAAATGTTAAACCACTGATAACAATAAAACCTTTAAAATATACCGAAAGTATAAATATCACGATAATTTCAAATTAGAGTAACATCATCTCAATTTTGAATTTACATACAAATGATTCTTCATTTTATTCGGCATTAAGGACATCAATTTATTTCCATTGAGAATCAAATATTTAGGTCAATTGATTAGGATATGGTCAATTACAAATAATATCTTATCTATTTTTGTTCTTCTTAACTACTACGTCTAATGTGAAGTACATTTATATACTTATGTACACTTCCATTGAGCTCTGAATACAATAAAAAAATTAAAATAAGAATATTTGTTTGCCATATAATTCTCAAGAGATATATATTGCAGCAAGAAGGTCACAATAATAAATTAAATTAAAATTTTTGTCTTCTTTAAATATTTACAAAACTATAAAAATCAAAATATTTGTCTATATTCAGTCAAAGTGAATAAATAATACAATATACAATATATATTTACTCTAAATTTAAATTTA
Organism: Argyra leucocephala; assembly: GCA_963942445.1. Taxonomy (NCBI): domain Eukaryota; kingdom Metazoa; phylum Arthropoda; class Insecta; order Diptera; family Dolichopodidae; genus Argyra; species Argyra leucocephala. The sequence continues at coordinate 180,992,275 of OZ012678.1, forward strand.
AAAAAAAAAAAAAAAACAAATTCAAGAACTCATTTTTACATTAAAAGAAAATTTTTAATTAATATTTATTAAAGATAAATATTATTTGTGTTATTATTATTAAAAATTCAATTAAAATCACAGAAATTCGAATTTATAATAATAATAACACAAATAATATTTATCTTTAATAAATATTAATTAAAAAATTTTTTTTTTTATTTATATTATATTAAATAAATTCCATTAAAGTGTTTTTAATTATACAAATTTTTTTTTCTATTTTATTGATTAACATTAATTTAAATTTGAATTGAACTAACATCAGCCTCTATATATACACCTTACCATAGTAGCTTGATTTATTTAATTTAATACAATATGATACCTATTTAACCAAATATATATTTAATTATATTTATTCAACATTTACAAGATAATTATGGATAAAAATGAGCCAATATAATTTTAAACACAAATATTTAAAATGTATATTTAATTTTTCTGTTTTTCTTTTCCTTTTAAAATGTCTAACAAATATAATTTAAAAATTTACATTACATTGAATATTACACATTTAGATAATATTGACAAATAAAATTATAGGGTAAATTTAACCGGAAAAAATTATTAAATTTGTTTTTTCTTTTTTTTTTGCAAAGTGTCAAATATTTAAAAATAAATTTTGACTTGAACAATTATTAGAAATACTAGTGTTACGCAAAAGAAAAAAAAAATGTAATATACCTAAAAAGAATTTTTTTGATCGAAACCGGAATTTATTGCAATTCCAAGAAGTTGAAAAATCTTATTAAATTCTTCACCGGCTTTTTTTTTTTTGTTTGTTTTTTTTATGTTGTGAAATAAATAACAGTTCTTAACAAAACCAATTAATTTCGTAATATGGTGACAAATAAAAAATTTTACAAAAAAAAATTAAGTATTTTTATAAAACAATTTTAGTTAACCTTTTAATGCCCGAATTATGAAAAGAATATACATTTCAAGTTTTACTGAAAGTAGATGCGATTTATAAATTAAATCTAGTTATCGCATTCCAATATAATTATTGTTAGTTGCTTTTAAACATCCATTATTTTTGACAGTTAATATAAATGGGTTAAAGCTTTTGTATTTCTACTTAAGTAAATGCAAATTGAAAATATGCCAAAATTACACGCTTCTTCTAATTAATAAAAATAATGTTCGCTTAATATTTATTGATTTTTTTTCCACCCCTAGACGAATATGTTGGTAAATTGAACTCCGAAACATTATTATATTACTTGTTTTCGATAGTAGTAACTGTATTTAATATAACCATATCGGTGCAATAATTGACAAGGTTAACAAAGTTATTATGATCTCTGATATCCTTTTATAAATAGAAAATCCAAGCTATCCCAGCAACAAATTCCAGGTTTCACAAAACAGAATCCTCTAAATGATACAGCGAAATCATATAAAACAGCTAACATTGAAACAATTTCTAGGAAATCTTAAAGTATATTATTTGATAAATTATGTTACAAGAACAATCCATTAACCCTTATAAGAAAACTTCAATAATAAGATACAATTAACTAACTTAAATTTATCATTTGGTCTTAATAGCCAATCGATGTGTGTACCTGAAAATGTTTATATCATTTTTCTAGATGTGGCATCGCATTCAAATCGAAAATGAGAGGAAAATTATTCATCTTGTAAGCAGAATATATTCTGTTTGGGATTGAAAAATAATTGCAAAATGTACTGGATGATTTTTTTTGATCGCAATTAACGAATTATTTTACCAAACGAAAAATTAAAGTAAAAAACTAATCAAGTGTAGTTATTTGACAATGCTGCAATATGTTCACTTGTATATGTACCAAACATATTTTCAGTGTGTGCCTCTGTACGAAGTACTTGAAGCATTGTTTTCAACTAAACTAAAGATTTGAATAATTTCAAAGCATTTTTTTTTAATGTATATAAGCTAAGATTTTCTATATAAGTACTTGTCAAGATCAGAATGGTTATATTCATAATAAAAATCAACATTTACTCTTGTTGATTAATCTAATCTTATTACTTAAATTTTGCTACCGTATTATACTAACAAATTATAACCATTAATTCAAATTTTATAAATTATTCTAACATAAAAAGTCTACGACAATGAATATTTATTTATTATAAAACGATAAGTTTGTTTTAACAATTAATACGCACATGGAAGGGACAAATATCTAACACTAAAAAGGTATGGTCTTTGATAAATATGAAAAATTAAAATTGGTATGGCTGGGGCTTATAAATTTTAAAGTTATTCAATTCACAAAAATTATTAGATGTAAGTAAATGAATATATATATATATATATATATTATTTATATAAATATATATGTGATATATATATATATTTTGAATATTATATATATATATATGTATATATTATTTGAATATTTGATATATTCAAGGATTTTTTAATCGAAAATAATAGTAATATGCGTATATAGGCTAGTAGAACTTGTGAACACCATTTCAAATTTTTATTTTGATAATTAGATAAATTGAAAAATTAAATTGTAGTTTTTGTTTTAAATAAATTAGAAAAAACAGAATTGTTCTGCAGCCACAAATGGGCTTATTATTTGTTATCCTAAATACTACTTTTTCACATTTTCAATTTTATTTTGACCTTTTTTTCAATTGTGGAAAACTAGTTTTATATCCCTATCCCATTATTTTAGCAAAATTTTGACAACATAAGGTATATGAAACGTATCAGAGATATTTACAAACAAAATAACTCATATACATCAATGGTACAATTCAAAAAGCGTTAAGTTAGAGTAATAAAAATCAAATTCAAAATCTATACAAAAACATTATCTTTGTGTGAGTAAATAATAGAGTTATTTATCTATTAATTATAAGAAGACTTCTGTACTCTATAGTTTTATCCAAAATTTCATAATTTTAAAATAATTTTAATCGAAATTTTTCAAATTTTCATTCTTAACACCAATTTGTACATTTTTTCATTAATATCTATAGATTAACTCTATTTAATTAATAAATTTATATGCATATATATAACTTCACATACATTTTAATGCCCACAATTCTTTATAATTAATTCCATTTAATAAATCGTTTAAATGTTCACCACATTTTGTATTATTTTCACTTTTTGCACCAATTTGCACCATTCCAATTACATAATTTCTCTGATCAATTTCATTATTATTAATATTATTATTGTTGTTATTATTAATATTATCCTTAATATTATCATCTATATTATTACTATTATTAATTATTAAAGTTTCATTATAACCATACACATGATTAAATGACACAATCAAAAACAGGAAGTAAAACAACAATTTGAATTTAATATGAAAATTAAATGAAATTTTCATTTTCTAATTTTCTTCAATTTTTACGATATTAAAAGAAAAAAACAAATATAAAATTAAAATCGAAAATCAGATGACGTATAAAAATTGAAAGTAAAACTGAAAAATTACGGTTTAATAGCTATTTAAATTTAATATTTTTATTTATTTTTATTTGTTTTTTTTATTCCGACAACCACTACATCACTTAACAACGTCTACGATCAGACTGACAAATAAATAAATACGAAAATTGTCTTCAAACATAAATTACCATCGAATCGATCTGAGCTTATAAAAGAAAATTTTCCTATCTAAGCTTACAACTGAATAAAATTTTTGTTTTAAAAACTTCCTAACACCTGAATTATTGTGGTTATCTATATTTTGTTGTGGTGATTTAAATTGCAAATTTACGATAAAAAATTTGATCGTAAAATTTTCATTTTATATTGTTTTTAATTTTGTTTGCATACATAATGGATATATATGTACATAATTTGATTTTAGTTGATTTGAAAAATGATATATGATCAATTAAGTTGAATGAATTTAAAAAATTTAGATTTTTATAAAAGATTTGCAGTTCTTTAATTATTAAAAAAAAAAAAACAAAAAAAGCTTTTATAAAATGAATTTATAATTATGCTATTGCAAAGTGTTACCAGAATGGACTTACTATCATCATTATTTATAAGATATTTCAAATAATATCTTTATATATTTTAATATAATATATAAATATTTTTATAGATTTAGGCAAGTTTAATTTAATATAATTTAAAGAATATGCTATAAATTATATTAATTAATTAATATAGTTTATAGAATATGGCATAGCCATACAATATTTGCAAGCTCTAATCAAAAGCTGTTTCCCTTCTTATTATTAAGGAGAAATTCTGCTCAGACAGTTTTGTTCAAATACCAACTAAATGGCTGTTTGCTTTCAATAGTGAGTTAGTAAGTTCTGTTATAGACCTCGGGTTAACACTTGACCCTAAACTGAACTTTAAACTACATATAAAATAGTGACCAAAGCCAATTCTTCTTCATTAAACAATAATCGAAAGAATTTCTGATCCCTATACTTCACGAAACCACTTTATGTTACATGTGTTAGGCGTACCCATGAATATGCCAGTCAAGAGTGGTTCCCACATTATTTGACTGATATTTTAATTGAATTGAATCGGTTCAACGAAAGTTTTTATGTTTCCCTTTGAACAACTAATCTTCGGGTAATTGCAGACATCTCTTTTATTCATCAGATAATTTTGGGTAAGCGTTAGCTCTTGAAATTTCAAATTATTTGGTTGAAAGAACCGATCGGAATAATCTCAGAACCGTTAAGTTTTTCCACATTCCGTTCCACAGCCTACTGAATATGGTAGAGCCATTCGAGCCAATCACTAGAATGTTCTGTGAAGTAAATTCTAATTCTAGTTCTTTTGATCGACAAGTGAAGTGTTTTAACTGTAAAAAAAAACGACTACGTTTTAATGTACGTACAACTGAGACTAACTAAAAATTTAATGTTTTTTGTCTTTTTAGCTTTGGTACTTACTAACTCGCCCTAACTTGTGGAAATATTTTTAATTAATGTACACTTATTAACATAGGTATTAATTGATTGCTTTTACTTTTCTACTAACAGCATGTAAATGGTTTAGTTTATTTTTCGATTTTTCTAATCAAAGATGGCGGTTTTTTATTAACCCTACTGAATGATGATATATTGTCCAATCAAATGAAGCAAACTTTCGTTTATAAATAGACGTCTGATGTGCTTGCTCTACGCATTAATCTGACAGTATATTGTGTATGTTAATTTGCAGCATTCATTTGAAACTTAATAAAAGTCAGCGATATGATCACTTGGAAGAATAAATAAATCAATTGAAATTAAAAAAAAAAACAAAAAAAAAATATTTAATTGGAAAGTTAAATTTTTTTGGAAAATTTCATTTTTAAATTTTATATGATAAATTTGCTTTGTTTGGTAACACTATACACCTGGTAGACATTTCTTTGAATTTTATAAAAACAATAAAAAGTTCATTGTCTGCTTATTTTGTTGTTGTTATAATTTTATTAAATTCCTAATTCACAAAAAAGTCTTACTTATATGATTTAATATTGTTTGGGTTGTTGATATTTATTATTAAATATCAGCAGTTAAAAAAACAACGAAAACTTGTAACATATTAGAATTTATTGGCTAAATTAAACCGGTTCGATGATATTCGATAATTATATTATTTTGCAATTTTTCTTTTATTACTGTTTTTTTTTTTGTATTTTCCCTTTTCAAAAAAATTTTCCATGTGTGCTAGTAAGTATTAAAACAATTTTGTTATTTATTTTTAGTTTCAGTCATAGGTACCTATATACATTCTATATAAATGATAGAAAATGAATGAATGAAAAGTAAGTCATAAAAAAATAATTACATAAGATTTGTATATAGTCTATAGTTCAATATAGGCATTTATTGGAAATGTGATGTTTTTATATATTTTATTACAAATATTTATTTTTATTTTAATTACAAAACCATTAAAATTTAATATTCATTTCGTGTAATCATAATCACTTAACGATTTTCCTTTATTACAACTGTTGTAAAAATAAAAAAAATAAATATTTCTACATAATTTTATTGTAATATAACGACAGCTCCTAGGTTTTTGTTAAATTAACGTAATTGTTTGTAAATTGATTTAATGTGTAAAAAATCTACTGTTCATTACTTTCAGGTGAAGCAAGTCTTCTACTATACTAACGATAACTATAAATATACTTCAATTGACATAATGTAATGAATGGAATACACACAACTGAGTTTAAACCTAACTTTAACTTTTTAAGTAAAACTATTTTTGACATGGGAAATATTCTTGCTTGAGCTTAGGTATGTAAGTATATGGGTAAGTATCAGTGGTTACCCACAATTTTTATATAAAAAGGGTTAAATGCATTCAATGCAGAAACCTATTCGCTATTTAGGAATTGGAGTTTTTTAAAAAGTGGTGGAAGATATGAATTTTAATACTTGAAATATAACGCAGTGAGTGAAGAAGAAAGCTTTTAGATGTGTGTTGATTTTCTAATATAGAATAGGGAAGATAGAAAGGAGATTCAGAACAATTTCATTTGATTAAGATATTTTCTTAGTTCAAATATTCTAATTTATCAATAAATTATTTAGATTATCAATGAGGCAACGCTCTACTATAATTCCTATCATAGTGCTAATAACACAGTAATAGCTAATTCTATTTCAGTATAAACCAGAAATATTTACTGCCTTTCGGAAGGATTGAACTTGACTTTGTACTTGCATTATTTTCTCTGAGAGTGAAATCCTGCTCAATTTCATTTAAACCATTTCCAAAGCACTTGAAAAAAATTGTTGAAAAAAGTAGATAATCAATTAATTCTATTAGGATTGTTTGATTTTTTGATGTATACGTTGGTTGGTATGTAATAATGGATACATTGATAGAAAGCGATATCATTCTGTTAACGTACAAAGCTATTTGAAATGCCGAAGAAACAGTTATACCCGCTGATATCAGTTGCTGTAGATTATAACGATGCTAAATATTTGTGAGGTCTAAGTAATTTTTCACATGAAGTCTGTGAACGTAGAATTATTTCAGTCAGACAATAATGAACATATTTCATAATATAAGTAATATATACTACTCTATTGCAAAAAAAACTGGCCCATATATTGTTTGTATTTTAAATCTGGTTCAGTACTGGCTTAACGATTTCCCATGAAACCTCAGTAGATGTGATATAAAATCAAATCTTTTATAGATAATAATTACATACATAATATATAATTACATGCACAACATTTTTTATTGTGATGATAAGTTTAAAGGTGGACCAACTTTTTTTGCATTAGAGTGTTATTTATCTCATACAAATGAGAACTAGGAGCAAAAAAAAATTTTAGGACCCATTGCTAAAACTATACAACTATTAGAGAGTTAAGCAACTTAAAAATAGATGTTAAGCAGTCAAAAATCGTAGCATCCTAATTTTAAATATTATTTTCTACGTTTATGTACATTAGTTGTTTATACTTACGTGAGTTCCCAAAATTCATTTTCAAATCAATTAATTATAAACACATTTTCAATTTGAATTTAAAATTTCCAAATTTAAATTTAAATATTTAATAAAACGGTTATTTCGATAACGGAAATCTTTCATTATTATTTTTAATTAAATAATCTATTATCCAATAGATGTCGCTTACGTCGATTTTTCACTGATCTTTTTCATTACTAAAAAATGCTTTATTTTAACTGATAAAAAATTAAAATTTAAATTTTCATTTTACAATTTATTCTTTCTATGGAACAGAAATAAAATATAACCCATAAAAACACCACCAAAATATAGATCAATGTTCAGATAAATATGATAATTAATGACAGTTTGAGAAACAACAATTATTATTCGTTAAAATGGTACAGAAATTAATAAATTTTCCGCGATCAATGCCCATTTTTTATTTTTGATAGTAAAATTCGTAACAAATTAAACTATGCTTTTGATAAATTTTACAAATTATTGTATTGTTAACATATAGGTAACATGACTTATGCAAACAGGGTATGCATCGATTGATCGATGACGGGTGCTGTAACTGTTCCATTCATGATTAAATGCGGTCGCTACCGGTAATTCAAAAATCATTGTTTGTATAGTAAAAAGTGTGCAAATAATATGGTTTTTCTATAACTTTCTAGAATGCCCTGAGGTTTAACAAACCGATTTTCGTGTCGAGAAATTAACGAAAAAAAAGTCAAGAAACCACAAAATGGAGAAAAAGAAGTTAAAATATCTTTGTTTAATTTACTTCGAATTTGAAGTAATTATTAAAGTCTTTGTAGCGATCACATTAAACCTTACAGGTTCTATTAAAACTGATATAGTATGTTCCATCTTATGGAAGCCACAGGATATATTTCTTTATGTCTAATGTACAATTTTTTTTTTTGTTTTCAACTTGCGTAACAACTCCTATGTAATGTCGATCAGTAATAGTTATATGATAAAAAAAGTCTTGAAGGGGTTTTCTTTTCTTACTTAAATTTAATCCTATTTAAAAGAAAAAATGTAAAAAATATTCCATTAACATGATTGCAGTACAATGACGCAGCCCACAAGATTGCTAAGATTTTGATAGCTTAATCAGAAAAAAGTAAAACCATTTAAAAAAAAAAAAAAAAAACAAAACAAAAATAAAACGAACAAATTTTATTCAATAATTTTAAAATATATATGTAAAAAAAAAAAAAAATCAAGAATATAAAACACTCTTATATACAAAATTGATGATGAATACACAAACAATACAATGATTAAATGATTATAATATTAAGATACAAAAAATCTTTTTTTTTTTTAAATCTAAATTCTTATTTAATTAAAATAATTAAAATTATTTCATTCATTCAAATCAATTTCATCTATTCCGTTTTAATATGAATCGATCTGATAGTTTTATAAATGGTATTTCAATAAATGTTGCTATTATTAATGAATAAAAATATGTATGAAACCATATTCCATAACTACCCAAAATTGTTTCAATTTCATCAAAATGATTGCCATATTTTTTCATAGAATAAAATAATGTTATCCAAATTGAGGCTGTCATATACATAGTAAAGGATAATTTACCACAATGTAAAGCAATTTTTGAATTTAATATATCAGCAAAAATTCCACCATATCCTTTTTGGCATACAATTACCATACTACCAATATATATACCAAAAAAAAATTTACCAATTGTTACAAATCCTGATGCTGCCCAACTTGGTGTATTTTTAAAATATGTTATTGAAATTGTTATTAAATAAAATGAAAATGCTGAAATCCAAAATCCCATTGCCATAAATGGTGATAGATTCCAATTTTTTGATGAAATTCTAAATAAAATATAACCCATAAAAACACCACCAAAATATGGATTAATTCTAGTCCATGGCTTATTATATACATATGATTCTGTATTGTAATGGACATCATATCTACAAAGAAAAGCAAAAAAAAACATAAAATAATGTTTAAAAGGGTTTGAAAGTGTTTATGTAATATTAATGGTGACTTATTAATGTTTACAAAGATTAAGCAAAATTTGAAATTTAATCTAAAACAATAATTATACAATATAACGGTTGTACAGCAATTTGAAAATATGTTTCATATAACTTGCGGCTGAGCAGACATTGTATGTGGTTTATTTGCTAACAGTTATAGATCGATATAGCATATTTGATTGATTTGAATCCTCAATTTACAGTTGTATGGAACCGTTGCATGGATATTATGCGGTATATTTTGTATTGCAACACTGTTGCATAAATTTTTTATTCTTTTAATCCAAATCAATACAAAATTATATGTTATACCAAATGTTATACCAAATTATTAATGTTATAACATTTTATTATCAATGTTATCAAATTACCAATGTTATATTGTTATACCAAAATCCTAATAACATTTTATCATGGTACATATTTGCTTTACTCAACCCATAGTGATACACCCACTATACAAACCCTTTTTTTAATCGCATCTTTGACACATAAAACGGAAATTAAACTTCCTTTCCTATTTTAGTAAATAATATTCCCAAAAACTATACCAAAAAAATAAATAAAAAAATTAATTAAAAAGAAAAAAAGCTTACCCAAAAGTAAAATTTAATCGATAATAACAGTAAAAACTGATTAACATAAATGAAATACACAAAATCCAATAAATATATTTAGCTAAGCGTTCATATTTTGTATAAATAAATAATATTGCAAGAAATAGCATAAAAAATTGCATATCACATGCTAAATACCACTCCCATGATGCACAACTTGCCTTCATACTATAAATATTATTTAATAAGAACATATTCGCGATCCAATTTCTGCAAAAAAAAAACAACAATAATAAACAAAAAAACATCATTAAATAACAATTTATGTCAATCAAACATATTTTATAACAGTTAAATTATTTCAATATAAACATTTATTTATATTTTAACAGTTACCAACTACATTATAGTATAGTATATATTCATCTAGGTATTAAAAATATATTATCATCGACTGTAGTCTATTTTTGTTCTATATACCATTTTTAAAGTTATTCAAACTTACAATAAAATTTTCAATTTTGAATCAATTCGTATTAAAAATTTTGACCATTTTTTCAGTCTGTGTATTTTTCGGCTCTCTAAATTTTCAAAACAACTGTATACAACTATACAACAACTGTAAACAACTGTAACAATTCCTAAATATTATATATATGTATATAAAATTACTGTTTTATCAAAGAAGTGAAAACAATGTTGGAAATCAAAATGGTAAGAGATAAATGCTTCAAAATAGAGTCAAATTATATATAAAAAAAATATAACAACTATTTTACAGTTACATGTAATTCATTATACAGTTATTTTTCCGATTAGTTTTAATCAATAATAAAAACTGTTCTTCTAATATACTTTGGATAATACATTCATTTATTACACAAAATCAAGAATAAAAAGATGATTTATTTCACCGACTTGATTCAATTGTTTTATATGAAAGTAGTTTTAAACAAAAAGTAGTAACGTCACCACACATTTCGAAAGAAGAACGATATAAAACCCCACTAGAATGTCATGTAATAATTGAAAATGAGAAATATGAAAAACCATTCTCCTATAATGGCGTACAAAAATCAGCATGACCTAGAAGTTCAGCATTAATACTAATTTTATCTGCTTTTTTTTAATAACGTGCTATAGATTGTTTATATCAGCCAAAATTACTTTTGATCATGCCACTGATTCTGAATATATTTTAACTTTAATGATATTTATCAATAAATTTAACCTGAAATTATCTAATATGGCATATAGAACATAATAGATTTCACCAGCCAATACATTTAAAACAGCAACATTACTTACTCTTTACAATACAAATCATTTGATGAATTCATATAATATGGTGAGCTTTTATCCAAATATTCATAAACAATATCACTCAATAGAACAGCTAACATTGCAACTGGAAGTAATCTATGTTGATAAAACCCCAATGTTGTACAAACAAAACAATCGAAATAATGTTGCAGAAATATACAAAAAAAAAATTAAAATTAAATTAAATATTAGTCTTAAAATATCAATATAAACAAATTGCATTTAATTACGGAAATTAATTTAAAAATATTTTTTTTTTTTTTATTTACAAACCTTAAATAACGATGACCCAATAACTTGAAATATAATTTTATATTTTGTATTAAATTATTTTGTCGTATTAATTCATATCGTTTTTTATTACACAAAAAATTATATGTTAACAGCATGCCACTATAAATTGTTGATAACATCAATGTTGATAGTAAAAAGCAAAAAATAAAAATGTTTAGCAACATTTTAATAAATAAATAAAATTTTAATTTTTAATTATCAAATATAGTATTTTTTTTTACTTTTGATTACCTTATAACAAAAAATGCATCAACATAATAGAATCCTTGATAAGTGGGTTGGGCAATAAGTTTATCAAATGATAATGCCATATAAAGAATATTTTTATATGTAAACATTGGATACCAATTAACATGTAAAAATATTATCCAAAAGCAAATAATTGTTCTAAAATAATTTTAAAAATAATAAAATTTAATTAATTATAACTAATTGCAATTGATTTTTAATTATTGTTGTAAAATTTATTTAAATATTACTGGGTATGTGTAATATTATAATTGGTTTAACAATTACAAAGAAATATTATTATGTTGTAGAATCTACATATAATATCATGTATATATTAATAAAATGTACTATATTTAACATAATATGTACTATATATATTATTACATACATAATACAATTTATTAGTAAAATATAAATAAAAAATTTACCTTAATCCTGGTAAAATACTAACATAATTTTGTGAATTGATTTCATCTGTATTAAAAAGCATTTTAAAATTTTTAATACTATTAAAACAGGATACAAATCGTCCATAACTTGTTAATTCAAAATCATCGTTCACCATTTTCTTTTCAATATTTTCATCATTCGAATTTATTTTCATTTCATAATAAAATTCTGATAGAACTGCCAATCCAGATAAAAATATTATACTGGTAAAAATCGTACTAGAATAAAAATGAAATTAATTTTAAAAAAATGTTTGAAACTTGTAGTTATAAACTTTAGATATATTTTTAGTTTAATGTCAAGTTCCTCCGACAAAACAAATTACTTTGTAATGTGACAAGGAGTCAAGCAGGATTGTATTGTACACCCATATTGTTATCAGTTTGGTAATGAATGATGCAATGACTACTAAAATGGGTGTATATGAGAGCAATGGCGTATTTGACGTATCCTAAAGGAATCCAAATCAATACAAAAGCATATGTTATACCAAATGTCATACCAAATTATCAATGTTATAAAATTTTGTTATCAATGTTATATTGTTATACCAAAATTTTAATCACATTGTATCATGGTCCATATTTGCTTTAATCAGCCCATAGTGGTACACCCACTGTACAACCCTTTTTTTAGGCAGGATTGTATTGTACACCCATATTATTCTCAGTTTGGTAATGAATGAATGTAACAACTACTAATATGAGTGTATATGAGAGCAATAGCGTATTCGATGTATTCTAAAGTTTCATAAATAATTTTGGACAAAGTGTTGTGATTGAAAATGAGCCGAAAGTTAACAAGCTTATTGTTTGCGTTAGTATTTAGCCTATCAGTACCAGTACTACCACTTGTTTTTACTGAAATTTTTTAAATACCATTACTGAAAAATTCTGGTTGTGATCAATATTAGCATTTTTTAGTCGTTACTACAGTACTTAAAAATATTCCAGTAAATGCTGTGTTTTCTATAGATATGATACCGATGATATATAGACTAATCCCAGCAAAAATAACAATAATATTGTAAAAAAGCAACATTAGAAGCAAAAAATTAAATAACCTAAACAAATTATTTAATTAAAAAAAATAATAATACTTACATTAAAATCATAATATTTGTTTGTTTTAACAATTCAAATAAATTAAATTTTGGTATTTTAACACTCATCAATTCCATATCAACATTTAGTAATGATTGTCGTTGTAAGATTTTTTTTTGAAAATAAATTTCACTAAAATGTAGAAGTTCTTTATTAGAACATGATCCCGGAATACAAACACCAATATGAAGAATTTGCTGTAAAATTAATTAAAAACAAATAATAATTTGCTAATGTATATTTAGGAGAAATACAATATAGCGAACCAATCACTATATATACTTACCAAATGTTGTAACTTTATATCGAGTTGATTTGGTGTTGAATAATTTGCATAAATAATACGATATTCAACATTAAATGGGCATTTTGTTGAAAAGAATTCATCTTGTATTGTACGATTATAACGTGCATCTAATTTTGGTTTAATTGCATTATTAATAACATCACATTCATGTGATGGTGAAAACCAAAAATTATCACCCCAACTAAATGATGATGGTACATTGCCAAATGAATCAATTACTAAAATTATAAAAAAAAAAAATTAAAAAATTACAAATAGAATTTTTTGAGTACTAAGAATAACTAAGTTAAAATACTAAGCCGATAACTGATATAATAGTTAGTTTGAATTGTTCGTTTATTTTCCAATTTTTAAAATTGACATAACAATGGCAACCTTTAAACATTCTGAATAAATATTTTTGATCGTTTATGCATTTATAATTTATTTTATTTATTTATTCATTGATTAGGTTACACTTAAGACGATAAGTTTTTATATTGTTCAGTTTATAAAACAAAAATACAAGCTTTATAAATTTGACATGCAAATGACGTAATAATGCTGAAAGGTTTTTGATAAATTTGGCTGACATTCTGTTTTATCCCGTAGTTGCATCAGAAGATTTCAGTACATTTATTATTATTCTAACCTACCTAACCTTTGATTTATTTTGAATCAAAATTATTGTGGATCACTTGCGTGATTGTGTTCATGTGTTTTAGATTAATACAATCTAAGGAAATATTCAGTTTTTAGGTCTACATTTAAAAGTAGAAATTGACAGTTTTTTCAATGTCAAAATCACTATAGTAAGAGAAAAGTGTTTTACTATAAATGTTTTCTTTTTGTCCAGAATCAAATTACTATCTAGTCTTCTCTAATCTCTTGTGACGCATTTTTGGTTACTAAACAAAATCCTAATGTTTACTTAATGAAAGAAAAAAAATACAACAAAATGTTTGATTGAATAAACCTGATCTAAACGACTACTAGAATGACATTTTTGTTGTTTTTGTTTTTTTTTATTAAAATTTGAAGATTTTTTCAAACAACACACCTAAGTTCAATTCAAACAAAACAAAAAAAAAAGTAAAAATTATTACAAATATTATGCAATAATATTTTTAATAACATAAAAAAAAACAAACAAACAAAAACTAATTTGAGCTCAGTGGCAGGCAGCATCGTATATGATGCAATCCAAACCCTAACAAAAAAGCAAAAAATAAAATAAAATAAAAATTATATGAAATTAAAAGTACCTTCATTTTATCGAGAGTCAAATTATTTGAAATGAATTCAAAAAATTATCATCATCAAAGTATCAAAAAAGCAATTTTAATGTTTTAAAAATTTGGAAATTATGAAATGTTGTAGATAATTAATTGCAACAAAAAAAAAAAAAAGAAAAACGAAAAAAAAAACAGATATTTTTTTTTTAAATAATTGGTGTGTAAAAAAGAAATTTAAAATTTTTTTTTTAATTTATTTTTAAACATCGATGCCAATAACTCTTTTTGTATATTTTTCTTTAACTAGCAAATATTTTTGTTCATATTTCATAGACATTAGCAAAATTTAATAGAAAATCGATTTAACTTTACAAAAAACAATAACAAAAAAATTACAAGAAAAAAAAACATAAAAAATTATGATATTGAAAGTGACATGTGTTATGCTACATAAGTAAGGTTGTGAATGAATATGTATGCATTAATTTAATCTATATACAGGGTATTTCATTACAAATCTATCTATATCGAATTTTTCACATCTGTAATTTTGTGTTATGCTGCAAACAAAAATAAGCCAAATTATCAAATTAAATTTGTGGTTTACTACAACCTGCAAAACTAAATTAGCATTCAACGGGATCAGGTCGCAATTACTCCTCATTCGTTGATATTTTTGATGAAATTTTAAGCACACAATACGCTATGAGTGTTTTTTTAAGTTCGCCTGCTTCTCATAATGGTTAAATGGTTCTTAATATTTCATATGGCACAGTATAACGATTCCAAGATAATGAAGAAAAAGAAGAAGAAATGTTTTTGAATGGATTCAAAACAGATAGAAAATGTATTTGCAGTAACATGGGTAAATATCTGTTATATCAACACCTAACATTGACAAATCTATAAAAAAAATATTTAATAAACTGAGTAATTGGAAATTAAACTGAATCAACTGAAATATGGACTAAGTAGATTAGATTAGATTAGATAATGAATTTCGGGGTGGAATCAGTCCCTTATATCACAGCAGCTGCAAATGGGCTTATTGTGATAACCCGTGTTTGGTAGTAAGTCTCTGAGTCCTCCTAACGATACCTGATTTTCAGATCACACTCAGGATATTCTTCAATGATATGCTTCATAGCTCCCATTCTTCGGAGAACGCTGTTTTCTAATGTCGAAATTTACTACGAGTGATGCCTTCGCATTCACAGAACAGGTGTTCAATAGATTCTTTCTTAATTTCACATATTCTGTGCAGGTTCTGTTTTCGGTTAGACTCATTTTATAAAGGCTTGTAAGTGAGCAAAAAACCTCTCAAATTGAATTTTTTACGTTAGGTTAACTACCAAACCCGGAAACAAAATAAAGTTATAAAAGACTTAAAACAAGCCTCGGGTATGGATAGATTATTCTTCAACTGGAGAGAAGACGCCCGTGACCCACAAAAATAGAGGACTTTCATAAGTAAATAAGTAAAGTAAGTAACTCAAATATACGCAACATGGTAATTAATTTTAGAATAATATAACTGATTCATGGATTATCTTAGCTAATTTTTGCAAAGATAAAAATAATCAAGATTTTGTAATTGAATGGGATTAGATTTCCTCACTATGAAATAATTTAGTTTAATGAAAAATTTTTGTCTTTTCATGATTTTCATTTAATCTAAGAAGTAATTGTTAAGAAACACCTTGTATATCATACCTACCTATAAGGAATTTATATGTACATATACAGTTTGATTTTGATTTAATTTTTAAAAAATGACTTTCCAACTTTTCGTTTTTTTGTACTCAATGGAATTAGGTTCGTACGCAAAAAAAAATGTATGTATACAATATGAGAAACCGTGCATAAAAAAAAAATTTTTTTTGTCTCACGTTTTCGTTACATATTCGTTACATCTTTTCCTAATCTTCTCCTTCTTCTTTTCTTCTTCTTCTTCTTTTTCTTCTTCATCTCTTCTTTTTTTCTTCTTCAATTTTTCCTTTTTCCCTTGCATAATCAATAATATTCAATTTAGCTGATTCTCTCCGTTTCTTTCGCATACACTTTTTTATCAAGTTCTTTGTAGACTTCCGAATCAAGTTCTTTCAAAATTTTTAAATCAAGTTATTTATATGATTCTTCGATTAAGATCATTGCAGACGCTAACATCAAATTCTTAGTAGATTTTTGAATCAAATTTTGTGTAGATTCTACAAAATCAAATTTTTTGTAGACATTTATTTAAAAATTATTGTTGACTTTCGGATCAACTTCGTTGTAGACTTCAAAATCAATCTCTTTATAGACATCAAGTTTTTTGTAGACATTTATTTAAAAAAATTTGTATACTTTGGGACTTTCAATTTCTTTGTAGACTTTAAAATCAAGTTCTTTGTAGACTTGAAAATAAATTTCTTTTAAAACTCAAAAAATAATTTTTTTGTAGACTTTGGGATCAAATTGTATTAGATTCTAAAATACAAGCTGTTTGAAAAATCTCGATTGAAGTTCTTTGTAGACTTGATTTGTAGACTTGAATGAAGTGCTTTATTAACTCTACAATCAAATGATCTATATAAAATCAAATTCTTTGAAGATATACGAATCACGTTATTCGTACACTCTAAGATCTTTTTAAATATACTGGATTTTACAGCGAAATAAATCACAAACCTATCTACTTAAAAATACAAATTGGTTAAGTGGCAAACACAACGAAATTACAAAATTTGTATTTCACAAAAATTTTACAAAATTTATTTTTTGATATCCATATTTAAAATTAATAATTTAATTATCAATCACTTCTCATATTTACTTTTTATATCCATTTGTAAGTAAAAAAAATATATCTAGAGAATTATTTTAATAATTTCCAGTGCAATTCAATGTCATGGGTACAGAAATGAATTATTTTTACGATTCCTAAACCAAATATAGAAAAAAAAATATTAAAATTACAACAATATTGAAAACAAAAATCTGCTATTTTTGTTTATTTATTTTTTTTTATGTAAGAAAATGTATGAAGAGGCGAATGACCTAGTTTATTTCAAAAATAGGATTTTTGTTAATTTATTCCGAAATATCACCAATCAGAGCAATAAAACTTTTTTCGGATAGATTAACTAAAAAAATGTAATTGAAAATTAATTTCATCACTAGTTAATTTATAAATCTGATTATCCTCGAATTCATTTACAGATATTTTTAATGATTTTTAAAGGTTTTCAATATATAAACATTGAACTGCAATATTGGCACAAAATTTATTGTATTTCCACTCTAATTGATCCAAAATGAATTTTCGTATATACAGGCTACCTCTTCCATTTCATCTTCATTAAAATTTAACGTAAAATTTATAAGTGAAATTATTTATTTTACCGAATTAGGTACGGACTATGAAACCAATGAATGAAATGAATCATTTTGAAATAATAAAATAGAACATACTACATTATTTCCAATTCTAGTATTTCTATACCAAATGTTTGTAAACCAAAACTATTTATTATGTCAATTTAATTATATGAGACATTTCCTAATGTTTAAGCAATAAAATTTGAAATTTTTTACCTCTTTACATTCTAAAATATAACCATTGAATAATTGATTGTATTTCGGGACATGATTTTTATGCTCAGGATCTAGAAAGTCCGTAGTGACCAGAAAATAATAACACGATTTTCGTTACAAGACTCTGCTTGATGAAAATCCGTCAATATCTAGTGAAGAAATGGGGTAATGGGAATATGGGGGATAATAGGAGATAATGGGGTAATCATATTTACATAAAATTTCTTTCATATTTACATCAAATTTGTAAGTGGTCGAAATTTTTTTGACTCACTTACAAATGTTCTCTGTACATGTTTAGTCATTTCGTTTTTCTTCATTTTCGTTTAAAGCTCTTAAAATTAGTTTATTCCAATACCTGGTTATCACCTAATAATATTGTACTTGTATATATACTCAATACTGTAAATAAAGTAATTATCCTGTGATTGACGGTTTTTTAAGATCACTGTAATTTTAACTTACCTAAAAAAACAGAAAATTTCTATTAATCCCTAATGACTGTCTCTATATTTCAATAAATTATGTATATTTATTTTTATTAATCATACCGACAATCATGAACATAAACTGGTTATGTCAAATTCCTAATATTAAAGTTGTGAATTAGAATCAGGATTGTAGCATGAATGTACGAGTATTACATAAAACTAATAATAAAAATTTTGACTGTCCAATTTATACAGACCTTTTATTTATATATAATTTCACATCTCTGGGATGAAAACCCTAACTGTTTTTACAGAGAGATTTGGCATACACAATTACATACAATAGTTTTTTCTTTAGATTTTTTTATGATATATCTACTAATTTAAATGTGGAAAATTCTATCTATTGCAGAGTACTTCGTCTTTATAATAGCATGTAGTTCCATTTAATTTCTAGTGCTTTTAGTGTATTTTTGTTTTTACATTAAAATTTTTTTAAATAAAATAAATTTATTCGGCCTGGTTTAACCGAGTGAGTGAGGCGATAAGAGTGAGTGAATTAATAAATTAAGTAATTTTTTTCATTCATCATTCAACTATATACGATCTCTTTATTGAATCATTAATAACATATTTTTATATTACAGACCCATATCCTTGGTGAACTAGAACAATAAATATGGCTTATGCATCTATAATTATAATTGACAAGCATTTAGGAACCTGCGCAGTAGACACCTTTTCATTTTATCTCGCTGCTCCTTAATGAACTCAACTCATATTAGAAGGGAAACTCTTCATTTACGTAAATCTAATGTAATTTTTCACATGAACCACAACAAAATATTTCCTGATTAGTTGAAATAAGTAAAAACTATCATACTATACCTACTTTAGCATTGCCGTATAAATGAGAAAGAAAGAGAACACAGCATATGCTTGCCTAAATTTTTATATACAAATTTTTATTGGGTTGACAAAAGATTTGAAAACGCTTATGAAATTTTTATATGCGGGATTATTTATTAAGTACATAGTGAGAAAAAAAGTTCGAACCAATAATTAAAGATTTTATATTGAAATTTTAAACAAAGAAAACAAAAAGTAAATTTTGTTTATGTTAAAATTTAACTATTAATAGATACCACGATAAATAGTTTCATTTTAATACGAAAAAATTATTATTTGCACACATTCTATTTGAATTTTATCTTATTAATTTCGCTACCCCTTTTTATTTCCTATATTTCCCTTAATTTGTGAACATACAATTCTTATTACCGTCTATTTCTAACAATTTTTTTTTTAAATGTTTGGGTGTGTTAGCAAAAATACATATCCGAGTTTGACTTCTTATTTTTTAGAAATTCTATTGCTTGCAATAAACCTATTTAAATAATACATCAAAGGTCAAATAAAAACTAAAAAACAAGTTCATCTAAAATAAAAAAATATAAAAACAACAAAAACAAAAATAGAGTATCTATAATTATAATAGCCATGCATTTAAGGACATGCGCAGTAAGCACCTTCACATTTTATCTCGCTTCTTCTTAATGAACTCTTAATATGTAAATAAGTTGTATATATGGCCGAAATGCGCATACGGGTTAAACGAATTTCTATTTGGTTTTATAATATTCAAACTTTTAAGTAAAATAGAGCCATTTTGTGTCATTCAACATCTTATTATTTTTATACTGTATAATGTTATTATTATGTTCTGTTAAAAATTTTAAATTTGGCTTCAACTTAAATTCTAATTACAAAACATGGGCCCCTAGTTTATCCTTATTTGAAAAAAAAAAAACAATTTTTACATAATTTATTTTGCTTTTTGTTCAATTTCTATACACTTACATTTTAAAGCCCACAATTTTTTATCCTTAATACCATTTAAAATTCCTTTCATATCATTGACACATTTTGAATTAATTCCACTCAAAATAGCACTATCACATATTCCAACTAAAAAATTTGAACGTTTTAAAATATTTAAATAATTATCACTAGTTTTAAAATTATCCAAATTCTCTTTTGATTCGATATTAGAATTTTCAGATCCTGCAGAAAAATTTAAAAGGATCAAAAAAATTTGATACGTTACAAAAATTTTCTTTAACATTTTTTCTGTATATTTTAAAAACTGTTTTTTTTTTTTTATTTTTGTTTTTTGTTTTGTATAACAATTAATAAATTAATTAATTAATTAATAATTTATTAATTGCGATTCTAGTATCACTATCTATTTCGGCTATGGAATTTCAACTGAATTTTTTAATCAATCACAAGAAATTCATCAGAGACAGAGAAAGATCGTTTTTTTTTTGCTGTTTTTTTTTTCTATTTTCAAATGAACTTTCTTCTTTCTTGGTGATGGAATTTGGAATTGGTTGAATTTTAAAAACTTCAAAAGAATAGCAAGCAAAACAATAAAAACAAAAATAAAAATTTTATATTAATCTCCCATAGTTGGTGATCTGCTGAAGAGTAACGTAATTATTTTGTATGGCTATCGAAATTTAAGTTTTGTTTTTTTGTTTATTTTTCTATTTTGTATTTAGGTTTTTTTTTCTTTTGAGTTTTTGTGCCTCTCAGGTATAATCAGTGTTTTTGTTTTCTTTTTTTTGTAGGTTTCATAAATTAGATATCGCGAAATGGTTAATTTCGTTTTTGTGTAAACAATGAAAGAGAAAAAAGTCTTATTAAAATAAACCCAAAAAAAAAAATATTATAGAATTTGTGGTGGGGTCTAGAAATTTTCATCGAATAAATTATTTGAACATTTTTTTTTTGGAATAAACTTGGTCACAACAAAATGTCTATTAATTTTTCAAATAACAAAATTTTCTTTTGCTTCTGCCATCTCTTTACTTGTCTGCTTCTTGGACGTTCTGAATAAGATTTGAAGGACATTGCAAATTTTTTGAAACAATTTTCACACAATGTGTATTGGATTTTCAGGGTGCATTTCAACAAATATACTCCTAGAATTTGCATTGTATTTGACAGCATTAAGTGGTTAAACCAGACGGAACATCTGCTGTTGAGAAGCATCTTAATCTTTTGTACTGACTACCTGGTTTTTCAGTAGCTTTTCAACCAGTGGATTTGGGTGATTTCCTAACCGGGTCTAATATCTCTTGGTTGTAGTAGCTATTTCCTCTTTCAAAGATCTAACTTGTAAGTAATTTCTTATGACTGAGTTTCGAATATACCAAGGCGCGTTGACAATTGCTCTAAAACGTTGACGTTTGGCCTTTGCTTGAAAGCGTTAAATAATTTCTATGTTTGAATTGCTTGTCGTACCTCACAGCTAGAAGAAGAAGATAAATTAAAATCAGAATCCACAAACAACAGTATACTTTTAATATTATTTTAAGACATGACTGAAATAACATTGCAATTCCTACTAATTTTCATCCAAGTTTTCCAGAAGTATGTACCATATTAAAAGTATGTACCATATATGTACGATATACCATACATTTTTCGTATGAAGTACAATATCAGAAGAAATAATTGGCAATCCAATTGTATTTTCACCAAATTTGATCTATGGATGTGGATTCTCTTAATGTAATACATAATGCCAAAAATACGTAGAAATTTAACAAATGTCAAATTATACCTAAAAGGAACGGGTTGGACACGTGTAAGTAAAACTAGTATTGAAATTGAGAACACTATTCATTCATTCATATATATCATATTTTACAAAAATATATATTATAATTTACTCTTTGGTATTAGTAAATTTTCTATCATATATTTTTGGAAATTATTTCTTAAGAATATTTTTCATACCACCAACTGCGTATGTACAAGTATACACATGTATTCTAAACTTTAACCTCATTTTAAGGTTTTCTTTTATTTTGACGCTTCGCTATGTCTTGACTAACCAATGTAAAATCATATATAGGTGAGATTAAGTAATAAAATTTAGAGAGTGAGTGACTAATAGAGTAGAGAGAATTTTTGTTTTTGTTTTACATTAAATTTTGGTAGTCGAACAAATTTTTTTTTTCATTAATTATAAGATACTACATTTTTAGGTACTTCTGAATAGTTTTTTGAATATAATTAAATATTATTGTAATTTAATCAAATATTAATTATACAATAATTGTATAGTACATATAAATAGAAATAAATTAAAAATTATATTGATTTAAAAACGTATTAGAATAATTTAGAAATCAACAATAAATTGAATTTTAATTTAGAATATAAATATAGAAAAAACAATTTTTGTATTTAGATGTGTAAATATAAATTATACATATATGCATAATTAAATATATTTTGTTTAAATAAGAAAATATTAATTTAATGGAAATTAATGAAAATTAATGAGTTTATTTGATTGTAAATAGTGGTAATGCGTAATAACACAAAAAATATGGATGACATTTAATGCCCTTTAATGTTTAAAAGTTTTTATTTTTTCTCTTGAACGAATTTTATTCTGAATGAATTTTATGATTTGTTTACTGTGCTTAAAACTTCATTAAAACATATAAATATTATGTGAAATAGCCTAACAAATCTTATACCTGAAATTGTAACTTGAGCTATTAATAAATATTAAAATCGGAACACTCAAAATTATCAGACAGAGTATAATAAATGTAATAAACGAAAATAGAATTTAATATAAAATTTTCATTTTTGAAAATCTACAAAACAAAAGCTATACAAAGATATTATTAAAGTATTTAATCGAATATGTTCAATCCACCCTCATCACTCCTGTAATAATAATTTGAAAACCAAAATATACCAATATATTGATTTAATTTACTGAAACATATCTAGAGTTCACAATTTTAATATTCTTATAGATTCTACAGAACACATTTTATGAAAAGATTGAATTAAGAATAGAGCCTATTCAATTCGAGTTTCAAGAAAGTCTGGCAACAATCGAATATCTTTTTTGAACTCAACTACTAATTCAAAATTGCAAATATTTAAAAAAAATATGGCTTTCTAGGCTCAATCGATTATAAGGAAACTATTGACATTGTACAACATCGGAACTCTACTGAAAATCGGTTTTGACTTAATTGAAATAAAAAAAATATTTAGTGCATAAATAACCTATATTGATAACAGAAACCCCAAATCAGAATTAAATACATATATTAAAATATTATCAATGTAAAAGTACATAAAAGTGTGAGACAAATATGTATGTTGTCTACATTACTACTCAGAAATGATATTTCAAAAAGTCCTAAATTATGCTAACAAAGTTAAAAAAAAAAAACATTTTATCCACACTATTCAAAGCTGCAGGAGTTTATTTCGTACATATGTACTTAAAAAGTTCAAAATACAACATGTCACAATTTACCTTCCAAGGTAAAAATTGAAGAAAGTTAATTTTATCTCTATAATTTTTCCTATATTTCTTATATTAACTTAAACTGAAAATATTATTTTATATTAAGCAAAAATTATTTCTTTTATATTAAAATTGAAAATAAACAAAAAAGAAAAAAAATTTTTTTCAATATAAAACAAAAGACTTCAATGCTTTTATTAAATAAAGTTTCTTTTCTGTTATACTTTGAAAAAAGTTCATTTTTGTATTAAAATTTTTATCAAATATTATTTAATTTAAAAACAAATCCTTTAACTTTGTTAGTTATCAATTAAATGAGTAATAAAATACATATAAAATTAATAGCTATTCTGCTCAGGATGTGAAACTGTAATTATAACAAACCACACAAACAAATAACATAAAATTTGTATATAATATAGATGTGCATACATATAGATAAGCTTTATAGTAATTTTTTATTTTCAAAAAACTAAATTGCAATCATTTGGGCTTTTATCCTTTCCTTGATACATTCTAGAAGCTTACTGTGGGAAATTCTTTTCTTTTTAAACAATTAGTTAAGATCTAAACGAGTTAAGTTATTACTATTCTGACGCTTGCAAATATTAATTAATATATTGAGTCTCCAATATGGTATGGTAATTATTAAATTAATCTAGGGTAGATATAGATATTAATATCTTTATATATAATGGTATAATGTAGAATAAAGCTCATAATTTGATTAATGTAATTATTAATTATTTAGATAAAATTAAAAATTAAGTTTATCTATGTTCAATATGCAAACAAAATACATACATCAACATTTTATTCTTCATTAATTGCATAAATTTA